>CM062289.1:452348238-453548238 GCA_031216915.1 Pictodentalium vernedei
ATATGTTTATGTAGCTTAATATGCGCTAAACCTGAAAAACTATAACAAAGAAACACTCAGTTGAAACACTACTATAAACTTCACCGGTTATAGTAGAAGTAGAACAATGAATGGGGATTAGGTCATGCATAGCAGAAGAACGCAATATCATGACGTCAAGATCTTCATTCATAAAAAATTAATTCATAGACGCTAAATGATTGTCAAAATATATACGAACAAATCAAGACAGAGAAATATATTGTAAGATAAATTGATTGTCTCGACCTCGCCTCTGGGTCATATATCGACTCGTCCTAACGGACTCGTCGATATATGCCCAGAGATGAGGTCTCGACTTCAATACAACCCCTCGGTAACCCACACGGCGGTAATAACCTATATTTATCTAGTACACAATACTTTATCCAGTTCATTCGAGGAATGTATACAGGGATGTGGCGATAGGGGGGGGGGGGGGGGGGTCTCACCCCCAGCTAGGAATATTTTTTTCAATAGTTGGAAATTCCGAGGTCAAAAATCAAATCGTTGGAAATTCAATAAATTAACATTGTTCACGAAAAATATTAAAATTCCAACTTAATGATGAGAAATTTTGATCTTTTATTTCCAACTGGAAACTTGAGTTTCAAATTTCCTACTCTAAAACTGACATTGGCTTCAACTCAAAATTTCGACTCTGATATCAATCCGGTAAATTTTCTGACCCAGACACATTATAAATGATGCTTTTTCCGTTTCAGGACTAGTGAAAATTTTCAGAATGGTTCATTAGAATGTGAATATATATCTATATAATCACTTTGACCCTTCACCCAACGCAGACGATTTCAAAATGCATTATTTCAAATGTCATTTTTTAAATTAAAAAAAAAATAATTTCAGCAAAACCATATCATGTGACCCCTCGTTGGAACGAGCTCGACGAGCTCGTTCAAAAGAGGGGTCACATGATATGGTTTTGTTGAAATTTTTCGAAAATAATATTTTTCAGCAGCTGTATTTGCATATTACAGGGACGGATGCGGGCGATCCGTTGGTTAAATGGTTAAAAGATATCACCCAGCGCTGCAGTGCAACCACCTATCGAAACTACCCACAGTTGGAATTTACACCGGTGGCACCCCCCACCCTCCCCCCAGCTGAAACCCTCTAGCCACAATTAGGTTTCCAATCATTTTTACAAACAAATATAACATTATTAAAACACCGTGCCACCCTCCACTCAGTCCACTCTGTAATATTACCGTTAAATATATGATAAAATTCTGCAATCAACTGCACTACCTGTCACCGTCAATTTTACGGTAACAACTGTTTCATCTCAAATTGTAATCATAACAAATGAAGTGCTCATATTCAGTGGAACTTTTTTCAGCACGAAGGCAATTAATTCTTTAAAAAACTGTTCTTTAAACTCTGAAAGAGCATTTATTTCCGTGTGAGATTTAATATTGCTCCTTGAAAACAAGGATGCCGACTATAGTGCTGATGTATTGCCGTTTTTTCGCCTTTGTGCTCTCATGGAACGATATGTTATTTGTTAAATGAAAAGTGACACACGCCACACGCCCACAGTTTGATTTCTAAGAAACTTTAGGGTAGGTTAACGCAACACAAACAAAGTTCTTATTATAATTATAGCTATGTAAAAACAAGCCCCACGGCTGACAATTTCGCCATTGGAAGACATTAGCTCCCCATAATTTCCAAAAGCTGCCATGAAATCTCACACTAAGTGTATGGGAATTTCAGATACAATTGGAAAATTGAAATGATAGCGAATTTGTATCATCGATACGCGCATCATTTCACAAATTTCAATCATTTTCATTACACAGTAAAAAATACAAAAGATGGCTTTTTCCCAATCAGCTTGAACGTTTTACTATTATTCTCTGATGAAATTCATTTAAAAATAAGAAAACTGCGTTGTCACCATCTTTTGGTGCTCTGTGAGGGGAGGGGGGGGGGGGATGGCGTTGAGGTAACCGACTCTCGTCAGATCACCGAAGTTAACCCTTACCCAACGTAACGGCAAAAACCGACCAGCGCTATTCACAAAAATCACCAATTAATTTTTATTATTTTTTTCATTTTTTGTCTCAAAAACATAGGTTATGAGCTCGTCGAGCTCGTTCCAATGAGGGGTCATAACCTATGTTTTTGAGACAAAAAAAAAAAATGAAAAAAATTAGTTATATAAGAATTTTGTTTGCAAGTGTCGTTTATTATTATCATTATTTATTGGGGTTTAAGGTCACTTATTTCTGCACAATGGCTAACCATGACCGTGACAGTTTTAAGGGTGGAGGAAGCCGGAGTACCCGGAGAGAACCACCGAGCAACGGCGAGCAACTGTCAGCTTCCCAACATACCAACTCCACACATGCTGGGTTAGCATTGGTTGAAGACAGGTGCACAATCGACGTGCAGTACGCCTCAGTACACAACGTCACCGTTCCCCCACGTGGGCAATGGGGGGTGGCAAGTGTCGAGAGCTTTTCATGTTAGGTAAAGGGTTAAGCAACGTCGAGCCCTGTTAATTCTAGGATGGGTGACCGTCTGAGCGGTCGAATCAGACTCCCGCGCTGTGTCCTTGGGCAAGGCACTTAACCCCGATTGTCCACATGGGGGCACGATGACGCCGTGTACTGAGGCGTGCTGCACGTCAATGGTGCGCATCTCTTCAACCAATCTAACCCTGCCTGTGCTGCAGTGCGGAGTTAAGATGTTGGAGAGCTGGCAGCTGCTCGTCGTTGCTCGGTGGTTCTCTCCGGGTACTCCGGCTTCCTTCACACGTAAAGCTGCCACGGTCATGATTAGCCATTGTGCATAAGAATGTAACCTTAAACACCAATAAATTAAATGAATAAATAATTGGTGCTCTGTGTATTTTCTCCTGTTCATTATATCAGCAGTGTGCGCGTCGTGACATATAATACAGACACTGTCCTTTCCATTAACCCTTTACCTAACACGAAAAGCAGACATGGCCAACTTTTCTCGTCATTCACATCGACTTCCGAAAAGGTTATCTCCCCTGATTGCTAAGAATTGGCTGGCAAAAATTAACAATTAATTGAATGGGGAATTTTTATATTTCTGAAAATTATATAAAACCTATGAAAGTTATATTCGCTGTGCGCATCAATCCTTTAAGAATAATATATATGCTCTCAGTTGGTGGTATTATCTCGACCAATTTTTTTCCCACGTTGATTTAAAATGCTACTGTTATTTCCTGTATTATTCCATGTAAAATGATAGAAAATTGCATTTTCGTCAACTTTTAGCGGTTAATATATATTCTTTTTGCTTCATATTAGCAATGCTGTGCGCATACCGGAATATAATGTAGATATGGTCCTTTCTAACCATATAAAAGTATACAAGCTGACATTTGCCCATCTTTTTCCCTTTGATGTGAAAACCAAGAACAATTTTATTGTAGTAAAAACAGTTAAAACCGCAGTCCACAATATCAGATAGTTTTCCGCGTGAGTACAAATGAACAGGTGCGATAACCCCTAAGCGTCTTAATTAATTTCTGGTCAACCAGTAAAAAGACCCCTCGTTTTAATAGAAATTCATTTTTTGGCTTCCAAAACATAGCTTATGACCCCTCAATGGAACGAGCGCGACGTTCTCGTTCCAATGAGGGGTCATAACATCTGTTTTGGAAGCAAAAAATGAAAATATGAAAAATTGAATTATTATTATTATTATTATTATTATTATTATTATTATTATTATTATTATTATGCGCGGAATTACAATATTCAGCGTTAAGAATTTTGTTGACTGTATCTCCAAACATGTTGACTGGGAGTGGAGCACAGCTGTAAGAGAGAGAGTAAATGGAGTGGCCATTTACATACAATCATGGAACGAATTATGATAAAATAGGGTCCGCCGAATCATGATGTCCTACTTGATTTGAATCGGACAAAAGATTTCACATCAAATCGAACCTCGAATCGAATCGAATTTCCGATGGTTGTGTCTTTGGTACCGCTACTGATTTTCGGGAATTATCTCCCCTATATACCGGGCAGAATCTCCCCTATGTATCAGTACCGCGACAAATCAGCGGCCGACCAAAGTGTTACTGTATGGGGTGTGCGTGCTAGTTTATTGAGTACCACCACCAGAGGCGGACTGGCCGATGATCCACCGGAAAAATTCCCGTTGGGGCCCCTATTAGGTGTCCCCATGGGCATCTAAAATTGATGCAGCCTAACACCTTTTGGTGCCTGAAATTTCATGAAAACGCCCTACAGGTAAAATGGATCTGAATGCACAGAATGCCGGTATATTGAAGTGTTCTCTATGTGGACTGCCAGGCAGTCCACATAGAGAATATTTCGATATGCTAGCAGTCTTGTCTGCCACTGATCGCTCAGATGCGCAAGTAACAGCGATTTTTTATTTTTTAAAATTAAAATTGTCTTCCATCATGCCGAACTGTGGTCGGCCCGATGGGACCGCGCACCCCCACCCCCACCCCTTTTGATACCATTTTTGCCGAATGAGTGATGAAGATGATACAAAATGTCATCAAATGTCCTTTGTGTGAAGTGTCACTGATCACTCAGATGCAAGGAGCCAACGTTCGTTCAGTTCGAAAAATCAAAATTTTGGATTCGGGGCCCGCCTTGGTTCATTTCCCAGTAACAGTTCTTGGCCCAGTCCGCCAATAACCGCCATACGTCCCTGTTGGCTTCATTTGGATGTGTGACGGCACGCAATATCCTGAAACATATTGGGGCCTCTCCCATACCGTACTAAATACTGTCTGGTTTTGTTTTCGTTTTTTTTTTTTTTTTTTTTTTTTTTCGGGGGGGGGGGTACATCATACTTCACGGTGCGCTTAGAATTTTGCAGTGATTCGAATGTTTTCCGAATATCCGAACGGATTTCAAATCATTAAACTATTATTATTAATTTGGATTGAATAAGATCAAATAAATATTATCTTATTCAATCCAAATTTTTTAAACAGGCACTAGGCGTAACTAAATATTCCAGCACACTTGCCATACGCGGTGAATAAGGTGCCTACTCCCTGGATATCTTTATAATCAAACAGATTGTTAGCTTTTGGTTTCGTCTGCAAGACATGGATACGAATTCAATCGCATCACACTGTTTGATTGACGCACGCCAATCAGGATCATCTACCTGGTTAAAAGCTATTGAAAATATCTTTCATCATCTGAATTTTGGGCATGTGTGGTTAAATAAATGTACGCTTGACATAAGAAAATTACTATTCGCCCTGTCTAAAAATTACAAGAAAACTATTCAGACTGGTGGTATACTAATTTGGTAAATTCATCTAAATTTTCGTTCTACAGTAATATCAAAAATTATTTCCAGCCAGAAGATTACCTCGCAGTAGAAAAGAACAGCGCCATACGACATTCCTTCACAAAACTAAGAATTAGCGTCCATAGATTGTCCATCGAAACTGGTAGGCACAAAAAAACAACGGTTCCCTCAGATCAAAAGTTGTGTTCGCTTTGCAAGGACAAGGTGGAGGATGAGATATATTTCCTGTTATAATATTAATAATAATAATAATAATAATAATAATAATAATAATAATAATAATAATAATAATAATAATAATAATAATAGCACTCTTACGGGAAGTGAATCCCATCATGCCAGACAGCACAAATATGAGCTACCAGGAGCTAGCCAAAATACTAATTGGGGTGTTCAAGTACGACATAACCCCACTGTCCATAAAATACAAACACAGAGACAAGACGCAAGTGAATCTGTCCACAAAACTGCGTTAAAACGTAACTGATATTTACACATTTTTTTGTTTGTTTTTTTGTTTTGTATCATTCATGTGTTCATATTTGAATATGTTTTATTATATGTTTCATGTCATATACCCATGTTTGCGAATGAACGACAATAAATAAATAATAATAATAATAATGATAAAAAATAATAATAATAAAATCCTTGAAAAGATTTCGAATTGAATCTCGAAGCTTAGCCGATCCCAAGCAAACAAAAAAAAAAGCGTTAATGAAACGTATTTTGGCGTCCGTGGGCATCTTAATATAGCGAAATGCCTGTCATTGAAGAATTTATGGGTATTTTATTTCTAAGTTGAAACAGTCCATTGAGTATGTTTGATTGTACGCAAATAACTCTATATGGTGGTATGCAGTCCGTACCATTCGTTTCCTAACAGCCTTCTGATTGATTGCCCGTATTATTGTGAAACATTGTAGATCCCCAAGTGCACGATTTGTCTCCGAAGTTTGTTGTGGATGCTCCGCAGTGGTCATTGAGTTACTGAAATGGGATTAAATATCGAAGTGATCGGACTGTAATGTGTCTGTGTTCGTTTTAAAATTATCAATTATTGATAACATGTAGAGCTTATTTCGGTGAGTAGTTGAACGTTCGATGGAGGACTTGAGCGATATTTTCTTCATTGTGTAATAACCTTTCATGCGACACACTTTCTGTAAGAAACATATTTACTGTATCCGAACATAATTATAATTTAACTCTTTAATCCTTTACCCGACGTAACGGTCAAAACTGGCCATCGCTGTTCTCAAAAATCGCCAATTAATTTTCATGATTTTTTTTTTCATTTGTTTGTCTCCAAAACATAGGTTATGACCCCTCATTGGAACGAGCTCGTCGAGCTCGTTCCAATGAGGGGTCATAACCTATGTTTTAAAGACAAAAAATGAAAAAAATTAGTCATTCAAGAATTTTTTTTACAAGTGTCGTCTACTTTTCAAGTTAGGTAAAGGGTTAACACGAATCATATAACTGTTTTTTTTTTAAATTTGTGGATCCGGAGTTGGGTAGAGGCGAACTAGGGCACTAGGCCAAGAAAAGTTACCGTGGAATGCACTGGGGGGGGGGGGGGGGGATCCGGAGAAAATTGTTTTTTTTTTTCGAATTCAATGAACGCGGCTTCCTTTCATCCGAGCAATCATTGGCGGACTGGACTGCTGGTATATTGAAATGTCCTCTATGTGGACTGCCAATGGCAGACTAGACTGGTGGTATGGTGCTAATGGCAATCCACGTAGTGAACATTTCGATATAATGGCAGTCTTTGCAATCAGATCCATATCGCGTTTTGGTCATTTTTACGAAATTTCGTGAACGTACCAACATGAGTTGGGCTGCATCAGTTTTGGGGCCCCAGAGGGAACCAAATAAGGGGCCCACCGGGATACGGCCTGTCCGCCTGTGACATTGGGCCGGTGAGAGGGCTAGACATCCGGTCTACTTACTATCCCTGAGTTATATCGTCATGGAAATCGACATTGATATCCCCCTGAAATTATTTGTCGAACGAGGAAGGCCCAATTAAAAAGCAAGTCATTGTTGATAAAACACCAATGACATCAATAGAAATACATCCCGAGTTTCCTTTTGGTACTTTAGTTGAATGTCTTTTGTTTTCGTGTATTAAAAGTAACAAAAGGGAACTTTCCATGTTATGACATGCTACTTAGAAGCAACTAGTTCATAGAAACTCCGTCATTAATCCTTTGAACTCTAGTGGTATCTTCCATCCCAGTTCAATGGCAGAAATTAGAAGAGTCCATATTCATTATTTGAGGTAGACCAATCAACATTTTCAACGTGTAGCCTCGGGACTGAACGTTGAAAATATTGATTGGTCTACCCCACATATTTACTGAACAGCCATCCTATATAATGACGGTAAGACGTGTCATGTTCCTGGCCGGAAAAAACGGCCGCTTAGGTTCAAAGGGTTAAGAATATTTATCAGTATCACACTCACCAATACTTAAAGGACCTCAGCAAATCAGCGGCAAGCCAAATAATAATAATTATTATTATTACTATTATTATTATTTTTTTTTTTTGTTATTACTATTATTTTGCAAGTTTTTATTCTTCCTAGGAAACAAATTAGCAAATCTCACCTTCTAGATTTTTTTTTATACTACTGGAATGGACAGTGTCTGTTTTATATGTCATGATGCACACACTGTTGATATATGAACAGACAAAGAAGTTACAGAACATCAAAAGATTATTTGTAAATGAGTTTTAACAGTGAATAATAGTAAAATCGTCCCCTGAGTTCCAATGTGTTCTATGTGCCTACTGGCAGCCTACTGACGCATACTGGCAGCCTACTGGCAGCCTACTGGCAGCCTACTGACAGCCTACTGACGCCTAACTACTGGCAGCCTACTGGCAGCCTACTGGCAGCCCACTGACGCCTACTGACAGCCTAATTACGCATACTGGCAGCCTACTGGCAGCCTACTGACGCCTCCTGACAGCCTACTGACGCCTACTGGCAGCCTACTGACGCCTACTGGCAGCCTATTGGCAGCCTACTGACGCCTACGGACAGCATACTGACGCCTACTGGCAGCCTACTGACAGCCTACTGACAGCCTACTGACACCTACTGGCAGCCTACTGACGCCTACTGGCAGCCTATTGGCAGCCTACTGACGCCTACTGACAGCATACTGACGCCTACTGGCAGCCTACTGACAGCCTACTGACAGCCTACTGACACCTACTGACGCCTACTGACGCCTACTGGCAGCCTATTGGCAGCCTACTGACGCCTACTGACAGCATACTGACGCCTACTGGCAGCCTACTGACAGCCTACTGACAGCCTACTGACACCTACTGGCAGCCTACTGACGCCTACTGGCAGCCCACTGACGCATACTGGCAGCCTACTGACGCCCACATGACGCCCACTGACGCCCACTGGCAGCCTATTGGCAGCCTACTGACACCTACTGGCAGCCTACTGACGCCTACTAACGCCTACTGGCAGCCTATTGACACCTACTGACAGCCTACTGACGCCTACTGGCAGCCTACTGACGTCTACTGGCAGCCTACTGACGCCTACTGGCAGCCTACTGACGCCTACTGGCAGCCTACTGACGCTTACTGACGCCTACTGGCAGCCTATTGGCAGCCTACTGACGCCTACTGACAGCCTACTGACGCCTACTGGCAGCCTACTGACGCCTATTGGCATGGCCTAGGACGCCTATTGGCAACCTACTGACACCTACTGGCAGCCTACTGACGCCTACTAACGCCTACTGCCAGCCTATTGACACCTACTGACAGCCTACTGACGCCTACTGGCAGCCTACTGACGTCCACTGGCAGCCTACTGACGCCTACTGGCAGCCTACTGACGCCTACTGGCAGCCTACTGACTCCTACTGGCAGACTACTGACGCTTACTGACGCCTACTGGCAGCCTATTGGCAGCCTACTGACGCCTAGTGACAGCCTACTGACGCCTACTGGCAGCCTACTGACGCCTATTGGCAGAGCCTAGGACGCCTACTGGCAGCCTACTGATGCCTACTGACAGCCTACTGACGCCTAATGGCAGCCTACTGTTGTGTTATCGCTGTGTTATCGGGTGCCACGAAATTCCTTTTCACGGGCGATTAGCTGTAGAAGCGTTGTAATTAGTTTCTGTAGAATGGTCCATTGCTTTTGAATTAAGAATGGCATGTAAAATGTCGTGTCATGATTCTGGTACGGCTGAAAGATTACCTAGGGTTTTAGGATAAAAGTCAAGGGAAATGGCTGGCTAAAACACTTGAAGAAACGCTTGGGGTGCGGTCAAGTAAGGCAGACTTTGGGTCGCCTGGCGAGAAGAGATTACCTTCGAGAGGATCTCTGGTGGGAATTGCCAATAGGGGCATTCCACGGATTTAGATTAAGGTTGATAGGGGGCTACAATGCCCAAATTCTTTGAGAAGGAAAACCCAAGCTGAAACGTTAAAGTTTAGATTGTCGAGCAGCAGGTATCAATCAGCCTGTAATAGTCAGAAGTGTAGGTCAATTGTATTGTGCGTATTAACCCCTTTGAAGCGTCAGACTGATTGCGTTGGGAGTAGGTTGTTTGCTGTCGAAGCATCGTAATACCGACTGGAGAACGGTGTGAGTGACAATTCGCCCTAGCATAAAAAGGGCATTTGTGAATCGTGTGAATTCAACCAGGAACAGTGAACATTTCAATAGACCTTTCACGGAGGACTTTCAAAAAGGCACATAAGGTATGAGTAGACAATATCTGACCGAAATCAAAAGTACGGTGGCTTTATAGATGACAAACATTGCTGGTCGGAACCCTCCGACAGCTAGAGGCACAGTTACGCGCAAACGTTGACACTTGAGCTTAAACGTGTGGAGCTCTTGTGGCGAGCTCACGGTAATAACATTTCGGATTTGTGAAGCTCTTATGGCGAGCTCTCCGTAATATAATTTCAGATATGTGAAGCTCTTATGGCGAGTTCACGGTAGTAACATTTCCGGTGTGTAGACTATAATGCCAGTACAGGGCTATAGAATGACGATATAATTGTTGAGAATTATTTAACCCTAGCAACCCATTTTCTGTGAAAAGAATCGAATTGTTGATTGTTGAAATATTGAAACCGCTTTATTTTTATGTGTAAATAAAAGAATCGTTGTTACTTTAAATCATTCTTTCCATTACGCAGCCTGAAGTGATTAGGAATCACACCTAACGGAAATCGAACATATTTCAGGCCAATCTGGCAGAGAAGGATTCACGGCGTCGGCCTAACTCAGCTCCCAGCGCCGAGTTCGCGACACTTGGGTTCCAACCCCCCACGTTGGTCTAATTTTCCCTCAACATCATCAGCGGGATTAAATAACCCCCCGTCACCCAGGCCTTACAGGGGCCCGGCGTCTGACAGTCAGACTTCTCAATGAACTAACTGCACACATATAGGGTTAGCATTAGCTGAAGACAAGTGCACCATCGACGTGTAGTACGCCTTAGTACACAGCGCCACCGTACCCTTATATGGTCAGTGGGGATTAGGTGCCTTGTCCAAGGACACAACGTAGTTAAACACTGGTGGGGATCGAACCGTGGACCTTTCGGTATGAAGTCCAATGCCGTAACCACTGAGCCACCTTGCCCCTAAATAGATCAGATTCGCCATTAGACCACTATTTTTTTCTCGTGTGTGTGTGTGTGGGGGGGGGGGGGGGGGGGGAGTAGTCGTAACTCGGACCTTCCGGTCTATGTCTCCTCCTCCCAGTTCCCCTAAGGGATGTCGGAGGAGGGGCAACAACGACCGGAGGGTCCGAGTCAGGACTAGGGGAGGCCCCTGGAATCCACACAACAGCCTTTCAAATATCATTTTTGCCCCCCTCTCCATAAAACAAAAAAAAAACAAAAAAAAAAATCAAACGAAAAACTGGCTAGACCACCCAATATTATAGAATCCTGGCTGCGCGCCTATTTCGCGCAAAACTCTGAGAACGCAGCGAATTTTACAGCCCAAATTTGGTCGATTTGCCAGGATGCAACATGCTGGGAAATTTTCTGAATATGGACGGAAAAAGTCGCGCATGCCCGCCATGGTCTCGATAAACCCCTCTCATACATTCCCGTTCCCCGCTTCCAGACTCACTCCTCGCACCATGTGTTCCATTTTACATGCTAGAGACTATCGATGTGTCAGAAACAAAATTCACCCGCGGCCCCAAATTCCTATCGTTGACCCCGCCCTTGTTACACATGATTCACATTCATCTTTTTTTCATTTTTTGTGAACTTTCCACCAGATATTTTGTCGAAAATTTTCGTTTCGTCGAAATATCTTTTAGGCCATTTAAAATTTTGCAAAATGAAAGTGAATTTATTGATATTTTGGCTAAAACAAACGTTTTTCCTTTTTGACGGAATTTCTGATAACTAAACCGTTTTGAGTTCCAAAATGTATAATTTGGTTGCCCAATCAGAAATGTGCCACTCCGCACTACCCCTCTCCCCTCCCCTTCCCCACTAGAGAAAGGCAATCATCGCTCTTTGTGCCCACCACGTGCACGTTAACTATAGTTTATATTGATTTATGGGAAGGTTATAACTCACACAAAACGCAATGTGAATAGTTATAATTTATAGCCAGTGCCGAACGTTGTGCTGAAAGACCTTTGTGACTAAGGTGCAAAATAGCGTTGGTAATTGTCTGAGAAAATCCGATATCGCGCTTTAACACCTGAGTTTAGTAAAATGATGAATCAGTTTGGAAAAAAATTGTTTCTTTCAGCGCCATGAAACCTGGTGTTACTGGAAGTATGATTCGCCAATATTCAGTCTTTCGTGAACGCCTCTTCTGGCAAAGATTGCAACATGTCGTCCCTTGAGTTCCAATGTGTTCTATGTGCCAGTAGGCTGCCAGTAGGGTGCCAGCAGGCTGCCAGCAGGCTGCCAGTAGGCACATAGAACACATTGGAACTCAGTGGACGATGTGGCAATGCTTCACTCCCGTAGAAAGCTCTGACAGCATGGGGGTACTCGTGGTGGTATATATATACATGGTTCCCCTCTTCCCATCTTTACAACTCATTTTTTTCCACAAGCACCGATACCCTGGGACAGGTATTATCCGGATGTCCATGTATGATCCATGCATGATCGCGGTCAATACCTTACTCGTTGCATACAGCTTTTGCTTCAACACGGGGTTTTCAGTGGGCTGTTATAAATTGGCTTCCTTTTCGAATGAGACTATACAAAGATTCAGAAATATTTGGCTGGAAACATTGTAGTCATGCACAAAGAACCCACCGGAGGGCTGTACTTACCTTTCACTTACCTTGAAAGAACCCCCAAGAAATTTTCAAATCTGTTATTAAATGGAGAGTTCTGACGGCTTCTGGGATAAAAAAAAATTACGTTATTTTTTAGCCGTCAAAATTACGTTTTTAGCAGCATGTTTCAATCAAATTTCCCAGTTCATCAGTGAGTATCCAGTGATCTGGAGCTATTGCTTTTGACCGCCACAATTCTTGAAGTGATGACTTTATTACGTCAAGTTGACTTAATAAAGTTATTACTGCAAGAATTATGCAGTCCAAAATTACAACCGTGGGTCAAGTGCAGAGCTCAATTCACGATACAGCCTCCTTCTTAACTGTTGGCACATGAGTCAGACCCGGGGGAGGGGGGTCCAAACATAGTCTGAAAGCCCGTATTTTAATTTTGAGTTTGGTACGTCCTTTAAAAGAACGTACAAGCCAAAGATACAGTCTTTCAAGCCATGTTTGGATTATGGGGAGGGGGTGGGGGGTGGGAGGGCTAACCCAAGAATCCTAAGAATCCTGAACTCCTGCGCGAAACTCGGGCCCCCAAAGTTCCGGGCCCCGGGTTTACTGATCCGGGCCCCACCCTCTCCTGAATTTCCGTATTCTGACATCAGGTGAGCAAAGGATTAAATGGTCACATTCGGCAGGACAAGGGGCAGTTTGTAATGATAGAATTCTATAAGGCTGTTACTGAGGAATCAGATGTGAAATAAATAGTCACATCTGGCCATTGTTGAAAGATATCTGTCCTCTGGGAAGGTGTTTCGAGACATCTCATTCTCTGTGAAGGCGTGAAATTTAGACAATAAACCTGAGACCTGAACTATACGAACAGAGATGGTCATTAACTACACATCTGTATATACATGCTGCGATCAATAGAACCCTTCATTTTGAAATTACGCACAAGTGAAACAAGCCATGGGGACAAATTAACAAACGACGGAACGCGTCGTTCACGGTGTACGAAACACAAAATATAAGCTTATTCCACAATGATATTTGGTGAAAAAAACTGGAGGGGGGGGGGGGGGGGGTGGTCGGAAAAAATGCCTTTTCTTTGCATTCGACCTTCCCGGACACCCACCCACCCCTAAATCGCAAGATTTTTCTTATTTTCCGCATATTTTTCCGGTCATTTTGAACACCCACCCCATATCCTGCAAAAAACCCCAATTTTCCAACAATATTTGGACACCCACCCCTCTCAGCATCATATATTATTTTTTTTAGCATTTTTCTAGATATAATACATAAATAGTGACGTATTTATCTGGTAATATCCTGTATTATTAGGCATTATTCCTGATTTTTTGATGTACAGTACGTGGAGAGTGGATTGTAACTAAATCACCCGTGGGGTGGAGTTATCACCCAAGCTATAACTTTCAAATTTTGTACATATCGACAAAAAACACAAGCAACGTTCCAGCCAATGGACCTCCGGGTTTAACCCGGAGGTCCATTGGCTGAAACTTTGCTTGTGCTGGTTATGCTTTGCAACAAATTTGCAATTATTGCTTGGGTGGAGTCCCCACTCTGCGAGTGATTTAGTGCTAATCCACTCTCCACGTACTGTATTTATCTGGTAATATCCTGTATTATTAGGCATTATTCCTGATTTTTTCAGTAAACTAACCACATGCTAGGTCTTTGCTCCGGCGTTAAAACTGGCATGTCATGGTGTAGCCAAGTTGCTGAAGTGAAAAAGCAAAGCATGTTTACCACATAAATAAGCTCAAATAGTTTTTTGCGTGGGACCAAAAACTATTTGAGGCTTATATATACTATTCAAAAAAGGAGGGGATATTTGATAAAAGTGAGATATATGAAGAAATATATTTATATTTTCATCAAAAAGACAGATGAGGCATTGTACTGTGACATATAGTCAATGATTTCAGCAATAGATGGGTGTCTGACAAGCACGCATTCCATGCACTGAGCTGTTGACATGGACGGACAATCAGAGAATTTACCACATTCAGTCCAAGACCTCAGTACCTTGTAAATCCTCCTAGGTTCGCAAGAAAAGCTCGGATCTTGCGTGGCATACTCCTCACCAAACGTCCAATATCAGCTTGTCTGATATATTTCATTCTTCCTGCATTGCAGCGCCGAGTTCCTGGACATTGGTAGGGAGCTGTTGGCATTGTCGTAGGCGCCTGCCAAGCATATTCCATACGTGCTCGATTGGTGAAAGGTCTGGACTTAGTGCTGGCCAAGGCAGTGTAGTGATGTTCTGCTCCTGGAGGAACTCTGTAGCGACACAGGCCCTGTGCGCTCTTGCATTGTCATCTTGGAAAGTGATTCGACGGAGTGACGTCGCGCAAATGGCACCACATGAGCTGCTAACATGTTGTCACGGTTGTACTGCGATGTGAAAACGCCCTTGGATGCCATGTGACGCTGTTCTGCTTGTCATTGTTATGCATCCCCACACCATAACCGATCCACCACCAAAACGATTATGCTGCCTAAAGGTTATGTCATGGTATCGTTCGTTCCGCCGCCGACGCCGCCACACTCTGTTTCGACTGTCGTGGGAGTCGAGAGTGAACCTCGATTCATCGGAAAACATGACGTTGCTCCATCGACGATTGTCCCAGCGCTGTCGTGCTCCACACCAATAACACCTCGCAGTGATGTGACGTTCAGTCAAACGTGGAATTATTCGAGGTTGTTGAGCATACAGATTCCAGCTGTGTAGGCGATTTCAGATAGTGTGACTACTGACTCGCACATCTGTTGCTCAGTGCTGCTGCTGTCCAATTTCTGAGGCACTTTGATGGCGGTTACGTAATGTTGTGGTTCGGATAAAACGATCCTGGTTAGCAGTTGTCGCCCTTGGACGACCCGACAGACGTCTGTCGCCAACATTGCCTGTCTAACGGTAGCGTGACAACAACCTGCTAATGAGCGATCGGGTAACGTTGAGAATTTGAGCCACTGCAGTCTAGCTGTTGCCAGCTTCCAACATGCCAACGTAAACGTCCGTCTCTTGTCAGTCTTCGCATACCTCAAAAGTTACGTTTTGGCCAGAAACTATTGATGAACGAGTTTATACCAAGAAAAGAACTCAGAGACCACCGAAAAAGCTCGTCCGGTACAAATGAAAATTTCAAAACGTACCCCACAGACATTAACGCGGCGCTCGTGCGAAAAACCTGCACGAGTTTTCGTGGGCCGGTGACATTCATGATCCACACTAAACTTGGTAACAAACTGATGTATCCAATCACGCGTATCCAATACCATTTTCCGAAAATATCAACATCAGTTTGGATATCCCCTACTTTTTGTTAAGAGTATGTATTCATGTGGTAAAAATTGCGTTGTCGAGTGCCATTTTCTAGCGTTTCTGGGCATTTCTTACGTAATCCCGAGATTTTTCGGAGGTATTTTGAATGAATGAATGTCATGCGATTGGTTTTACAGAACCTTATTTTTTGACACATGAACCTGTGCAGGCTCTTTAAGTTGTGACTATTTTATCCAAATGGGACATGAGAGCCTTGTTTTAATTTTTTGTTAATTTAATTTTTTTTATTTTAACCCTGGTTGGTGCAATTGTTATATGAACCACTTGTTTTACTGTTAGTTGTATCTCGATTCTTGATGTATGTACCCATCCCCTGCATCGTGTATGCACCCCCCCCCCCCCCTCAGGAGAGTAGTACTGAAATGGTTAACCATATAACCGGTTTGACACTAGTTACCTACCTAACCGATTAGAAAAACTCTCAACCGGTTATCCGAAATATCGATAGTGATCGTCATTTCAGGCTTAAAACACAGTAAATCTGCCGCTTCTCCCCTGGGATAGATTACACCTCGAAGTCGACATGTATATACTGAGAAATAATCGACCTTGGCATTCATGACTTCGTTAATGATCGGCAATTTCCGTGAGTATGGAATATTGTCATCGAATACTGCTTTCAAATTTACGGGTGAAGGGAATCGGAGTACCCGGAGAGAACCACCGAGCATCGACGAGCAACTGTCAGCTCCTCAACATTCTAAATATGTTCAAGCTCCGCTCAAGCAAGGTTACAGCGGTTGAAGACATGTGCACCATCGACGTGCAGTAGGCCTTAGTACACGGCGTCATCGTGCCCCCATGTAGGCAACCGGGATAAAGTGCCTTGCCCAAGGACACAACGCGGGCCGTCCCGGACGGGATCGAACTCGGGAACAATATCATAGAAGTCGAACAGTCTACCACTGAGCCACCGCGCTCCCACTGCTTTCAAATCCCTATAGTTTTGATCCCATATTCGATGAAATAATGGCCACGGATGACTGGATATTATGGCCGGTTGTGAAATAAGCCAACCATTTCAGCCCCCCCCCCCCCCGGAGCCCGGAGATGTGTGAGCGTTCGCGAGGATGTGTGCATGTGTTGAAGAAGATTCTTACGTGTATTGGAGGGGGAGTTCGTAGGTGGAAGAAGGACAAATCTGTAGAATGGTCAAATTTCCTGTGATGACTAAATTCTATGCAAATTATATGATCTGACCTTTCTTCTGGTTATTAAACCCATTCATAAAAAATGGTAGTGCACGGCCCATCAGCTCCGGAGAATAATCGTAGATTCAGTGGTGGACTGGCTGATTAGTTCACCTGGAAAATTCTTGGTGGGCCCCGTATTGGATGACCCCTGGGGCCCCAAAATTGACGCAGCCCATTGAGCCCAACATCTGTTGGTGCCTGAAAGCGCCCAAAAGGCGAAATGGATCTGGGATTGAAGAATTCCCGGCGACCACCCTATTGGGTGGCTCCTGGGATCCCCAAAATTGATAAATTGATGCAACCCAACACCTGTTGGTGCCTGAAATTTTATGAATACGCCCAACAGGCGAAATGGAAGTGATTGTATAGAACGCCGGTATATTGAAGTGTTCTCTTTGTGGACTGCCGATGGCAGCCCACATGGAGAACATTTCGCTATACCCGCAGTCTGGTCTGCAAGGAAACAGCATTCTTTTAATCACTCCCATTGATCCGAAATGTTGTCTGTCCGATGGGCCTGATCACCCGAACCCATGTTGATACCATTCTTGCCGAATGGGTGTGATGAAGATGATACACAAATGCCACCAAATGTCCTCTGTGTGAACTCCAACTGATCACTCAGATGAAAGGAAGCAGCGTTCGTTCAGTTCGAAAAAGCAGAATTTTCGCTGGGTACGGGGTTCGCCTTGGTTCATTGATCTATAACCTTTCTTGGCCCAGTCCGCCCCTATAAGTAGATTCAGACTCCGGGGACGAGGAATGATAAACGTTTGCTGTCTGTGACAGTAGTTGATGTTTATTTGAAAATTATTTCATTAAATTTGTGTCGTTAACCCTTTACGTAACATGGAAAGCAGACGACACTTGCAAACAAAATTCTTGAATAACTAATTTTTTTTCATTTTTTTTTGTCTCAAAAACATAGGTTATGATCCCTCATTGGAACGAGCTCTACGAGCTCGTTCCAAAGAGGGGTCATAGCCTATGTTTTTGAGACAAAAAATGAAAAAATAATGAAAATTAATTGCCGATTTTTGAGAATAGCGCTGGTCGGTTTTGACTGTTACCTTGGTTAAAGGGTTAAATACTTCGCAATCGATTCTTTATCTGGGATTACATCCTGAACCGGACACTGCGGACAAACAACGCATCCTGAGTAATCGCAGGCTTAATAGAAAACGCTGTTTGTTTCTCGGTCCATCTAAGTGTCTTTTTGGAGTTTTGGGGATCATACAATCATGGATGTGGCGACAGGGGGGGGGGGGGGGGAGGGTCCACCCCCCAGCTAGGAGTATTTTCTTTCAATAGTTGGAAAATCCGAGGTCAAAAATCAGATAGTTGGAAATTCAATAAATTAACATTGTTCATGAAAAATATTAAAATTCCAACGAATGATGAGAAATTTTGATCTTTTATTTCCAACTGGAAACTTGAGTTTCAAATTTCCTACTCTAAAATTGACATGGCCTCAAAATTTCGACTCTGACATCACTCCGGTAAATTTTCTGACCCAGACACATTATAAATGATGCTTTTTACGTTTCAGGACTTGTGAAAATTTTCAGAAGGGTTCATAACCCTTTACCCAACGCAGACGATTTCAAAATTCATTATTTTAAATATTTTTTTAAATTTAAAAAAAAAATTTCAACAAAACCATATCATGTGAACCCTCTTTGGAACGAGCTCGACGAGCTCGTTCCAAAGAGGGGTCACATGATATGGTTTTGTTGAAATTGTTCGAAAAATATTATTTTTTCAGCAGCTGTATTTGCATATTACTTGGGCGGATGCGGGCGATTCGTTGAGTAAAGGGTTAAAAGATATCACCCAGTGCTGCAGTGTAACCACCTATCGAAACCACTCACAGTTGGAATTTACACCGATGACACCCCCCCCCCCCCCAGCTGAAACCCTCTAGCCACATCCCTGCATACAATAAACACAATCCACAACTCGTCACAAGTTAATATCGACATTTACGAAACTCGTCTAGTAAGCGAAAACGCGGTTTAGATCCAATTTGTTGCACTCGTGTTGTAAATTTCTATCTAAACTGGGGACTCGATGGAGATCCTTGAGGTATATGATACCAATGACTGAATACTTATTGACTTGCCCAACATTAGTAGGAAGAGTTGCATGGATTGCTTGCCGTGGTGCAGAGAAGGCGGGGGGGGGGGGGGGGGCGTGAGCTGAAAAGATCCTTGGAACAAAAACAGAGTCGACCCTCACCCTGTTAATGTTAAACATCGACCTTATTTTGTACAAAAATTGGGAAACTTACTTGGGAAAGCAAGAGTTTGAAGGCTTAGGTCTTTTCAAACCGGTGGCCAAGCGAACAGAACAGGTGTGTGACTATAAATCATTGTTCGGACTTCAAACCCTCGAAACCACACGTCCAAAAAGATCAAAGCTCAAACTGAAGTTATTGTTTTCTGTCCTCAACCTTGTGAACACGAGATACCGGCCAGTATCGTGATACGATCTGAATTCATAACATGGATGGTTCCTCCGTTTATACGTACAGTAGACAAATCAACATTTGCAATGTGCAGCCAGTACTTTGAAAATATTAATTGTTCTACCCCAAATAACAAATATGAACTCGCCCAACTACTGGCACTGAACTGGGGTGAAAAATGCCATCATGGTTCAAAGGGTTAAAAATATGATATAAAGTAAAATAAAATATTAAAAAACCAAGACGTTTCTGAAGATTAACGCTGGTCTGAAATAGTTCAGACTTAGATGGCAATGCCTTAAGTTAATGCTTGGGGTGGTACATGTACCGACACAGGGACAAATCGTTAGAGCTGAATGGGGATCCTGGGGTTTGACCTGGATTCCGGTTCGGCTGTTGGACGATAGGTACCTATATTTTAATTATCTTGTCAATTCGTTTTCTTAAGACTTTCACTAGTGGGCAATCGGAATACAACGGCAGCGCTCCTGAAACATCGGTTCAAAAGATTGTTGCCAAGCATTTTGTGACGATTCATAAACCGTATTTTATTACCTTTTTCAATTGTTCAATTGTTCATGTAAAATGATGTCAATGATACCATTCAATGAAGTTGAAAAAACACTACAATGTGTATTCTTAATCTCTCTAGACGAACCTAGTAGTAGATGTATGGATCGACCCCCATTGGCCGGATTGAATGGGGGAGGAGGGAAGTGTAGTAGGAGATGTAAGGCTCGTGGGGTGGGAATGAGGGAGGGGGAAGTGACGTCGTGTCACGTTACCTGGTGGCGCCATGTTTGGTTGTCATGGTAACCCGCGTGAGCGGCCATCTTGTGACATCATTTCCATAGTGATGTTTAGTGTTAGTGCGCATGCGCAGCGCGTTTTGTTAGGTGATACGTGTTTCCGTCGTCCATTTTGCATACTGGAGGCCGCCATCTTGGTTTCTATGGCAGCACGTGGTTGCTATGAGACCCAAAGGATTATAATAGGACAGGGGTATGTTTTTCTAAAATGAGCCGAAGAGTCGTATGTGCGAGTCCCTCGAACGAGCAATTGTTCTAAAGAACATTTGCTCGATGGGCTTCGAGTCGTTCGAGCAATGACTTATCAGTAACTGTTCGATAGCTTATTGGCTTTGGGAATGATATAGGCTTTTGATATACACAAGGGAGATAACTCTGCATAAAGATTATGGGAAATCAAGCAATCTGCTTGATTAGTTAGCGCCAGTAAAGTGAACTGCTTGGGTGATCTAGATAAATAAAACAACAAGAGTACTCGGGATAGGGTCAGAACTAACAATAACAGACCAGAAAAGCTAAATATAGTAACAATAAGCAAAGCTGTTCCAGTTGATAGGCTCTTCTGGTCTACTGGAGTATACTTCAGAACAAAGGAACGTACACACAAGGTCACTCGACACTATAGCACTACTATTATAAGCCAAAATATGGCGGTCCTAAAAAGGATTCTGAAATAGTACAACTTATCGGGTTTATTTGGGTAATTCAAAGAATTAAACGAGGGTTTGGGGAAAATCCAAGCCAGAAAATTACTCCTATCCAATAGAACTCACCCTCCGAACATACCCCTGTCCTATTATAAGCCTTTGTGGGTAACATAGCAACCACTTGCTTCCATAGAAACCAAAATGGCGGCCTCCAGTATCCAAAAAAGACGGAAACACACATCACCCTAACAACACGCGCTGCGCATGCGCACTAACACCACGAATCACTATGGAGATGACGTCATAAGGTGGCCGCTCAGGCGGGTTACCATGACAACACAACAGGCTCCACTAGGTCACGTAACTATGACGTCACATATGAGATCCCGATTGGGACCCCAAACCGGGCCGATCCATACATCTCCTACTACTGCCCCTCTGATGCCCAACAGCAGCATCCTTGGCCACATTAACAATACATTTAAAATTACATTTAAAAACATTTAACAATACTTATACTTATACACCATACGTTATTAAACTTTTACTATTTAGAATGTCTAGTAAAGAAAAAAATCTGAAGTCTATAAGCCCAGAGGAGCCCAAGGGTGCTAGCCCCTCTTTGTCTCTGTCTCAGCCACTCCCTCAAAGTGATGGTGCTGATGAATCTTCATCCAAAAGAAAGCAACCAGAGGAAATCTCACCCGGTATTATCCGCAGCACACGAAGAAGAAACTCATGTGGTGACCTGTCCCAGGTAATTCCCAAATCACAAGGTGGAAAAACAACAGTCAGTCTTGTTGATGTTGTCAAAGGCATACTTCTCAGCCCTGAATTCCTGGACACAACTGGTTCTCAACTGTTTAGTGCTTTTGAACCACATATAACAAGTTTTATTTCAACTCAGCTGAGGTCAGAAATTAGGTCTGTGCTGCAAGATGAGGTGCACTCAGCTTTAAAAGAGCTTCTTACTGCTTATATAACTCCTCAGCTCAGGATTGTGAGAGAAGAAATATCTACTGATATTAAATCTATGACAGACTCACTCAACCAAAAGTGTGATAATTTGGAAGCAGAAAATAAAATTTTAAAATCAGAAATATATGACCTAAAAGAGCAAGTTTCTATGTGTAAGCAGGAACAAGAAAATAGTGAACAATATTCCAGGAGGAATTGTTTAGTCTTTAGAAATGTGCCCCTCCCAAGTGACCCAAAAGAATTAGACACCGACAAAACAATTATAGACATATGCGGATCCAAGCTAAATATTGAGGTGAAACCAGATCAAATTAGCAGATCACACCCAATTGGCAAGCCAAGGCAACTACCCCCAATGTCAGCCCAAAATGCTGAAACTGTTGACAAGAAAATAAACATTATTGTGAGATTCACTTCATATAACATTAAAAGCAAAATATTCTGGTCGAAAAAGAAACTAAAAAATTCTGGAAGTGGTATATTTATCACAGAATCCCTGACTGCTTTCAGGCAAAGTATAATAACTGAACTCAGTAAACTGAAACAAAATAAGAAAATATTTTCATTCTGGACGAATGATGGGAGAATCTTTGCCAAAAAGTCATTCTCAGGCCCTAAAATACTGTTAAAAAGCAAGGATGATCTAACGTCACTTATTGATCAATGAAACATGATGTTTGAAATATTATTTATCTTTAAACATAACTCAGAAGTCATGTGTATTCCCTGGGGTACAACTTTGTAGATTACACACTAGTCATAAAAGATAAGTATGAACATGTCTTGCTGTGACTTGCTGAAAGTGATCCTACAGAACTCTCAGTTTGCCACAGTAATACATGGATATGCCATCCTCTTTAACAACAACTGTGTCCCAATCATTGTGAAAATGGTAAGAAAATTGGCAGTAATATAAAAAGAATTGTTAGCTCAAGAGAGCTAATTTATTTATGAAAGTCAACTGAGCTGAGAAATCAGAAACCTGATGCTTCACCCCTTCATACTTGATACGTAGTAGTTCGAGTGTGTGTTCTTGTGACTTACTTGCAATGTCTTTGTCATTTGGGGGGGGGGGGGGGGGGGCACAAAAGAAGAACTCTCACTCAGAGAAGTTTAAGGTCTATACCTGACTCTATAATGAACATCTAAGCCCCCCCCCCCCCCCCAGCCCCCGTCCAGCACACGCACACGGATGTATCAAGTGTGAAGACAATTCTCAATCTACTTCCTTTGTGTGTTGGTGCTGTGCCTTGGTAAATACTCATTTTATACCCAGGTAAAAACCAAGGAACAGCCCGAATACTCAAATGAAAACTAATGTTTATGTCGCCAAAATTATGTACTACTCAACAAGAAACATTGGATGGGAAAATTATACATAATATTAACACTTTGTGCCAAAATTGAGGACAAGTTTTCCCTCTCATCACTTCTTAGACGAAATAAAAATCACTCTTCTCGAAATCCCAGCCCTACCAGGCTACCCTCAGCCCTCGAAATAAATCGCATCAGTCAGCACTGCTACAGACAGTAACCCAGTAAGAATGTTGTAGATTACAGATTAGTCATAAAAGAAAAGCATGATCATGTTTTGCTGTGACTTGCTGGAAGTGATCTTACAGTAACTCTCAGTTTGCCATAGTAATGGATGGATATGCCTACCATGTCCACAATAACCGTGTCCCACGCAACAACAGTTGTGAAAATGGTAGGAAAATTGGCAGTAAATTAAAATGAATTGCTAGCTCAAGTGAGCTAATTTACTCATCAACAAGTCAAATGTGACTAGAAATTTAATGCTTCACCATTTCATACGTAGCAGTTTGAGTTAAAGTGTTTTTGACTTACTTGCAATGTTCATGATATTCAGAGGATGTGTATGTGTGGAGAGGGTCAGGGAGAACCACAACAGAAGAATCCCCCACCTAGAGAAGTTTAGGCTGCCACCTGACTCTACCGTGAACATCTAAGTGCCACCACCTCGCTCTCTCCACGCCCCCCCCCCCCCCCCCCCGTGCATTCGTTCGCATCCAGCGGTATAAAGCGAAAAACGAGTCTCAATCTATTCTCCTTGTGTACTCGTGCTGCGTTTGGGTAAATATTCATTACATACCCAGTCGCAGCTCTAGTACACAAAAGAACAGACGTTCATATCGCCATAATTCTGTTCTGGCGTTTCCATCAGAATGAAACATGTATCACTACATGCGTGTTACGTCAGCTCAGGTTGTACATAATGTATATATGTTACTGGCATCAGGTAGTTGTTTCTTATTGTTTTAATTTTCTTTAAGACTACGGATCACACAGTCACTCCTATCAGGCACTGAACTGAACTAATATCCATTGATGCACAATATCTTCCCTGAATTCAATATAGGTAAAGCATGCGATTTAATTTCCTTTCTCTTTGATTACTGTCTTAAGTGAAAGATTATCCGAGTGAATGAAGATGTCAATATCTCATAGTGTCGCCCAGTCTTCCTATGTCATCAACTTCCATGACATAATTATGTTGTGTAGTACATTAAAACACATGGGGGACTGCAAGATTCAGCAGAAAATCCATGGTCCGTTGATTTTACTAGAAAACACGCCACCAACTCTCATGATATAATTATGTTGTGTAGTCTAGTCAACACACGAGAATTGCAAGATTCAACAGAAAATTCATGACCTGTTGATTTTAGTAGAAAAAACACCAGGTAATAAAGCTTTAAACTGGGACTACTGACACAATTCACTTCATCTGTTTGTGGACGACCTGTCTCGATCGTCTGTTACAATTAACTGATTAGGGCACACAAAATAAATTAATTGGTTCTCAGGCCATTTTTGTTCTAATCACTGAGTGAGGGAGGATATTATTTAATTTTTTATTTTTTTCCCGCGAAAAGGTGAGCATATATTGAGAGGCTTTTTATTGTCTTTGTACATACAGAAATCTAGAAAGTGTACATATACATTGAGAGGCTTTTTACTGTCTTTATACACACAGAAATCTAGAAAGTATATATATATATGTTCCTCCAATAACAAAATGTCAGTACTCCAATTCATAGGCTTCACATGCTTTTTATACTTTTCTCATTATATTTAAAGTAAAAAATATTGATGTTTGCAAAAATATTTGGCTTGTTACAACTTATGGGAGAGTGCCTCCACTCTCCCGTAGATTGTGACAGGTCAAATATATTGCAAACACAAAAATAAACATCCATCAATGGACAAACATAAAAACCTTGAGTCTCCTCAATTTTTCCTAATATGGGTGGACAACGAAAGACAATAAAAATGTTCAATGCGGGGGCTCAAATTCAGTGAGGGATTGCCTGAGAACCAAACCTTGATTTTTTAAATCTCTGTATGAAATTTAACACCCGAGCAACCCAACATGTTCATGTTGACGCACTGAGACAACTGAGGCCCAATTAAAAACCTTTTTTTTTTTTTTTTGTTCCGTATTATTATCCGTTCTTTTATGCTTGCGAATGGGCCTCGAACGGTTAACTCGGACTGTTAATCAGGTTGATCATTGTTTGCATAAAATCAGTTACGGCGCACACAACTTAAGCTTACTCATCACTTTATAAGTGGGTGGGATATGTTGACGGCAGACTGATGTGGTGTCTGCTGTCGGGTTGTACGTTCGACCGAGCCGCGGTTGAACGTACATGTACTCGACGGCTGGCATCGCACCATGTTGCCGTTTGGAACACCACAAAATATATCTTCTTCTTTATATATATATATATATATATATATATATATATATATATATATATATATATATATATATATATATATATATATATGTGTGTGTGTGTGTGTATATATATATATATATATATATATATTTCTTTGTAATTTATAAATAGGAAGCCTTCTGCACTCGGTGAAACGGTTATCTGTGTTTGTTTTTTCACTCACATGATGAGCTGGTTGGGAGAAATCCAGGACCGTATCCGTCTTTTTTGTTACAGGACTTGGTAGTATAGTATTGAAAACTGGACTTGAATACTAGCGCAAGATCTTCGCTTAACCCGACCATTCACTTCGAGCTTTCTTTTTTCAGGTGAACATTACCATGTTTAAACACATGTTGCATTTACTATATTTTTTTGTTCATTTTATCTTCTTTTCCTGCTCCAGTGATGATGCCAACCCGTGTGCCCCATGCACTAAACCTGTGGAAAAACGAATGTTTGCCACTCCCACTGATACAAAAAATCCTTCACAAACTAAAGTGAGAATTAAATATGGCGATTGACGCAATGCAACACAGACACTCAGTGGGAATTTTCTATAATATTCTTAACAGAAACTCAGGTCAGTCAGGTGTGTGCTTTCGGCCGTATACAGGTACAGTCCATCTCAGATGTTTATCATTCAGAATACCTCATTGCTCCTCTATAATTACTACTGTTATTATGATAATACTCTTACTCTGTGGTGATATTCACCTGAATCCCGGCCCAGTTCGACCAGCATCAGGCAGTGAAAATTCAAACACAATCTCTATCTTAAACTACAATATCCGTAGCATCCGCCACAAACTGTCAAAAATAGCAGAAGACGTGGACGACTTTGATATTATCTGTTTTACGGAAACACATTTGGATGACAATGTGAATATAAATGATATATTAATTCCAAACTATTCTGTACCTATTGTACACAATCGTAATCAGTTTGGCGGTGGTGTAGCGGTATATTTTGCGGATCACATCATCTTTAAACAAATAACACACCTGTCATTTGATGACGATATTCTTTGGTTCGAAATTGGTAACAAAGAAAAATTTATTCTCTGCGTTACATACAGATCTGAACGAGAATCGAGCGTAAACTACTGGACAGAACTAGAAGATAGAATTGAAAAGGCTTTAGAAATAAATCCAGCAGTGGTATTAACTGGTGACATAAATTCCAACCTTTTTGATGAGCATAGTAGATTGAATCAATTATTAACCCAATTCAACCTAACAAATGTCGTATCTGAGCCTACACGAATTGGTAGAACGTCTCGAACACTGCTAGACCCATTCATTATTAGCGATGTTGTTACGGTTGCCCAGTCTGGCACACTTGAATTGGGTTTTTCCGACCATCTTGCGGTATTCGCGCATGTAGTTTGTTCTCACCCAACTCAACCCCTCACCTGTCGCGAAGTCTGGAATTACAAAAAAGCAGATTTTGAACAAATGAACAATCTAATTGATGAAACCGACTGGGAGAACTTAATCTGCAAGGAAGAAGACATGGATGTTGCTGTTTCAGCGTTTATGTCTTCTTTCTTGAAGATTGCGGAAAAATGCATTCCACACCATATAGTTACAATAAGAAAATCCGACAAGCCATGGTTTGACAGCACAATCAGACGTGCTCTCCGCCTACGCGATCGATTACGTAAGTCGGCTCTAAAAACAAACAATCCTAACACATGGGCAAAATATAAAGTAGCTAGGAATAAAGTTAATAACATGAAGAAATTTGCTAAAGAACAATACTTCGAAAAAATTGATGATCTGATATCTGAAAATCATGATCAACGTCAATTCTGGCATGTTATTAAAATGTTTCAGAACAATTTTGCGTCTGAACCAGGTATACCAGCCCTTAGAAAGACCGTGGGTGCCTATTCTGATATCTTAGAAACCGATATTGGGAAAGCTGAACTCCTGAATGAAACATTTATCAAGACTAGCTTGTTGGACTCTAAGGGCAAACAATTCCCACCCTTCAAACACAGATCAATTAAATCAATAGCTGACGTCACTTTTACGCAGGAAGACATTGTCAAAATAATCAAAACTCTCAAAACCAGCAAAAGTAGTGGCCATGACGGCATCGGACATAGAATGCTGAAGGAAACGAAATCTAGCGTTAGCAGACCCCTATTTCTGTTATTTAGAAAATCATTGGACTTGGCTGTTTTTCCATCAGAGTGGAAACACGCTGATGTAATTCCACTGTATAAAAAGGGAGACCGCCAAGACCCTCATAATTATCGACCTATCTCTTTACTATGTTGCATAGGAAAAATCATGGAGCGAGTGGTGTTCAAAGACGTTTACAATCATTTTAATGAGAACAATCTATTTTACCATTTACAATCTGGCTTTCTTCCAAATAACAGTACTGTATTCCAGCTGTTGGAAGTCTACCACCGCCTTTGCGAAGCTGTAGACAGAAGTATGCATACGTGCGGCGTCTTCTGCGATATATCGAAGGCGTTTGACAGAGTGTGGCATCAAGGGCTTATTTTTAAACTAAGGGTATATGGAGTTTCGGGAAGTTTACTTAAATGGTTTCATAGCTACATTTCATCTAGAAAACAAAGAGTTAAAATTAACAGCTCTTATTCCAATTATGAAGAAGTCACAGCAGGAGTACCACAGGGATCAGTTCTTGGGCCTTTCCTCTTCTTAGTATACATAAATGACATTGTTGACGAAATAGACTCAATCACTCGCCTTTTTGCGGATGACACGTGCTTGACTGAATCATCCAGTAATCCTAGTAATATTGAGTTGAAAATGAACTCTGAGTTAAAAAAGATAAATGATTGGGCCGAAACTTGGTTAGTCTCATTCAACGCGAAAAAGACTAAAGCTGTCCTGTTCACTCTAAGCAAGACAATTTCGTCACTAGAAATTACATTTAATAATGAAGAAATTGAATTCTGTAAACACCACAGCCATTTAGGCCTAACATTGCAAGCAAACCTGTCGTGGTCAGAACATATTGACAGTATTTGTAAAAAAGCTTACGCGAGGCTATCCCAGTTAAGAAAATTGAAATATGTTTTTTATAGGAAAATCCTTGAAAAACTGTATCTTGCTTTTATCTTACCAATTTTAGAATATGGAAATTCAGTATGGAGCTGCGCTCCCGAGTACCAACTCAAACGAGTGGACGATGTTCACTGTGACGCTGCCCGAATAATCACAGGACTTACAAGGTCTGTTTCAAAAGAACGACTTCTGCTGGAAGTAGGTTGGAACAGTTTGGAAAGTAGGCGTCATGTTCAGAAAATGTGTACTTTTTATAAAATTGTTAATCGAACAGCCCCGAATTTTCTACATCACCTACTACCACAACGTGTCTCCGACAGATCTCATTATAGTCTACGCGATGCATCAAATTTTGCCCCTTATCATTGTCGAACGGAACTATTCAAGCGATCTTTTTTCCCTTCCTGTACTGAAATTTGGAATAATCTGCCCGATGCCATTCGCAATAGCACTTCACTAATCGAATTCAAAAGATTGATCTCACCAGCCAATTTCAAACCACCTTCTCATTTTGCGACAGGAACTCGTAAATATAACATCATCCACGCGAGGCTACGGACTGGTTGTAGTGACCTTAATGGTGATAAATATAATAATTACATTGGTACTTCCCCAATCTGTTCTTGTGGCAGAGGCGTTGAGGATGCAGAACATTACTTTCTGCACTGCACCAACTATGACGACATTCGTCAAACCCTATTTGACGAATTGAGACGAGTAACAAGTGACAGGGCTACAATAGATTTGTTACTTTATGGGAGCCCATCATTGTCATTCAACAGTAATGCATGTATTTTCCTGTCTGTTCAAAAATTTACTCGGGACTCACTCCGGTTTAACCCAGACCACGGCGCATAGATGCAACCATGTAGGATATGACAGTAATAACGTTCAATACGGGTCAGGTGGCACAACATACATGACGTACCGACTGGTTTTATACATGTAGTTGATACTGTTTCTTGCGGCACTGCATCAGCCAGAGACACCGGAAGCAGGGTGTGTGAAGGGAGGGCATCATCACTATATGTATATAGTGTAGTATGGAGCAGGTTTTTTCTTTCTTTCTGTTTTCCTTATGTTTTTCCTTTTTATTGGTAACTTTTTCACTATCTAATTAAGTCTTTCTTTTTATCTATCCTAATTTGTTTTTCATAATTTTGTTCTGCCATTGTATTTCTGTTATTCTATGTACAGGAGCGGAGAGTTTTCTAAGTGACTAGCACTTGTTCTCTAATCCTGATTTGCATTTATTAATGGCAAATAAAAATATGTTTAATCTAATCTACTGCCCCTTTACGGGATATACAAGTTAAACGACATATAAAGCTATCAATTAAGCATACTTGTGGCAATCGCCAGTTTATACCGGAAAAGTGAAGGTTGTACTTCATTGACTCGGATCGCAGTAAAAATTACTAATTGTGCGTACTTGGGTGGTAAACGTGGCTCTGAGAGCCACGTTTCCCGCCCAAGTGTGCGCCACTGGTAATTGTTCTGGTCCTGAGTCAACGGAGTTTAATAATGTGAAATATACTGAGTAAATAAAGAAAGAATAATAAACTTTGAGGAGCATTTGTTTTTAGTATTATCGACTTTAATCCCAAATGAATTATTGAAAACTCCTATTTCGAGTCTAGCTGTATGAATTTGCATAATTTTATGTTCTTACTGTCATGTCAGGACGTCGTAATTCAAACATGGGGTGAAATGAAAAGTTCACACATGCAATGAATAGCGTGTATGTCCACAGTTGTCCATCGTGATTCATCACTAAAAATAACTGTGTTCCTACGCGACTGAGTCCAGCGAACACGCTGACGTACCCATTCCATTCTGACGATACGATGACGTTGGACAAGGATTGGTCTGTAGTATGGACGCCTACTTCGTCGTATGCCCTGTTTAGCGAGTCGGTTGCGGACAGTTTGTGCACTGATTCTATTGTTAGTTCTACCAATAGTAATTGTTGCTGTCCTCGTCGCCGTAAGGATGCGACCCCGCAAGTGAGACGTCCTGATGTGTCGGTCTTGTGCAGGGGTCGTCACTCTTGGTCGACCTGAACACGGTCGGTCGGAAGTAGATCCAGTGGTTCTATACCTTCCAATAACACGGTAAATAGTGGCCACAGTGACTACGAGCTCAGCAGCGAGCTCAGCAGCGAGGTATCCCAGCCTCATGCATACAAATGGCACGCAACCTCTGATTTTCGGTCAACTTTGGCATTTTTTAAAATGTCGGAAGACAAAAGGGCTCTCTAGCACAACATAACAGAAAGAAAATCGTCGGTCACCCATTCAGTTTGACATTCTCGGGTAGCACGTGCTATTTTGTAATCCGTAGCAACATTGTATACGGTTGGGTGGACAACAACAATATGTCATTAAACTCTTTGCACGACTTCTTGTCCACAAACATACAACATTAGAACAATTATATTTCATCCTTTATGCTATTTTTCACATTTGTTTCTATTATACTTTCTTTTTTGACGTTTTATTAGGGAACGGACTGTAAACTCGTAAAATAAGTCCAATTTAATGTAGTTCTTTCGAGCCTCGAATTGTCTAGTAGTGCACGATATTACAATCGTAATCGGCATCGGAATCGGCCGATTGTGAGCTCAAATAACCTGTAAACGGTCAGCGGCTATTTTTGGTAATCGGTTGAACACTAACTTTCGCTTTAGAACAACACCACTCCTGAATGATTTCCGCCTATACGCATTCTTCTTTTCCTGTGTTGTCGCTTAGTGATCGTGGTTCGACATGTTCTGTTTCGCCACTGTTCAAATTGACGGCCCATCTGTCTTTCCTGGGCAGCAGGATACAGGGGTGGCGCCAGGGATTTCTCGACAGGGGACTGACCTCTCCGACGGGGGGGTGGGGGGGTGGGGGGTGGGGGGGGGGGGCTATAACATTGGACCTCCCAAACGAAGGAAAATGAGTGAACATTGGTAAATTGGAGAACCAAAATAGAAGCAAATTGAGTATGTTTGTTGATTATTTAACCCTTTACCTAACCTGAAAAGCAGACGATACTTGCAAAAATAATTCTTGAATAACTAATTTTTTTCATGTTTTGTCTCAAAAACATAGGTTATGACCCCTCGTTGGAACGAGCTCGACGAGCTCGTTCCAAGGAGGGGTCATAACCTATGTTTTTGAGACAAAACATGAAAAAAATAATGAAAATTAATCGGCGATTTTTGAGAATAGCGCTGGCCGGTTTTGGCCGTTACCTTAGGTAAAGGGTTAAAGTAAACATATTATAATAAGGTCGGGAAATATTTCATCTATAAAGCCAGTTTGACGAACGACATTAAGGAATTTCGTGAGAATCACTATTCTCTATCAAAGTTCCAGTGCTGCACGGGTTCAGGACTGACAAGACGAGATATCTACATTCGATTGTCGGAAATTTCTCGTGAAGTCGGGTTTACGAGACTCTCCGACGGACTTACTAAAAATCTCCGACGGGAGGGGAGGGGGGCTGGACCTCTCCGACGGGGGCTGTAACCCCTGACCCGCCCCACACCCCCACACCCGCCCCACACCCTCACACCCCTTGGCGCCACCACTGGCAGAATATTCTCTAAAACGAGAAGTTTTGTCTGAAAGTGTTATCTTAAACGGTTTATCCGTGCCAAATATAACTGCCAGTGGCCACTTATAGTCATACCTGCAGTTACCGACAGAATTTTGCGACTCAAAGCTCCGCTGTTTCTCACTTGCGGCCATTGTGCACAAATTATTCTTTGAACTACTGAAAGTTAACACTCCACACAACGGAAATCTTTTCCCTCGATTTCCTCTTTGTGCTTTCTCCATTCCTTCACCCTGCTCAGATAGATAAATACTAAGACAGGAATCAAGGAGGGCGGAGAACGGGGAACATTAATAAAAGACCAGAGTTGGAGTTTTTCAAGCGCTTCACGAGCTCCGTACGTGATATTGATTATACAATCGCGAGGGCGTTCATGAGAGCATTGCCCGAGTGAACATGCCCGAGCGATTGTATATTCAATATGACGAGTTGATATGGTGTAACCCACTTGTCACAGACTTATCTAAGAGACAAACAAAAGACGCACAATCAGCAAGAAAGACTCATTATCAAGTTTCAATTAAATTAACTTAATTTGATATTTCTTTCTCATTCTTTTCAATAATTTCTTTCTTTGAGTCGGCAAAATCTTGCTATATAGCCCAAGAACATTAGGTTTCACTAGGGAAAAAAATCGGAGAAAGCTGATTTTTTCAGGGAATGTCGAGTACATGTCACTGAACGATTAGACAAAAGTCCCCTAAAATCCCAGTTGAGCTGTTTTTTCTACAGCCTTTTTTCGAAAACGCGTTTGAAAAAAATAAAAAAAAATCGCACGAACTTTGTAACCTCGAATTGATCCAACTGTATTTTTTGTTTACGCGTATTTCGAGCTACATAATGTCTAATATACATTTACCTAGAGGAAAATGTGCATTCTGTGACAATTTCTGCGAAAAATTATTGAAAATTCACAAAAAAGTATCGGATTTACGCAAAAAATGACGATTTTCCTAACGGATTTGCCCAAAGGGTCGTAGTACAGAACGGGATGTTAGTTGGACAAACGATAAAAAATCCACCACCATTTGAAGACTTTTATCATTGCTTACAAAATAGACATTATGGAAGACCCCCTCTGCTTCTGGTCGAGTTCCCCTTTTGGCATAAAATTCGTCAGCATGAGAACTCAACTATTTTCGGGCTTGGGACCGAACAGACACGTCTGTGTCTGGCAGCATTAGATCAATAAATAATATTTACAGGATGTACAAAAATCAATAAATAATATTTACAGAATGTACAAATCAATCAACATGGATTAAGTTACATTGACTATTATCAACGCTATATACAGAAATGACATGACCTATATACATATTATTCATCGAACTCAGAAATTTCCGACAGGACAGTGTTTCTGTGGTTGTTACAAGAAACCGAACTGCAATTACACAAACCTGAGCAAGAGAGTCCTGCCTTCTTACACCCACACCTTTTTGTACAAGCACTCTTGCAACCACAACTGATCAGATTCAGTAGGTTATCGGGGGCACATGACTTTGTGGCTGCAGTCGGTACAAGAAGTCCATTGTCTAGCGACCACCCCCAATCCGTCGGAGGAAGCGAAGTGCCCAGCCATTGTTGGACCTGGAGATAACATCTGTAGACATGTTGTTGTGCAGCATCGCTGCTTGGTGGGAGTGAGGCTAGGTCGATGGGTTTATTCAGTTTAGATTTTGCTACATAACGCTTGTAAGTGACATATCTATATTGGTCGAGAGAGGAAACAGTTTTACTCCCGTATAAGATCAGGAGAAGTTGTTCCCCGGCAGCGGCTACTGCACTTGGTGTACTGTCATCCGCCAAAATTGTGTTGACATACTGTTGTGAGTCGCTAGTAACATCGGAGACAATTGTACTGAATACTTTCTTCTTACCAACTCGAAAGAGTGCAGAAGTAGTGTCACAACCACTTATAGAATGTACTACAAGGAGGTTGCTTCTATGGTCACCCATTTTGGTTGCTATTTCACTAACTGAAACTAGTAAGTTTGGGGTAATGGAATACATCATGTGAATATTACATCCCGGTTGAACTCGAGAGGTAAGAATGACTAACAAGTCTGTGTCTGTTCCCACAACGACAACATTGTTGTCATCTTGAGCGATGTCAAGTGCAGTTTCGGCTATCAGTACATCAGCATCAGCCTCGGCCTGCTTGGACTGAATATTGATAGCAGATAGCTCCTGCATTAGAAGATCGATCAGTTGGGTTTTGTTCTTGGCATTTGCAAGGAAATCGGATTGGGGTGTGGTGGCTGGTAACTCGGGTGAGATATTGATATCAATGGAATACCTGTCTTTAGATCTACGGGCTTGTTCCATGCCCTTTGTCGACATTGTACAAGCATAACCATCAAAAACAACCACGACGTTCGCCCCAAAATGTCAACTAGATAATTGGAAAATGATGTACATATGTCCTTATATGACGACTGTTTAGGCCATACAACTGCCCTCAATAAAAATCCACCATCTACAACAAACAGAGAATGTTCTGGGATTTTAGTTTGCTCGGAACCGTATGTTTTGAGGATCTTACCGAGCGTGCTTTTCTGTGTCTTCCTCATTCCAGCAGAATCAAACAATGCTGGTGGTTTCGGGGCGAGTTCATATTTGAGATACTCTTCCATCTCTGCTTGTGACTGAATAACACATGTGATGCGGTTGAACAGAATTGTGGGGTCAATCACTACCTCACTTCCACGGACTTTGATGCTATTTGCCATCGATGCGAAAGACTTCACAGTGTCAACACGTCGTAGTTTGATACTGTTGAACGTTTTGCTTACAACATTCGATACGCAACATTCACCAATTTTGCGAACTTGGTCACAGTTCACAGTTTCGTCGGCCACAAGCCCGGTCGCTATAGAGACTAATTGTAGTGGATCTCTATTCTGAAAGGGGGAATGCACTCTGAGCCAGTTCAATAATTTGGTGATATCATTGGCATCAGTCAATTGTGAACTTTGACGGAGATCCCGATGTTGTTCGCCATGACCAGTGTGAACATGAACAAAATTTTCGAGAGCATTACATATCGGAAGGCAAAGAGGTAGTCCATGTACCCATTTCGCAACAGTGCTATCGGTTATTCCCCTGCCATGTGTGAGACCACCAGGGAGCTTGAACATTCTCATTAAACACTGCTCTATGGTCTGATCAGAATATATCCCGTCCCAGAATTTATCTGAGCGCCTTATGGTAAAGTAACCTTTCTCAGTGAACAACTTCAAATCATCCTGTAGCATTATTTCTGTTAGCTCATTCATCTGCTGCAAATAGAGATGAGAACTTTTTGCGTATGCAAAATGACCACCTGCGTGAAATACTGGAATCATATTGCGAACACAATATGTTTGGAGTTCCCAGTCGCCTGTGCGCTCTGCTCTCAAGAACAACTGGAGAAGACCTATTTGCTCGTAGTATTGTACCCAAAGCTTTCCTGTGCGTCCTACGGACGCATTCTGGAGCAGTTCGTGTAATTTTGACAGTAGATGGTTGACACTTTCTTGATTGACAGCGTCAGCTGTTGTACAGTCACCTCTGGCAAGTCCACAGAATATTTGCCGTTTGAATTTGAGTTTAGGGGGTATGGTTAATATTTCACACGTTTCACAGTTCATTATGGAATAAATGACTATTGTTATATATCATTATAAAGCCACTGCTTTTCTGCAATTTTTGGTATATAATTTAACTCCCAAAGTAGTCGTAGATTTGATTTAATGGACGTTGTGTGTATGAAAACAATAAAAATTTTTTCGTAATTTTGTACATTTTCGTGAATATTTCACCATTGAGTGTGAGGATTGGTACAAAGTTGGCATTTTCTGTTGGGGATATGTATTCTCAATATAATTCAGCACGATATTTATGATTCTCACCCTACTAAGGCGAATAAGAATGAGAAATATGGAGCTGGGTCGAATTTTTTTTAAAATTTTTTTTTCATCAAAAAAACGCTATAACTAAAAAAGCTCAACTCGGATTCGCGGGGACTTTTCACACTTTATCCGCAATGTGTGTCCCGGAAACATATAAAAAAATCAGCTTTCTCCGATTTTTTTCCTTACTTTCTCATTTTTATGTCTAATGTGCCTGGACTAATAGTTATACGGAAAACGTTATTTTTATCGTACGTTTTGGTTTTATTTTATGTGTGAAACGTTGTATGATATCACCAGGCAAGGAAATTCAAATTAGTGCGTGGATGGGTTCTGGTGGCATCTTCCACATCGGTTCAATGACAGCAAATGGAAGCGTCCATATTCATTGTTTAGGGGTAGACTATAATTAATATTGTCAACGTGAAGCCATGGGACTGCACGTTGAAAATATTGAATGGTCTACCCCATACACGCACTCAGCACCCATCCTACTTGGAATTATGACGCATCATGTTCCTGGTCCGAAAAAAGACCTGTCAGGGAACAGCGTTAATACAGATCACTGAAATGTTTTCACGGATGTTTGTTTATGTCAAAGCTGACACTGTCCCAATTCTTTGTCTTTGTTCTCGAAAGATATCTTTTATCGTCCAGGTATTGCAGAGCTTGGGGTAATATTTGTTGAATGCAACAAATGCTCTTATCAGCTCTTCGAAATATATCACTTCTTTTAAAAAAGCAGTGACGTCATATGACAAGTAAATGAAACTTACACGTTTAAAGAAAAATATCACGTTCTGTGGTTTAATTTCTTGTGTGACACAGATTGTTTTGTCAAAACATTTCATTGGCCCAAGAAGTATTTCATAGGGTCACGCGAATCCCTACGTCACCAACGGGAATAAGTAACGCCCAATCGCACGTGTTGTTACATGCTGTACGCCGGATTCCACGAATGACGTGCCTAACATATTTTTAATGCCTGTATTCTAGTGGATAGCGTCCAATACACACAACATTTGTGATATAAATATGTCCTTTTGGATTTGCAAAGAAATTTTCTTTAATTTTCAGATACGATGGTTAAAACTGGTTTAGCGTTGACGCTAATATTGACGGTTTTTATCTACCTTCCAGTAACAGTGACACGGAGCTATGCGCGTTATGCTGTTTGTCCTGATTTCTATTGTTATGCAAGGTCTGTATCATACAGTAACATTCACTGGTGTGTGACATCTAACATCTTTCTTTTCGAGAGATTAAATTTTACGTTAGAGGGTGAAAATAAATGGTGAAACCTTTTAGGATTTGGGAGGGTAAGAGTGGTGTTTAGCGTTCAGGTCGCGGGCGACTGTTGTACACCTTAACTAACAAATATACAAAACTTGGCCAGCATAATATCCTCGTGGGGAAAAGGCGCAATATATCCCTTTCCACAAGATGCATATTTCATCGTTTTGCACTTACACACTGCTTCCTTGCATGTGTAAGTTTTCTCAGATAGTAGAACATCCAATGGCCAGGGTTATATACAGACAGTGGTGGCGCCAATGGGGGTCGGGGGGGGGGGGGGGCTATAGCCCCCCCCTCCTGTCGGAGAGGTCAAGCCCCCCTCCCCGTCGGAGATTTTTAGTCAGTCCGTCGGAGAGTCTCGTAAACCCGACATCACGAGAAATTTCCGACAATCGAATGTAGATATCTCGTCTTGTCAGTCTCGAACCCGTGCAGCACTGGAACTCTGATAGAGAATAGTGATTCTCACGAAATTCCTTAATGTCGTTCGTCAAACTGGCTTTATAGATGAAATATTTCCCGACCTTATTATAATATGTTTACTTTAACCCTTTACCTAAGGTAACGGCCAAAACCGGCCAGCGCTATTCTCAAAAATCGCCAATTAATTTTCAATATTTTTTTCATTTTTGTCTCAAAAACATAGGTTATGACCCCTCGTTGGAACGAGCTCGTCGAGCTCGTTCCAACGAGGGGTCATAATCTATGTTTTTAAGACAAAAAATGAAAAAAAATAGTTATTCAAGAATTATTTTTGCAAGTGTCGTCTGCTTTTCAGGTTAGGTAAAGGGTTAAATAATCAACAAACATACTCAATTTGCTTCTATTTTGGTTCTCCAATTTACCAATGTTCACTCATTTTCCTTCGTTTGGGAGGTCAAATATTATAGCCCCCCTGTCGAGAAATCCCTGGCGCCACCCCTGTATACAGAACAGCCAATAACAAAAATTAATGTACTATTAGTGAATATTTTCCCCTTAATAACACCAGGCTATTGCCTCATTGTTACTAGGTTGCTATAGCAATCTGGCAAAAATGAGGCAATAATATGGCATTTGAATGGATAAGGAAGAAACATGAAATGGTGTATTATCTTGGTCCTATAAAGGAAGTGACCGATTTGCGGGGTTATTTATAAAGAAAATGCGTTATTATTTCGATCAAAAAACAAAATGAGGTGAATAACGCGAAACCGAAAATTAATTAATCATAGCCTTACACAGTTGGTTTAAAAGGTTGAGTGTATACAGAAAACATGTCAATAAACATACATTAGGGCTCGGCGAATCATGATGTTTCTCCCGAATCGAATCTCGAATCGAATCAAGCAAAAGGGTTAGGAACTGAATCGAATCTCTTGAAAATCGAATCCCCTTTTCAATTGTTACGATACTACGGCTGATTTAGTGTGGTCTATCTCCGTCGTGAACCCAATATCAACAGGCATACTAGACTATTGGGAAATTGAAAGGTATCACTAAGGTGATCGAAGAAAAATCCATTTATCGTCCTTTGAATGCAACAAGGCGCCATCTGCAATGGCAAAGCATTGTAGATGGCCCCCCCATACACTTAACGGACAATATATACTGAGTCAAAAAAGAAAGTATAATAAACTTTGAGGAGCTATTTTTTTTAGTATTATCGACTTTAATCCCAAACAAATTATTGTAAATTCATATTTTGAGTCTAGCTGTATGAATTTGCATAATTTCTTGTTCGTACTGTTGCCAGCGTCACGTCAGGTCGTCGCAATTCAGACATGGGGTGAAATGAAAAGTTCACACATGCAGTCAATAGCGTGTATGTCCACCGTTTGCCTGTTGGATAGCAAGACATCGGTGGCGCATGGACCTGATAAGTCTCTGGATGTCACCCTGTGGTATTGCGTTCTACTCCTGCCTTATAACATTACGTACATGCGTAACGTCTGAAGATCATGAAGTCGTACCCTACGGTCCAATTGATCCCAAAGATGCCCGATTGGCGACAAATCTGGCGAAAGTGGGGATCAGGGAAGAAGTTCGATGCTCTGCTCTTCAAGAAAGTCACGACAGATACGCGCCACGTGACATCGGGGATTGTCTTGCTGGAATAACTGCAATCCGACATTAGCGTTAAACAACGGGACAACAACAGCGTTAAGAATTTCGTACCTATATCGCTGTCCATTTAGATTACCATCGATGAAGATCAACTGCGTTCGATAGTGCAAGGAAATTCCTGCCCAAACCTTTACACTACTCCCGCCGAAACGGTCGCATTCCCGCACGCAAGCATAAAAAACCGTTCTCCTCGTCGGCAATACACTCTTGCCCTACCATCAGCGCGCCGTAGACAAAATCGTGATTCATCACTAAAAAGAACTGTGCCCCAACGCTGCTGAGTCCAGCGAACATTCCATTCCATTCTGAAGGTATGATGACGTTAGGTAAGGATTGGTCCGTGGTATGGACGCCTACTTCGGATGCCGTGTTCAGCGAGTCTGTTGCAGACAGTTTGTGCGCTGATTCTATTGTTAGTTCTACCAGGAGTAATTGCTGCTGTCCTCGTCGCCGGAAGGAAGCGATACAGCAAGTGAGACGTCCTGATGTATCGGTCTTGTGCAATGGTCGTAACTCTTGGTCGACCTGAAAGCTGTCGGTCGGCAGTTGATCTAGTGGTTCTATACCTTCCATTGAGGCTGTATATAGTGGCCACAGTGACTACGAACTCAGCAGCAAGCTCATCTGGAGGTATCCCAGCCTCATGCATACCAATAGCACAACCTCTGATTTTCGGTTAACTTTGGCATTTTTTAAAATGACGGAAGACAAAAACTAGCATGTTTTCTCAATAACCCAAGCTCTCTAGCACAACATAACACAAAGAAAATCGTCGGTCATCCATTCAATTTGACATTTTCGGGTAGCACGTGCTATTTTGAAATCCGTAGCAAAATTGTATAGGGTTGGGTGGACAACAGCAACATGTCATTAAACTCTTTGCACGACTTCTTGTCCACAAACATGCAACATTGGAACTATTATATTTAGGACTGTCACGATTAATCGATTGTTGATCGGTCACGGCGAAATCGATTAGTATTTTTCGTTGTTCAATAATCGGTAAATTGTATCCCGCTTTAATAATTAAAAGAAAATTTGATGATAAAACTATTGTTTCCAAAGGTAAAGAGTTAAGAACATCGATGTTAAATCCGAAGAAGCTGTTGGAAGCATTTGTCTTTCAGGTACATTCATCAAAGCTTTGATGTTCTAAACTTTTGAACCGTCAGTGTAATAATCAAGACCGGTCGGCAGTTGCGAAGTTCGCAACTGCCAACCGGTCTTGATTATTGCACTGACGGTTCAAAAGTTCAGAACATCAAAGCTTTGAATGTACTTAAAAGAAGATTGTCTTCGTTGTTTACCCGAGGTGGGTCAACTGACTTGAACTTCATTTTTTATCGACTTCAGACAGAAGGGGAGGGGGGTCGTCAAGGTACGATTAATCGATTATTATCGATTGATTGCGACGATTAATCGATTCCTGAATTTAAAAATCGTGACAGCTCTAATTATATTTCATCCTTTATGCTATTTTTTCACATTTTTTCTGTTATACTTTCTTTTTTTGACTTCGTATATGATATATAATGTGCAGTTGAGCCGAAACGCAGTCTCCATTATCGTTTCAAATGTCATTTTTATGAATTTGTCCGACTCAATCTATCTAGTTATACAGGATGCGTTCAATCTTATTCATCAGAAAATTACAGGGTGGGTTGTTATTTTCAGAAAGTTGACAATAAACAATTGTATGAAATACAAATCTCTCCATGCAGGATTCGATTTTTTCGAATAATCGAGGTGGATTTGAATCGAATCGAATCAATGACAGGACTCGAAATCGAATCGAATCTCGAACGTTAGCCAGACCCAAGGATGAATTCTCGTGATATCTTATCGACTAGTGTAAACAAATCCAGTTTTCTGTGGCTGACGACTTTTTTGGTTTTTATTATTAGTAGCAATATCTAATATGTATCTCTAATAGAACCTCTGGATTAAAACAGAAGAAACTTATTATCAAGACATACCAAGACATACCAAGGGTATATATATACATTTGAGGAGCAATTTTCTATTGTTATGCAAGGTCTGTATTGGCATCAAGGCAGTGGTTCGATCCCCATCGGCGTCAGAGTCTTTCATCCTAAAAAATGCATAACAGAAGTGCCGAATTCTGTATTCTGTACCTTAAGCAGGAAATTTGAAAAAGAGATTGATTCTCACTGATTTCATCTGCATTACATGGTATAATTCATTGTAAACAACTAATTCTGGGGGATACCGAGTAATTTCGTGTGGACTGTGCCAGTCCCATGGACGCTCGATCTGCTAGCATGCCTTTTTTGGAGCTTGTCGGTAGTCGAGTGGACTATGACGATGGCCCAGTTTCGCTAGGCGATTGGTGCCGCAGAAGTATACTCTCATCAAGGCAGTGGTTCAATCCCCATTGGCGTCAGAGTCTTTCATCCTAAAAAATGCGTAACAGAAGTGCCGAATTCTGTATTCTGTACCTTAAGCAGGAAATTTGAAAAAGAGATTGATTCTCACTGATTTCATCTGCATTACATGGTATATATATATATATTCCAAAAAAAACTTAACAGTTTTCAATCCAGTGGCGCGGTGCTAGGACGATGCCTGGTGGAATTCCTGCTTGATATAGGAGATATAAATTAAAGTCAAGCAGTTGCATCTTCGCGGATCTTCCATTAATTGAGATTCCTGTGTTTAAAACTTGGACCATTATAACAGTAATCTGTTCGAGTTGTACATCCAGTTGCATTGGATGCTAAGGCAAACGATCCACGGGTAAATCGCACAATAAAATACAGGCTACTTGTATACAATTACGAATCAACACAGAAAACAATTCAGTAATTATCAATTCTCGAATATCGCGGTCTCGGGGCGAGTTGTAAATGTGAACTAACATACTGGTTGAGTCAATTGCAACCTTACTTTTTATGGGGTGGTCGTTGGCTCAATTGGTATGGTGGCAGATCTTTTATGACCAGGCGATTGGGTGTCGTAGACCCGGGATCGACTCCCATCGAGGCCACCTTCCAAAAAAGCTTTACAGTTTTCAATCCAGTGGTGCGATGCTAGGACGATGCCTGGTGGAATTCAGGCTTGATATAGGCAATATATATATATATTAATTCTATATATAGACAATATACATATAGTGTTTTTTTTATATCTGGTTTATACAACGAGTTGAAATATAGTTAATATTTTCGAGGCTCTGCCGAGAAAATATTAACTATATTTCAACGAGTTGTATAAACCAGATATAAAAAACACTATATGTATATTGTTTTTATCTGATAACAAACAGCAGTTTCAATAGTTGAGGCTTATATTCACTTTTATGCTCATTCCCACGGGCCTCCGTAGAAAATGAGACAAAGCAAACGCGATCTTTTGGTTGTTGCTGTACAGGCAAAACCACTGGTTGCAGTTGATCTATTATTCATGTCTTTTTCAGCTCTTCCTGGCGACGATGATTAAGTGTATTCAATCGAGAAGTTTCCAATTTCCATTATTTATGGTCCACTTTTGTTTTTGTTTACAATTCGCACGAAACGTTTTTTTTTCACGTAGCAGACGAACGTGTAATTGGAGCAGTACTTTGATCGTGGACGTAGACGTAGCTATAAATAGCGCATTACACATTACTGACAGTCTAGTAATTTCTACATAAGGTTTTGAACGAAGTAGGTTGTAATTATTTCTTTATTTCAGCAAAATAAACTGAAAATTTACATGTTTATACTTATAGAAAATATGTCATATATATTTCGATTAAATTTCACTTGCTCCTTCAACGTTGAATTCAAACTTGCATTACGAAGTTTATGAATGAATGAAAATGGAATCGAACGAGGTCAAAGGTCGTTCGCATAAATTATAATTATATACAACACCCGTTGTATATACTTCAAGAATATACAACGGGTGTTATACTCTATGGTTATCAGATAAACTGCAGTACATGGAAATCTGCGAGAACGTCTCTCTTTCAAATTTCCCGCGTGCAAAGCTGGGGTTCGAACCCAAGCCGACAGAGAGAGTTTCCTTCAGCACCAACCGCTTAGCGAAACTATACTAAACCACGCACACCACTCGGTAACTGACAGACCCTAAAATGGAATACCAATTAACCCTTTACCCAATATGAAAAGCAGACGACACATGCAAACAAAATTCTTGAATAAGCATTTGTTTTTTCATTTGTTGTCTCAAAAGCATATGTTATGACCCCTCATTGGAACGAGCTCGACGAGCTCGTTCCAAAGAGGGGTCATAACCTATGTTTTTGAGACAAAAATGAAAAAAGAATGAATATTAATTGGCGATGTTTGTGAATAGCGCTGTCCAGTTTTTGGCCGTTACGTTGGGTAAAGGGTTAACCAAGGATATACCAGGCCAGTACCAGAACACACGGAATACTCCATTTTTCATAAATTAACGATATAATTTCATCTATTAATTCTATATAGTGCCCTACATGGAATTCAGCGAGAACGTCTCTTCTCTAAATTTCCCGCGTGCCTAACGGGGGGTCCGAATCCACACCGACACACAGAGTTTCCAAACTGTACAGTAAACTGATAATCCACACCGACACACAGAGTTTCCAATCTGTACAGTAAACTGATAATCCACACCGACACACAGAGTTTCCAAACTGTACAGTAAACTGATAATCCACACCGACACACAGAGTTTCCAAACTGTACAGTAAACTGATAATATATTTGTTCTTGAAACTGCTTCCTGTAACTCGACTTTGTTTTCACCATCAATTTTTAAAATAAAATTGTAATAAAAAACTATAAACTGCATGTGTAAACTAAAGAAAATGAAAAGATATACTTAGTCAAATACACAGTGGCGTAGATAGCTTTACGCTGGCGGAGGGGCAAGCCTAAAATTTTCCGACAGACCGAAAATTTTCCGAAGTGTAACAACAACAAAAATCCAAAGAAACAGAAAGAATCTGTTGTTTACTGCAAATGTACTGAAAATTGGTCTTTTTTACCCAAAATTTACCCCAAATGGCATGTTTTTATCCCCAAAGCCAGCATTTTAATGTTATTAGGCATAAATTCGCCTAAAAATGGTCCCAAAAAATTTCCGACAAAACTTCTGGTGGGGGCCTCCAACACCCCCCCCCCCCACCCCGGTCCCCCCTTTATCCCCTTTATCTACGCCACTGCAAATACACTAAATACAATAGAAGTCATTCAACCCCAGAATACCGGAGAATAGAAGTTTTAAGTCATTTTTATAATCACAGTAGCATACTGTCAAAAATGTTTACATAAGCAATATGCTTGCTGCTCAATCCAATTCCATACTTTGTATTGCGCGACAAATGTATTTTGGGTTTTTTCTGTTATTTAATGTATCAATTCTAAACTGAAATAAAATATTGTTTAGGCTAAAAATGTTTCGTGGTATATATACTACCTGGGCAACCCGGAGCCAATACTATAAAACGTTTACAATTGTATTTTCTAGAACTGTATTTTCTACCTATTAATATAACTGACTAAAACGAATCATTGGCATTTTAAAAGATATGGCAATGTGCCAACTGGCAAATTGTCAGATCTTTGAAAATGCTAATGGTTTATTTAAACCATTTCTCTCTATGCATACGGATCTCAGGAAACAACAAAATACACGTGGAGATATTCGGAGCATGACAACACGCGCTTTATCTCTAGCTACATATCACTGTGAAAAAACATTACATATCACTTAACGGGGAACTGTCATATCGTGCACTCTTGCCATCGCTACTATAGGCAGGGAATGATACATAGAGAGAGTAATTGCTTGACTGTACTGGGTACGTGAAATAATTCATGAGAAGTGAGGGACGTTGTACAAGCACGAGTACGCGAATGCGCACGAATGTTTTGCAATATAGTCCCTCGCCTCGAATGAATTATTTCACGCAACCAGTCCAGTCAAGCGATTACTCTGTTTATTACTTTTCATTGTTAACGATAATTATATTATTTAACCCTTTACCTAACGTAACGACTAAAACCGCCCAGCGCTATTCTCAAAAATCGCCAATTAATTTTCATTACTTTTTCATTTTTTGTCTCTAAAACATAGGTTATGACCCCTCATTGGAACGAGCTCCTCGATCCCGTTGCAATGAGGGATCATAATTTATGTTTTTGAGACAAAAAATGAAAATAATAGTTATTCAAGAATTTGTTTTGTAAGTGTCGTCTGCTTTCATGATAGGTAAAGGGTAAAAAAAAGCCAAAAAAAAAAAAAAAAAATCAATGACGTCCCTATTACACCCACGGCAAAGCGTCTTCTTTTGCACGCACGGATACATGACACAATTGTTGATTGCATAATTCACCTGTGAACTTATCGTTTATAAGCAAACCCGGAAATTCCAGTAAACCACATCTTGAAAAGTAATAAAAGCGTATAAACAGATATTGGATTTTGGAAAATGTCTGAACGTGCCTAGATACGGAAAATTCCCAAAACCACACACGCATGAAATACCTGACAATAATCTCAACCATTAAATGTTGACATTGGTAATGATATATAACTGTGTAAACAAAGAAACATTCACCCAAAATAGTATCATCTGTACAATTTTCCTATCTTTTTTTAATGAAAAAATTTACGTAGTGGTCACAGCGGTGTTGTTGAGCTGAATGACTAATACAACTCGTGCACAACTCAAACATATCGCCCTCTGGTGACTTCCGCGATAAGGAGTAATTAATTTTTCTTTTATTCCTTAACCGGTCAAACGCGAGAAATTATATTTGAAGTCATAACAAGATAATACAATTCCAGAAAATACAATTGTAAAAGTTTTATTGTATCGGCCCCTATTAATACATTGGTCCATTTTTGTACTGCATACCCATGTTTGTTTAACCCTTTACCTAACCTGAAAAGCAGACGACACTTGCAAAAATAATTCTTGAATAACTAATTTTTTTTCATTTTTTGTCTCAAAAACATAGGTTATGACCCCTCGTTGGAACGAGCTCAAGGAGCTCGTTCCAACGAGGGGTCATAACCTATGTTTTTGAGACAAAAAATGAAAAAAATAGTGAAAATTAATTGGCGTTTTTTTGAGAATAGCGCTGGCCGGTTTTGATCGTTACGTTAGGTAACGGGTTAACAAGGATACAAGCAAAAAAGACCAGTGCGTGAGGTTTCGGGGGCCTCCCGCAGTCCTAGTTAGGATCCTTCGGTCGTTACCTCTCCTCCCACTTCCCACAAAGGAAGACGGAGGAGGGGCAACGACCGGAGGTCCTTATTAGGACTAGCCCTCCTACCCCCGAGGAAAGTTTGCCAAATTTAGCCCTCTGAGAGAATCTAAGGCATTTGTAGCTTGTGTATCCCCTATATTTTGCGGCCCTATGTTGTGCGAACCTGGCATTGGGCCAATGTTTGTGGTGGAGTGCGAAAATGTTGGCGGTTGCCGCAGGTGATGTATCTTTTTAAATGTGTGTATATGTGTGAAAGAAGAATTTCGCATGTGATTAAATGTGATTAATGGGTTGGGACTGAACTCACAGTTAATGACAGTATAGTCGAGCTCTTTTTTTCTATGCCATATCACGATGCAGGGTTGTAGGAACCGGGGGGGGGGGGGGCACAGGGGCACGTGCCAAACGTTTTTCCGTGTATAGGTTAACATAATAGGCTTCGCAGATGAATTCTCCTACACAGTATGCAGGTAAATTTTAAAAAAAAATCGGCTGTCAATTCAGTTAACCCTTTACCCAACGTAGCGGCCAAAACCGGCCAGCGCTATTCTCAAAAATCGCCAATTAATTTTCATTATTCTTTCCTTTTTTGTCTCAAAAACATAGGTTATGACCCCTCGTTGGAACGAGCTCGTTTCAACGAGGGGTCATAACCTATGTTTTTGAGACAAAAAAGGAAAAATATTAGTTATTCAAGAAATTTTTTTGGATGTGTCGTCTGCATTTCATGTTAGGTAAAGGGTTAACTGCAGTATTTTCCAGACTGATCACATTGGGAGTTATGTAGGTGTGCCGAGGACATGGCATTGTAAATATATCATGTCATGTATTTGGTATTTGTTGAAGAATGTCAGTTTTCAGCCTTCCACACCCATAGCATGCAGAGAGACAGGAATTTGCTTCAATAAATTTTATCCACTAGATTGGAGTAGCATGGACATTCTTATCTCCGGCTGGAAATAGGATGAATTACAAGTAACAAAAAGTACAGTATGGATATATAAATGGGATTTACTTCTTTATACACACAAATCAAGTAGCACCGGGAGTATCTATGTGATAGTTTTATTTATCAAGGAGATTTTGTTTGTTTTGAGTCATCTCTCCTTAATTCGTGCAATCCAAGATGGCGACCACGGACAATTCCTTATTACCAGTAGACCTGCCTACCAGACATGACATTATGGAATCTATTAAACATTCAGGCAGCTACAATATCACAGATTCCCCAGTAAACAACTCTTCAGGAAAAAGTAAAAACGCATTGTATGAGGATATTGACACCGAGTGTTATAAGCCGGCAGCAAAAATGGTCTCTTTTAGACTTACCGATGGACGTGCCAACATTATGGCATGGTTACAAGCCTTGTGTATTAGATATTTCGTGCAGGTGGGTCAGCTCTCCAATTTCGAGTGCGAATTGCTTGACGAACCTAGCAAGGATGATGACACTCAGTGTTCAAGGGAACCAGTTCAGGCTTTGGTGTACTGAGGAATTTCCTTTACTACAAGAAATCGTAAAACTGATTAAAAACGGGGAAGAAAATGAGAATACAGTTGTAAAAGTATATGACACGTGCCCGTCCGATCAGAGTACATCACTGCTGTGGGCAAAGCCAAACACGTCATTCACTGAACAAATACCCGAGGGCGTTCAACTTAAAGCAAATAAGACTAATTCTGCGGAACGGCCAGAAAAAAAAACTGTCAATAGGTGACGATACCGTTTTAAGTGATTTAAGAGAAACTTTGCTGTCTATTAATAACCGTATTAGCGTAATAGAACAGAGTGTGATACAAGTGCGAAGTGAGCTCGGCAACTTTTCGAAAGTACTAAATACTCTCCAAATAAGATGGCAGATGGAACAGATGAGCTTTCGAAGAAAATTGATAATGTTATGGTTGATAGTTCTGGTGTGGAATTGAACGCCGAATCTGTCGATCTATTATTTTAACAATGTTACATTTGTGCGAACATGTGAAAAACGATATTTGAAGGAGAAATTTGCCCGAGAAATTCATTTTCCGAGATGATCAGCAGATGTTTTTTCATACTACAAGAGTCGATTTTTCCATTAAGTTGTGTCGTTTCATTGTTAAATATTGTTTTATATAACATACTTACTGATTTTGCTTTCTTCGGTCATTCCTTTTATTAAAAAAATCTTGTTTTCGGTGATCTTGGATACGCTGCGACTGAAACTTTGAGATAAAAATAGAAATCTCTCGCCTCGCTTATCTCCACTTCCGGCTAAAGGTTTATACGGTTTATACCCTGTGCAATACACACTTATTGAAAGATAAACTACAGTAGATCGTATCTCCTAAGGTTTATGGGAATTTCGTTGGTTTTAAATTATCACCCGCAGGCCGTGTATAATCTATATACGGAAAGACGAAATCTACATTCTGCTGACAGTCAGAGCAATCTCCCCTTTGTTTGGTCATCACTCAGAATGTTGGCAGACAATAACCATTTCACGTTATACAAGTAAGAATTCTACCATTTATTATTCACCACAGTGTATGGAATATGCAGTCGGCAAGATATATTCGTTACATTTGTTGCCAGTGACATAATGTGAAATAAACTCACATAGTACAGTACGTGGAGAGTGTATTATCACTAAATCACCCGCAGAGTAGAGATTCCACCCAAGCAATAATTGCAAATTTGTTGCAAAGCATAACAAGCACAAGCAAAGTTTCAACCAATGGACCTCCGGGTTAAACCCGGAGGTCCATTGGCTGAAACATTGCTCGTGTTTTTTATTCATATGTATAAAATTTGAAAGTTATAGTTTCGGGGATAACTCCACTCAGCGGGTGATTTAGTTACAATCCACTCTCCACATACTGTATATGGGCCACAAATAAACTATGATACGTATGGTATCACTGGTAAAGGAGTCATTGCACGGCGTCTAATATAAATAACACAAGTGTGACTTTTGTCTGTACGTTTTCACTGATTAGTTTCACTTATTCCAGATTCAATAGGCCACCCCCTCCAAGCTGTGGTTGCAGTTTTATTTACGGAGCATGGAACAAAAGATCTACAAGACATATGAAAGGCCCGAGAGAGATGAGGTACTTAGAGCTGGAGGTTTTTAAATTCCTTGTTCGGTTTCGGTTTTGGTTTTTCAGGTGGAATAAAACCTCGGTTCGGTTCGGTTTTCGGTTTGTTCATGAGGCCAAGTAAAATTCAATAAAACTCATTCTTATGTCCGGAATCATAACTGAATGGTAGTGAAATTGAGTGAAACTCAATGAATGCCCGAAATAAGCTTTATAATACATGAAGAATCAGGAAGGCCAATATAATAATTACCTAAATATACAGAACTTTTATTGTGCTTGGCCATTTTTCGAGGTCTGACACCTACAGGCAACTTGAGGAAAGCTGCAAACACAACTAAACTGAAATGTCGGAAATTCACGGAATGTAGCCTTCACAGAGTAGTGAGAGTACCCAGACACTGTCATTGGCAGTGTCTGGGTACCTTCACTACTCTGGGATGGCTACATTCTGTGAATTTCTGCAGCAAGAGAGTATTTAATAAAAAAACCTCCGAAAAACCTTAGATTACGGGATGTCGACGGTTTCGGTTTCGGTTTTTTAAAAACACTAAAAACCTCGGTTCGATTTCGGTTAACCTACAGCTCTTGAGGTACTGTAATAGTGAGGTTGTTCCGTATTTTCAATTAAGTATTACATAATACGACAAGCAGACGACAATTGCAAACAAATGTTTTCAATAACCCCCCCCCCCCCAAAAAAAAATCCATTTTTGCATTAAAAACATATCTTATGACCCCTCCCCTCTCCCATTGGAACGAGCTTGTTCCAATGGGGGTCGTAAGCAATGTTTTGGAGGTAATTGTTGGAACAGTATTAAAAATTGAATGGCGACATTTGTAAATAGTATTAGCCAAATAAGTTTTGTAAATGATTAGATCGCTGAAACAGTGTGCCGAACTCAATAAGTATATTTTGTTGATCTCCCATCGCTATATCCAGTAAACTGATATCATGGTTATGGCATGTCTCTTTCGTAAATAGTTCCCTATCATATCAACTGGTGCATCAAAATTGCCTAATAGTGCAGTCGTGTACTGTAGTCGTGAGAGTAGATTTTACTGTAGGGTCAACCTGGAAGAAATTGTTCCCATGCCACGTTTGGTGTCTTTTATTAGCTCACCTGACTGAAAGTCAGGGTGAGCTTTTCTTATCACTCTTCGTCCATCGTCCTGCGTGAAGGTGGTGTTTGAGCCTCTTTCTCCTAAACCACTGGCCACATTTTAATTAAATTTCATGTAATTAGTGATTTTATAGGGGCATTTTGATTTTTATGCAAATTAGGTTTCGGCTCATAATGAGCAGATGTGTGTGGAAAAAATAGCCAAATTTTTTGAAAATCTTCTTCTAATGAACCACCAATAGCAGAGACTTGATATGTGGTATACAGAGTCCTTTTGGGGTTTGGAATCAAGTTAGTTCAAGAGAAGTTTGTCGGGCATTATTTGCCTTCGTCATGGGAGGGGCAATAATTTTGGCCACGCCTAAAATTTCTATTTTCCGGACCGTGAGGTCGATTTGAACCAAATTTGATATGAGATGATAATGGGTCATAAGTAGTTGATTGATGTAAAACATTTTTTTCTCATTGCCCCGTGGGAACCTCGGGAGCTAAAAATAGGAAAAACCTTAAAACTGCCATATCTCCAAAACTACACGGCACAGAGAATTCCTATTAGTAGGTAATAATTGCCGATCTACGACCACTTGTACATGTACGTGTACAACATACGCACACGATGCGTTCACCAACGTGGAATTCAGTGTTAAATCACACGCTTGTTCACAAAAACTGTACATGGTCTTGAATGCCCCCCATGTACAGTTGTGACTCCTAGATCGCACTTTTAACGTTCAAATACTCGTGGTGAACGCGTGGTGAACGCGCGTTTTTAAAAAAAGGGTGAAATTGTACATCTTCGCTTGTATCTTGTATGTAATTTTTCGTCGACGTTCCCATCGCAGATCAGACCATCGATCCATCGTTGGCGAACGCGAGCAAAAGCAAAAAATTCTGGGTCATCATCAAAAAACAGTTTTGGGGACTCTAGACCAGCGGTCCAGAATCCACAATTGTTTTGAGACAGATGGTCCAGAACTCTCCCTTGTTTTTGAGGCGGTGGGTTTTTCCCCATTTATGACATTATTAGGGGAATTCCTCCACTATGAGAAATTCTCGAAAACTCAGCTGATCGAGCGAGCGATCGGATCGCTCGATTCTCGTAAAAAACTCGATCTGAACGAAGAGTGTGTTGTTGTCGTCGGTGTGGTTGGAAATTCGCGAGCCCGTTGTCACGTTTTTGATTGATATATATATATATAGGGGAGAAAAAAAAATATAAATAAATAGTTATTTAGAAAATTAAATATATCAAATCGAATAGATAATAAAAAAAAAAATACATAAATCATGAGCGATTCTCAGACTATTAGAGCGAGGTTTCTTTTAAACATGCTGATGCGAGCATACGCAATCTGCGTGAACGAACAACTACGTCCCATCTTGTTAGAACGATGCGTCGGATGTCGGGATTATCTAGACTTCGATCACGAGAATCATTCGTGTCTGACGATGGAAAGGGAAGATATGGTCGTCATGTATTTCGAACCGGCATTCGAACGCGTTAAATTGAACGATGTGATCACGTTTTGGAAGAGATTAGTCTTCTGTAAGAATCGAGACAGGCCCACAGATTCGGAAGAACTGAAATTGGCGCGTAGAAGTTTGACTTTAGAAGACAAGGGATGCATCAAGAAATTATTGCTGAACGAAGCATACATCTAAGTTTTTTTTCGTTGATATAAAAATAAGGGAGAGTAGAAAATAAAAAAAAATAAATACACACATAAATTTTTTTTATCTAATATTAGAAAGAAAGAAAGAAAAAACACAAAATGAGAACCAGAAATAAATTGTATCCGACGTTAGTGGACGACGAGGACGAGAAGCCGAACGGCGTTTTGCTGACGGCGCCGTCGCTAGAAGAAAGAGAAAGAGGAGAGAGGTATCACATCAATCAAATCAGTAGAATCCAATTGTATCTGACTCGAGAGAGAGATTCTCGTCGTTCCCTCAAGAAGAAGTATTCGCGTTTCGTGAAATTCGTCAACGCGATCGACATGACACTCATCACGATTTCCATGGGTTTACACGCGGCCGGCATCGGATTGTTGTCGACCGCAGTCGGCATTCCGATCGTGTTGACCGTAGAAGGAGTGGCTCTCGCCGCCGGATTGTTTAGCACGCTCGGAAACTTTTTGAGTAGGAAATTATATCTGAAGGCGAGGAAACATGACAAGATTCGCGTCTTGGCCGACTCCAAGATCGACACGATATCCGAAATTATCTCTATGGCGTTGAAAGACGGTAGGATATCAGACGGTGAATACTTCGCGATATTGAGCGAGAAAACGAAATACAATGCCATGAAAGAAGCTGTGAGAATCAAGACTCGTCAGATCATCAAGGAAGAGATGAAGGATTCTCTCGTGGAAAAGGGGAGGAAAGAGGCCAGGGAGGAATTCAGTAAGATGATAGAACTCAAGAGCAGCGATTGAAAAAAAAATTTATATATAATAAGAACAGAATTTAAAAAAAAAAAAAAAAAAATATTAAATTTATATATAAAATAAAAAAAACGAAATTAATTTAAATAACTCTTAAAAAAATGTATTGCGTAAAGTGTAAGAGAGTTACCGAGACGAGTAATTCTAGAGAAGTGCGAACTAAAAATGATAGACGGATGCTTCGTGGAATTTGCGACGTGTGTGGTTCTATCAAGACTCGATTCGTCAAACAAAAGAACGCGAGCAAAGGTAAAGGCATCGTGAATAAAATGATCAACAATCTACCTTTCGAAATGCATCTGCCCGGTCACAGTTTCATGGGACCCGGAACGAAATTGAACAAGAGACTCAACGCCGATCTGACTCCCAAATCTTGGAGCAAACCCATGAATAGGGTGGACGCTGCCATGTACGATCACGATCTGTGCTACGCCGGACATCCCGACACCAAGACTCGCAACGACGTCTGCGACAAAAACATGTTGGGGAGATTGAGAGGAATATCGAATCCGACCAGGAGAGAGAAGATGGAACGTTCGCTGGTCGGCAATCTGATCGGTGCGAAACGTCAATTCGGATGGGGCATTCAAAAAAAAAAGCGCATCTGAAAAGAAGACGAAACGATTATTGACGAGCGAATTGGTCGAGGAGTTACACAAACCCATAGTGCGTAAATTTCGAAAGAGAAGGGTGTTCGTGAAGGGTCTGGATGACATTTGGTCTGCCAACTTGGTCGACATGAGATCGTTTTCGAGGTGGAACGAGGGCGTCAAATATCTATTGACGGTCATCGACGTGTTTTCCAAATACGGTTGGATCAGAGCTTTGAAGGATAAATCGGGACCTTGCGTCGCCGAGGCTCTGAAGAGCGTGTTCGACTCGTCTTCTCGAAAACCGAGTAAATTGTGGGTGGATAAGGGAAAGGAATTCTACAACAAGGACGTTCGTCGATTGGTAGACCTCTACTCAATCGAAAACGAAGAGAAAGCCAGCGTGGTGGAACGTTGGAATCAAACGATGAAGGAGAAGATCTACAGATACTTCACGGCGAATTCGACCAAGAAATACATATACGCTCTGAACGGTCTGGTCAAAGATTACAACAACACGCGACACAGATCGATCAAGATGACTCCCGCAGAAGCTAGCGATCCTCGAAACGAAAAACGGGTCTATGCGAATCTATATCCCGAGAGATCTAAGATCAGGAAGAAGACTAGAACGCCGAAATTTGCGGTCGGCGATCGAGTGAGAATCTACGCTTATAAGAAGCACTTCGAAAAGGGTTATACTCCTCGATGGACCTCGGAAATTTTCATGATCATCAAAATATTTCACACAGATCCGGTGACTTACGAAATCGAAGCTTTGGATGGAGAAGAGATCATCGGAAAGTTTTACGAACAACAATTACAGAAGACGAAGTTTTGATGAAGAACACAAAAAATTTTTTTTATTTACTCTCTTTGACATTTTCTTGTTTACACACATATATATATATAAGAGAGAAAAAAAAATAATAATAAAAAATAATTAAAAACTATTTTTTTAGATAAAGAAAGCAAGTGAATTAAAAACTAAAAATCCTTTCAAATGACGAATATACTGGATATAGTACAAAGCATAATAAAAGATGAAAGTATTCAAGAATATGAGGTTCACGAATACGAACCGGTAACCTGGACGAGTTTGAACAATGCGGGAGAGATAAGAATCAACGTCGAAACTCAAGATCTATTCCTACATCCTAGCGAGAGTTACATAGTGGTGCAGGGACGTCTCATCAAGGAAGATGGGAGCGACTACGCCGACGACGACACGGTTACTCTTGCCAATAATGGCATCATGCATCTATTCAGTAACATAAAATACATGCTGTCCGGACAAGAGATAGAATCTGTTTTTCATCCCGGTCAGGCCACCACGATGTTCGGACTCTTGATGTATCCTGATGATTTTTCGAAATCCAGAGGACTTAATCAGTTGTGGGTGAAAGACACCGTAGGCCCTGCTAGCGCAGGCGCCGCCACGATATTCGACTACATCGTCAAGACGTCCAGACCTAAAGGAACGTTTTCATTCAGGATACCTTTGAAACACATCTTCGGATTCGCAGACGATTACAACAAGATCATGTATGGATTCAAACACAATCTGACGTTGATTCGAAAAGGAAACGACGACGCAATAGTGAAACTCACCGTGACCGATGCGGGTAAGATAACTCTACACAAGATATCGTGGTTCATTCTGCACGTGGAGCCTTCGATCGTGGAGAAAGCGCGTCTCTACAAGATCATAGAATCCAAGAGTAAATTACCCATGGGATTTAGAGTGAGACAGCGCGACACGGCTAGCATTCCTCTCTCCACGAATCACTTCGATTGGATATTGACGGTGAAATCAGCTTCCGAGAGACCGCGTTTCATTGTGGTTGCGTTTCAGACCGATAGGGACGGGTCTCAGGAAAAGAATGCGTCGCTGTTCGATCACTGCCATTTGAGAAACATGCAAGTGTTTCTGAACGCCACAAGATATCCAGCAATCGATTACAACGCGTCATTCGAAAAGAACGATTTCTCCAGACTGTACAGTGACGCCGCTGATTTTAGAAAGAAGTATCACGGTCTAGACGAATTGATGAGCAATCCTAACATATCTCCCGGCGAATACAAGTCGATGTATCCCATGTTCGTGTTCGACGTCAGTAAACAGAGTGAATGACTCAAGAGTAGCGTGTTAGACATTCAGATCAAGATGCAATTTGATAGGAACGTGCCGAGAAAAACCGAAGCCTTCACCCTGGTCCTGTCAGACAGAGAATTACAATTCGAATCGGACGGAAATAAGATGTTGATCATTCGATGAGAGATGAGTGTGTGAAAAAAAATAAAAAAACAAAAATAAAAAAGTAATGAGTCATTATTAAAAACAAAAAAAAACAAAAAAAAAATAAAATAATGGGATCTAGAGAGATTGAACATCTTTCTAAATCTCATTACTTTTTTGTTTTTTGTTTTTAATAATCACACATTATTTTTTTTTTTTAATTCATTATTTTCCACGCGTTTGCTGTTTGTTCAAAGGATCCAGTTCGATCAATAGACTCACCACGGAAGTGGCAGCTTCAGGATTATTGGTTTTCGTGACGAAATTAATCCTGTCTCCGGCGTTCACTTTGAGAGGCGTGCGGAACGTGCTAACATTCGCGTGTTGATTCTCAGTCTTTTCGACGCTGTATCTCTTATCGCTCTCCACACCATTCACCATGAGATTGACGACCGCTCTGTTATTCAAATCCAAGGAAGCCAGCCTCATTCGAAGGATTTAACCTCCCAGCGGCATGGGATATCCCACCTGACCGTGTTTCGATCCGCTACCTCCATTTCCGAAAGACCACTCAGCTTTTCCCTCCTCTAAGGCACCGGCCTCTTCGGCCCACACGGTGATCAATTGTCTTATTTGACTTTCTCCACCACCAAAATCAGGGTGGAGGCATCCGTCATGTTCACGGGATCTGGTAGATTCATGAGCGCGTGTCCACCCATGTCTAGTTTACCTTTCATGATGTCGCCCTTTCTCCAGACCGAGTTGTCATCCACGTACTTCCTGCTTACCGCGCGGGAATCGAATTTGGGATCGTGATCGAGACTGAATAAATTGTGACCATTCATGTTGATGCCACCCTCCATGGTTCTGCCAGATTCTTTGTTCAGGTAGAGATCGTCCACTTGCGATTCTAGGTATTCTTGCGATTGTATCACGGCAGAATCTACGTAGCCCTTGTTGACCGCGGTTGAGTCCGCATCCGTGTCGTTGATCTTTGACAGATTCAATATCTTGTGGAATCATGCATTCAGATCCGATTTCCTTTCTCGTCTGTCAGACTTCTCTCTGTTCCAGATCTATGTAGTGTTTGGTCGCCACGTCCTTGGGATTCGTGGGAGTGGCCACGTTCGTTATCTTGTTAGAATTGGCGTTCAATTCCGAGTGCATCGTTTTCTGAACGTATCTATTTCTCAGGTGTTCACTGAATCTCGCGTGAGTGTCGTCCGCGTATCTCTTGGTCGCGGCATCGGTGGGATCTATGGGATTCGCGACGTTCACCAAACGTTTGGATTTCAGATCGAGATCGTCGGTCATGGTTTTATCCACGTAATTATCTAGCAGGATTCGTTTGAAATTGGCGTTCCCCCTGTCGACGTATTTTTTAGTCGCAGCATCTGCGAGATCTATCGGCTCGGGAAGATTGTAGAGCTTCTTATCGTTCATGTTCAAAGGTTCTTCTTTAGGTTTGTATCTCTGAACGTAACGTTCATCCAAGTTGGCAATGTCGTAACCATCGTTGACGTCGAACGTCTTCCTCTTCTTTCTTGGGTTGACTTTTTCGTCGTCACTTCTACCAAATTTATCGACTGGCATGTTGTTGTGGGATTTTTTTTGTTTTTTAGAAAAATATGTTCAAAACGCAGTTTATTAAAAATGAACTATGTTATTTTATTTTTCGTTTTTATTCGATTAAAATTTTTTTAAAATAATTTTTTATCTTTATATATACTATAAAAAAAAAAATCTCTCTCTAATGTAAATCATTGAGAATGTCTTGAAATCGATCTCCTTCAGACCATCTCTTGAGAACGTAGAGACACAGGTGACCGCAAAACACTTGATCTGGTGATTGCACTTGTTCCGTGTTGTAACGAACCATCGATTTGTTGAAATAGTTCTTTATTTCTTTTGGCGGCGAGATTCCGTAGCTGTCGAAATAATAATTTTTCTTCTTCCCGTTCTTCATCCACACCACCCAGTGAGTGCCTTCACCTGATGAATCGTCTAGATTTAAAATTCCGCATTCCGATTGTCGAGGTCTTCTCTTTGGCAAGGCATCTCTGGAAAACACTCCTAGAAAATCTTTGATTTTCAAATCTTTTGCCGCATTCAACAGATCGAAGTTGGATAGGGGTTCGTTGGGTAAGACGACACCTTCTACGGATATCTTTATTTTCTTATTCATAAATGCGTATATATATATATAAAATGACGTTATTTTTTTTTTTTCTATTTTTTTCTTTTTCTTTTTACACCAACTTTCTCGATGTCACTGTCGATTTCCATAATTTTGTGTTCATCTAATTCTTCTTGATTTTCTGGAATCCTATCATCCAAAATCGTATCTGGAATCTTATCATCCACAATCGCATCTAGAATCCAATCATCTCCATTCATATCGTCTAAACTTAGATCCAAAGTCCAATTTCCGAGTGCCAAAGTGCTTATTTTATCGTCTAACACGAATCTCTTGTCGTCGTCGGCCGTCAGCGAAATCTTGTTGACTATTTCGGTATACAAGTCATGATTTTCGCTTCGAATCGATTTCATAGTCTTATACACCGGACCGCTTCCTAACAGACAATCTTTATACTCTTGGAAAGAGATGTTTTTCTTCACCACGCACACTTTAACTCCTTTGCACTTCTTGATCTCTTCATCATCTTCTAGACGATAAGCATACAGTTTGGGTCTCAAGCCCACGAATTCGACGATTTGTTTACCGCCGCTCTCGTCCTTAAATTTACCCAACACCTTCTTGTTGTTGTTCGCTTGAATGTTGGACGGGTGATCAACGGGATAATTGCTCGTGTCGAACCACTCGGCCACGTCCGGAGATATATCTCGGTAGACGTCTTTCGTCTCTATCTCGTAAACTAAACTGTCTGCGTCGGTGAACAGTAGTTTGGCTTTATCACCAAATTTTTGTTTGACGTAATCGTAGTGAAACTCGTACATCAATCGCTTGCTGATATCTAAGATGATCGGTCCGAGATAATACGGTTTGTCGAACTTCAGATGCATCTTTTGCATGTGAACGGCCACTAGATTTTCGTCGAATATGGTTCAGTGTTTGTAATTGGGATTTCGCCACTAATGTTTTAGCTCTTTCCTCAGACGTGACGAGTCGAACGTCGGTTCTCTTCCTGATGTTTTCCATCGATTTACTGTACACGCAGTTGTTCATGAATTTGAAGAAATCTTTTTTGAAATCGTTCTCGGCTCAAGTTCTGAGATTCGTGTTGAGATCGATGTATTTTTTCATCCAAGGCTCTTCGTCGAATCGAATGATGCGATGTATGTCAACTAATTTCATCCCGTAATCAACATACTGTTTCAAATTCTCGCTGTAGACGACGTAGTTACGTTTGTTAAATAAATTGGGAATGAGTTTTTCCTCGTCTCCTTCATTCGGTTCCATTCGTTCGGGAGCCAGGGGATAATCATTGTGTGGATCGTGTAATTCTTCCGGATAGTTCAAATCGTCTTCTAAAATGCAAGAATAGTCTCTCCATTTTTGCATCTCTTCCGGTTCCTTCACCCATTCGAAATTTCCAATCGGTAAAGGATGACTCATAGCCCAACCGTACAGATTATTGGCGTCCCAATACTGTATGTATTTAGTTGACCATTTCGAATCGAAACCTTCTTTCATCTAGGGATTGTTAGCTTCAGAATGTCTGTGGGAGATCATCAAGACGCCCCCTCTCGCAGCCCTTTCGAACATGAGCAACATGTCCACGTCGGATAATAATTCCAATTGGACTTCGGTGGTCTTCAACAGAGCATCCCACGCCAAACCGGGTGTGGAGAAATACCAAGCGGGATCCAGATCATAATTTCGACAACAGACGTCTCGAAAATTTTCGAACACGTCTGCCAAGAGTAGAACGTCAGACTTCAGATAGAGATCGTGATAATCTCTCATGGTTTTCATATCGAATGATTTCCACACGTTTTTAGCATGTTCGTAATTCTCGTCGGAAATGTCAGATTCATATAATTTCGAATAAAAATCTTCTTTCGAAGGTAGTGTGGTGTCTTCAAATCTCTTTAGATCGTTCATGTAATCGTATGGATAGACTCCTTTCCTCAACATGATGTCTACTCGTTCTTCGAAATGTTCGCTCATGATTTTAAATTTAACCTTGCTCATGTTATCGACTAATTTTTCCAGAGCGGTCGACATGAATTCAAAACTGTTGATGAAACGTATGCATCTACGAATGTATTTCGTTTTTTCTTTCAACGTATTTCCGTCGATTACTCTTTTCTTCTCCATGAGCTTCCATTTCATGAAGGAAATGTATCTTTCTTTGCTGTTCGTGATGCAATTTAATTCTTCATGTGAGGTGCCGAGATTTTTCATGAACAGATGACTGTCATAACCCGAGAAATTGTGAAACATCACCGGATAGAAAGTGGCGTCTCGATATTTTAAATTACACTTGCTGTGAGCCGGACCGCGATACAGACCCGTGTAATGATCGTGGTCTCTGACCTTCTTATTTTCCTCCGAATTCTCATCGAACGATTGTCTGCATATGTGACATTCGGTGGCTCTGTTATTTTCGTCCTGCTGCTCTCGCGTGATGATCATTTTTGCCAGAGTTTTGAATTTGTCGTATAACATTTGAATTTTTGATTCTAACTCTTCCACGAACCTTTGAGCCACGTCGACGTCTTCGCACTGTTTCGTGTAGGTGAAGGGACCCATGTCGTGTTGCGAGTCGAAAGCGCATTTCACATAAATGCAATAGCCTGAAGGTATGTGTTTTTGATATCTTTCGACGTAACTTTGAAGAGCGTTGGGTTGACAGGAACTCATTTTCGCAGTGAAACATTCGAAATCGGCGTACACGACGAATGGTACTTTTAACCTTCTATTGTGATTTTCAAACTTCACGATGGTGTTGGGTTTGGGCATTTCGACGGCAACACCTTGATTTTCGTTGCAATATTCCTGATGTTTCGCCAACGAGTCTTCGCTGTGAAACACGTTCATGCAGTTGCAACATAAACATATCTTATGTTTATGTTTATTATTTTGTCTCGACAGTAATCGGCTCGGATGTTTAACCCAACAATAATGACGATTGTCACCATTCGAAATCAATAATAAAATAATCGTCTTTTCTCTTCCACGATACGAAGTCTGTCTGAGAGGATAGATCATTCGATTTTCGTCATCGTATACTAGGACGTTCACCGCTACGGTGGGATTTTGAGCCTCGAAACATTCGATATGTTTTAACTCTGTTGGAAAAGTCACTCCGGTCCAATCGAGATTTTTAGAAGTTTCCTCGTAATGAGAAACTCTATCGGTGTGTATTTCGACAGGGTATAAAGCGGAGGTGACTGCCCATTTAAAACACTGATCATCTTTATTTCTCACGTTGACCACAGCATGTTTCTTAGTCAAGAAATACGGTAATTCCAAGTAGGAAGATCCTTTCAACGGATCGTTTTTATTCATGTGAATTTCGAGTTTCAACACCTCATCGAACGTCCAATTACTACCTTCATGTTGATAATTCACGAGAGACGTCAACATCTTGTCTTTCATCTTTTCGAAAACGTCCGATAGATCTGAACCTCGAAATACGGGTTCGACATTAGATCTGAAATATGCATTTTTCACGATGCTCTCGCCGGACTTCACGTCGATTTTATTCATTATGCAATGGAGTATCATCTTAATTTTTAATCCCACATTCATGTATTCACGAAACAAATCCAATACTTCTTTCTTCACCCGTTCCATGAACAATTTCGGATCGACTTTCTTCAATGAGGGAATCACGACAAAAGTTTTAAAAATGCCTTTGATCGCCCTCTCCCGTTCTACGGGTTTTGATTGGAATAGTTCCGCAATGAGTCGTGTTACATATTCTTCTCCTTTCTCTTCATCGATTGCTCATTGAATTTCACTCGATATATCTCGTTTGTCTTGAATCAGAAGTGCATCACTCGTTTTCGTTTTAGTTTTTCTTTTCTTTTCTTTGGAAACTTGATGTTCTTCAATGGCTTTTCGTTTAGTCGTCTTCTTATTTTTCACAACCGATGCATCTTTTGACGTCGTTGCTATCGACATTTTGTTTGCTTTTCTAGCGTTTCGCAAATATTCTTGTATGACATCAATTTTTTTTGATTTAGTTCTATGATTTCTGAAATCTGAAATTTCTAATAGTTTACAAATCTCGTTTAACTGAGGTATGGTTTTCTCATTTAAATTTACCATTGTTTTATCTGTTTGCTTCATTTGTAAGAATATTTATTTTTTTTTTTTTTGAATTTTGTATTAAATAAGTTGTTAAAAAAAAGTTTTGCTTTTTCACTCTTTTTATATATATATAATAAAAAAAAAGAAAAAGTTAAATTTTAAATTCAATTTTTTTAATACAAAATTTAAAATATACATTATTTGCAAGAATTCATAAAAAAAACTAAATAATCGATCATGACAACAACACCTAAAAGATGCAAATTGAAATTGAAACGAGATGAAAGGTATGAGAAATCCAGTTTTAATATCTATACATTACAACCACACGATCCCATCGAATTGAATGAGGTTGAGATGGTGGACTTAGAGCGCTACTACCACAAATATCGAATGTGTTTGAAAGTGGATGAAGCCATGCTCAATTTGTTTTACGAGTACCAAAGCGAACTGCTGATTAATATCATCGTCGCCAAAGACAGAGAATTCGATAGGGGTGATTTATTGTTGTCCTATGGAGGTTACATATATCCAATAATCTCACCCGAACTCGTGAAGAAATCGGGTGGTGAGAGCGCATTCGCCTATGAAAAAAAAACTCAAAAGAGTAAAGATAAACATTCACACCATTTTCGTATGTGGAAAAATGACGAATGTCAACTTGCTAATAACAGACTTGGAAATATAAACAATAGAGAGATTGAAATTAAAGATTTAACTTTTTATATATATATAAAGAGAAAAAAAACTTTTACTAAAAAAATTTTACATTAAAGAAAATTAAAAATTAAAAAAAACAACTTTTTTATATATATAAAGAGTAAAAAAAACAAACTTTTTAAACAAATTATTATTTAAATACTAAATAATCGATCATGAAGACAAGAAGACCTAAAAGATGTGAAGTGAAATTGAAACGAGTCGAAACATATAAGAAATTCGGTCATAAAATCTATAGATTACAACGACACGATCCCATCGAATTGAACGAGGTCGAGACGAAGGGGTTAGAGCACAAATACGAGAAATATAAGATGCCTTTGAAATTGGACGAAGCTGTGCTTGATTTGATTTACGAGTACCAAAGCGATCTGCAGAACATCGTCATCGCCGAAGATAGAGAATTCGACAAGGACGATTTGTCGTTGCCCTATGGAAATTAGATATTTCCAAACATCTCATTCGAACTCGTGAAGAAACTGGGTGGTGAGAGCGAGTTGACCGATGTAAAAAAACTCAAAAGAGTAAAGATAAACATTCAACACGTTTTCGAAAAAGGAGAAGACACGAGCGTCAACATGCTAATAACGGACTTGGAAATATAAACAATAGAGTGATTGATTTTTTAGTGAAGAAAATTGAAAAAAAAAAAAATAAGATCATCTTTAGATCTCATTACTTTTTTGTTTTGTTTTTGTTTTTCTTCTTCTTCAGTATCATCATAATATATTATAATAACGTTTCCTTTTCTCTCAGTTTTCAGCGTCGATTCTTCTTCTTTTCCTTTTTTTCTTTTTCTTTGTGATATGATACGATTATAATAACATTTTTGTTTATCCTAATCATAATTATGAACGAATGTTGTGCATCTCTTGGTAACACTCGCATCATTACCATTCTCTTCAGAAGGTAGTGGTGACCGTGGAAAGCATCATCTCATTCTCAACCGTCTATCCCGCGCTTCATCTATCTCTTTCTTTAGTTCTTTCCTTAGATATCCATCATTAGCATCTAACCATTTTTTTATTTTTTCGCTCTCTGGCTCGCGATGTTCGTCATTATCGTCAAATTGTTTCTCCACCTTTTCATCCAGGTGATAAATTTGTTTCTCCACCTTTTTATCCATTTTAAATATATTATTTTATACTTTCTATGATTTTATATATTTTATATAATTTTATATTTATAATAACATATTCAAAATCGGTATGTTCTTAAATGGCGAATTCTCACCGAGCAACAAACCCTTGCCGAGTTGCTCAACGTTCCGTCCACTCTTCAGATAGAGACCGTTTCCTCTCAGAGAGTTGCCACCTCTAACGGGTTCTAGATACAACCCTTTACTGCTGTCATCTATGTGGATGCGACACACGGCTCCTCCCTTCTTCAAAAACAGTCCACTGCCACCCATTAATTTCTCAACTGCCGAACTAGCGAGTCCCGTGGGAGCTCCCACACCGAGAGTCTTTCCGAGAAAGGGTAGCGCCTTTGCGGCGAAGGGTAATGCTTTTGCGGCTATTCCTGCCAATAGCGGTAGGAAACCACCTTTCATTCTCAAATTGTATCTCAATTGAGTGGGACTTATTCTCACCGTCAACCCTCTTCCATCGCGAATCGCTTTCTCCATCCTTTTGATTTGACTTCTGGTCCAGGCGATCGAATCCTGACCGCCTCTCGTCAGATCTTCGTGAGTGAATTTGAATCTCACCGCCTCGCCTCGAGTTGTTAACGCTCTCTTAAGTTTCTTCCTCTGTCCTGCGGATATGTTCACGTTTTTAACCACGTATTCTGTCATAATTCTGTTTTTTTTTTTTTTTAAATATATTTACTTCAATTGTTTCTTGTTTAATAATTATACTAAAATAATTTTGTAAAAATTAATATTGCCGTTTATTTTATTTTTGTAATCAAAATATATAATATTTTTTTATTTTTTTTGCTTTTATATTTCTCTTATGTGAAATCGTATCGTCACCCTCTCTCCGCGAAGATCTAACAGTTCAACATTTTGATCCATCAACGTGGTTTTGAGACTATACAACATGTCTAAAATCACTGGTAGATAAACTAAATTTCGAGGTCGCTCCACGATCTTATAACCCGGCGACACGTTTGGAAAGAAGGAATAGATCATCGGTTGAGCGCTACCATTCACGTAGCTTCCAGCAATCACGTCCACGTTCATCTGAATGCTATTGACAGCGAGAATGTCGACCGTATTTTCAGATGCCGCATGGCCTCGATACATCTTTCGATCGAATCCCAACATCTTGCCTATAGAATCGTCCGTTTTGAAATCCACTCGAAAATTATCTTCCAAATCCAACATCGTCTGTAAGGTATTAGGATTGGGAGCGAGTCTGATCTTGTTGCTTCCCTTTCCATCCGTCTTCATTCGCGTCTGAATGTAATCGTTCAAATCGTCTATGTCATAACTCCCTTTGGGAATTCGAATCTCCAACCAATCCGTTCCGTCGGAATACTTGAACGAGTTATTCTTTTCGGTGACGTTGGGAAAGGAATAATAAGTCTCCAGATTCACCAACGCCATCTCATATCTTTTCTCTCTATTCAAATCGATGGAAGGTTCGAATTTCGTAGCGAATCGAGTCGAATCGCCACTCACCACAATTTGAATGGATTGTTTCGCAGCCGTATTCTCGGCTATCCGTTCTAACAATTCTCCATGTTCGAACATTATATTTAATTTTATTTTATTTTTTTATTCAAAACTAATTATTTGAAGATTTATTATTTTTCTAATTTTTTTTTATTTTCACGCTCTATCTTATTATTATCATCGGAAACATAAAACTTGTCGAATCCACACCGATATTTTCCGTGATTAAATTCGCTTGTCAAATCGATCACGACGAAATTGTAAAGTCCACCATCCCAAACCCTCTTGCAGAATCTCCTGAATTCCGCAGCGCTCATGTCGTTTGCGACGTGATCGCCGTAGATGTGATTGAGATTCTTGAGATCTTGGCGAAAGAGACATAGAAAATTAGCGTTCTCCCTTATCGTCTGTCTGGGCAATCGGAAATAATCCTGTGACAGGTAGAAACAGTCCACGTTGCTGTGTCGACCCCTAACGTAATACGATTCGCATCGGTTCTGTCTCTCCAAAAGCAGATCGTCGAAAATCATGAGATTCTTATCTTCCGATTTCAGTTCTCTTGGATCCGGAACGTCGCTAGCGTTCTCATAAAATCGACACTCGACGTTCGAAGATGCATTTCTCTTCATCAGCTCCGTCGCCGCGCTGTCCAAAATGGTCGAGAGTGGAGCTCCGCTCTTGTCGAATTCCTCCCTACTGTCAAAGATTCTGGCTATGACGTCCTTTGGCAATCTGCGATCCATGCACTCTGGAAGCAATCTGTATTCGGGTTGAAACAAGCTCTTGCCAAACACGAACAATCTGTCATAATCCAACCAGTCGGGTCGGGACAACAGATTCATCAACAGATTGGTCTTTCCACAATTCGATTTTCCCACTATCAAACCTCTTATGCTCTTGGGAAAGAACTCGTTATTCGACCTCTTGGTCGTGGCGTCGTTCCAAGACATATCTTTAATGTTCATCTTTGTTTTTATTTTGTTTGTTATTTTAGATTCTTTTCAAACACAAATTTTTTTTTATGTTTTTCAAACTCTGTTTTTTTAATGTTATTATTATTTATTTATATCGCACCGTCGCGAGTTCTCTTCAATCCGGATCCACTCGTCATTTTGGCTAAATCTTGTATGGACACCACAGCATCCTTAAAATCTTTCCAACTTTTCGGCGTTCGCTCTAATGCAGCTCGCTTCGCCGGCGGAGTGATCAACTTGTCGATCAACGCGTCGGCTGCCCTCTTGCCAGCCACAGAAGCTATCCTACCACTGGATTCGGAAGCGGCTTTCTTACCAGCATCCAAAGCTATCTTCTTACCGACCTCAAACGTGGTCGATGCGAGTTTTCTACCCGCATTGCTCGTGAACGCTCGCATTATAGAATCGACGATGCCAGAACCGCCTTGAACGTAAGTTCTGACGTATCCCCTGTTCTTTATCACCAACATATTTTATTTTTTTGATATATTTTGTGTTTTTTTCACTGGTAAATCGTTTTGTCGTTTTTAAATACTTTTATTATTCTAGTGTAAGAATTTCCTGTTTTATTTTTGTTTGTTTGTTTCTTTGTTTCTCTCTCTACTTATTATATACACATCAATCCTTCAATTCGTTCATCAGCCTTTTATACTGGTTTTTATTCAAAACCTTCTGTCTTAACAATTCATCAGATACAGCAACTATCTGATTATCTAATCCCGTGTTACCAGCCCGTCTGCTCGCCATCAACAAACTCAATCTCTGAGACAGAGCGTCGGAATCGCTCGGAAGAAAAGCGGTTTTCACCCCTTTGCCAGTCACCGATTCGACGAACTTCTTGTTCATATCCCATATGGGTTTCACCACTTTCGTCCACTTGTAACCTCTGTTGGCTTTGGTCTTTTCTCTCTGGCATCGTTATTTCTCTTCATGGCGTGGTCTGGACCAGAATGTCTCCGTAATTGTCGAAATCCAGTTCCGTGTAATCGCCGGGCTTGTCGTAAAGGAGCAATCTGCGCAGACCATCAGTTACTTTATATTTATTCGAACCCACGATCAATTCATCATCATCCATTTCCTTTTCCATATCACCTACAAAAGTTCTACCCTCAGAATCCTTATAAATTCCATACGACTGATCTCTCTTACCGCCATCATCATTGGACGATGTGATGCTACTAGTGGTGATAGTCGAAACCGTATCGGTGTCGCTCTTGCTCATATCTGTTTGAATTCCCGTGGGAACGTAATCCGGTGTAGATTGAATGGAATACCGATTTCCAAAACTAGGAGGCAACGAACCCATTCTCAAAGAACTCTCCTTTATTGGTCTCAATTCTTCGACTATCTCCTTCCTGCTTCGCTGTTGACCCTCCGTCACGGGTTTAAATATTTTTGTGGCTTCGCGTCTGAGTTCCATCTCACCAAGACGTCTGCTCCTGTCAGCAGACTGAATGCTCTTCTTAGCACGTTCATACTCGCCTAAAATTAAATCTCGGCGCCTAGGATCCATCTGTAAAAACATCTTTTGTTTTAATTGTTTTTATTATTTTCAAAATTAAATGTTTAATTATATTTTTTTTTATGTTTTCAAGTAATAAAAAAACTCTTTCCATCTTAATATATAATAATCTGAAAATATTCACATCTCAACTGACTGTGTTAATTGAAGTTTAAAAAAAATACGTTTAAACAGTACATGACAAACCAGTTTCTGATTTAACGCTTTTTGACAGTAGTTTTTACATTTGTCAAAAGATTTTTCATTTACACATCAATTCACTGAGTGTCGAATTAAGAGAGAATCCTTTTGATGACTGTGATTGCTATCATGAATATATTAAGAAAATTACCACTCAAAACCAAATTGAGCGGAAAATGCGTTTTAAACATTCCGATAAGTGTTTGAACGAATGCTTAACAGTCAATCTCTCTCATCAAGGCAAAACACAAATATCTATTACAGATCATCTCTTTCGAACAAAAAACCCTCAAAATTCAATTTCTATCCGTCCCATCAAGAGAAAACAAGAATGTCTATAATACAGACCATATTCATAATCAACTCTTTTGAACAAAAAAACCTCATTCACTCATTACGATAACATGTGTTAGTATTTTTTACTTCAGGAAGACGTGACTGGATTCGCGAATTTCCAACCACACCAACGACAACAACACTCTTCGTTCAGATCGAGTTTTTACGAGAATCGAGCGATCCGATCGCTCGCTTGATCAGCTGAGTTTTTGAGAATTTCTCATAGTGGAGGAATTCCCCTAATAATGTCATAAATGGGAGAAAAAAACCCCACCGCCTCAAAACAATTGCAGGTTCTGGACCATCTGTTTCAACACAATTGCGGGTTCTGGACTGCTGGTCTAGAGTCCCCAAAACTGTTTTTTGATGATGACCCAGAATTTTTTGCTTTTGCTCGCGTTCGCCAACGATGGATCGATGGTCTGATCTGCGATGGGAACGTCGACGAAAAATTACGTACAAGATACAAGCGAGGATGTACAATTTCACCCTTTTTTTAAAAACGCGTGTTCACCACGCGTTCACCATGAGTATTTGAACGTTAAAAGTGCGATCTAGGAGTCACAACTGTACATGGGGGGCATTCAAGACCATGTACAGTTTTTGTGAACAAGCGTGTGATTTAACACTGAATTCCACGTTGGTGAACGCATCGTGTGCGTATGTTGTACACGTACATGTACAAGTGGTCGTAGATTGGCAATTATTACCTACTCTTATTTGGTATAAAGCTTACTTTTATCCAGTAGAATAGAATGGTTAAAAAAAATCCCTATCGGTTTGATCACAAGGTACTTTTTTCAGGACTTTTTAAAAGATGCTGAGTCAGCACTTTTTAACACTGTAGACAATGGGAAAAACATTAAAAAAACTTCTTCTCCAGATCCAGCAGGCAGAATCTTTTGATATTTGGTATGCAACATTGTAGGCTGGATCTGATTCAAGTTTGTTCAAATCGGCCCCCTGGGTTCATATTTGGCCTCAGTATAGGTGCCTGATTTCGAACTTAGTGCATTTCATGCAAATTTCTTAAAAAATCTTCTTCTCCAGATCCAGCAGGCAGAATCTTTTGATATTTGGTATGCAACATTGTGGGGTGGATCTGATTCAAGTTTGTTCAAATCGGCTCCCTAGATTCATATTTGGGCTCACTATAGAAGCTCGAATTGGAACTTAGTGCATTTCAGGCAAATTTCTTTGACAATCTTCTTCTCAAGATCCAGCAGGCAGAATCTTTCGATGTTGGGTATGCAACATTGTGTGGTGAATCTGATTTAAGTTTGTTCAAATCGGCACCCTGGATTCATATATGGGCTCACTATAGAAGCCCGAATTCGAACTTGGTGCATTTCAGGCAAATTTCTTAAAAAATCTTCTTCTCCAGATCCAGCAGGCAGAATCTTTTGATATTTGGTATGCAACATTGTCGGGTGGATCTGATTCAAGTTTGTTCAAATTGGACCCCTGGGTTTATATTTGGGCTCAGTATAGGAGCCCAAATTTGAACTTAGTGCATTTCAAGCAAATTTCTTTGAAAATTTTCTTCTCAAGATCCAGCAGGCAGAATCTTTTGATGTTGGGTATGCACCATGTTTGGGGGGGGGGGGGGGGGGGTGGTGAGATTCAAGTTTGTTCAAGCCAAGTCCCTGGGTTCATATTTGGGCTCACTGTGATTGCCCGAATTATAACTTAGTTCAAAATGAGGAATTTTCTTTAAAAATCTTCTTCAGATCCAGAAGTCGGAATGTTTTGATATTTGGTATGCAGCATCCTTAGGGGGGTGAGATTCAAGTTTGTTCAAGCCATGTCCCTAGGTCCATATTTGGGCTTACTGTGGGAGCCCGAATGATAACTTAGTTCAAAATGAGGACATTTCTTTAAAAATCTTCTTCTTCAGATCCAGCAGTCAGAATGTTTTGATATTTGGTATGCAGCATCCTTAGGGGGTGAGATTCAAGTTTGTTCAAGCCATGTCCCTAGGTCAATATTTTGACTCACTGTGGTAGCTCAAATTGTAACTTAGTTCAAAATGAGGAATTTTCTTTAAAAATCTTCTTTTTCAGATCCAGCAGTCGGAATGTTTTGATATTTGGTGTGCAGCATCCTTGGGGGGGGGGGGGGGGGGAGGGGGGAATTCAAGTTTGTTAAAGCCAAGTTCCTGGATTCATATATGGGCCCGAATTATAACTTAGTTCAATATGAGGAATATTCTTTAAAAATCTTCTTTTTTTTAGATCCACTGGTCAGAATCTTTGGGTATTTGGTATAAGCTTTTCTTAGGAGGAGCAGATGCAACTTGTTGAAATCAGTTCTCTGGATATTTAGACTACCATGTCAGGTGAGCGCCCTCAGGCCCCCTGGGGCCTCTTGTTAAGAAATGTCCCAGATACACCACATTTTCACAATCTGCTAAAAAAACCTGCCTGGGAAAAATGCAATAGTTTGAACATTGGGCAATGTGGGAGCCACTCTTGTAGTGTGCTTATTGTAGGGTTAAATGTTTAAGAAATTGTTTTCAAGATAGTTTGGATGCCCTTCTATGTGGAAATGTCCCACAAACAATATACAAAAAATTCCTAACATCCGCTTTGGGAACACTTTAAAATTCAAAATGACATCCAAGATGGCATCCAAAATAGTGACATTTCATCACATGCCTAATACAACACGGCTATACTGGGCTTTTCAGTACAATGGAACTGAAATGAGACGGGGTCCTCGATGAGAGCTTATATTGACAAAGTGCGAACCCTTGGGGTGCTTCATCTCAATATATTCTGATTTTAACAAGCCCCGAGCCACGATGTTCTCAACCCAATTCTAAAGTATCATCCGAGAGATTTCTCCAAAACTGTGACTACTACGAGATAACCTCTAAGACTAGAGCTGTCACGATTTTTAAATTTAGGAATCGATTAATCGTCCCAAATAATCGATAATAATCGATTAATCGTACCTTGATTACCCCCTCCCCTTCTCTCTGAAGTCGATAAAAAATGAAGTTCAAGTCAGTTGACCTACCTCGGGTAAACAACGAAGACGATCCTCTTTTAGGTACATTCAAAGCGTTGATGTTCTGAACTTTTGAACCGTCAGTGCAATAATCAAGACCGGTCGGCAGTTGCGAACTTCGCAACTGCCGACCGGTCTTGATTATTACACTGACGGTTCAAAAGTTCAGAACATCAAAGCTTTGACGAATGTACCTGAAAGACAAATGCTTCCAACAGCTTCTTGGGGTTTAACATCGATGTTCTTAACTCTTAACCTTTGGAAACAATAGTTTTCTCATAAAATTTTCTTTTAATTATTAAAGCGGGATACAATTTACCGATTATTGAACAACGAAAAATACTCATCGATTTCGCCGTGACCGATCAACAATCTAAGACTCTGATGATATACCTTTCATTCTGTGTGTCAAAGCTTCTGTGGATCGATTGCTATTTTTACTCGACGGCACCAATGCAGCGAATTGGGCTTAACGTACGGTATTATGGGTTTCTCCCCACTTGCCGCCATGTCCAATTAAGTACATTTGCTTGGAAAACATTGAAATTGGACCCTGAATTTCCATGAGATTGTTGGTTTTCCCGTGTTCATATTTTGCAGAGATGCTATCACATCCACCCCAGGCATGACCAAATGTTCCTGCCACATTACACCTATTCTTAAAAATTTGCACTGGCTACCTCCGAGGGAACGCATTGAATTCAAAATTCTTATATTAACTTGGAAATGCTTAAATGGCGAGGCCCCACCATATCTGTCCACTTTGGTTTCACGTTACGAACCCGGTAGATCACTACGTACGAAAACGTCACACAATCTTGTCCATGTACCAGGTGACCTCGCAACAGCTGGCGATCGGGCCTTTTCGGTGGCTACTCCATTCTTTTGGAACCTGCTTCCGAGTGGGCTGAAAGCATCCCAGAGTCTCCCATCTTTCCGATCAGCTCTCAAATCATATTTGTTCCAGCGGGTATATAACTTACGATGAAGACCGCTGATTGTGATTCATCCGCTTGGAGACAGTCAGAGAAATAAGAAACGCAGAGTGATATATATATATATAAAGTTTTTTTTTGTCTTAAGCCCAAGAGCTCTATGAGGATTTTCGGCTTTAAACTACATTTATTATTATTATTATTATTATTATTATTATTATTATTATTATTATTATGTAAAAACAAAATGTCACCTCATCAACCCTTTGCACAAGATCACCGACTGATTAGCCACATTGCAAGGTCGCTTTTGCATGACTTCTGAGTCTCTGGCTGGATACATATGTCGGCCATATCCAGTGATACATTAATAGAATGAACGAGTAAGTGGCATCCGCAATCACTTTGACATCTTTTGCTGGACACCGTGGCTCGGAACATGTCCCAGCCATGACATATCGGGATATTGCATCAGAAGAACACTTTGTGTCCGTACTTTGCAAATACATATTTTCTCCACCGTGTTTTTCTCATTTATGGCGGCCATTTTTGCGGCCATCTTGGCTCATTAGATATCATAATTACCAGAAATGACTATTTTAGTTCCGCTGTATCAAAACTGAAGTATATTCTTGATTTATTAGCCATATTATGAAATTTCAAGATTTTGAATACCATCTTGGACGCTTGAATTTTAAAATTCACCCAACGCTGATTTTATTTATGTTGTTCACGGGGTATTTATGCACAGAATGACACCAAAACTAGCTAGCTAACAATTTCCTCAATGTTTTACCCTCCAACTACCACACTATAAAAAAACAAATAGATGAGTTCCTTCAAACGAAGTTCATTTTCGTGATCGTTGCTTACACCGTTACGCAAATGGGCGGAGTCTAGTTCTTTTACTGAAATCATAACGCCAGGTGGTAAAATAGTATGTCAACGGCAATACGAGTGAAACGTGTGTTCTCTTCGGATTTCTATATATGGAACTGGGGGAAAAGTAATAGGCGTGTCATACAATTCTCTTTGAAATTCGACGCTGTTATGGACCGTTTGCTCATCCATTTTCATACGTCTCGCGCCCAGACGCTGTTGATACAATGTGATGTCTCTTTAATCACCGGCATTCAAATATTCTTTCGTGCTCCAGTTACACGCATAATAATTAATAATTGTTTAATTCACCTTGAAACATCAGGAGATTAACACAATTAGTGGAACGACACTGCGTAAGCATAAAACTACAGAATTGGTGAGTTTACATTCATAATAGTAACTGCCATCAAAACATTCGGTCAATTCAAGCTGGGAGTGAGAAACATTTTGCTTTTCGTTGATTCAATAAAACTTAATGTTCAAATTTAACTCGAATGGAATATTTCAATTTGTCGGAAGAGCGAACCGAAGGTTTGCCTTTTCGACCAACTTAACTGGTAGAGTGCTGGACGCCCATATTTTGAGTTCTATTCTTAAGTAGAGGTGCCACAACTTAATGGCTTCATATTCTGTGGATGTCCTTTATATTATTTTTGAATTGAAATTATTTAGTCTGTGAGGATTTGCCTTGTTACAATTTATGGGAGAGTGCCACTAGGCACTCTCCCATAAATTGTTACAAGGAAAAGAGACGTGGACAAATTTGAATGACCAAAAATAATTTGGCTCTCTACCAGTTAAATATTTCAGCCAACTGAATCTAAACATAGGTGATAGACTATTTCAGAGCGAGACCGATTCCATGACATAACAGTGTCGAATTAGACTGGTTGCTTAGGAACTTGGGTTGTAGGATTAAATTATTACTGGACCTGCCTTATGAATACGAAACATAAGCACCCACTTTGACGTAATTTTTATTTCATCGTTTAGGAATTCAGTGTAGAAAACTAATGCAATAATAGTTGTAATAGAATGTATAAAGACTGGATCTGCGGCTGGCTTCTAGTTGTTTTATCGCATTCTAACTGTAATTTTCAACAATGTGCAAATGTATGACTTTCTATATTTAGAATCCCGCATCTGCAAACACTTCTGGGTCTACCCCTGCATTTATGTCCCATTTGAGACCTCCGCCCAAAGCTATATTGGATACTCAAAATGTATAAGGGTAACTACAGAGGGCGCTCGAAAGATGTCAGTCCAGAAATCGGGGGCTTCTCGAAGATGGCCGATTGGGGTTGTTCCGACGGTGATAGCTCAAACAGATATTCCGCCTATATTATTAAGTCACGTGTTCGTCCAGGGCATGCCTTTGATAATGCAGCTGGAATATTACCCGAGATTATAGGTAAAAGGCTGAAGACTTCTTGGAGATTTATTTGTGGGTCAGCGCAATATGCATGTAACAGGCTCGATGCAAATTCGTATACAGTTAGCACCAAACCTGGAAATAAGCAATCGGTCGTGAGCAGAATGAGGTTCACCCATGTGATAAATTGGCCCACTGTATGACCTCATGTTTAGGCCTGAGACCTTAATTCATATTGAGGTGAACAGAGAGTACATTTAGTTATGCTACCCTGCTGTGCAGCGTCGCATCACCAAATCCACCATCTGGGGACCTCATTCTGCAGCTAATGGTCTGCTTATTTCCAGGCTTGATTAGCACTCTCCGTACTAAAACTTGGTCATGCAGGCCCCTAACTTCTCGAATCAGGTATAACGGCAGTCCATTGGTATCACCAATCATCAATTCTAGACTTGTAAGAAAGCATTTGATTACTAACAAGAACAAATCGATGTCAAAGACTCCAATCCACTCGAATATGTCTCGACTGGAAAATTTAATGAGAGGGGAGGGGTGTCACCCCTACACCCTTTCGCTACACCCTGATCACAATTCAGACTAATTTCTGGTGGGAAAGGTGTTTATTTTTTTTTACATTAAATGCAGTTTTACGCCTGTCGGACAAGCCTGAATTCATTTTGTATATTTTCTTTTCAGTCGTCTGCTATCCGTTTTAGCTCAAAGGGTTGACTTTTCCGACAGACAAGCCATGTAGAGTTGATAATCATCCATTATGTAGCGAAGAAACAGATTATTGATGACTCTTCTCTTCAAAGAGGCAAACAAAGCAGAAGAAGTTGGAATTAGGGCAATCTCAGGGCACATATTGTTTTGTCAAAAATGACAAACGACACGACTGGATATGGATTTTAGACGTTGTAAATGAACGGGTGTATTGTTCAAACCGTCGTTTCATTTATCATTCAAGCTGATTGTTGAAGGTAAATAATGCCCTGCCTACACGAGAGTGGAAAGGTCGTGTAAATCATACAACCTTGTCTTGCATTTTTCCATTGTTCTAAAAATAGCATGTACACAAACTATCTTCGTTTTTATTTCAAACGCTGCACTTTCTAAATAAATATTGTTTCTGAAATTCTGCGGTTTTTTTTTCACGCTTTCTTAGGCCCAGTTTATACTTCGCACCACAGACGCGACGTGCGGACTGGTCATGGTTCGTCTGTAGTAGGATGTCGGTGCGTGTTTGATTTACACTCGATATTCCGGAGCACTTCATTTCAGTGGCATATTTACGTGTCGATTACGTCAGATCATGTGCATATGCGTACCGCTCGTAAATATTGCTGTTGTAAGCATGTTCAGCATGAGAAGAAGGTTATACTTAAAAATATTTTGTCGAAAGAAAAGGACGGGAAAAATCTGAAAATCATGCAATTTTCCATACTCATTTCACTTTTGCGAACACGTAAGATGGATGGTAACTGAAAAAGGAAACTGGTTGTTTCTATTAAACATTTCTTTCTAAAGAGGACGATAATAATATTTGATGTTTTGTGTGTTCAAGAAGATCTGAAGAGTTTACTCTTTAGAATTTCATTATTGATGATGATATCAGTCATGCCATATACCTCGTCTTCTGACCACAGAATGTTTATGGAAGTTCATCTTCCAGTTTTGACAAACTTTTCATATATGAAAACTGGTAATTAATAGTTATGTCAACCAAAATAAATCCAGGCGTTTCTCGTAAACAAGTGTTACTCTAACCACTTTTGTTACAGGTCACCACCTTTGTTATCGAAATCGCCCACTTGCTACAGGTCACTACTTTTGTTACAAAATCTCCCACTTTTGTTACAAAAACAGCTCACGACTTTTGTTTCAGAAATCATTAAGATCGCACATGTAACAAAAATCGGTGCTTCTTGTTTCACCGACGTTTGTTTCTCTATCCACTTTTGTTACAGCTCACCACATTTTTGTCAGAAGATGTCAACTTTTGTTTTGCATTTATTCTTTTTGACCGACGCAAGTGCTTATGGTACTGGACACCGCCCAAAGTGTAGTGTCCAGTGGCATCAATATTTTCAAAGCAATACACTACATGTATTTGTTTTCAGTCATTAAATGAGTACTCCCAGGAGAGAAGCATTCGGGGAGAGTACCCCCAGTAAAGTATACACCCTGAGAGTCGTCCCCATCCCCTGAGTCTTTGCCCGGAGGCTCCTCCCGGTGAGTACCCCCGGCGACTTCCCACCAAGATTTTCCCACCGGTAAAGTAGCCCCGTGATTTTTTTCCACTCAGAAACTATCCCCCAGCCCCCCCCCCCCCCCCCCCCCATCCAACACACACATAGAGTTCTTAGCTACCCTTCTCTTGCATGGCTTCGGTGCTGTGTATTTGTGTGTGCGACAGGGTGTATTTATGTGTGTGTGTGTGTGTTTTCTTGCATTCGTACGTGTTTGTGTGTGTCTGTACACGTGCTTCTTTGTACTTCTGATAGATGCTGGTGTAGAGTACAAATAGCTGCCAGTACCGGGTAAATATCTCGCAGAAGGTTCAGACTGACACATCGCGCTCGTTCCCATAGCCTCTATGTTTGTGTGATTTTATTGACTATGGGTCGCATCCGTAGGAGAGAATGCAATGACATTAGGGGAGGGGGGGGGGGGGGGGGTATTAAAACTCGGGAAAAATGCCAGGTTTATAAAACACTGTATTATACTTTACTGCAATATTGATATCATGGGGAGAGAAAATCATGGCATTTGCTCTCACAAAGAAAAGGTTTCTCCCACACCCGTTGCCCACCTACAATCCCAGCATTTCAATGGAATTTAACATACAAATCTGTCCTGACAAAAGAGAGCAAGAGAATTTCAACCGTCGACTCTGTCCGCAATTCTGCCCACAGCATTAAACTTCGCGAGATGGACAGTTTTAACGTCGTTCATATAATTTGATCTGGTCTTGATTTGGCAATATCAACAAAATGTCAATCCACAAATGCAAATGTGTTGCATTCAGAAAACGAACAGGTCAGGAAAAATATTACTTTTGTGTCAAAATTACTCTGTCCCAGGCCCTATGTGGAGAAACATTCTCTTCATTATCCCCCCCCCCCTCCTGATGTATAGCTTATATCCCATTTCCATAAAAAAATATTACAGTTGGGTATGGATAGTGTTCCTGCATCGAAGTCAAAAGTAATGCGTGCCACTTCTATTCATGAAATGGGAAATAAGCAATATTCACAATTCCAATCCACGTAAAGACTTTAGTAAGGCTGTTAGGATGTAAATATTACAGTAAAACTGAATAGCACCTCCAAACCCACCAACTCATGGAAGAGGTGGATGGAAAAAACAAACGTGACCCCCATCCCCGACTTCATCCAGTCATAATCAAGGAAGCAAAAAGCATAAAAAAGACTTCAAGAGGCAAATACAATAAACAATGAAAATATTGTCACCATTCTATACGTACTTGGTGTCGTTCAGAGCTCTGTCTCGTTCAGTTTAAAGCAGGAAACCAAAAATAAACCATTCAAACTATGCAACATTCAAGATTTCTTCGTACGTCATTGACAAAAAAATGACGTCAAAATTTCGAAATCGTGTGTGCAGTTGCTGAATTTTCAGCTAGTCGTGCCTTATACCGCAAGCACGTCTCGTCGAAGGCGCGACGTATAAACCACAGACGAACTTCGGACGTGCAGTACGTCGGTACGAGACGTGCAGCACGTCGGCTCGAGCTTTGAAACATTGGTCGAACCGAGTTGATTTATACGTCGAACTTTACATGAGCCATGGCAGTTGATACCAAATATACGTCCATCTTATTGGTTCGACCCATGAAAAGTGTTTCGAAGCTCGATCCGACGTGTTGTACGTCTCGTACCGACGTACCGCACGCTCGCAGTTCATCTGTGGTTTATACGTCGCGCCTTCGACGAGACGTGCTTACGGTATAAGGCACGACTAGCTGAAAATTCAGCAACTGCACACACGATTACGCAATTTTGACGTCATTTGTTTTGTCACTGACGTACGAAGAAATCTTGAATGTTGCATAGTTTGAATGCTTTGCTTTTGGTTTCCTGCTTTAAACTAAACGAGACAGAGATGAAAGACGCCAAGTACGTAGAATGGTGACAATATTTTCATTGCTTATTGTATTTGACTCCAAGCCAGAAAATAAGCCATCTGCAAAATGAGGTCCCCAGAGGGTGAATTTAGTGATGCAGGGTAGCATCACTAAATGCACCCTCTGTGAACCTCAATCTGAATCAGGGTCTCAAAACTAAATAGAAAGAAGTACCCAGAGGATAAATTGGCCCACTGTATGGGATAGAATCATCAAATTCACCCTCTGTTGACCTCATTCTGCAAATGTCAGACTGCTTATTTTCAGGCCTGTTTGACTCTTGCATTCTTTTTTTTTTTTGCTTATGGCTTGATTATGACCGGATGAAGTCGGGGCGGGGGTCGCGTTTGTTTTTTCCCATCCACCTCTTCCATGAGTTGGTGAGTTTGGAGGTGCTATTCAGTATTCTTCGGAGACAGGAATTGGTAAATCTATTTATCATATGACTCCTCTGTTTCCTCGGCTTGCTATCGTTTCACATTTTAAAGAAATATTAATTAGTGCTTCTTTTTTATTTTTTTTATTAGGGTTTAACGACACATTAATAGCCAGGGTCATATCATATCGGTGACAGCTTTACTGGTTGAGGAAGCCGGAGTACCCGGAGAGAACCATCGAGCAACGACGAGCAGCTGTCAGCTCTCCAACATCGTAACTCTGAACTCTGTGCACCGCGGCACAGGCAGGGTTAGATTGGTTGAAGACATGCAATACGCCTTAGTACACAGTGTCAAAATGCCCCCATGCAGGCAATCGGGGTTAAGTGCCTTGCCCAAGGACACAACGCGGGGGCACGAATCAGTCGCTGAAATGGTCACCCATCCAACTACTAACCGCGCTCGACGTTGCTTAACTACGGTGATTTAACGAGAACCGGTTACCGCGACGCAACCGCGTCCTCAATTAATGCTTCAAAACACAGACAGTTGATTTGATTGGTCAATTTCAAAAGAACGCTGTCTGATTGGTTATCACCGAAAAGATCTGTGTCATATGTATGCAGTTATGACGTATGGCTGCGTGCAGCTGTGACGTGTCCCAATCAAATGCATGACGTTTATGGTAAAATTCTATTCTTTAACCCCTTCTTTTCTATCCAAACGATGTGTTTTTGTAACTGTGATGTCATAATATTATGATAAAAAGAATATGGAATGAGTGTTTTTGTCACACGATATTTATGAAACTCGTCTACGAATTTTCCGCAAAACAGAAAATTCGTATACTAGTTTCACAAATATCGTGTGACCAAATCATTCCATATCCTCTATATATAATGAAACGATGATTCTTGTTTTGAATTAAAGTTACTCCATTCCTCCTCATACTTAGAGATGATTATTTGGTTAGTTTCATATCGGCCGAGATATCAGCCTGAGGTATCTTCACATCAGATTGAGACCGAAGGTCGAAGTCTGAGGTGAAGTTCAGGCTCGTATTATTCAGGCTGACTAGGCTGAAGCCTAGGGAACCGCAGCGACAGTAGGCCCCCCAATTTTGGTTTGCTGAGACACTGTTACCAGCGCCTAAGGTCTCCTATGGTTAAAGGTACTTTGCACTCTGCGCCGTAGCAATACATGTACATATGAATTTGTCCATATATGTACTCTCATAAGTATATTATATATATATTTATATACAGTGCATTATTTTAATGCTTCTTTTAATAATATGTCAAGTTGTGAGTAGAATTCTTCAGGAGACCCGCAAAATGGATATAGGGCTATGTACTGCGGCATAGTGCCTACCGTATCAGGATCAGGCTGTCAGCTGCAGTGGGGTGAAAGACTGAAGTGCCGGAGGCGGCTCTGTGGTACCTAAATGTCTAGGAGCCAGGCAATAGGGTAATAAGGCGCTGGGGAAGTTACCTCGGTCTGATATCTCGACCGATGTGAAACTGACCAAGTAATAACCTGTTTGTTTATGAAACCAAAACAAATAATTAGAAAATGTTCTCAGATCTGTTACAGTTTTCTTAGTGTTATTGTTTCTCATTCTTTTCACAAAGTCCGTAGTTTTCTCTTCTCCTAGTTCAGCTGTCCGAACGTCTCGGCTTCCCCATTATCTGAACTATCTCATCTCCCACTTCGACGAATCTACAACTCTAAAAGTTAGTTTGCGTTGAATTCTCACTTCTCTTGTGTTTTCTCTTCATCCACCTAATGCTTACTTATTACCACAATTACATGTACAATACAAAACCTGTACTTCAAAGTACTCCATTATCTCTGGCAACGCCAATTTTATTAATAGTAGTATCCCGTGAATAACTGTAACAATTTCGAGTAAACAAATTGGTTGCGTCCAATAACGAATCATGGGGAACAACACCACTTTAGTTCATACCTCCCAAGATCGGCGTCATATCAGCCGAGTTTGAAGCCATAGCAACAGAGTTTGATAATGGTCAGTTCTGGGAAAGAAAATTTTATCGAACTAGATCGTTTTGAAATCGCAACGCGAATTTCCAGAAATCATCAAAAGAAACACGACCAACGCAGAGAGGGCGGGTCCACTCCATTTGGGCGGTAAGTAAATGCCGTTTGGCAGCCAAGTCTGGTGTGTACTGTGATTATGTTTTCCATATTTCGTATAGCAAATCGTCGCCTGAGTGCTGGAATGCCCTATGTCCCTTATGGGACTATGCATTATTTCCCTTATGGGACATAGGGCATTCTAGCACTCAGGCGACAAAATGTTAAAAATGAAATTGAAAAGAGAACGTAAACACAAAAACGAATGATTAGTACCCCCGCCATATAAGCACATATGACAAAAAAGGGATTCCATAGGATATGGCCATTGGATATAGAGGCGATGAGAATCGGATACAACTTCGTTGTAATAAAGGGAGATAACTCTGTACGATTAAGTATAGGTTATGGGAAATCAAGCAATCTGATTGGTTAGTTATAATTTATATAAATGATCTAGATAAATGAAACAACAAGAGTACTTGGAATTGGGTCAGAACTAACAAGAATAGACCAGAATAGCTAAATATAGTAATAATAAGGTAAGCTGTTTCAACTAATAGGCTATACTACGTTACTGGAGTATACTCTAGAACAAAGGAACATGGCCAGATAGACGAAACCTATTGCATGGTTAGATAGAGAGAATTCTGAAAGAATTCGAAATAGTAAAACTTGTCGGGTTGTTTGTGGTAATTAAACGAGAATTCTAGGGAAAATTGTAAGTCAGAAAATTACTCCTATTCAATCGAACATACCCCTGTGCCCTTTAGTAGTATAGCACTACGTGCTATACCGATAAACTGGGGAAATAAAGTCAATTTCGGTGATTTGGGGGGATTGTCGAGTTCTTCGAATCGGAAAATTACTCTTCTACAAAGGAACATACCCTCCGAATATACCCCTGTCTTGTTAGAAGGTTTTGGGTTACATAGCAACAACGTGCTACCATAGAAACCAAGATGGCGGCCTCCAGTATACAAAATGGACGACGGAAACACGTATCACCCTAACAACACGTGCTGCGCTCCACGTATCACGTATCACTATTGAGATGACGTCACAAGATGGCCGCTCACGCGGATTACTATGACAACCAAACATGTCGCCACCAGATCACGTGACATGACGTCACTTCCGGGATCCCCTGCAGGGTCCCCCAACCGGGGACGATCCATCCCTCTCCTACTACTAATACCGAGATGTTTACACGGCGAATTGAATAGTATTGATTGGAATGTCTGTAGCTGGAGCACAAAGTAATATCTTTATATCTTTGTGAGTGATGGGACATCACATTGTATTAGTAGTGGTCTGCGTACAAACTCCATAAAAAGTTGGAAAACAAAACAGTACACAACAACGTAGCTATTCCTTGAGGAACTTGACTGGTGGCCTGGCAGCTGGACAATTTACCTTTCCGTAGATTTCAAGTGTTATCCAATCAGATCGTACTTTCAATTTGCTGCCCAAACAGAAAACGAAACGACAGTTTTCAGTTAACCAGTTTTCACTATGACCACCGCGTTAGTTTATCTGTTTATCTGAATAATTCCGGATTAGTCGGATAACTTTTTTTTTTACATGCAAGCCTGGAAATAAGCAGACTATCATCTGCAGAATGTTGTCCTTGGAGGGAGAATATGGTGATGCTACCCTGCACAGCTGGGTAGCATCACTAAATTTACCCTTTGTGAACCGCAGTCTGAATCAAGGTCTCAGGCCTAAACAGGAAGAGGTACCTGAGGATAAATTGGCACACTATATGGGATAGCATCAGCAAATTCTCCCTCGGGGGTTCATATTCTGCAAATGACAGATTGTTTATTTCCAGGCTTGTTTACAGGAAATATTACTCAGAATAGCGAAGAAGTGTAATTAAGTGTGGTGTGAGTACGAGACCGATTAACCCCGAGAGGTACATCGGAGGCCTATTTATAGTACCTGGAGAGTGTATTATCACTAAATCACCCGCAGAGTGAAGATTCTACCCAAGCAATAATTTCCAATTTGTTGCAAAGCATAACTAGCACACGCAAAATTTCAGCCAATGGACCTCCGGGTTAAACCCGGAGGTCCATTGGCTGAAACAGTGCTTGTGTCTTTTGTCGATATGTTGAAAATTTGAAAGTTATAGCTTCGGTGATAACTCCACTCCGCGGGTGATTTAGTTATAATCCACTCTCCACGTACTGTATATCTTTCTAAGACCGAAAGATGCAATTTGGTGCCTTTGGGATGACATTGTACATCAATGTGTGACTGATACTGAAAATGAATCAATCGAGTCTAAAAAGAATGACCAGACATACAATTCTCCGTCGTCCATTTTGTATACCGGAGGCCGCCATCTATGGTAGCACGTGGTTTCTATGTTACCTAAAGCCCTCTTATAGGACAGGGGTATGTTCGGAGGGAGTGTTCCTTTGTACACGAGTAATTTCCCGTTTCGTAGAATTAACACGAACAACCCGACAAGTTGTACTATTTGGAATTCTTTCAGAATTCTCTGCTTCTATCTATCTATGTAATAGTTTTCATCTACCTGACCACGTTCGTTTGTCGTGGAGTATACTCCACTAGGCCAGAAGAGCCTATTAACTGGAACAACTTTGCTTATCATTGCTATATTTAGTATGTTCTTGTTAGTTCTGACCCTATTCGTGTACTCTTGTTGTTTCATTTATCTAAATCACCTAATCAGTTCACTTTACTGGCGCTAACTAACCAATCAGATTGCTTGATTTTCCATCATCTGTATGCAGAGTTATCCCCCTTCTATATAACAAAAGCCTATATCATTCATAAAGCCAATAAGCTATCGAGCAGTTACTGAAAAGTCATTGCTCGAACGACTCGAAGCCGATCGAGCAAATGAGCTACCGAGCAATTGCTTGTTTGAGTGACTCGCACACATGACTCTTAGCCTCATTTCAGAAAAAGGGCTGCCGAAGGCCATATGTTTTCGAAAAAGGGATTCCACAAATGAGATTCTAAAAAGGGATTCCATACGTGGGATTCCGTCTAACGTCGAGTGACTCGCAGATACTGCTCGAACGACCCGAAGTCCATCGAGCAAATGAGCTATCGAGCAATTGCTCGATCGAGTGATTCGCACATACGACTCTTCGACTCATTTCAGAAAAAGGGATGCCGAAGGCCATAGGTTTTCGAAAAAGGGATTCCACAAATGGGATTCCAAAAAAGGGATTCCATAAGTGGAATTCCGTCTAACGTCGAGTGACTCGCACATACTGCTCAAACGACTCGAAGTCCATCGAGCAAATGAGCTATCGAGCAATTGCTCAATCGAGTGACTCGCACATACGACCTTTTGACTCATTTCAGAAAAAAGGGATTCCATAGCCACAGACGTTTTCCAAAAAGGAATTCTTAAAAAGGGATTCCGTAAAATGGGATTTCTATCCAGCTCTGTAAAATGAGATTCCGTGTTTTAACATTTTAACACTCGAGGGTATTCCCCTTCCCTATTGAAAGAATTCAGTTTAAAAGGTGTTAACTTTATATACCCTCATTAAGGTTACGGTTCAAAAATAAAGTTCAAGAGTTTGCTATGGAGCCCAGTCTTTGTTCAGTCAGATCAGTTTGATTTTCTTCACTTTGTTCTGTTCACTTCCATTTTGGTTGTGTGGGATCTTCGTTTTGTTCAGTTAACACAGCGTTGTATTTAGGGGATAGTTCAAAACTTTATTGAATTCAAAGGGGGTGAAAATTTTATTGAATTTATTGGGCGTTAAGATTAAGTCAAAGTTCGTTATATTTGTTATGTTTACTTCAATCTTGTTTGTGTTGGATCTTTGTTTACTTTGTTATGTTCACTTCACTTCGCCAACTTCATTGGGTCTGTTCTCTTCGATCTTGGTTGTGTTCGATCTTCTTTCACTTTGTAATGTTATCGTCGCCTGAGTGCTAGAATGCCCTATGTCCCCTATGGGACTATGCATTATTTCCCCTATGGGACATAGGACATTCTAGCACTCGGGCGACGTTGTGTTCCCTTCGATCTTGGTTATGTTGGATTCATTCACTTCGACTTCATTCCAACAGTTCAACCTTAGTTGTTTTGGGTCTGTTCATAATTCAGCTCTGTCCAACCAATTCACCATCGCTCATATTTCGTTTGTTCATTTGGGTTCTTGCAATAGAAGTTTAATTGTGTGTTACTAATCCCATTTTACGGAATCCCTTTTTAAGAATCCGTTTTGGAAAACGTCTGTGGCTATGGAATCCCTTTTTTCTGAAATGAGTCGAAGAGTCGTATGTGCGAGTCATTCGAACGAGGAATTGCTCGATAGGTCATTTGCTCGATGGACTTCGAGTCGTTCGAGCAGTAGGTGCGAATCACTCCACGTTAGACGAAATCCCACTTATTGAATCCCTTTTCTTGGAATCCCATTTGTGGAATCCCTTTTTCGAAAACATATGGTCTTCGGCACTCTTTTTTTCTGGAATGAGGCTAAGAGTCGTATGTGCGAGTCACTCGAACGAGTAATTGCTTGATAGTTCATTTGCTCGGTAGACATCGAGTCGTTCTAGCAGTATGTGCGAGTCACTCGAACGAGCAATTGCTCGACAGCTCATTTGCGCGGTGAGTCTTGAGTCGTTCGAGCAATTACTTTTCAGTAACTGCTCGATAGCTTATTGGCTTTATGAATAATATAGGCTTTTGTTATATAGAAGGGGGATAACTCTGCATACAGATTATGGAAAATCAAACAATCTGATTGGTTAGTTAGCGCCAGTAAAGTGAACTGATTAGGTGATCTAGATAAAGAAAACCACAATATTGGCTCTTCTACTCTACTGGAGTATACTCCACGACAAACGTAGATGGTCAGGTAGACGAAAACTATTACATAGATAGATAGAAGCAGCGAACTCAGAAAGAATTCGAAATAGTACAACTTGTCGGATTGTTTGTGATAACGAAACGGGAAATTACTCTTGTACAAAGGAATACTCCCTCCGAACATACCCGTGTCCTATAAGAGGGTTTTAGGTAACATAGCATCCCCGTGCTACCATAGAAACCAAGATGGCGGCCTCCAGTATACAAAATGGACGACGGAAACACGTATCACCCTAACAACACGCACTGCGCATGCGCACTATCACCACGTATCACTATGGGATGATGTCACAACATGGCCGCTCACGTGGGTTACCATGACAACACAACATTGCGCCACTGGGTGACGTGACTATGACGTCACATGAGATCCCCCGATGAGACCCCCAAATAGTGACTCAAACATACGAGACATACTTCTAATTGCATGAGAAACAGATGATCTACTTTGTGGGGCCTAAACGCTATGCTTGCTAAAGACCGTGGGGGAGATCTGTTGTGTTTTGTATTGATGAATACAGCCGGGGTATGAGTATCATATATACATTATCATATGAGGAAGTGAATCTGTGATCTCAAGGATACGTTACCTTATTTCGAAGCAAATAACTAATACTTGTCAAATGGGGATTAACGCTTTATCCAACGAATCGGCAGCATCCGCCCGCGTAATATGCAAATTCAGCATTTGAAAAAATATTATTTTTCAAAAAATTTCAACAAAACCATATCATGTGACCCCTCGTTGGAACGAGCTCGTCGAGCTCGTTCCAACGAGGGGTTCATATGATATGGCTTTGTTGAAATTTTTTAATTTTTTTTAAAAACGATATTTAAAATAATAAATTTTGATATCGTCTGCGTTGGGTAAAAGGTTAAAAGAGAAAAGAAATCCCCAGGAAGGAAAATATTCTGTCTAAACTGTTTCACGAGTCGATTTTCAAACTGGGCAGTGAGCCTGTGAGGGTCCTTATTTCTACTATATTTTTTGTTTTATTCATGAAAACATGTACGTATTCTTCCTTGCAGTATTTGAATCTTTGTCGAAGGAATTTGAGACTTGTATTAATCATATAAAGGAAGATTGTGTCAAATTTATACAACAAGTCAGCGACAGTTCCCATACCCTGCACTGCAGTTTTATCAAAAAGTTTAGCACGCATGCGCGCGCTTATATTGAAGCGATTATTAACCTGAATATTTCGCTATTTAATTCTCAAGTCGATTCAATTGCTCACACAGTGTTTCCCTAACTTAATTTAACTGAACCTCTGGGTTCATGCACTTTCCAAGATTATTGGTCTACGTGTAAACACCTCGAAAGAAAAACATTTCTGAAAATTCGGACTTTCTGTAGCAAGTTTACTCCTTCATCAGTGACAAATAATTGATTCTCGAACAATAATATTTCCCGGAACTAATATATGTCACCCACTGTCTGTTGTTCGTAGACCCTGCGTCCGTCGGCCGCTACCTTTCCATTCCAGGCGTCTTCAGAAACACAGTGGGTATCAAAAAGGCTATTTTTTATTTTGTTTTTATGAGTGGGGAGGAGTACTCTTCTGTCAAGTTTTTCGAATGAAGATGTTAATACTCTACAGTTTTGGAACCTGTCCAATAAGCCTGAAATTCTTTTAAAAGAATTTCTCGTGAAGATGTTAATACTCTACAGTTTTGGAACCTGTCCAATAAGCCTGAAATTCTTTTAAAAGAATTTCTCGTGAACCCCCCCCCCCCCCCTCCCCCCAGTCACAATGCTTTGAGATGTAGTATTCAACCTCTTTTAGTGAACGAAATGTTCTGATACGAATAAATTCCATGATATATGCAAAAAATAAAACTTTTTATTGTTGTCCTTTTTTGAGCGTTGCTTAAAATTTTCTTTTTCGTTTATTAGCTGCTTGTCAAATCGCGTCTATCGACTTTAATTATAGGGAGTGGTTGTCGTTCCCTAATGGGAAAGTCAATTCAGTAGAATAAAAACACATCTGGAAAAACGAAGAAAACAAAGGTCCTAATGAATACCAGAGAAAAAGATTCGAGATACCTGGAAACTGGGAAAACTGTGCATAAAAAAGGACCTCCACCCCAGCCTAATTTCTGGATCCATTATATATATCATCAATGTCAGTACGCCTTAGAACACAGTGTCACCTTGCCCCCGTGCGGGCAGTTGGGATGAAGTGCCTAAGGGCATTTTGGTTTACTCCATGCCTCAGTTTGTTGTAATGATTGTAATGATAGTAGAAGCTTCGTACTGGAAGCTCCTAACATAGTTGTGGTAAAACTAAAACACTCTATATATAGAGCTGCTCCAACGAGTGCTCAGTTTATATCGAAATTTCCAAAACGAGTTCAGTAAATTAGATCTGGACCGAGCTTTTATACTGGACTATGTTTTGTAAATTTTGATATAACCCCGAGACAAGTTGAAGTATCTATTTATCATATGACTCGTCCGTTTTGTTCACTTTAAAACATTCGATATTTTGTTTTTATATTAATCTGTGATAAATAAAGCCTTCCGTCAATTTCTTTGGTCAGTTTCAAAACTAGACAATTTGATTGGCTGAACAAAATACAAATGGGCCACATTTTCTTAATTTGCATAATTAGAGTAGGGAGCTTTCATTGGTCAATTTCAAAACTGGACAATTTGATTGGCTAAACAAAATACAACTGGGTCATATTTGCATAATTTCAGTAGGGAGAATTTACGTTATCTGTCCTATTTAGGGTGGGTTATATTGTATTAATCTTTTACCTACAAGACAAACGCCATTCATTTTTTTTATATTTTCACCTTTTGCTTCCAAAATATAGGTTATGATCCCTCTTTGGAACGAGGATGTCTTTTCTTATTGCCGTCTGCAACTCAAGTTAGGTGATGGGTAAAAAGTCATACTAAGTGGATAATTTGTGCGCGTGTTTGTCATATGATAAATAGAGGATATGGAATGAGTGTTTTTCTCATATAATATTTATGAAACTCGTCCGAATTTTCCGTTTGGGCTCGCCAGAGGCTCGCCAAAACGGAAAATTCTTAGACTCGTTTCATAAATATTATATGAGAAAAACACTCATTTCATATCCTCTATTTATCATATGATCCAAAATGCCCACAAAAGGCACTTAAATGGAACAAGCAGTGGCTTGTATAAGGCCTGCGAGCACGTAACAACTTAAGATGCGTTGTTTGTCCGTAGTGTACGCGTCAGGAAATAGTCCCTGATAAAGAAATGACTGCGAAGAATTTAATGACTCAACTTTAATGAAATAATTTTCAAATAAACACCAACTACAATCACAGACAAGTCGTCCCCTGGGTTCCAATGTGTTCTACGTGCCAGTAGGCACATAGAACACATTGGAACTCAGCGGACGAAGTGTTTATCATTCCTCGTGCCGAGTCTGAATTTACGATTATTCTCCTGCGCTTAATGGGCCGCGCAGTTCCATATTTAATGAATGGACTTCATAACTAGAAAAAAAGGTTTAGACCATATAATAAAAGTAATTATGTGTGAGGGCAATTTTAATGGTAGCGGTTATAATGGCTGAATGAAGTGGTCGTGGTAGTTTATAATGGAAGTAGTTATGTCAATTTTACCCAGTCAAGTGCACCTGAGATTGACAAAAACAGATATTTAGAAATAGAATAAGTACTTTTGGTAACTTCGCAGGGCCTAGACAGATGGTGGCGCTATGTGGGCGTGGGAAGGGGCACAGGGGGGTATTTGTCCCCTAAACGTAGACGTTGCACCCCCCACCCCCATTTCCTCCGTCCACCACACACATACCCATCCACACTCACCACACACCTAATCACCACTATCACCCCACCCACACACCCTCACACTGCATCTCTATACTTTTATTTTCGTTGGGCGTCGAGAATGAAGCACGAGTACTTGCTTTATTTTTTTTAACCCTTTACCCAAAGTAACGGTCAAAACCGGCCAGCGCTATTCACAAAAATCGCCTATTAATTTTCATTATTTTTTTCACTTTTTTTATCTCAAAAACATAGGTAATGACCCATTTTTGGAACGAGCTCGTTCCAATGAGGGGTCATAACCTATGTTTTTGAGACCAAAATGAAAAAAAATAGTTATTCAAGAATTTTGTATGCAAGTGTCGTCTCTTTTCATGTTAGGTAAAGGGTTAAAAAGAAGTGGAGATTTACGCCAAAAAGTTACAATGGACTTCATTTGAAAGGACTCAACTTTTTTGAAAGAAGGTTTCCCAAACCCCCGAAATAAAACTACCCAAACAAACCCTATATGATTTATTATTGGTGTTTAAGGTCACCTATTTCCGCACAATGGCTACTTATGACTACGACAGTTTTACGGGCGGAGGAAGCCGGAGCACCCGGAGAAAACCACCGAGCAATTGCGAGCAACTGTCAGCTCCCCAACATACTGAGTCCACACAAGCAGGGCTGGTATTGTTTGAATACAGGTGCACCATCGATGTGCAGTACGCCTTAGTACACAACGTCACCGTGCCCCCACGTGGGCTATGGGGGAGAAGTGTCTTACCCAAGATCAGGTGGGATTCGAACCGAGGACCTCTCGGCTTGCAGCCTGCAGCTCTATCTACTGAGACCCCCCCCCCCCACCCCCCATGATTACTGAATGCATCGCTATATGCTCCTAAAAGGCCACTTGCGGACTTGCCTCCTTAATGGGGAACCGGTACCCTACTCTCCCTTCCCATGAAACACTCTCCTCTGCCGCCACTGGCCTAAATATAACGGATGTGATGCGGATCAGATTCCAACTAACGACCTCGTTATATCGGAAGTGCAACGTGCTTTCCAGTTTGACGCGACGCCCCTTCATTCATTTATTTGTTTGCCAGAGTTGACCAGATGTATTCCGATGTGCTGCATACTGGTGAGTTTAACACTTTTGCTGCCGAAAGCGACTATAGTCACCTATTTTATGATGATTATCTGTACGTTCTGATATGCGCAGATCAAACCCACCATCTGATTAATTGTTGGAAAGGGCTCAGAGAGCCCTTTCCAACAATTAATCAGATGATAGAGTTTCAAGTATGTCATGAAACTTATTAAACTTCCTTGCATAGGGACGTACATAGAGGTACTCCATACATGGTTAAAGTGGGCGTGACAGTAAAAGTGTTAATGAAGAAAATAGTCATGCGTGGTGATTTGATTTTTCCTTGTTATTGGTAAACAGGGTGACTTAATATTCCAGCTCATTAACAAGACCAAACTCCCAAATGATCCACGAGTTGGAAGAAGAACGATATCTGTATCTGCTGCATTTTACATTGATTTTATTTATTTGAAAGGCTTTTCTTTCTCAGAATTACCCTTTCACAGAGCTCAGCTGATATGACTTCAAACTTGGATGACGTCAACATCATGAAAGATGGCAATCTGAACTAATCAAATTTCAAAGGTCAAATAAAGACCGAATGCTATTGGATGCAATGGCATTTTTTTAACGTCTGGAATAATTTTTTTATCAAAAAAATTAATTGCAACAGAAAATGATTAATGAACGAACAACTTCCACACGTCATGTTACAATTTTTGTTTTCTTGGTGAATTTCCAATTGATTTTCTTTTAACCCTTTACCCAACACAGACGATATCAAAATTTATTATTTTAAATATCATTTTTTTAAATTTTTAAAAAAATTTCAACAAAACCATATCATGTGACCCCTCGTTGGAACGAGCTCGACGAGCTCGTTCCAACGAGGGGTCACATGATATGGTTTTGTTGAAATTTTTGGAAAAATAATATTTTTTCAACTGCTGAATTTGCATATTACGCGGGCGGATGCGGGCGATTCGTTGGGTAAAGGGTTGAACTTGTTATCTGAGTGATAATAAATCCAGAAACAGGCTTGTGTCTGTGATAGAATTCAGGCAAAGGGTTGAAAAGCCACGTTCTGGTGAGCAAGGAAAAACAACGGATTAGTGTCGCTTTCCGTGGTTTCTTAGCGACGCTTAATCAAAGGAAATAATTCCAAGTAAATGAGAAATAGAATTATGAGAATAGATATGTGAAGAAACATATAATTAATATTTGTTCAGTAAAATAAAATAAAAAATCGTTAATTTGTTCAACAATGTGGAATATTTGACAATGGGGAAGAGATTCTGGGAGAAGGCATGTGACTTTGATTGACTACGAATTAAATATCTGCGTGATGCAACCCTTGTCGTTTTACTCGAGGCGACATTCAGTGAAAGTGAAAAAACTTCTCTGGGCCAAAACACATTTTTCACTTTACATCGGTTTCTGGAAGAGAAGCTTTCAGGCAAAGATAATGAAAGCTGAAGAGAAACGTAAAGGCATAAATATTTATATCGCCAAAAGTCATTTCGGCATGGTGAGGGTTAAACATGTGTCACTAAGCAGTCCTAATAATAAATGTATTAGTGATGAGTAAATAAAATCCAAAGGTCGATAGCTAATTCAAAGGTTTTATATTGTGTTTCTTCAACAAAGCGTAAATCGTCGCAACTGCCTACCATTTGGTACTTTTGAGATTAAAAATAATTTGTAGACGGAAGAAATAACACTGACCACAGGTCGTCAAGATCCAAACATCAAATTGAAACCTACTTTCAGTCAAAATTCTGGTTATTTTTGTCTAGGTGACCTTGTATAAGGGCAAACAATTCCAGGTATCTGGTCATTTAGATAATAAGGTCTATTTTAAACCAACCGATTCACATCAATTGTTGCACCACATACATTTAAAGGTATCATCAAATCACAGCTCACTCGTTTCCATCGCAGTTCAAGTGACAAGGTAAATTTCAACGAAGCTTGTTCCATCCTATTCGGCGCCTTCAGATCGAGGGGGTACTCACTGCGCTTTTTGCGTAGCCTGAAATCTCAAACACTGAAAAAGCTGGAAAGTCCTGCAGAAATTACTGATTTCGAACCTCTGAAAACTCAACACAACAGACCGTTGCAGAACTATAGTGGCGCGGTAATGAATTAAAAAAAAAAAAAAAAAAAAAAAAAAAAAACTCGCTGTGAATTGCATACTTTTGTGCCTGATCAGAAAGAGGAATTTTCCTCTGAATAAACGAAAAATCATTATCAGATGAGTCCCCCCAAAATCGGGAAGACAAACCTTAACCCATTATTTTCTTTGCAATGACTCTGAGAAAACAACCGACATCTTCGTGGGAGCCCAAACACTCTTGTCTAGCCGTCACATCTCCGCATTTATACACACACCTATACGCTGATTCACCCACCCACCCACCCACCCACCCACCCAAAACCCACCCACCCACCCACCCACCCACCCTCCCGGTCCCTCCCCCTAATTGGAAATTCACTACCCAGAAAAATTTTGAAAGTGAAGCCAACAAAGGGGGCATAAAATTGATTCTAGTAACTGAAATGCCAACATATTTATGATAGAATTATCAGGTTATTATTATTTGGTATTATTCTGGGAATTGAATATGTGCTAAACAAATGCCCAAGCTGAGAACATGGAGCAATTCACACTGTCCTAACATTAAATCAGATCTTATGCAGGAATAATCAATTTTCGATGTTGCATTATTTTGTAACTGTGAATGATGGTATTAACTCAGGATACCGATTTCTTATGATGTGATTTGTTTTGAAATGCATTTCGAGGATTTTTTTTTTATTACGATAAGTAAACGTACTATAGAAATCTCGTACCGATTGACATCATGCATACTTATGAAGCTGGATATTGCGTACACAGTAGTTGTACATAGTAACAGTTAGAATTTTTGCCGATTTGAAACCGAGTTGGATTTTGGGAAGTAAAGGAGACATCAGCATCGCCAAAGAAGCTCTAAAATCCAGATAGATGGAATTTCCAACTACTCATGACTTGCCTTCCGAATTTCCAACTGTAGGAAATTTTGACCAGGATTGGCGGGGGGAGGGGGCGGGGGTGGGGGGGGGGGGTAGGGGTGACACCCCCACACCAACCCCTGTCGCCACTGACGCGCACAGTTTTCGTGGTAGAGCAAATTGAAAATTTACAACACATTCTATAGTTATTAACAAAAACAAGTACCGAGGACGGAAACTTGATACGGTGTTATTTATTTATCAATTTATTTATTTATTTACTGCAGCGGCGAGATAGGAGTGAGCATAAGAGGGAGACACCCTCTCTCACTGGAGGGGAGAGGGCCTTCCCAGGGGAAAAAATTGAAATTCGAGACACCCCCCCCCCCCCCCCCCGCAATTTTCTTGATTCTAGAGTCCGTGTGTGTCCATAATTTAGAAGTTCTGAAAGGCATCAATAATTAGGCTAGGGAGGGGGGGGGGGCACTGCGCGTCACTAAGTAAGTGCATAACTCAGCCGCCAACCCGATTCATGACTGCTTAACTCAGATCACCAAGGAATTTTTTTATATTTTTTTAAACCCTTTACCCAAATGAATCGCCCGCACCCGCCCGCGTAATATGCAAATTCAGCAGCTGAAAAAATATTATTTTTCGAAAAATTTCAACAAAACCATATCATGTGACCCCTCTTTGGAACGAGCTCGTCGAGCTCGTTCCAAAGAGGGGTCACATGATACGGTTTTGTTAAAATTTAACAAAAAAAAAAAATTAAAAATGGATATTTAAAATAATAAATTTTGAGATCGTCTGCGTTGGGTAAAGGGTTCATTCAAGTTGACTTCATCCTCATCTTAGTCAGCTTCTCTTGTTTTATATCTACTTTCTTCTTCCTGTTATCTTTCTACTGGTTTAAACAATATCAGTCCATCAACTGTCCCATGTCATCATCCAGTCAAGTACTCTATCCAACAAGGGAGACAACTTCCAAAAGCTTATAGCTTTCTGTTGAATCCCTTACATGTACTCGTACACTTTGATTCTGTTGTCTTGTTACATTATATACTGTTAATTTCACGAGTTGTTCCTTTTTATCCGTTTGCGTGATGTATACAATAGATACTTTCAGTAACAAAATTTTGTTTAAACTAAAGTACTAAAATCGGGAACGAGCTTTAGTTCACTTGGCAGAGTGGACGCTTTTTGGCCAGACGTCTGAACTGAAGCTAAGCTTGTTACCTCTTCAGTGTCTGATGTCCGCATCGATGCTCAGACCCCTAAAACCGGACATCCAAACGAAGTTAGTGCTCCCAAACTTTGTTCTTTGCCTCCAACCACATCAGCCTTTATCAAAAATATAAAAAGAGATCACCTACAAGCCATGTGTTTGGAAGAAAGTGATCAAGGCTGGACCTCTGAACATGGACACCACTGATATTGAGTTTCGGAAAGAAAGTGAAACGAAAATCATTGCTTCCCGTTAATGTGCCTCCGGGTGTGCATCTCGCCCCAGATGATATATTGCATTTGATACGATGTTTATGTTCCAGCTGTGCGTCTTGTATAACTTCGCGATGCAAAAGCATCCCTTCGAAGATGGCGTGTACACTTTTATACTCATCTAAGGCAGCAGAAGAGTGTTGCAACAAGCAGACAAGGATAATAGACACGTCCGGAATGGTTGCTGACATGGATAGTGGTAATTAATCAGAAAGAGAACCATTTTTTCGGCCGAAAGTGGACAATTTTTCCACATTTTGCTTCATTTCTGCCCCATGTTGTCCCACCATTTCCAGAAAGGTTGGGGTAGAGCACCAAAGATGTCATTGAAGGGAGGATAAAGAGGCAAATCAAAACAGTATTCTTCATTTACCTCACTCATTTTATAGTTTTAGGAATTTTCCTTGGAAAAGTCGTATTTTCGGCTGCCATTTTAGATTTTGTCGAAAATATCAATGCTCAACCCTGTCAGCTGCCCAGTAAATAACTTTTTTGTAGGGCCATGCTAGACTACAGAAAACCACCAAGAAAAAAAAAGTTATACTCCAAAACATGGTTCGGTGTCCTGGCGGCTGGACTAGTTGTGCCCCCGATGAAAATCATATTTGTCACAGTGTTCTGCTCTTAAAACAAGAACATGAGCAATAGCTCCCGTAAACGAGAGTTTGCACTTTCGCTGAAAGCTGACATGTCTGATCCTGTACCAACATTTGTTTATGACCCTGTACATAATCCCTGTAAACCATGGTAAACAATGCGATTCCAACCCTGCACATTTAACAATTTTTAAACTTCGTCCACAAATGTGACAAAAAGTGTCCAAAAAATAGGATATTAACGAAAAGCGGACACATTGTCACCTCACGAAAATGTCCATACACGGCAATGACATTACGCGGGGAGTGGAACATTTAACACAGTTGGTATGAGAAAATTATGTTGGGAGAGTGTTGGGGATACTTTTCACACAAGGATGCAAAGCTGTGTCTCTGAAACATGCCACTAAGCAACGTCTGGATATAATATATAAATAAACTGGCCGTTTATGTTAACCTTTTACCTAACATGAAAAGCAGACGACACTTGCAAAAAAAATTCTTGAATAACTAATTTTTTTTCATTTTTTGTCTCAAAAACATAGGTTATGACCCCTCCTTGGAACGAGCTCGTTGAGCTCGTTCCAATGAGGGGTCATAACCTATGTTTTTGAGACAAAAATGAAAAAAATAATGAAAATTAATTGGCGATTTTTTAGAATAGCGCTGGCCGATTTTGGCCGTAACGTTGGGTAAAGGGTTAACTAAGCGCCACCATCTTGTTTTGTCTTGCCCTGAGCACGTACCCAGTAGTGTAGATATAGAATATATAGATATAAGACCGATAATATATAGATATAGGACCGATAATATATAGATATAGGACCGATAATATATATATAGATATAGGACCGATAATATATAGATATAGGACCGATAATCAGATTTAAACTACGAGTAGGATAAGGGTTTTAACCACTCGCCCTGCCGAGTAGTCTAAATCGGATAACCGACCCTAGTACCTATTTGTTTTATTTATAACATGCTCTTAATAAATAATCGACTTTGTCACTTAAAATGGAGAAAAAACGACACTTTCTGTCGCAAACACACGCGTTTGTTTTGTTTACATCTGCGCCGGTGGACATTACTGCCGGCTGCGCGTGAATGTTTGATTGGCAGCCAGACACATCGTCAAAGTTGACTGAATTTACTTTGCTTTTTCAGTCAAATTATTATCAACAGTTCTTAAATTGTATTTTAAATATTTAATTGTAGGTATTTTAAACTTAATGAGTCATTGCATGTAGTAGTTAATACCGCAAACAGTCGTATGTTTGAATGAAACAGTACGAATTGTGAATGTATCGAAGTTGGCAAATTATGTCATGTCACGTCATGGGTGAACTTCCTACTGTGGGTGTACATTTTTTTAACCCCAGTAGACGCTTTACACCGGTAGTGGGGTTAAAAGCTAAAAAATAACATACAAGTTTTTCACAGGTAGTAATATAGGCGGGCATGGTATAAACAATTCTTATCATATGTTTATTCTTCTTGTTGTACGTGTATATGTTACAGTAAATATGTAAAATCAGTAAATATGTATAATTCCTGAAAATTTCAGTAAATATGTATAATTACAAAACTGATCAGGAATTATACATATTTACTGAAATTTTTAGGAATTATACATATTTACTGAAATATCAACTGATTTTTTATACTTGTTTACTGAAAGTGTGGTTTGGGTGTATGGCAAGCCACATTATGTTTTTAATCATTTTATTGACATAATAACAGAAACAAGATATGATATGGTGATGAAAATAAAATCAAACAAACAAGAATCGGTTTAACAACAACACATTTGGTAGTTGTCCGCTTTCTTTTCTTCTGGCACTGAATACATGAAGACTTGAATAGACTTAAAGATTCCACGGTAACATTGGCATAAGTCTTACATAATAATCTCCTTCATCATCTTGTCTCTGTCGCCATGATCTGTCGCAACGTGAGCACGCTTGATGACATCATAGGTATCCTCAATTGATATGAAATAGCACGGCTATTCTTCAGCATCTTTTCGTTTTCGGACGAGTTTCTTCACATCACCGCATTCATGAACTTCATATTTCTTCAAGAGGTAGTACTGGTGAGCTGTTTTCTTTGAGGAACTGCTCGCTTCTGGGACAGATTTCAGTAAATATGTATAATTCCTAAAAATTTCAGTAAATATGTATAGTTCCTGATCAGTTTAGTAATTATACATTTTTACTGAAATTTTCAGGAATTATACTTATTTACTGATTTTACATATTTACTGTAACATATACACACTGCGGTGTAGAAGCTGTCATTGAAGATGATAATGGTTGAGAAAATGGACAGTTTTTATTTCCTAGAGCATATTGTCTTATTTTTGTGGAATGATTTTGTTTTCTAAAATTATGGATATAGCATGATAATTAAACCTTTTTTCAGATAAAACGATTGGCTCACACGATTCTGTTTTTTCTTTTCATAACTCAATGAACCGAAAAAAAACACAATTAGGTCCGCCTCCAGCCACGCCCCTAAAATACCAGTCTTCGGAGTTGCAAAATGTTGTCAAATCAGTAGAAGTTAGAACACTGGCACGTTCTAAATGTGAAAAAGAAAAATAAATTTATATTACTAATTTATCATCATGAAATTATTTATAAAATATTTAAATGACCGTGGTGGGTCAATTTTTCTTTTTCTTCACAACTGTATTTATTTGACATTTCAATTTTTACGCACACTGGGTGATCGTCTGCGTTCATCGTTTTACCCAAATCGATTGTAAACAATGGCTGGTCACGACGAATACGGCAATTTTGACATTGAATTCAACTAATTTCATGTCATCTGGCTTTATATCTAACTCCACTTTTACAAACTGTGTTTTTCATTTCTCGGGAAACGGTCAAAACCATAAAGGATATTCACGAAAATTTGATGAATACCGAAAAAGAAAATTCACGAAGATTTGATGAATACCGAAAATATCTCGTGAGTGGCTACAAAGAAATATGAGGATCTTCACGAGCGACGCGAGATATTTTCGTGAATTTTCTTTTTATTTAATGCTCTACGACTACAAACTCTCCAATTTGTGGCCTTTATTTGCCATTAAGGCGCAAAAATTTATGTGCCGAACCGGCGTCCATACAAAAATTACAACAACCAAACTCCAACCATTGGAATGTGTGAATATCCGCACAAAAAGTAGTCCCGTCTTATTTCTCCCCTAACTTTACGATTTACCAAGGCTGGCGAATTGAAATAATCGCAATGTGTTTCGAAGAAATAGAACAATAACAAAAAACACCACTTTCTTATTTTCAATAACAAGACACGTCATTTTATTTTTTTTGAACTCAATGCACTGAAGACGTGTGAAGTTGAACTGAAGAAATCTGAAAGTGATTTCGGCTTTTCGCTGGAAGGTGAATGAGAAAGTCAGACTTTGAAACCGCTGATTTAATGAATTGATTTAGTCACTGTCACTATCAATTATTCGAATTCGTTTGTATTTGGGACTCTGGAATTCATTACTGATGTGCTGACTCGTTTAAAGTACATGTGATTCGTCATCTGAACCTACGATGAAATATCGATTTCTAAATATCATTTTGATATTTCGTTTTGCCGACCGACAGGGGAATATGACTTAATTTTTCAGCGTGAATTGATGCCTGAGCATTAAATAAAAAATACAATGTAATACTGATGGCCTACTTCCACCTACCACGGAACGTAACTTTTACGTGAAGTGAACAGTTGAATGAAAACTGAGGGAGGCGTGGCTTATGACGTTTTCTTTGCATTACGTAATTCATTGGCCAATAAAAGATTTAATGACATAAGTGCATTTGACTTGGAAAGTGTGTCAATTGCTACCTGCATTTCAATAATAATAATATGCGCCCTCTTTTATACCAGAAAAATAATATGTCTACCGGTTTTAGTTTTTAAGTGTTTGTTCGCTGAAGTATAGAGGACGACTAACACTATTTATTTATTTGGGTCGCGAACGTTTAATTATAAGGAATGATCGTTTCTTTTTGTCTATTTCTTGAGTTATGAACCCCCCCAAAATACAAAGTCCAAACTGTGTAAATGGGCTACGCCCATTTTCACAGTTTGGACTTATTTTTTTTTTTTTTTTTGGGGGGGGGGGGGGGGGGTTCATAACTCAAGAAATAGACAAAAAGAAACGATTATTCCTTAATTACTTCGACAATCAATAGCGAGCGTTGGTTATATTGTTGCGATAGTTGGCCAAAGGGGTCAATCTGCGGTGACTGAGGGTGTAATATGCACAAGCTATCATCAAGATTTATTGCCGACTATATCGTCAGTGGAGGAACTACGGGTGGAGTGTGTGGGTTGTGATCCCATTGTGACATTCTATAGTGGCAGATTGGAGTCCTCCATGCATTTCCACTACCAGGTTTAGTCATTCGCAAACAAATTTCCTGAATTGTTAAACTTATGTATTGGGGTTTGACGACACTTTCGACAGCCAGTGTCACCTCGTGTCGGATGGATTTTTAAACTATATTTCCCATTGACAAATGTTCCGACTATATCATCAAGGCATGCTTTCTCTGAAGTCGTGTCTTGATTATGTGGTTGGAATATTTATTCAGTCGATGTAGTTGGAATATTTCTTCAGTCGGGACTTCGGGCATGGCCGCCGGGACAAATTGCCACCCCCCACCTCCCAATCAGCCATCTTCGCGACGCCCCTGTATATCTCTGCGGTATTTGTCGAGTTGGCCAACAAGAACACATTTGAATTTGCAGCGACGGGTCTGATCGCATTTTCTGATCCTTGGACCATTGCACTTCGGATGATCTCGTTTCTCTGTCATTGCCTCGTCTATATGAACGACATAAGCCATTTTGTTAAATCGTTCTCAGTTTCTACAATTCGGCGTTCAAATTCTGTTCCAGTGCAGTCTGCTTCAACTTCGAATCTACGTTGACAGTGAATATTCATTTCCACGGACACCTACGTCGAAATCCTTTCTGTGATACCACAACAACAAACATTTTAAAAAGTTTAATTCAACCTTTCAAGTCTTCGTGTCATCAAATTCAAATTCCAAATCCTACCCAAACAAAAATTGATGAACGTGGAGCTGGGGGAAAGTTTTATACATTAACCATTTCGCTTCTGTGAAATTTGGTAATATCCTGTGCTGAACCATATATTGGAGGGAATGGGGTTAAAGTGAAAAAAGTGAAAACGCCAATAACGTTCACGTATTTGTAAATTTAAAACTGTTATTATACAGTACGTGGATAGTGTATTATCACTAAATCACCCCCGGAGTGGCGATTCCACCCAAGCAATAATTGCAGATTTGTTGCAAACCACAACGAGCACAAGCAAAGTTCCAGCCAATGGACCTCCGGGTTAAACCCGGAGGTCCATTGGCTGAAACATTGTTTGTGATTTTTGTCCATATGTCCAGAATTTGAAAGTGATACTTTGGGTGATACCTCCACTCTACGGGTGATTTTGTTACAATCCAGTCTCCATGTACTCTATATTGGAACAACGTTGACTGAGTTCAACAATGTTTCCAAAACTACTCCCAGCCACACTCCATAAATCTAAAAAAAAAAGACGTCTAGTCGACTTGAATTTAGTTCCTATTTAATGGACTGACCATGTAGTCCAAACTTTGCTCCACAGGCCGTTACATAATCTTTGATTTGTTTTGTCGCCATGTGACACAGGACAACAAAAAACAATTATATATGTTGGGACAAGTTTGGACCATTGAGTTCGTTGTTGCCTCGGGTATTTCGGAATTTACATAGACGCGAAAAATGGTTGAGATCAAATGGATAATGCCATATCGTCTGTCACTTGCATTTCATTTAACATGCGTTCCATTGAGAATAACAACGAGCTATGATATCCATTCCCTGTACATGTATGTGGTATCTCCGTACTGAGTATGGACTTATCGCACAGGCCGTCAACAGTTGGTTCCGTACTCAATATGGACCTGTAGTAGCGAAAGGGTAAGGCTATCCACAGGGCTTATATTTCATCTAAATTTGCTAGAATCTATTTGGATTCTCCCAACAATGTTTGCGAGAATCCACACCGGCTATGAGTGTCCCAGGAACCCATGAGGCCATAATGGTTGAGTCCATGTTATATACTGATAACACATTTAACTCTTAACCCAACACAGCTTTCTAACTTTTAAAACATAAACTGGATTTGACAATATTTAAAAAAAAACAAAACATTATTTACCAACAAAGCCTTACAAATATGGATGTCATTGGAACAGGCTCATTGAGCCGGTGTGACAGGAATGATAGTCCGTAGGAACGTTAGTCCCTCTGGACTATTATTCCGCGGAATTATAGTCCTAGGTCTAACATTCCTAGGAATAGTAGTCCGGCGGACTACTATTCCTAGGAATGTTAGACCTAGGACTATAATTCCGCGGAATAATAGTCCAGAGGGACTAATTTTCCTACGGACTATCATTCCTGTCACACCGGTTTCGATGACAGCCATATTTGTATAATTATATTGACAAAGTGTCAGGATATTTCAGGTTATGTTTGCCTTGTATTGGTTAATTTGATGCCGCTATGTTAGGTAAAGGGTTACATTGACTCAATTCTTTTCTCACGAATCCTAGCAGAGGTGTATCGAGAATCTACGTGGATTCTCGCTGTTTTGTTGCGCGAATCTTTGCGTGAATCGATTCTCGGATTCTCGTTGAAATATAAGTCCGCTTGACGTTGCCCATATTTATAACACCACATTTAAGTAAACTTTCCTTAATATATACATGGATTTATGGGTTTTCATCTTTTATATTTTATTTCAAACATGTGAAAAAATTACTCCCGATTTGGCAGAGTTAATATTCAATATTCACTGTTTAAGTGAAGTATACATTTCAAACTGAGTGGTTAAGTTTACCGGCAAACAATGTATTGTTTTCGGTGCATATCACGTCCTTCACACAACCGAGGTGTGACGACGAGAATCGGAATAGGGCGAGGGAAACCGAATGGTACGCCAGTAGAGGCTTTCATCGGAGGTCTTGTTTAGTTCTGGAGAGGAATTGAATTTTCATGTTCGCTATCTATATATTCTTAAGGTATTATCTCGATATCTTTATGGCATTCGACACCATTTTATGCCAACAGTGGAAGGTTTTGCTATACAGGGATAGGATATACGAGACAACGGCACAGTGAGCGTCAAGCTGGATCTCTTCATAATTTGTTCTGTGCAAAAAAACCGAGAGTGTCAATCGAACTAAACGATGTCAGTGGTTTAATTTGATTGATGGTGTTCTTGCACCCCCCTATCCAAAAACGGTTGCTTGTAATTGACGTATGTTAATTTGTGTTGGGAGAATTTCAAATTATTTATTCAACAAAACGATTACTGGAAACCATTCGTTCACAACTGGGAGTCACATTGCGTTGGAAAAGCGTGTCATTTTGCACCATTTAAGCTAAAACCTATCAAAAGAAATTCGAACGCGATAATAAAAAAAAAAACAAACGAATTAGTAAATTTGATATTCTGACCGTTTCAGAGGAGGAGAGAAGACGTCGATCGCGAATGTGACTAATCTCAAAGCCGTTTTCTCCTTCACATCGAGTTATACGCCCTATACTCTGCTACAGATACCAAGGCACCTTTTCTAGTATACTGTTTAAAAAATACCATTTAAAACGAGAGAGGGAGGGGGCCAAAAATTGTTTTCCAGGAATGTATGATGTGGTGGATGGGTGGTTGGGTGACCAGAAATCATTTTTTTTCCACGGTCTAATTTTTTTCCTTTCATTCTTTTAATGATTTTATAGGCCTTTTAGAGCGTGTACAACTGTATAAATTTTTATTTTATCATATTTATTGATTGCAGCAATCATTCAATGAGTCATTAATTAATCACTTTTTCAAACAGTTTGAAACTTTTTAGCAGAAACAGAAAGAAACAATCATAATAATTAATTAAATTTCAATAGATATTTCGTTTTTTAAAATTTTTACTCCCGAAAATGACACCTCTGAATGTGTGTATAAAATTTGTTTCCGGTCACTGACAGTCCCACAGTTCATATCTTTTATACGGTGTCGTCTACTTTCGCCTACAGTGCACTTTCGCCTACAAAATTATCAGGTAAAAGTGTAGGCGAAAGTGCACTAATTAAGGTATAGGGATTAGTAGCTAATTACCTGCTCTACCCACAATAAGTGGACTGACCGACCATTCATTAAAAATTGGGATGTTAACTTAATGGATTCTTGAAAGAACAAGTTTAGAACATCATATACAATGTGGATTTGTTATTTGTCAATAAAACCTTGCAAATATGAATATTATTGGAACCGGCTCAGTGAGCCGGTTCCAATAATACTCATATTTGTATGTTTTTATTGAGACTAGAGAGAGAGAGAGAGAGAGGGGGGGGGGGGAGAGAAATCTCTCTCTCTCTCTCTCTCTCTTTCAATCACCAAACGGTCAGTCGATTTTTATTGTGGGTAGTAGGTAATAAACGCCGATTCAAACACAGATGACGATGTACGTGTACATGTACACGTACATCGATGTACACCTCCATAGGATTTAGTGTTAAAATCGTGTACAGGTACACGTACATCGATGTACACCTCCATAGGATTTAGTGTTAAAATCGTGTACAGGTACACGATTTTAACGTTTTTTAGGGTGTTTTAGAATCGGCTTTGTCGATTCAAAATCACTGGATTGTATCCGAGAGTGAGAAAAAACGCATGAAATTTCACGTATTTGTACATGTAGCGTTTTGTGTTTGAATCGGCACATGGGTTTCCCCATAGGTTTCAGTGTTAAATTGCGAGCAAAAAACGTTTTATCGTTTCTAAATCATCATCTTGCCGATTCTAAATAATCCGCGTCCGTACACGATTTTAACACTGAAACCCTATTTTATATATACTATAAAAAATTCTCTCTCTAATGTAAATCATTGAGAATGTCTTGAAACCGATCTCCTTCAGACCATCTCTTGAGAACGTAGAGACACAGGTGACCGCAAAACACTTGATCTGGTGATTGCACTTGTTCCGTGTTGTAACAAACCATCGATTTGTTGAAATAGTTCTTTATTTCTTTTGGCGGCGAGATTCCGTAGCTATCGAAATAATAATTTTTCTTCTTCCCGTTCGGCTTGATCCACGCCACCCAGTGAGTGCCTTCACCCGATCAATCGTCTAGATTTAAAATTCCGCATTCCGATTGTCGAGGTCTTCTCTTCGGCAAGGCATCTCTGGAAAACACGCCTAGAAAATCTTTGATTTTCAAATCTTTTGCCGCATTCAACAGATCGATGTTGGATAGGGGTTCGTTAGGTAAGACGACACCTTCTACGGATATCTTTAATTCTTATAAATAAATGCCTATATATTTTTTTATTTATTTATTATATTATAATTCACTAAAATGACGTTATGTTTTTTTTTTCTTTTTCTTTTTAAACTAACTCTCTCGATGTCTCTATCGATTTCTATAATTTCGAATCCATCTAATTCCTCTTGATTTTCTGGACTCTCGATGTCTCTATCGATTTCTATAATTTTGAATCCATCTAATTAGTCATGATTTTCTGGAATCCTATCATCCACAATCGTATCTGGAATCCAATCATCCACATTCATATCATCTCTAATTAGATCTAAAGTCCAATGTCCGAGTGCCAAAGTGCTTATTTTATTGTCTAACACGAATCTCTTATCATCGTCAGCCGTTAGCAAAATCTTGTTGACTATTTCGGTATACAAGTCGTGATTTTCGCTTCGAATCGATTTCGTAGTCTTATACACCGGACCACTTCCTAACAGACAATCTTTATACTCTTGGAAAGAGATGTTTTTCTTCACCACGCACTCTTTAACCCCTTTGCACTTCTTGATCTCTTCATCATCTTCTAGACGATAAGCATACAGTTTGGGTCTCAAGCCTATGAATTCGACGATTTGTTTACCGCCGCTCTCGTCCTTAAATTTACCCAACACCTTCTTGTTGTCGTTCGATTGAATGTTGGACGGGTGATCGACGGGATAATTGCTCGTGTCGAACCACACGGCCACGTCTGGAGATATATCTCGGTAGACGTCTTCCATCTCTATGTCGTAAACTAAACTGTCCGTGTCGGTGAACAGTAGTTTGGCTTTATCATCAAATTTTGGTTTGACGTAATCATAGTGAAACTCGTACATCAATCGCTTGCTGATATCTAAGATGATCGGTCCGAGATAATATGGTTTGTCAAACTTCAGGTGCGTCTTTTGCATGTGAACGGCCACTAGATTTTTGTCGAATATGGTTCGGTGTTTTTAATTGGGTTTCGCAACTAATTTTTTAGCTCTTTCTCAGACGTGACGAGTCGAACGTCGGTTCTCTTCCTGATGTTTTCCATCGATTTACCATACATGCAGTTGTTCATGAGTTTGAAGAAATCTTTTTCGAAATCGTTCTCGGCTCGAATTCTGAGATTCGTGTTGAGATCGATGTATTTTTTCATCCAAGGCTCTTCGTCGAATCGAATGATGCGATGTATGTTGACTAATTTCATCCCGTAATCGACATACTCTTTCAAATTCTCGCTGTAGACGACGTAGTTACGTTTGTTAAATAAATTGGGAATGAGTTTTTCCTCGTCTCCTTCATTCGGTTCCATTCGTTCAGGAGCCAGCAGATAATCGTTGTGTGGATCGTGTAATTCTTCAGGATAGTTCAAATCGACTTCTAAAAGGCAAGGATAGTCTCTCCATTTTTGCATCTCTTCCAGTTCCGTCACCCATTCAAAATTTCCAATTGGTAAAGGATGACTCATAGCCCAACCATACAGATTATTAGCGTCCCAATACTGTATGTATTTAATCGACCGTTTCAAATTGAAACCTTCTTTCATGTAGGAATTGTTAGCTTTAGAATATCTGTGAGAGATCATCGAGACGCCACCTCTCGCAGCCCTTTCGAACATGAGCAACATGTTCACGTCGGATAATAATTCCAATTGGACTTTGATGTTCTTCAACAGAGCGTCCCACGCCAGACCGGGTGCGGTGAAATACCAAGCTGGATCCCGATCGTAATTTCGATGACAGACGTCTCGAAAATTTTCGAACATGTCTGCCAAGAGCAGAACGTCGGTCTTCAGATAGAGATCGTGATAATCTCTCATCGTTTTCATATCGAATGATTTCCACACGTTTTTGGCGTGTTCGTAATTCTCGTCGGAAATGTCGGATTCATATAATTTCGAATAAAAATCTTCTTTCGAAGGTAGTGCGGTGTCTTCGAATTTCTTTAGATCTTTCATGTAATTGTAAGGATAGACTCCTTTCCTCAACATGACATCTACTCGTTCTCCGAAAATGTTCGCTCGTGATTTTAAATTTATCCTTGCTCATGTTATCAACTAATTTTTCCAGAGTAGTTGACATGAATTTAAAACTGTCGATGAAACATATGCCTCTACGAATGGATTTCGTTTTTTCTTCCAACGCATTTCCGTCGATTACTCTTTTCTTCTCCATGAGCTTCCATTTCATGAAGGAAATGTATCTTTCTTCGCTGTTCACCATGCAATTTAATTCTTCGTGTGAGGTGCCGAGATTTTTCACGAACAGATGACTGTCGTAACCCGAGAGATTGTGAAACATCACCGGATAGAAAGCGGCATCTCGATATTTTAAATTACACTTGTTGTGAGCCAGACCGCGATACAGACCCGTGTAATGATCGTGGTCTCTGACCTTCTTATTTTCCTCCAAATTGTAGTTGAACGATTGTCTGCATATGTGCCATTCGGTGGCTCTGTTATTTTTGTCCTGCTGCTCTCGTGTGATGATCATTTTCACCGGAGTTTTGAATTTGTCGTATAACATTTGAATTTTCGATTCTAACTCTTCCACGAACCTTTGGGCTACGTCGTCATCTTCATACTGTTTCGTGTAGGGGAAGGGACCCATTTCGTGTTGCGAGTCGAAAGCGCATTTCACGTAAATGCAATAGCCCGAAGGTATGTGTTTTGATATCTTTCGACGTAACTTTGAAGAGCGTTGGGTTGACAGGAACTCATTTTCGTGGTGAAACATTCGAAATCGGCGTACACAACGAATGGTACTTTTAACCTTCCATTATGATTTTCAAACTTCACGATGGTGTTGGGTTTGGGCATTTCGACAGCGACACCTTGATTTTCGTTGCAATATTCCTGATGTTTCAGTGACGATTTTTCGTTGTGTTCATGCAGTTGCAACATAAACATACCTTATGTTCATGTTTATTATTTTGTCTCGACAGTAATCGACTCGGATGTTTAACCCAACAATAATGACGATTGTCACCATTCGAAATCAATAATAAAATAATCATCTTTTCTCTTTCGAGATACAAAGTCTGTCTGAGAGGATAGATCGTTCGTTTTTCATCGTTGTATCCCAAGACGTTCACTGCTACTTTGGGATTTTGAACCTCGAAACGTTCGATGTGTTTTAACTCTGTTGGAAAAGTCACTCCGGTCCAATCAAGATTTTTAGAAGTCTTCTCGTAATGAGAAACTCTATCGGGGTTCATTTTGACAGGGTATAAAGCAGAGGTGACTGACTGCCCATTTAAAACACTGATCATCTTCATTTCTCACGTTGACCGCGGCATGTTTTTTAGCTAGGAAATTTGCTAATTCCACGTAGGAAGATCCTGTCAATGAATCGTTTTCAGTTATGTGAATTTCGAGTTTCAACACCTCATTGAACGTCCAATTACTACCTTCATGTTGATAATTTGCGAGAGACATCAACATTTGTCTTTCATCTTTTTGAAAACGTCCGATAAATCTGAACCTCGAAATATGGGTTCGACGATAGATCTGAAATATGCATTTTTCACGATGCTCTCACCGGACTTCAAATCGATTTTATTCATCACACAATGGAGTATCATCTTAATTTTTAGTCCCACGTTCATGTATTCAACAAATCCAATACTTTTTTCTTCACTCGTTCCATGAACAATTTCGAATCGATTTTCTTCAATGAGGGAACCACGTCGAAAGTTTTAAAAATACCTTTGATCGCACTCTCCCGCTCTATGGTCTTCGATTGAAATAATTCCACAGCGAGTCGTTCTAGATATTCTTTTCCTTTCCCTTCATTTATTGCTTGTCGAATTTCGCTTGATATATCTCGTTTGCCTAGAATCTGAAGTGCATCACTCGTTTTCGTTTTCGTTTTTCTTTTCTTTTCTTTGGAAACTTGAAGTTCTTCTTCTTGTTGTTTAGTCGTCTTCTTATTTTTCACAATCGATGGATTTTTTGACGTCGTTGCTATTGGCATTTCATTTGCCTTTCCATCGTTTCGCAAATATTTCTGTATGACATCAATTTTTTTGATTTTGTTCTATGATTTCTGAAATGTGAAATTTTTAATAGTTTACAAATCTCGTTTAACTGAGGTACGGTTTTCTCATTTAAATTTTCCATTTGTAAGAATATTTTTTTTTTTTTTCTGAATTTTGAATTTAAATAATTTGTTTAAAAAGTTTTGTTTTTTTTATTTAATGTGAAAAATATTTTTTTTGATGAAATTAATCAATTTTTTTTATGTTCCTTAACGTGAAAAAAAATTGAATTAATACGAGAAAAAAAAAAGGATGTTAAAAATTTAACTTTTTATTTATATATATATATAAAGAGAAAAAACAAAACTTTTAAACAAATTATTTAAATACAAAATTCAAAATATACATTATTTGCAAGAATTCGTAAAACAAAAAAAAAAACAAATAATTGATCATGACGACAACATCAACGACGGAATCTTGACATAAACGTCGACATTGTTTAATAAATCATTATTCTCCAAAAAACCAAGAAGAAAAAAATCGTAATTTATATTTATGCGTTTCGAAAGAAAATGATACGATTTGCGATAGAAAATCGAATCGTAATACTATTAGCGAACAAAAATTAATCGACAATGTCATTCGAACTATTAAAAAGAAGGTTTGAGACAAATAGAACTCTTACGACTTTTACGCGAAGTCTCGCACGAGGTTCAAAACAAATTTCTGTGAAGCAGACACGTGTTCATGTCACACGATTCCTTCTCAATAGATGATGATAACTGCAAGATGAGAAGGCCAATTTTTAAACGTTTGAAGTCTTGCACGTTCTAAAACTCGTCTGTTTCTTTCATGAATCAAATCAAATCTTCTAAAGTCAAGAATTGAGATAACGTCTTGTTTTGTGTGATTCAAGGTATTGTACAATTGTTCTAAAATAATTTCGCATTAAAGAAATTAAAATTAAAAAAACTTTTTTTTTTATATATATATATAAAGAGCAAAAAAAAAAAAAAAAACTTTTTAAACAAATTATTAAAATACAAAATTTAAAATATACATTATTGCAAGAATTCGTAAAAGAAAAAAAAAAAAAACCTAAATAAAACGAGTCGAAACATATAAGAAATTCGGTCAAAAAATCTATAGATTACAACAACACAATCCCATCGAATTGAACGAGATTAAGATGAAGGACTTAGAGCACAAATACGACAGATATAAGATGACTTTGAAAATTGGATGAAGCCATGCTCGATTTGTTTTATGACTATCAAAGCGATCTGCAGAAAATCCTCATCGCTAAAGATAAAGAATTCGACAAGGATGATTTGACGCTGTTCTATGGAAGTTACATATATCCAAAAATCTCACGCGAACTCGTGGAGAAATCGGGTGGTGAGAGCGAGTTCACCAATGTAAAAAAACTCAAAAGAGTAAAGATAAACATTCAACACATTTTCGAAAAAGGAGAAAACACGAGTGTCAACATGCTAATAACGGACTTGGAAATATAAACAATAGAGAGATTGAAATGTTAAAATTTAACTTTTTATTTATATATATATAAAGAGAAAAAAAAAACTTTTACTAAAAAATTTTACATTAAAGGAAATTAAAAATTAAAAAAAACAACTTTTTTATATATATATAAAGAGCAAAAAAAATAAACAAACTTTTTTTAACGAATTATTATTTAAATACAAAATTTAAAATATACATTATTTGCAAGAATTCATAAAACAAAAAAAACCCAAATAATCGATCATGATGACAACAACACCTAAAAGATGCGAACTGAAATTGAAACGAGTCGAAACGTGTAAGAAATTAGGTTTTAAAATCTATAGATTACAATGATTACAATGACATGATCCCATCGAATTGAACGAGGTCGAGACGAAGGGCTTAGAGCACAAATACGACAAATATCCCATGCCTTTGAAATTGGACGAAGCCGTGCTCAATTTGTTTTACGAGTACGAAAGCGATCTGCAGAACATCGTCATCGCCAAAGATAGAAAATTCAACAAGGACGATTTGTCGTTGCCCTATAGAAGTTACATATTTCCGAACATCTCATTCGAACTCGTGAAGAAATTGGGTGGTGAGAGCGAGTTGGCCGAAGTAACAAAACTCAAAAGAGTAAAGATAAACATTCAACACATTTGCGAAAAAGGAGAAAACATGAGTGTCAACATGCTAATAACGGACTTGGAAATATAAACAATAGAGAGATTGATTTTTAGCGAAGAAGAAGGAAAAAAAAGTAATGAGATCATCTTTAGATCTCATTTTTTTTTTTTTGGTTTTCCTTCTTCACTATTACCCATATAATATAATAACGTTTCCTTTTTTCTTAAATTTCACCGTCGATTCTTCTTTTCTTTTTTTCTTTTTTTTGTAATATGATACGTTTTTTTTATAACAACACATACGTTTATCCGAATCATAATTATGAACGAATGTTGTGCATATCTTGGTAACACTCGCATCATTACCATTCTCTTCAGAAGGTAGTGGTGACTGTGGAAGGCGTCTCATTCTTTTCATTTCCAACCGTCTGTCCCGCGCTTTATCTATCCCTTTCATCAGTTCTTTCCTTAGATATCCATCATTAGCGTCTAACCATTTTTCTACATCTTTTTTTTTTCGCACTCTGTCTCACGATATTCATCATTATCGTCTAATTGTTTCTCCACCTTTTTATCCATTTTAAATATATTATTTTATACTTTCTATGATTTATATTTTATATAATTATATAATTTTATATTATAATAACATATTCAAAATCGGTATATTCTTAAACGGCGAATTCTCACCGAGCAACAAACCCTTGCTGAGTCGCTCAATGTTCTGTCCAATCTTCAGATAGAGACCGTTTCCACTCAAAGAGTTGCCACCTCTAACGGGTTCTAGATACAATCCTTTACCACTGTCGTCTACGTGGACGCGACACACAGCTCCTCCCTTCTTCAAAAACAGTCCGCTGCCACCCATTAATTTCTCAACTGCCGAACTAGTAAGTCCCGTGAGAGCTCCCATGCTGAGAGTCTTTCCGAGAAAGGGTAGTGCCTTTGCGGCGAAGGGTAATGCTTTTGTGGCGATTCCTGCCAATAGCGGTAGGAAACCACCTTTCATTCTCAAATTGTATCTCAACTGAGGGGGACTCATTCTCACCGTCAACCCTCTTCCATCGCGAATCGCTTTCTCCATCCTTTTGATTTGACTTCTGGTCCAGGCGATCGAATCCTGACTGCCTCTCATCAGATCTTCATGAGTGCATTTGAATCTCACCGCCTCGCCTCGAGTTGTTAACGCTCTCTTAAGTTTCTTCCTCCGTCCTGCGGATATGTTCACGTTTTTAATCACATATTCTGTCATAATTCTTTTTTTTTAAAATATATTTACTTCAATTGTTTTCTTGTTTACTAATAATTATTTATATTAAAATAATTTTGTAAAATTAATATTGCATTTATTTTATTTTTGTTATTATATTTATTATTTATTTATTATTTGTTATTATTATTATTATATCTATACACAATATTTTTTTTTTTTTTTGCTTTTATATTTCTCTTATGTGAAATCGTATCGTCACTCTCTCTCCGCGAAGATCTAACAGTTCACCATTTTGATCCGTCAACGTGGTTTTGAGACTGTACAACGTGTCTAAAATCACTGGTAGATAAACTAAATTTCGAGGTCGCTCCAAGATCTTATAACCCGGCGACATGTTTGGAAAGAAGGAATAGATCGTCGGTTGAGCACTACCATTCACGTAGCTTCCAGCAATCACATCCACGTTCACCAGAATGGTATTGACTGCGAGAATGTCGACCGTATTTTCAGATGGCGCATGGCCTCGATACATCTTTCAATCGAATCCCAACATCTTGCCTATAGAATCGTCCGTGTTGAAATCCACTCGAAAATTATCTTCCAAATCCAACATCGTCTGTAAGGTATTAGGATTGAGAGCGAGTCTGATCTTGTTGCTTCCCTTTCCATCCGTCTTCATTCACGTCTGAATGTAATTGTTCAAATCGTCTATGTCGTAACTCCCTTTGGGAATTCGAATCTCCAACCAATCCACTCCGTCGGAATACTTGAACGAGTTATTCTTTTCGGTGACGTTGGGAAAGGAATAATAAGTCTCCAGATTCACCAACGCCATCTCGTATCTTTTCTCTCTATTCAATTCGATGGAAGGTTCGAATTTCGTAGCGAATCGAGTCGAATCGCCACTCACCACGATTTGAATGGATTGTTTTGCAGCCATATTCTCGGCTGTCCGTTCTAACAATTCTCCATGTTCGAACATTATATTTAATTTTATTTTTTTTTTATTCAAAACTAATTATTTGAAGATTTATTATTTTCTAAATTTTATTTTCACGCTCTATCTTATTATCATCAGAAACATAAAACTTGTCGAATCCGCACCGATATTTTCCACGATTAAATTCGCTTGTCAAATCGATCATGACGAAATTGTAAAGTCCACCATCCCAAACCCTCTTGCAGAATCTCCTGAATTCCACCGCGCTCATATTATTTGCAACGTGATCGCCGTAGATGTGATTGAGATTCTTGAGATTTTGACGAAAGAGACATAGAAAATTAGCGTTCTCCCTTATCGTCTGTCTGGGCAATCGAAAATAATTCTGCGACAGGTAGAAACAGTCCACGTTGCTGTGTCGACCCCTAACGTAATATGATTCGCATCGGTTCTGTCTCTCCAAAAGTAGATCGTCGAAAATCATGAGATTCTTATCTTCCGATTTCAATTCTCTAGGATCCGGAACGTCACTAGCGTTCTCATAAAATCGACACTCGACGTTCGAAGATGCATTTCTCTTCATCAGCTCCATCGCCGCATCGTCCAAAATGGTCGAAAGGGGAGCTTCACTCTTGTCGAATTCCTCCCTACTGTCAAAGATTCTGGCTATGACGTCCTTGGGCAATCTACGATCCATGCACTCTCGAAGCAATCTGTATTCAGGTTGAAACAAGCTCTTACCAAACACGAACAATCTGTCGTAATCCAACCAGTCGGGTCGGGACAACAGATTCATCAACAGATTGGTCTTTCCACAATTCGATTTTCCTACTATCAAGCCTCTTATGCTCTTGGGAAAGAACTCGTTATTGGACCTCTTGGTCACGTCGTCGTTCCAAGACATACCTTTAATGTTCATCTTTGTTTTATTTTTTTGTTGTTGTTATTTTAGATTCTTTTCAAACACAAATTTTTTATGTTTTTCAAATTCAGTTTTTAATATTATTATTTATTTATATCACACCGTCGCGAGTTCTCTTCAATCCGGATCCACTCGTCGTTTTGGCTAAATCTTGTATCGGTACCACAGCATCCTTAAAATCTTTCCAACTTTTCGGCGTTCGCTCTAACGCAGCTCGCTTTGCTGGCGGACTGATCAACTTGTCGATCAACGCGTCGGCTGCCCTCTTGCCAGCCACAGAAGCTATCCTACCACTGGCTTTGGAAGCGGCTTTCTTACCAGCATCCAAAGCCGTCTTCTTACCGACCTCAAATGCGGTCGATGCGAGTTTTCTACCCGCATCGCTCGTGAACGCTCGCATTATAGAATCGACAATGCCAGAACAGCCTTGAACGTAAGTTCTGACGTATCCCCTGTTCTTTATCACCAACATATTTTATTTTTATAATATATTTGTTTTTCACTGGTAAATCGTTTTGTTGTTTAAATACTTTTATTATTCTAGTGTAAAAATTTACTGTTTTATTTTTTTGTTTGTTTGTTTGTTTCTCTCTACGTATATAACACATCAATCCTTCAATTCGTTCATCAGCCTTTTATAATGGTTTTTATTCAAAACCTTCTGTCTTAACAATTCGTCAGATATAGTAACTATCTGATTATCTAATCCTGTGTTACCAGCCCGTCTGCTCGCCATCAGCAAACTCAATCTCTGATTCAGAGCGTCAGAATCGCTCGGAAGAAAAGTGGTTTTCACCCCTTTGCCAGTCACCGACTCGACGAACTTCTTATTCATATCCCATATGGGTTTCACCACTTTCGTCCACTTGTAACCTCTGTTGGCTTTGGGTCTCGTCTCTCTGGCATCGTTATTTCTCTTCATGGCGTGGGTCTGAACCAGAATGTCGCCGTAATTGTCGAAATCCTGCTCCGTGTAATCGCTGGGCTTGTTGTAAAGGAGCAATCTGCGCAGTCCATCAGTCAATTCGTATCTGTTCTAACCAACGATCAATTCATCATCGCCAATTTCTATTTCTGTGTCACCGACAAAAGTTCTCCCCTCCGAATCCTTATAAAATCCATACAACAGATCTCTCTTACCGCCATCATCAGACGACGTGACGCTATCAGTGGTGATAGTCGAAGCTGTATCGTCAGACTCGCTCAAATCTGTTTGAATTCCCGTGGGAACGTAATCCGGTGTAGATTGAACGGAATGCCGATTTCCAAAACTAAGAGGCAACGAACCCATTCTCAAAGAACTCTCTTTTATGGGTCTCAATTCTTCGACTATCTCCTTTCTGCTTCGCTCTTGACCCTCCGTCAGGGGTTTAAATATTTTTGTGGCTTCGCGTTTGAGTTCCATCTCACCAAGACGTCTGCTTCTGTCAGCCGACTGAATGCCCTCCTTAGCACGTTCATACTCCTCTAAAATTCGATCTCGGCGTCTAGAATCCATCTGTAAAAAGGTTTTTCATTTTTAATTGTTTTATTATTTTCAAAATTAAATGTTTAATTATATTTTTATGTTTTTAAGTTAATAAACATATTTCCGTCTTTAATATAATAAACTAAAAATATTCACATCTCAACTCAGTGTTGATTGAATTGGGAAAGTTTAAAATACGTTTTAAGCAGTACATGACAAACCGGTTTCTGATTTAACGCATTTTGAGAGTAATCTACGTTTGTTAAAAAAGGAATTCCATTCACATATCAAAAAACCATTCACTCACTGTCGAATTAAGAGATAACCCTTTGATGACAGTTAAAACATTCCAGCACACAAAAGAAAACTGTTTTTTTCTAATTTAACGTTAAAGGAATTCATTCATTTCAAATCTCTCTGATCGTTATCGTGAATATATTAAAAATTTTACCACTCAAAACCTAATTGAGTGGAAAATGCGTTTTATTATAACATTATTAAAACGATCCATTAAAACGAAAAAACCTTCATTCACGCCACAACAAAAACATAAAGCAACATGTTTTCATTCAAATATTCCATTAAGTGTTTATTAAGATTACTTCACAAGAATTAATAGTGACAAACACGAACAAACAAATTTTTTTACCATTGATTCTTTTCTCTAGTTGTCTCTAAACTCAATCTCCTTTCGTCACATCGAAACAAGACACGAATGTCTATTTTTCACCGATCATATTTTATAGTTGACTCTTTTGAACGGATGCCTAAACTCAATTTCTCTTCATTACATCAAGACAAAACACGAATGTCTATTTTACAGATCATATTTTATAGTCAACTCTTTTGAACGGATGCCTAAACTCAATTTCCCTTCGTAACATCGAACCAAGACACGAATGTCTATTTTTACAGATCATATTTTTATAGTCGACTCTTTTGAACGGATGCCTTTTCATTCACGCAACTCCTTTTTAAAACTGACGCTCATATTTTATAGTCTACTCTTTTGAACGAAAACCTCATCCAGTCACAACAGTAACATGTGTTAGTTTTACTTCAGGAAAAACGTGACAGTGGGTATGCCGGTTCAGGGACACGATTCGATTTCCGACGTAAAAATCCGCAAATGGATTTCCGTGTACACCTCCATAGGGTTTCAGTGTTAAAATCGTGTACGGACGCGGGTGATTTAGAATCAGCAAGTGATGGTTTAGAAACGGCAAAACGTTTTTTTGCTCGCAATTTAATACTGAACCCTATGGGGGAAACCCATTTGCCGATTCAAAGACAAAACGGTGCATATACACATACGTAAACTTTCATGCGTTTTTTTCACTCTTGGATACAATCAGTGGTCTTTGAATCGGCAAAGCGGATTCTAAGACACCCTAAAAAACGTTAAAATCGTGTACAGGTACACGATTTTAACACTAAATCCTATGGAGGTGTACATGTACACGTACACGTACATGTACACCTGTCGCTCAATCGGCCTTTATTACCTACTGTGGGTAGAGCAGGTAATTAGCTACTAATTCCTATACCTTAGTTAGTGCACTTTCGCCTACACTTTTACCTGATAATTTGTGTAGGCGAATGTGCACTGTAGGCGAAAGTACACTGAACCTTTTATACGGCAGCGTATTAGGGTCAGGACCTTTTCATTTAATAATCTATATTTTTACAGATTAGTAATGTGTTTTTACAGATTAAGATTATTAGGAGATTGTTTTTTACAGATTAATAATCTGTATTTACAGATTATTAGGAGATTGTCTCTTTGAATGGATCACTACCGAAACGAGTTCTGGTATTTTCTCTCCTTAATATTCTAGCGGTGACAACTCACCCGTAGTGTTATCTTAGCAATAGGACTAGTTTCAAACGAGAACTGACTTGGTATCACCAAGATGGACGAAGATAAAAACTTAATCATATCGACCCATGAGTGGAACAAGGCGCCATCTACAATGCTTCAGCATTGCAGATTGCGACTTGTTTCAAACAAATGGCGGCACTCACACACGTATGTGCAAACTCGACGTTGCACGATCTCCGCTATCGTTCACAATAATATTTTAAGGAATTTTCCGATTAAATTTGTGTTATCTATATCACTGTAAAACATTACCGTAATTCTACGGTTACCTACTGTCAGATGACTGTCGAATACGGCGGTCTCGAGGCCGTAAATTAATTTTAACGGTGTTGCCGTAGAAAAACCCGCGAATTTGATCCAATGAACGTATTTCGCCCGTCACGCTGTCCAATTACGTCGGACGACGGTAAAAATAGTGAATTTTGGGATCGGCCTTGCCATATCATCCCCTGAGTTTCAATGTGTTCCATGTGCCTACTGGCACATAGACCACATTGGAACTCAGGGAACGATACGCCACTCTGGAAGTCGCCATTTCCAAGAAGGACGCCCGATGCTTTTGAAGACGAACAACAACGTATTACTATCAATTTGTAAGTTTGTGGCCAAGCGAATCCTATAACATAACATAACATAACATAACATAACATAACATAACATAACATAACATAACATAACATTTATTAGCATAAAACATCCTATACAGGACAGTATGCGATAATCTACAAGTAACATGAACAAAAGTAGTACTCAAAATATTACAATTTCATCCACCAATTTTCCATGATCAAAGTACTATATATGTTTTTTTATATTAATTTGATACGCAAAAGATCGTGGAGACGTGAACTACAATTTCCAATGCACATCACCAAACCTATCATAATCGTCTGGCGAAAAAATCCCGGATCACGCTGCGGATTTTATTGCATAAACTGGGGCTTCTATTTTCAAATATTAATTTGAATTTCTCAAATATACTCAGATCAATAAAACCGTCAATCTCACTGTTCATCAGAACAAATAGTTCTGATCGAAGCTCTGAATAATGTGCACATTCCATAAGAAAATGGTATTCGTTTTCTATTTTCCCAGAGTTTGCTTCACTGTGAGTACATATCCTGTTCATAACAGGCTTCGGCGGTTGATAATGTCGCCCTTTTTCAATAGCTAACTTATGATTGCTAATACGAAGCTTAGTGAAAATTTCCCGGTCTTCCGCTCGAGTTCGTTTCCACTAAGTACGTTTCCATTAAATAGTCATTTTTAAACAACCTGTAAGTTCTCAGTTTATTATCTCCATTCTTTTTGCAGTCCTCAAACTTTGACTTCTTGAACGTGTTTACATGCTGCAAGCGCAAGTTATGCTTGAGCTTACCTATAGCATTAGTGTTAGTGATAATTGGATGTTGAGGGACAGCGAGACCGTATCTTTCCAGTAATTTGAAAGGGGATTCCAGTTTGCCTTTACGATTTCTTTGTTCAGCTACCACATTCCACATCAGGTCATTATGAATCTCAGATATTTTGATTGCGAAAGAAGCCATCCTACTTACCGCCTCTATATATAGCGGATATCGACCAAGTTCTGCGCGGACCGCGTGGTTGGAGGAAAATTTCTGAATACCATATCATTTGCTTTTATTGGTTCAAGGTAAAATGCGGTTAGCTGGAATTAAATTATGGCTTTCAGTTGATTATGGGCCATATGGCTGGAACTCTGCCTCCGGTCATTTTGACCGTAATTATTTTGATGGTAATTTTTACGGGAAAATAAAGCAAATGATGGTTGAAATTTTTTACTGTCATATGACCGGCAACTAGGTTCCAGGCATATGACCGTACAAATAACGGCAAACCCTGAAAAAAAATTACAGGAATATAGGTAAATGACAGTTAAAATTGTTTACGGTTTGCCGTAATGCCTACGGTCATATTCCTGGAAACTAGCTGCCGGTCATATGACCGTAAAGAATTACGGTAATTTTTTACAGTGTAGTTTGGATAAGGTCAACCTCGCTCCTAAGAAAAATGCCACATGAGTTGTCATCACCAGAAAGACTACAATAAAGAGAAGCATGAATCTCTTCGGGATTCGAATTTTTGCGAATAATCGAGATAGTTTAGAATCGAACCTAATAAGTGGAAAGATTCGCAACCAGAACTCATCTCGAACCTTCACCGGGCCTAAATCGTAAAATATTACTGTGAAAATACCGTATTAAACTTCTTTGGCAATGCCGACCTATTTTTTATTCGATCTTAGAGCAAAACCAAGGCACTGATATTTGGTTTCTATTCATTACACGAGAAGGCTCTTATTTATTTATTTATTTATTTATTTATTTATTTATTTATTTATTTATTTTTTTATTTATTTATTTATTTATTTTATTTAATTCTATTCTATTCTATTTATTTATTGGAGTTTAACGACACTTTCGACAGCCAGGGGCACTTCGTGTAGGACAGTTTTGCGGTGTAGGAAGCCGGAGTACCCGATGAGAACCACAGAGCAACGGTGAGCAACTGTCAGAGCAATTGTCAGACTCTCCAACATACTAACTCCACGCACGCAGGTAAGCATTCATTGAAGCATTCAATACCATATCATTTGCTTTTATTGGTTCAAGGTAAAATGCGGTTAGCTGGAATTAAATTATGGCTTTCAGTTGATTGAGGGCCATATGGCTGGAACTCTGCCTCCGGTCATTTTGACCGTAATTATTTTGATGGTAATTTTTACGGGAAAATAAAGCAAATGATGGTTGAAATTTTTTACTGTCATATGACCGGCAACTAGTTTCCAGGCATATGACCGTACAAATAACGGCAAAGCCTGAAAAAAAATTACAGGAATATACGGTAAATGACAGTTAAAATTGTTTACGGTTTGCCGTAATGCCTACGGTCATATTCCTGGAAACTAGCTGCCGGTCATATGACCGTAAAGAAATACGGTAATTTTTTACAGTGTAGTTTGGATAAGGTCAACCTCGCTCCTAAGAAAAATGCCACGTGAGTTGTCATCTCCAGAAAGACTACAATAAAGAGAAGCATGAATCTCTTCGGGATTCGAATTTCTGCGAATAATCGAGATAGTTTAGAATCGAACCTAATAAGTGGAAAGATTCGCAACCAGAACTCATCTCGAACCTTCACCGGGCCTAAATCGTAAAATATTACTGTGAAAATACCGTATTAAACTTCTTTGGCAATGCCGACCTATTTTTTATTCGATCTTAGAGCAAAACCAAGGCACTGATATTTGGTTTCTATTCATTACACGAGAAGGCTCTTATTTATTTATTTATTTATTTATTTATTTATTTATATTTATTTATTTATTCTATTTTATTCTATTCTATTTATTTATTGGAGTTTAACGACACTTTCGACAGCCAGGGGCACTTCGTGTAGGACAGTTTTGCGGTGTAGGAAGCCGGAGTACCCGATGAGAACCACAGAGCAACGGTGAGCAACTGTCAGAGCAATTGTCAGACTCTCCAACATACTAACTCCACGCACGCAGGTAAGCATTCATTGAAGCAGGTGCACCATCGACGTGCAGTACGCCTTACTACACAGCGCCACCTGCCCCCACGTCGGCAGTCGAGATGAAGTGCCTTGCCCAAGGACACAACGTAGTTACCCCTGGTGGGGATCGAACCGCGGACCTCTTGGTTTGAGGTTCAATGCCGGAACCACTGAACCACCGCGCTTCCGATAAGGCTGTTGGTTTGTCCAAATGGTAGAGTGTTTAGTACCTTCAAGCTTGCAACTGTATGGCTCCAGATTAAAGATATTAATTAATCCACCTTAAAATTATATAGGGTTATTCAGTTAAGAGATATCCAGTTAAGTGGGCTCCACTTTACCATTTTGCAAAAAAAGTAAGAATAGGTGAATGTTTTCGTTGTGAAAAAAATCTTTGCTGTCCAGTAAACTGAGGAACACAGATCTGTAAGTTCTCATACGTAGTTGATGCTAAACCTACCGCAAATATTACTGTGTGGACACAGTCCACACAGTAATATTTACGGTAGGTGTAGCATCAACTGGCCGGATACAGTGTATTGCGATGAACAAAAACAATGAATGAAATGTTTGATTAACCATCTACCTAACATGAAACGCAGACGACACTTGCAAGCAAAATTCTTAAATAACTAATGTTTTTCATTTTTTGACTCAAAAACATAGGTTATGACCCCTCTTTGGAACGATTAAAAATTAGCTAAAAATTAGTTGCAACTAGATTTGGTTTGTTTTGGTTGTTTTGACTTCCCTTTCGTTTGAATAGTACAGTTACCGTAAATCAGGAGTCGCGGGGGAGGAATCGGTGGAAGTTATACAGTCCTCTATCGAGTGGTCTAGCCCACACCTCCCACCTTCATCGGGAAAACTGCCTTGTTCATTGTTGACTTGTCGGGGGATGTCGAACTCCCCCTGTCGGAGAGCACAACTTGAACTCCCTTGTTGGGGAAATCGTGGTGTCGAACAAATATCACTCTTTTAATACGCGTCCGATGCATCCGTGGCGAGCGTTTTAGGTTTGTCATGTCAACACGTGACTATCAATACGTAGTTCGATGCGGCATCAAGTTCATCGAAGTGCTCCTATTTCGACGATGTGTCAGACTTCAAAAAGAAAATACAACTTGACGTCACGATCTCGAACGTTTGCCGGATATTTCCATTTAAATGGACATTAACCCTTTGCCCAACGCAGACGATATCAAAATTTATTATTTTAAATATCATTTTTAAAAATTGTTAATTTTTTTTTTAACAAAACCTCATCATGTGTCCCCTCATTGTTCGACGAGCTCGTCCCAAAGAGGGGTCACATGTTATGGTTTTGCTGATTTTTCTTTTGAAAAATAATATTTTTTATGCTGCTGAATTTGCATATGACGTGGGAGGATTTGGCCGATTCGTTGGGTAAAGGGTTAACGGGGTTAGCCATTTCTCATTCTATTTTGTGTACCCCAACCAATAACATGCATAAATCGTCACAGTTATCAACCCTTCATCCAATACACCCCATATCATAATTTATCATATGACTCGTCTGGTTTGTTCACTTTAAAACATTTGATATTTTGCTTTCATATTAATCAGTGATAAATATAGCCTTCCGTCAATTTCATTGGTCAGTTTCAAAACGAGACAATTTGATTGGCTGAACAAAATAAAACTGGGCCACATTTGCATAATTTGCATAATTAGAGTAGAGAGCTTTCATTGGTCAATTTCAAAACTGGACAATTTGATTGGCTAAACAAAATACAACTGGGTGACATTTGCATAATTTCTGTAGGGAGAATTTACGTTATCTGTCTTATTGAGGGTGGGTTATATTGTATTAATCTTTTACCTACAAGAAAAGCGCCATTCATTGCTTTTATATTTTCACTTTTTGCTTCCAAAACATAGATTATGACCCCCTCATTGGAACGAGCTCGACGAGCTCGTTCCAATGAGGGGTCATAACCTATGTTTTGGAAGCAAAAAAAGACAATTTTTAGTTGTACGAGGATGTTTTTTCCAAGTGCTGTATGCAACTCAAGTTAGGTGATGGGTTAAAAAGTCTTACTAAGTGGCTAATTTGTGCGTGTGTGTGTCATATGATAAATAGAATATGAAATGAGTGTTTTTCTCATATAATATTTGCTGGTCTGTGATTTGTCGCTGTTCTCAGGTAAGAGGGCCTTGATTAGCACTGTTCGCCCAAATGCCTCCTTATCACCACGCTTCTTCTCTCCGCCCAACACCCGGAGACGAATTGCTGGATGACATCCCGTGCCCAATTCTTCCTAATCTCCCCGATAAGCATACTAACCCTCTCCTTTGTCACCCACTAACCACAAGTCCTTCATTCTCCCATCCCACTTCCCCATCATACTCCCGATGAACCTTATTCTGTTAGACTGGTATTTTGGACATTCCAATAGAAAGTGTTCCAGGGTCTCCACCATGCCTAAATTAAAGATTTGGCACTCATTTTCACTGTCTTTCCCAATCCCCCCCCCCCCCAGGGACCGCGACCTCAACTTGAAAAACAGTGCCCCCCCCCCCCCAAAGTGCCATCAAGGTACTCTCAAAACATGGCTTGTCTTTATCACGCAGACCACCCAAAGACCTCTTTGCTTTGACTCCCTCTCTGCAATTCAGGTTACAATCCGCAATGACTCTTTCTCTGACGATTTTTTTACCCTGGTTTGTACCCACTTCTAAGTCCCAGATCCCAATAGTTATCTATTAACTCCTTCTATCCACCCTGTCTTTATGTTTGAATTCCAAATATTCTGGAATACTAATTAAACCAAAGGCTGTCGGGGGATCTACCAAATAGTTAAGATAGCAGAGTTTCTTTAACTCTATCCTGTCCTTAATCATCATCCACCCAAGGTCACCCCTTATTGCTTCTAGTCCTGTCCTTAATCATCATCCACCCAAGGTCACCCCTTATTGCTTCTAGTGCTGTCCTTAATCATCATCCACCCAAGGTCACCCCTTATTGCTTCTAGTACTGTCCTTAATCATCATTCACCCAAGGTGACCCCTTATTGCTTCTAGTCCTGTCCTTAATCATCATCCACCCAAGGTCACCCCTTATTGCTTCTAGTGCTGTCCTTAATCATCATCCACCCAAGGTCACCCCTTATTGCTTCTAGTCCTGTCCTTAATCATCATCCACCAAAGGTGACCCCTTATTGCTTCTAGTACTGTCCTTAATCATCATCCACCAAAGGTGACCCCTTATTGCTTCTAGTACTGTCCTTAATCATCATCCACCCAAGGTCACCCCTTATTGCTTCTAGTACTGTCCTTAATCATCATTCACCCAAGGTCACCCCTTATTGCTTCTAGTGCTGTCCTTAATCATCATCCACCAAAGGTGACCCCTTATTGCTTCTAGTGCTGTCCTTAATCATCATCCACCCAAGGTCACCCCTTATTGCTTCTAGTACTGTCCTTAATCATCATTCACCCAAGGTCACCCCTTATTGCTTCTAGTGCTGTCCTTAATCATCATCCACCAAAGGTGACCCCTTATTGCTTCTAGTGCTGTCCTTAATCATCATCCACCCAAGGTCACCCCTTATTGCTTCTAGTACTGTCCTTAATCATCATTCACCCAAGGTCACCCCTTATTGCTTCTAGTGCTGTCCTTAATCATCATCCACCAAAGGTGACCCCTTATTGCTTCTAGTCCTGTCCTTAATCATCATCCACCCAAGGTCACCCCTTATTGCTTCTAGTACTGTCCTTAATCATCATCCACCCAAGGTCACCCCTTATTGCTTCTAGTACTGTCCTTAATCATCATTCACCCAAGGTGACCCCTTATTGCTTCTAGTACTGTCCTTAATCATCATTCACCCAAGGTGACCCCTTATTGCTTCTAGTGCTGTCCTTATTCATTATCCACCAAAGGTGACCCCTTATTGCTTCTAGTGCTGTCCTTAATCATCATCCACCCAAGATGACCCCTTATTGCTTCTAGTACTGTCCTTAATCATCATTCACCCAAGGTGACCCCTTATTGCTTCTAGTGCTGTCCTTAATCATCATCCACCCAAGGTGATCCCTTATTGCTTCTAGTGCTGTCCTTAATCATCATCCACCCAAGGTCACGCCTTATTGCTTCTAGTGCTGTCCTTAATCATCATCCACTCAAGGTGATCCCTTATTGCTTCTAGTGCTGTCCTTAATCATCATCCACCCAAGGTCACCCCTTATTGCTTCTAGTGCTGTCCTTAATCATCATCCATCCAAGGTGACCCCTTATTGCTTCTAGTGCTGTCCTTAATCATCATCCACCCAAGGTCACCCCTTATTGCTTCTAGTGCTGTCCTTAATCATCATCCACCCAAGGTCACCCCGTATTGCTTCTAGTGCTGTCCTTAATCATCATCCACCCAAGGTGACCCCTTATTGCTTCTAGTGCTGTCCTTAATCATCATCCACCCAAGGTGACCCCTTATTGCTTCTAGTGCTGTCCTTAATCATCATCCACCCAAGGTGACCCCTTATTGCTTCTAGTGCTGTCCTTAATCATCATCCACCCAAGGTGACCCCTTATTGCTTCTCGTGCTGTCCTTAATCATCATCCCCCCAAGGTCACCCCTTATTGCTTCTAGTGCTGTCCTTAATCCCCATCCACCCAAGGTGACCCCTTATTGCTTCTGGTGCTGTGGCATTACTCAACTCAGTTATCCATCGGCTTGCATCGTTCTGCAGAGTTTCCAAACTCTATAAAGGCAATTGGTTTGGACGTATCACTTCCGTACCATATGTTATTCTTGGTACACCCACCAGTTCCCAGATTGTTCTCTCCACGAAAAACTTTTTGAAGGTATGTAACCCATTATTGGAACAAGCTTGTCGAGGGGGGGGGGGGGGGGGGAGGGGGTGGGGTCAAATTATATGGTTTTGTTGAAACTGAGAGAAAAATATTGTTTTAGCAAATAATTAATATCTGTAAACTACACGGAGGAGGAGATCGTGTGTTCGAAGGGACTCCAGTGTCTGCTCACGTTGAATAGACCGGATTGCAGTGAAGTGGTTCTCGACACTTACTGCGAGATCCTGATTATTGCGAATGCTAGGAAAAGGAAGTATGATCCTAACGAGAAGAGATCGAAAGTGAGGAAAAGTTACAAATGGAAAGAAATCATTTTTATATTTTTTCTCTCTGTACCTCTTAACCCTTTGAAACAGAGCTGCTGTTTTTCCGGCCCTTGAACATGATGCGTCATAATTGTATTAAGTATGTTAGCTGCTGCTAAGTGAATGTGCGGAATAGACAGTGGCGGCGCCATCGGGGGGGGGGGGGGATACTTACCCCTCCACTTTTTTCGCCAAGCGTAGTAAAAAAATACTATCATTTTATTTTTTTAATTTTTGTATTGCACGTTGTGGTGTAATGGTGGGTATGCTTAATTCCATATCCCCAAGTGCACTAAATCAGAGAAGTTTTTAAATTATGTTTGTGTGTGCCCCCCCCCCCCCCCCCCCCCACACACACACCCACACATTAGCTGCAAACAAGAGTCGAGGGCCCAAATTGCAACAAGGCGTGCCGCGTTCAAACGGTCTGAACATACCGCTTAAAAGAGTATTCGAGGAATGCTAGAATCGAGAGCGTGTAACGCATCCGTTTGGAATGCAGCCTACTTTCATTTTCGATTTGAGTGTCGTTTGGTGCTTTGTGCTCGCACTTTACAACACCCCTCCCGAAACCCACCCCAGAGTTACAGAAGTGAGGGGTAGAGTTGGGTATTGTCCGTCCGCTCGCGGCGGGCAATACCCAACTGTACCCACTCACTTCTGTAACTCTGGCGACTGGGAATAGACCGATCAATATGAAGGCTGCACGTTGAAAATATTTATTGGTCCACCCCCAGATAATCAATATGGACTCCCCCTAATGCTGTCATTGAACTGGCATGGAAGATGCCATTAGAGTTCAACGAGTTAAAAGGACTAGTTTAAGCAAACCGAAGATTTTAGCGCGCAGGAGACGCGCTGGGACGGCATGGGGTAAACTAACCACTTACACACCTTTAGCAGTGCATTAGTACATTTCACATCCAGCAGCCACACAGGAGGCGAAGCAACGGAGCCAGAAAAGCCACCAGGACCCAGTCAACCACCGTAACGATTATAGATGGTATGTAAAACCATCCACTATAAAATATAGTTAGTTGAGAACATTCACTTCCTTCTTTGGCAAAGTTTAGTCTGTCTCCGGAAGTTAAAGATGGTGAGGAATCTACGGGTAGTCCTTGTTTATCTTCGGGCAAGTACAGTCTGCCATTTGTTGTAATTGTGCCCGAGACAAAGCACATATCCAGCACGCGAGAGGGGCATAAGTGCCAAAGGTTAGACGCTTCCTTCTTTGGTGAAGGTGGCTGTGATGGTGATACTGTAGTGGTTGTCGGTGTAGTCGGGCTGCTGATGTTCTTGTTTGAGGATTGACTAGGATGGAGGAATGGCCTTGCTGCTTCAGGAGTACTGTGGATGTTGCGTTCTACCAGAAGTGCCGTCACGTAGTTGCTGCTATCTGATGTCTCCCTGATGGTATCCCTAACATCTTTCCTTAGGTTTTCCAGTGCTGCCATGAGACCTGGTAGTCCTTGATCCTGCTCCTGATCCGAAGGGAGGAGGGAGATTGGAGTAGGAGACTTCGGAGAACCAGTTTCCATTTCCGTCCCCGTCACACTGATAACGTCACTATCCTCCAGGTTGCCCCCCCCCCCCTCAGAGGAGAGGCAGCTGGGGTGTGGATGGGAGTCACAGGAGTTGGAGGTGGGGAAATGGTTGTGGCTACCTCTGTCTTCTCCTCCGCCTTCTCTTCCTTCTTCTTTTCAGGAAATCATTCAGCCGCCGGGCATCACGGCGCCTGGTTGATGGGCTCATCTTCTTCTTGATCTTCATCCTCTTTTCAATCCAGGTGCAGGCTCCCACGGGCGAGGACCAGTGTGCGAGGGGTTCCTCTCACAAAAGGTACTACCTCTCCCCGAGGAGGGTCATGAAATGCTCTCTTCAACTTTAAACTCCAAAGTCATATGGACGCTCTTGCCAGTCTCTTGGATGGTCCAGGTGATTGGGCAAGAGACGCTGAGATGGCTTTCTTGGGTCTCGCTGGTAGTTCCAGCGTTTCCATAGTCGCTGTTGAGGTGTTCACACTCTAAAGTCAGAGGTGTGAATGTGTAATCACAACACGAGCTGATGAAATGGTTTCGCGCGTCCAAGGCGCGCAGGGACGGTGTTGGTAAGTCCCTTTCGACCCTCTTCAACTGTTCAATACAGTTTTGAGCAACATGTCCAGGCGCGTCAAAGGAGGAAAAGGGTGGGGTACTCAGCAGATGTCTGGGATTATTGTGTTCTTGGGAGTTGTGGTGGTTCTGATGTTTTTTTGGTCTAAACCCTCGGATGAGGATCAGTGCGAGAGGTGGGGGGGGGGGGGGGGGGGTGTCTTCTCAACAAAGGTGCTGCCTCTCCCCGAGGATGCAGTGATGAGCTAAGCATTCTCTCTCGCTTATATCGGCAATCGCGGTCTAAAAATAGATCGAGTACGTAATGTAATATCTAAAAATAACTCGATTACATATGACAGGCGTCTTTAACAACACCACCACATTTCAACATTTTTTGTTATTCTCGATTGGGAAGCTTCTTTTGTTTGCTTCCCATGTGATTAGTCATTACTTGTTAAAGCAAATTTGGGAAATTAACATAGAATTACATGGAAAAAAAAAACACAATGTAGTTTTCCATTATAATCTCGAAGAGGAAAAAATCTTGGATTTTTCCTTCTATTCTGTAAGGTTAATATATATTTTTCTGTTTTTTAGAAGAACTTGACCTTAAGAAAACCATAAAAATTCCAAAAAGTACAATTTGGAAGTAAAGCGTGTGGTTCGCAAAAACCTTGGAGCACGCGGACGCAAAAAAGCACATTCGGTCATCCGGCACGCTAAGCTTGAAACAGCCAAGTGTCAAGCTGTGTACTGCTAGTGAAAGGGCATTTTCCATATGCGGTCCTAAACTGTGGAATCAACTTGCCCGTGATATTAAACAGGCTAATTCAGTTTGTACTTTCAAATCAAAGATTAAAACTTTTTTGTTATTTCGCCAGGCTTTTATTGATCTTTTATAACTCTCTGTGTTTCTCTTAGATCTGTTTTCTTTTAAAGTGTTTTATGTATTTGTAAGCGTTATGTACAGCCAAAGAGCATTTTTAATGGAATTTTAGGCTAAATAAATTATTATTATTAATTACTATTATTATTACATGTTCAGTTGTTTAGCAGTGATTTCTAGTCAAGTCTGGGCTGCCTGTTCAGGCAGCCAAGAAGTTACTAGAAATCACTGCCTAAGTGACTAGTCTATTGTCATTAGGACCTCTTAAAGATGGCATGGTCAAGGCACATGCTCTGAGATCGCAAAAGCATCAACCAGGTCTTTAACCCTTTGAACACTGGTGGTATCTTCCATGCTAGTTAAATGGCAGAAATTGGAAGAGTCCATATCCATTATTTGGGGTAGAGCAATTAATATTTTCAACGTGCAGCCTTCAGGCTTCTACCACACACGTTCACTTAGTGACCATCATAGTTAATAAAATTATGATTTATCTTGTTGCTGGACCTGAAAAGCAGCCTCTCGTGTTGAAAGAGATAAACATTAAGGTGGGTTTAGAACAAATCACAAAATTACTGTTGCTGGTAACTATGATTCGTGGTAGCAAAAGAATGCCATTGTTGAGCTCATTGACAGTGGCATTCATATGGTTGTGGAAAAATGATACTACAACAACTTATTCTGTTTTCTTGAAGTGAAGAGCAGAATCTCAGTCAAGTCAGATACCGAATACCGAACCGATACCGAGGTGTACCCCACCCCCCCCTAAAAATACAGAAACCAGTACTGAAATCAAAATACCAATACCGCCCATCTCAATGTGATGCATATCGCGATTTCGCCAAATGCTCTTCGTTTCTGCTAAATGTTGTGGGAGCACGACGTGCAATGGTGAATTGGACAATTTAACGTGCAATTCTCCATTGACATTTTCAGTTCACCATTCGTGGGCGTTACGGAGAACGTCCTGCATGAAGTGGAGCGTCCAATACGTCACTAGAGTCGAGTAAACTCAAAAAAACTGTGTACCGAACCTTTCAATCGAGATAAGTTCATCTCCTGCATGGGCAGGGTTCTATCGAGCAACAGTACTTGAGCATTGCGAATCTCAAATTTGTTGTTGAATCGAATCAAACAGAGGACTTAGAATCGAATCTCGAATCGAATTAAACCGATTTTTCAAGCTGTACATGTAGGGATTGTACTTTCTTAATATCCCTCAATACCATTAGTTCAATCAAGTATTGTATTCAATGGCGACTCGCCTGTTTGCAGGGGCGAATCAATAAAAAACGGAACATTCCAGAATGGAATCAGAGTAGTCTCGGAAGCGGAATCTCATTAACCTCTTCTCTGGTCTCCTGATGACAGACGAAGAGTTCTAGAGGAAACCTTTGGTAGGATTGTGAGAACATCTCGGCTATACGTAATTTTACGAATTGGCGCGACTCGAATCTAATCGAGTTGAGTTTCGAAGCTTCACTGTGCCCTAAATACACAGAACGACACACGCGAGTGAATGGGTTAATCGATATGGCACGAGTTCCAGAGCGGGAGAATAGAACGAGAGGACGCGGGCCTCGAGTTTTATCCTTCGCGATGGCACTAATGCCATATCGATTAACCCATCCACGCGTGCGTGTCATTATGTCTTTATTAACGCCTTCATGTCAAAAAAGCAATTTATAGGAGGACCCGCAGCAATTCATTTGACAACTCGTCCCTCGAGTTCCAATGTGTTCTATGTGCCAGTAGGGTGCCAGTAGGCTGCCAGTAGGGTGCCAGTAGGCTGACAGTAGGCTGTGAGTAGGGTGTCAGTAGGCTGCCAGTAGGGTGCCAGTAGGCTGCCAGTAGGCTGTCAGTAGGGTGCCAGTAGGCTGTCAGTAGGCTGCCAGTAGGGTGCCAGTAGGCTGCCAGTAGGGTGTCAGTAGGCTGCCAGTAGGCTGCCAGTAGGGTGCCAGTAGGGTGCCAGTAGGCTGCCAGTAGGGTGCCAGTAGGCTGCCAGTAGGCAGTAGGCTGCCAGTAGGCAGTAGGCTTCCAGTAGGTTGCCAGTAGGCTGCCAGTAGGCTTCCAGTAGGGTGCCAGTAGAGTGTCAGTAGGGTGCCAGTAGGCTGCCAGTAGCCTGCCAGTAGGGTGCCAGTAGGCTGCCAGTAGGGTGCAGTAGGGTGCCAGTAGGGTGCCAGTAGGGTGCCAGTAGGCTGTCAGTAGGCTGCCAGTAGGGTGCCAGTAGGCAGCCAGTAGGGTGCCAGTAGGCTGTCAGTAGGCTGCCAGTAGGGTGCCAGTAGGCTGTCAGTAGGCTGCCAGTAGGGTGCCAGTAGGCTGCCAGTAGGCTGCCAGTAGGCTGTCAGTAGGTTGCAGTAGGGTGCCAGTAGGCTGCCAGTAGGGGCCAGTAGGCTGCCAGTAGGCTGCCAGTAGGGTGCCAGTAGGGTGCCAGTAGGGTGCCAGTAGGCTGTCAGTAGGGTGCCAGTAGGCTGTCAGTAGGCTGCCAGTAGGGTGCCAGTAGGGTGCCAGTAAGGTGTCAGTAGGCTGCCAGTAGGGTGCCAGTAGGGTGCCAGTCGGGTGCCAGTAGGGTGCCAGTAGGCTGTCAGTAGGCTGCCAGTAGGGTGCCAGTAGGCTGCCAGTAGGGTGTCAGTAGGGTGCCAGTAGGGTGCCAGTAGGCTGCCAGTAGGGTGCCAGTAGGGTGTCAGTAGGCTGTCAGTAGGCTGCCAGTAGGGTGCCAGTAGGCTGCCAGTAGGGTGCCAGTAGGGTGCCAGTAGGGTGCCAGTGGGCTGCCAGTAGGGTGCCAGTAGGGTGCCAGTGGGCTGCCAGTAGGCTGACAGTGGGCTGTCAGTAGGCACATAGAACACATTGGAACTCAGTGAACGAACTATCAACAAAACTGACACATGTTTTCGTCAACCAAATTTGTCATGGGGACCCGTATTACTGTTTTTAGCTTTTAGCTACCCCTAGCGATTCAGGTTGTAATTATGGTGCACGATTTGTAGAAAATTCCAGAGAAATTTCGCTTCTATTTGAAAATAGACCGTCAACGATTTCCGTTACGCATATGTGTACGGAACAGATTTTCATATTCTGCATGATTTACTCTTGCTATAGATGGAGATTTCATGGAATAGGCGTGTAATAAATAGTATTCTCCCAGATGAATCAAATAATTTCGTGGGTGAGTGACTCGCTTCCTCCTACCCCAGAATATTTCCTCCTCTATTGCGAGTACGGAAATACTCTTAAATTTCCTCCCTTGCCGGAACTCTCACTGCCGATCCGCTTTACCAAATATTTATTTATTTAGTTTTGATGGTTTAACGACACTTTCGACAGCCAGGGTCATCTCGTGACGGACAGTTTCACGGGTGGAGGAACCCGGAGACAACCACCGAGCAACGGCGAGCAATTGCCATCCTCCACAGCGCACTAATTCCACACGAGCAGGGTTAGCATTGGTTAAAGACAAGTGAACCATTGACATGCTGTACGCCTTAGTACACAGCGCCACAGTGCCCCCATGTGGGCAATCGGGATGAAGTGCTTTGCCCAAGGACACAACGCATTTACCACTGGCGGGGATCGAACCGTGGGCCTTTCAGTTTGAACCTTTACCAAATCAACCTGAACAAACTTCAATTGTGCCAGAGCTAAAGATTCCTCACATGATTCTTTTTCAGTGGTTGGTGCAATTCTATAAATCATTTCTATGACTGATGGACAAATTTTTCTTGTAATTGACAGTGTTTGGAGGTATGTGGTATGATAAAAATAATAATAATGATTGACGATATATGACAAGTGGAAAATTTATAACGTCAAATTCTGACTTTATTGTCAATTGTGTGGTCTCTGAATTGACGATTCACATTCATATGGTGTGGTACGAAACGACACAGACAAGAGCCGATAGACGACGAATCAGATCACCAGGGAAGACGATTTATGAACACAATGGATTTGGACGCATTTAGGTTATATGTAGGCGATAGATCAATTGCTTATTTGTTTGTTTGTCTGTTGGGAGTCAAGGCTGTGTGATTCCTGACAGTTTTACGATTTGAGAAACCCCAAGTACACGGGGATAACCAACAGACAAGGAAGAGAGGGCAGCTATCTAACTTTTGAAATTACAAAGATAAGCGAGATTTGATTTCAGACCCACAGGTTGAAGGCGAGACGACGTCATTTGCTGTATTTCATCTGTAATTTCATTAGTTGACACTTCGTCGCCTGAGTGCTAGAATGTCCTATGTCCCCTATGGGACGGTATATTATTTCCCCTATGGTACATAGGACATTCTAGCACTGAGGCGACGACTTCACGCAGATCATAGAGTTGTTTTTGTTTTTTCGCCGGGTGGTTGGGAAGGGCAGGTCGTGAGAATTTTTGTTGGGGGGGGGGGGGGGGGTAGAAGGGGTCGCCGCTCCCACCCTACCCCATCCTCTCCCGGCAACGCCACTGCTCCGAAAAGGGTGCGTAAAGCTTGATTCTGAAAAAGAAGAGGTTTATTGAACTCTTCCACCCGGAAATCCACTTGTAGAAGGCAACATCGCCAAATGCTTTTCAGAGAATTAATATGGAGTAGTGGGCTATAAAACAAATTGCAGCAGGTGAGTAAACTTTGATACGGATTCTATTATGCATTTTCCCCGTGAGACTCCACCGCCTGCACACCCCGTAAGAGAGGCATACCTCCTCCCATGCCCATCATCTCACCGTTTCCCACCTCGGTTGTAGCCTTCGGCATCGGTTGGATCACATTTCCCCTGGCGGAGACTTCTTTGGTGGCACCCCCTGACTCCAGGCTTTCAAGCCACCAGTCAAATTATGTAAAGAATTCGAAGTTCTTAAGTCCTGGAACCACTCAAGCCCTTAAAGAGTCCATCGCCTATGTTTAGATTCAATTGGCTGGGAGATTTTATATATATGTTTGAGAGTGAAATACCCATACCTTTACATCAATGGTAGTCTACGCGCAAACTACACGAAAAGTGGATAAATAAACACCCCATAACAGCGTCGGAGTTCTAACGGAATTAGACTGGTGGTCTGGGCACTTGCCCCACTCGTCAATATCAATGTAACTTTAACCGGCTGAAACAGTTGTGAAGAAAACAAATAAACTTCGACATTATGTCAGCGTGTGCGGGTTTTTTTGTGGAGTCTTTTTTTCGGCGGGTACACAGGAAGGCATATTCATGGCTGAAAATTGTCGTCATTGCAAGAGACTTACAGGAAAGTTAGCTCCCCTTAATTTCCCAAAGCTGTCCAAATTTGAACTCTAACAGGAATGGGAATTTCCTATCAAAAAATTCAAATTTCGATTTATTAGCGAATTTGCATCATGGATGTGCACATAATTTTAAAACTTCATGCATAGGTGTCATCCCAACACGACGAATCCGGACATGCCGAACTGGTAAAATATCCCAACAAGACGATCCCAACAAGACGAGTCACAACGAGACGAATTGGTAAAATATCCCAACAAGACGATCCCAACAAGACGAACCACAACAAGAGGAATTGGTAAAATATCCCAACAAGACGATCCCAACAAGACGATCCCAGCAAGATGAATTGGTAAAATATCCCAACAAAAGGATCCCAACAAGACTATCCCAAGAAGACAAATCACAAAAAGACGAATCACAACAACACGAATTGGTAAAATATCCCAACAAGACGACCCCAACAAGACGATCCCCGCAAGATGAATTGGTAAAATATCCCAACAAGAGGATCCCAACAAGACGATCTCAACAAGACGATCCCAACAAGACGAATCACAACACGAATTGGTAAAATATCCCAACAAGACGATCCCAACAAGACTATCCCAGCAAGATGAATTGGTAAAATATCCCAACAAGAGGATCCCAACAAGACGATCCCAACAAGACGAATCACAACAACACGAATTGGTAAAATATCCCAACAAGAGGATCCCAACAAGACGATCCCAACAAGACAAATCACAACAAGAGGCATTGGTAAAACATCCCAACAAGACGATCCCAACAAGACGAATCACAACAACACGAATTGGTAAAATATCCCAACAAGACGATCCCAACAAAGCGTCACAACGAGACGAAATTTTTTTATGGGAAATGTGGGGAAAATTTACTTTAAAAAGAGCGCGTACATTACAGGGTATACTATTTGAAGTATTTTAGGGTTTTATTTTATGCAAAAAACGATACAAAACCTGGCAAATAGCGTCTTGTAACAAAGCATGGCGGCCCTGTTAACTGATAGCGTACTATGTTTTTCTGGTTGTCACAATTTCGTTCACATATTATTGCCTTGTTACAATTAATGGGACTGCCTGCACTCTCCCATTAATTGTAACAGGGCAAATTCGCCCAGACTTAATAAAATCACATCCAAAATTCATTGAAGTAGCCTACATCCACAGAATATGAAGCCTTTAAGTTCTGGTGCGCACACTTCAGGATAAAACCCCAAAATGGGGTTTCAACACTCAACCAGTTAACTGAAATCTCTTTGTCCAAAAGTAAACCGTGTCAACAGTTTATGACGGAAAACCTCAAAATGAATGGGTCATATAGTCAATTTAATTCAAATCGCCTTGTTCGGATTCGTCTTGTTGGTATGACCATTTTCGACATTCGTCTTGTTGGGATTCGTCTTGTTGGGAATAAACCCATGATATTCCTGTAGAGTAGAATAAAAATACAGAAGCTGGCTTTTTACATTATTCTCCAATCAGTTTCAACAATTAACTATTATTCTCTCATGAAACCAATTTAAAAATAAGAAAATGGCGTTTTCACTTGATGTTCTGTAACTTTTTTTTCAATTCATTTTGTCAACGGTGTGCGCATCGAGGCATATATATATTCATTTATTTTCCTCCGATATCGAAGAGCATATACATTTATAACAAAATGAACAAAAAATGTGAACAAAACAGAGGAACAAGAAAGATGAAAGAAGTAAAAGTTACATGGACAATGTATAAATGTATATCTATAGGTTTATATATACAGTAGAGTAGTTTAATTAATGGTGATACGATCTGTCGTGATCGTCCGATTCCAGATCTACTGACAAAAAAAAGAGAAAAAAAAAGAAATAGATTTGAGAACAAACAGTTCTGGAGGGGAAAACATCACGAAAGACACTACCTTCCGCTCTGGATGCGGAGTGCTGCTGTAAAACTTTGTCTCCCTTCTTAAGAAGGTTTGACTGTCACATCCTCGTATTGAAACAAGATGTTAATGCACTATGAGAGATACAGGGGGTGGGGGTGGGGGCTCTATTAAGTGGTTATTACTATTATTAATGTAGTCTTTTAGACTATTTGTCACACTCGATCGGTTTGAATAACACCGAATATTATTCACTGTATAAAAACTGTTCTGATGCAGCTGATACCACCAGAGGGCAGCAACATGGAAATTACAATTGTTCTAACATTTAACCTTCCAAGAGATATGACATTCAAGTCGCTCACTGGATACTTGATATACAGACGTATGTGGTTAAAAGAATCGAAAGAGTAGGGTGGCTAATGGGGGAATTAACCGAGTGAATGAAGCTGACCGAATCGTCGGAGAGATTCATAGTCGAGTTATTGTGTTCACTACTTCTGTATATGTATTCCATAGCTTTGCTGTTGACGTAACAAAGAAATGAACGAACTTTGAAATGTCTTCAACAAACTCTGAAACATCTTCAGGGACATAACTTAAAAATACAGACAGAATTGCCTCCTCACTGAGCTGATCCAAGTACAAGTAACATGTAACACCAAACAAGTCAGTTATTAAGTACCACACAGAGTTGCGAATGTTATTCAGGCCACTACATGACAAAATGACGTGACTAATTTCCTCTGACACGAGACATTGGCACATTGTACAGACTAGGGGATCGGATTGGTACGTCCTGGTGAGAAGTTTTGCAACTAAAATGAATGCTGTTTTATCTTCCAGAAGCACATTTGCGAAACAAAGCGACAAAATGGACACTTATTAATTTATTTATTTATTTATTTATTTATTTATTTATTTATTTATTTATTTATTTATTTATAAGGTCACATACTTATGCACAATGGCTAATCTCGACCGTGACAGTTTTACGGGTGGAGGAAGCCGGAGTACCCGGGGAGAACCACCGAGCAACGACGAGCAGCTGTCAGCTCTTCATCATCTTAGCTCTGAACTCTGCACCGCGGCACAGGCCGGGTTAGACTGATTGAAGACACGCGCATCATCGACGTGCAGTATGCCTCAGTACACAGCATCATCGTGCCCCCGTGTATAGGCAATCGGGGTTAAGTGCCTTGTCCAAGGACACAACGCGGGAGCGCGAATCAGTCGCTGAAATGGCCACTCATCAAACTACTAACCGCGTTCGACGTTGCTTAACTTCGGTGATCCCACGAGAACCGGTTACCGCGACGCCACCACGCCCCCCTTCCTCCCCGGACACTTATTTAGTGTTGGAAGGTGTGATACTCATAAATGTTCTTGATGACGGAATTTCTGTGATGTAGTTGCTTTTAATGAGCTCGCCATGAAAAGTCAAGTTTCCTTTTGTAACTTTAAAAAAACAACAGACAGCTCCGAGCGCTATCAGTTGTTTCCGTTTATTAAAAGTAACCAAAGGTAACTTGGCTTTATTTTCTACTGATGTCATGTCATAGGTCATGTAGGTGTTGTCTCGACAGTTTTTGCTTCTTAATCAAACCTTTCTTGCTCGTCTTATAATTTCAAGGAAGATAAGTTTATTGAAAGTCGATTATCATGACGAGAAAAGTCAGGGATGTTTTCAGAAATATTTACAATAAATTGAGAGAGAGAGAGAGAGAGAGAGAGAGAGAGAGAGAGAGAGAGAGAGAGAGAGAGAGAGATCTTACCGGTTCTTCCGCGCCTCCCCACAATGCCACACTTCATTCATCTCTCAGGAATCAAAACACTGGCAAGAAAACGATTATTTTATATTCTCTCTCTCTCCCTCTAGAGTTCTCTCTCCCTCTCTCTTTCTCTCTCTCTCTCTCATAGTTAATGAACACATTCATGTGGTGATAATAATATATATATGTCATTGGGTCTTTTTGATGCTTTAATCACTAAAAATCATTTCAACGCAGTTTGACAGTTTCAGTAAATATCACTCAAGTCTGAGAGTTTGGTAAGTATTATTATTTTCAGAAACCTTAGAACGTTACAAAAAGATGCCATGAGAGGTCACTTATCGTCTGGAATGAAACGACAAAAGCGTTGAAGACATCGCTTATCAGATGACAACTCCCTAACAGTGTAGGGAAAAGTACTCAAGATATTTCATTTTTTGTCTGTCTGTTAGAATCATTATACATGTTAACCCTTTAGCAATGTATCAGCCATGAACGAACAGCACTATTCACAAAAATACCCATTCAAATTAACCATTTACCAAACATGAAAAGCAGACGACACTTACAAACTAAATTCTTGAATAACTAATTTTTTTTCATTTTTTGTCTCAATAACAGGTTATGACCCCTCATTGGAACGAGCTCGACGAGCTCGTTCCAATGATGAGTCATAACCTATGTTTTTGAGACAAAAAATGAAAATATAATGAAAAATAATTGGTGATTTTTGAGAATAGCGCTGGCCGGTTTTGGCGGTTACGTTGGGTAAAGGATTAAATATCATTTTTGAAATTTGTGCCTCCTAAACGATGCTTATGGCTCATCGTTGGAACGAACACGTCGATTTCGTTCTAATGATGAGGCATAAACCAAGCACGCAGCCAGGTGGGTGGGGGGGGGGGGGGGTGGGGAGCACAGGCATCTTTTGAGAAGTCCAAGTATTTGTATGCATTTTTCGGCACATATCGAGTGATTGAAGTCTTGACTGACGAAAACGTGTGGAGCTGGTGTCCCTCTCGCCATACGGCGGATGGGGGTATAATTTTAAAAATTTTAATATCTGCGCTGGAGGCCCAGGATTGCGGCTCCTCGGAGAATGTTTTTAAAAATATTCCTCAAATGGCACTCTTTGCCATTTAGAAGGCTCGGAGAATATCGATTTTCGCCAAGTGTGTTATGTAATCAATAATTTCAATAGTTGATGTCCCCTGGCGGATCTAAGAATTCAAAGACTGTAGGAGGCAGCGAGTGTTGGGGCAGCCCGGACAACCCCCCCCCCCCCCCCCTCCCGACTATGAACTATGTTTTCGTGATGAAATAAAAATTGTTGAGTTATTGCGAAAATAGTTTTACCTTGCTTTGTCTACTAGTTGTATTAATTAAAGTGTTAACATATATAACAGTTTTGAGTTTGTTTTTTCATCTTCCTTTTTTGTTCAATATGGAACCAATGTTCAGAGAACGAGAAATGAAAAATCGCTCAAAGCTGTTTCCAAACTCAAGGGGTGGGAGATTTAGAATCCTTACACTGGTAAAAAGGCAAAATAACTTTTATTCAACGTCATGCAAACTTTTAGAAACGTGATTCGTTAATTACCAATTGATAAATGCCGTGATAAACTCTCTTTGATACCGCCCCTTGACAATATGTGCTAATGCATCGCAAAAGGCCGTCTCAAAAGGCCTTCGCAGATTAACGAACAAGGAATATCAACACAACCATGCCGTTGCTGTTCATTTCCGAAATTTAGTCCCGCCTCAGTTCAGAGAACAACAAGGAGATGGCGTTTGCACATGTCATTTTTAAAAAAACATTGAGAACCTTTTTTAACATTAATTGAATATTCAGTATAAAAAAATCCTGGCAATTGTTTTGTGTTCCGTGGTAAATTATAACGCACGGGATAAAAAATGATCTCCTTCGGCTTCGTCTTGGGTATTCTCTGGATGATAATCTGCCATAACACACCAAACAGTTTCAGTTTAGGTTATTTCTCATATAACCCACAAAATGGTATATAGTGAAAAAAACAGAAATATAAATATATATATATATATATCAGCTCCTCCATTCACACACTCACTGCTACCCCCTCCCACAAACACACCTATATCATCCACCACCCCATTCTACCCAATCTCATGCTACTCCACTAAACTCTGATGCGCATGCGTTCAAGCACTCAACTCAGGCACATAGCCAGGATTCTATAATAGGGTTCGCCCTAGCCATTTGTGTGTGTGTGGGGAGGGGGGGGGGGGGGCAAACATGATACTTGGAATGCCGTTGCGTGGGGCCTCCTTTAGTCCTAACTGAAACCCCTTCCACTTCCTGTCGGGGAGTAACGTCCGAAGGTTCGTGGTATGACTAGTACTCCCCCCCACACACCCATAAATTCTTTACACATTATTCAGTGTTCCAGGGACGAATCTGAGGCATTTAAGGCGAGTGCAGCTATATATTGGAGACCAGTTCAAAGCTATGTGTTATGTAAAAACTACATTGAGCCAATGTTGGAGGGGGTGGAGGCGGCAGCGAAAAGTTTATGAAAGCCAATACTCCTTCGTACCCCCCCCCCCCCCCCCCACATACACACACATACTGACCATACCCCGGGGCTACGCTTGTGCCCAGTGAGTGCTCTAGAAGTCCAGAAGTAACTTACCGTTGAAGATGAGCAAGAGGGGGTAATTTCCCCTTCTTGTATTTTGCGGACATTAATTATCTCGATGCAGCTACCGTTATCTATCACATATCGCCCCCTGAGTTCCAATGTGTTCTATGTGCCAGTAGGCTGTCACTAGGCGTCAGTAGGCTTCCAGTAGGCGTCAGTAGGCTGCCAGTAGGCACACAGAACACATTGTAACTCAGGGGACGATATTACGTGCTGCCCTTTGCTTCGGAATATGTTATTCAATCCATTACAACTCCGAGTTATACATAACACTTGTCTTTTAAATAAAGCTATTCTGTCCTGATTTCATCTTGTTAATGTTTAGGCCAACAGTAGAGTTACCTGACCTTAATTTCATTGGCTTAGTTTTAATTGAACGAATATATTATCAGTGAATCAGATTATCGTGTACAATCTTATACAAAACGTAGCGAGTAGATAACTTAAACACTTGGATATTTAGGGGAGGGACACTAACATATTTTGTACTTTCTGAAGAAGAGAATAGGAGGATAAGGAACATTTCAACTCTAAAGCCCTATATCAAACAATGTTATCCCCGTTCATGTTATTTTGAACGATGAGTTATGGATAGAACGTCATTTATTTTTTTTTTTAAACTATCATGTCACCATCCCTTTTAGCATGTTTAAAATGTTCAAATCGTGTTTCGAAGAGGTGAACGACAGCCCTTGCCAATATCAGTGGTGTACGTGGTTTTCATACCTTGGATTACATGTGTTTGCAATTTTATTGCGTGCCAGCACAAGTTCTACGTATAAGTCTTGGCAGTTAATTCCGAGACTTAGTTGACCGATCATTGAGTTTGAAAATGGGCTACAAGCGAACAGAAACGTGTTTGTTTTTCTTCTGAAGTTTAAAAAGTTATGAAAGTGCACTTTAAAGTCCCCCTCACCCGCCCATGTATGTTTCATGAATACGTATCTCAATTTTCAAATCAAAACCACTTCTATATGTGCTTCATTTCGTTTTTGATCATCCATCATCATCGTTCAACGAGAAGGATTTTTTTCATTGTGCTGTTTGCATATAGCCCCAAGAAATTAATCTGAAGGTGACAGTAGGCCTATGTATGTATTGTACTTCTACGTCAGCCTAACATAAAAGTCAGTGTTACGTTTATTTTCGTATGAGCTAACGTGCTCGTTCATTAACCCTTTATCCAGCGTAACGTCCAAAACAGTCGAAATAACGCCGGTTTTGTTTACATTGGCATGGCGGGGGTTCGAACCCACGCCGAGAGAGTTTCCTTCGGCACCAACCGCCAAGCGAAACTATACTGAACCACGCACACCACTCGGCCACCGACAGACCTGGGTGGCCGAGTGGTGTGCGTAGTTCAGTATAGTTTCGCTTGGCGGTTGGTGCCGAAGGTCTGTCGGTAGCCGAGTGGTGTGCGTGGTTCAGTATAGTTTCGCTTGGCGGTTGGTGCCGAAGAAAACTCTCTCGGCGTGGGTTCAAACCCCCGCCATGCCAATGTAAACAAAACTAGCGTCCTTTCTTAATTCTATGGCATCCGAGAAATTTGAAAAAGACAAGAACTGTCGCTGATTTCTTCTGAGGTGCAGTTCGTAGAATTAAGTGCTTAGATGCAACTATCTGATGAATAGTTGAAATAACGTTTGTTTGAAAATGGCAGTGTGTGGTCCCGTTTACCCCTTGAAATCGTCTAGCTAGGGTTCCGTTAACCCTTTACCTAACGTAACGGCCAAAACCGGCCAGCGCTATTCTCAAAAATCGCCAATTAATTTTCATTATTTTTTTCATTTTTTGTCTCAAAAACATAGGTTATGACCCCTCGTTGGAACGAGCTCGTCGAGCTCGTTCCAACGAGGGGTCATAACCTATGTTTTTGAGACAAAAAATGAAAAAAATTAGTTATTCAAGAATTTTTTTTGCAAGTGTCGTCTGCTTTTCATGTTAGGTAAAGGGTTAATCTCAAATTACAAATCGAATCTCGAGTCAAAACTTACAGCTGTTCACATCCTTGATTAATATAGCATCATGAATATCGACTTTCGATGAAGTTATCTCCCTTGAAATTATTATTTACTATTTATTTATTGGTGTTTAAGGTCACATATTTCTGCACAATGGCTAACCATGACCGTGACAGTTTTACGGGTGGAGGAACCCGGAGTTTCCGGAGAGAACCATCGAGCAACGGCGAGCAACTGTTAGCTCCCCAACAAACTCCACACAAGCAGGGTCAGCATTGGTTGAACACAGGTGCACCATCGACGTGCAGTACGCCTTAGTACACAACGTCACCGTGCCCCCACGTGGGCAATGGGGGTGAAGTGTCTTGCCCAAGGACACAGCGCGGTTGCCGCAGGTGGGATTCGAACCGAGGACCTCTCGGTTTGCAGCATGCACCTCTACCGACTGAGCCACCGCGCCTCCCCTTGAAATTATTAAGTCCAATTAATGAGCAAGTAATTGTTGAGAACCTATGACATCAGTAGAAAAAAGGGAAACTTTCCTTTTGTACTTTTAATAAACAAACCAACAGAGAGCTCTCTGAGCTGTCCGTTATTTAGTTAATTGAAAGTAACAAAAGGAAACTTGACTTTTTATGGCAAGATAAATAGAAGCAACAAGTTCACAGATATTCCGTCATTAAGAACATCTATTAGTATCACACCTCCCAACACCCTCTCCACATTGACTCTTTGTATTTTACAGTAATTTGCAAGTTTTTATTCTTCCCAGGAAAAAATATTTAAGCAAATCACACCTCCTAGATTTTTATATTAATGGAAATGACAGTGTCTTTATTATATGTCACGACGTGCAAGTGGCGTAAATCTTGCGACGAGCTCGTTCCAACGAGGGGTCATAACCTATGTTTTTGAGACAAAAATTAAAAAAAATAAAGAAAATTAATTGGCGATTTTTGAGAATAGCGCTGGCCGGTTTTGACCGTTACCTTAGGTAAAGGGTTAAAGTAAACATATTATAATAAGGTCGGGAAATATTTCATCTATAAAGCCAGTTTGACGAACGACATTAAGGAATTTCGTGAGAATCACTATTCTCTATCAAAGTTCCAGTGCTGCACGGGTTTGAGACTGACAAGACGAGATATCTACATTCGATTGTCGGAAATTTCTCGTGAAAGCGGGTTTACGGGACTCTCTAATGGACTGACTAAAAATCTCCGACGGGGGGTGGGGGGGGGGTGGACCTCTCCGACGGGGGGCTGTAGCCCCCACCCCCGACCCTCACCCTTGGCGCCACCACTGTAACGCGTCCTAATGATATAAATACACAGAACGACGCACGCGTACGAATGGGTTAATCAATATTGCTCGAGTGTCAGTGTGGAAGGATAAAACGAGAGGCCGCAGGCCTTCACGTCCATAAAAGCAGTTATTAGAAGAACACTCCTCAATTTACGTCTATAAAAGCAGTTATTAGTGGGACACTCCGCAATTCATTTGACAACTCGTCCCCTGAGTTCCAATGTGTTCTATGTGCCAATAGGCACACAGGAAACATTGGAACTCAGGGAACGAACTGTCAACAAAAAGAACACATTTTATCGCCAACCAAATTTGCGAATTGAACCCGTGTTACTATTTTAGCTCTCAACGATTCAAATTGTAATTACGGTGAACGATTTGTAGAAAATTCCAGTGAAATTTCGCTTCTATTTAAAAATAGTCCGTCAACGATTTCCATTCGGCACACGTGTGCGGGACGGATTTTCATTTTCCGTATGGTTCAGTGTTGATGTAGATGGGGATTTCATGGAACAGGCGTGTAATACAATAAAATAAAATAGCTTCTGAGTGAATTTATCGTGTTGACAGAACTATTATAATTCCTGATGGGTACGGGTGTGGGATGGGAAAATCTCACCCGAGGGCAAGATATCTGGGCCAGACACGAGGCTTGCCGAGTGTCTGGACCAAATATCTTGTCCCGAGGGTGAAATTTTCCCATCCCACACCCGTACCCATCAGGGATTATTTTTCTCCCCCCACCATACAGCGGTTACGTTAGCCAGAGGTAATCGGCGGTCACGTGCTGATATAATCAACTCATTTGGTATTCGTTGTTTTGAAAAATTAATGACACCATCGGAAAGTGCATGCACACGTGATGTATATACCAAAGGTATATACCACGAAATCGATTAGGAACGGTGGCAGCTTGAGGGTTGAAGAGTTTTAGAGCATCAAACTTTGATCACACTGCATTCCGATGACGTCAATATGAATTATTGTCCTTTCCATAACCCCCCAATGGTAAATAAACTCTGGAATAATACAAAATCAAGAAAATATCTTTTAGTTTTCAGCTCCCGATTACGTGTAATATATTTAACTTCGCCGTCGTTACGTTTCTGTGATTTTAGCTCGATCGAAAATTTTATGAACGAATTTTTTAATTCTCTACGGGAATTTGTGTGTATTTTCGGAAGAGCATCCATTTTGCAACAATGCACAAGTGACGTAACTGGGACCGTCCATTTGAGAACAGGTAAATTTGAATTTTCACGGCTTGCCTTTGCAGAAGGCGTGTTTTGACGAAGTTGGAATATCAGTTCGACGTGATGATGGTTCAAAATAAAACTCAAGTCTTGTTCAAAACGCGTTAGTGAATTAGTGAATAAATAAAATATACATGTATTGTAGTCGTGACGTAAATTATTTTATTAATACGTGCCGTACCAGTTTTCCAAATTTGTCATGTCTTGCCGACAACTGCCCTCAGTATGTTGCTACAGACCTCCATTTAGGCTTTGATTGTTTGTATGACAGTGACACGGGTACAGGCGAAAACAGCACCGCCGCCGTGTGAAATCCGGGGCCCGTTACTTTCGGTTTGGCACAGGAGTTCGGATTTCTTGGGTTTGGACTGCCCCCATCCAAATATGGCCTAAAAGACCTTGTTTTAATTTTTTACCTTGGCACGTCCTTTGAATTCGGACTCCCCCCCCCCCCCACACACACACACACATACACAAGATTCTGATTTCTGCGTCAAATAATAAAGAAGGAGGTGTATCGTGAATCCAAGTTGGATAGATTCCAGGGCCGAGGAAAGGGTGGGGTTGGGGGAGGGGTGTTATTTCTTTTAATGTTTAGAAGTCGCTGGTAAACAACAAGAAAACCATGAGATAGTTGGGAGGGGAGATGTATCCTCTCATTTTTAACTGCTCAATTTTCCACAAATTTATTAGAGAACCTTAGGCTAAATACTCGGTTTCAAAACGAGACACAGAAGAAGGCAGAATTTAAATGAATTAATTTCGCCATCGGAACTGGTGCCGTTCTCGCCACAATCAATTGGTGCCGTTTTAGCTCACTCGGTGCCGTTTACTCCAGGTGCCGTTTTCACACGGTGCCGTTTTCGCTATAACCCGACACAAGTCCAAGTAACCAATTTTCTAAGAAAGTATATAACTGATAGCACGAGAGAATTTGTATCTTCGAATACAGCCCTGACAAATACGTATAATCACTAGAAAGCTTATTGGAAAATTATAGGGGGGGGGGGGGGGGGAAGATGGCGCCACGAATACGTCACTTCGTGATCACGCTGCCCCCCCCCCCCCCCCCGCCATTTCTCAGCAAGCACCTGATAAATCTTCTGAGGGAGAAATCACTAGGCAAAGTTGATCAGAGAATTTATATAATATTAATCATATTTCGACTTCACTGATTATACCCAGCACAGGCGTATATAGACCAACGGGCCAACTTTTTTTCCATGGCTGCGGGGAAGGGGGGGGGGGGGGGGGCTGGAAGATTTTTGCCCGAAAAGGAACTACGTGCGTAGTAGCCCTGGTGTGGATGTTCGTGAGCGTGTCTTCTCCTACTGGTGGGATTAAGGGAACCCTCCCTGGGAACATTTTTAAAAATCTGATCCTCTTGAGGGTTTCTAGAGAACCCAGACTACCTTTCGAACCTTGTAATTGGAAGAAAAGACGATCGCTTTTGTAGAGGTGCCTGACTGAATGTGTTCGAGCGGTCTCGTCTGGTATCAGTCAACTGCAATAAAACATTATATGCTTCTCGGGATTCAGCTGGAGTAAATACGTGTAATGTAAGGCCTGTGTGCCCATAGCATTAGAGGATCGAACCCTACAGATGGATGAGGCTTTAACACTATTCACGTGGGTCGATATACTATTAATAACAGTTTGGCTGACCGCTGATTTGCCGTGGTTCTCAGTTGAGAAGGTTTTGGTTACTCATGTGCTTCCAACTGCCTCCCGCATGCCACGCATCTTTCCTCCCAATACTGAGACGAACTGCTTGAAGACACTCTGTACCCCCATTCTTCACAATCCCTCCAATAAGCATACTAACCATCGCATTTGTGTCAACCACTAACCACGTCCTTTATTCTCCCATCCCACGTCCTCATTATACTACTCCTAGTGAATTTTGATCTAAGAAGATTGAGATTCTGGACTTCCTAATAAAACGTATTCCAAGGTCACCACTACGCCCAAGTTACACATTTGGCTCTCCTTTTCCACCGCCTTTCCCAATTCCCCCTAACCTCCAGTGATCGCGACCTCTTCAACAACAGTGACCACCCCTCCCCTTACAATGGTGCCATTGTCAGGGTACTCTTCAAAACCTGTCTTCTCTTTGTCACGCAGGCCACACAAAGACCTCTTTCTTTTGACCTTCTCTCGCCAATTTTGGTTACAATCCCCATGACTCTTTCTCTAACGGTTTTTTTTTACCTTTGGTTGTCTCTATTTCTGAGTTCGATACATCGTTTGGGTAAATCCCTACAAACCTCTACCCTTACTGCAGTTAATTATAACTAAATTTTTAAAAACCCTAAGCTATGAATTATTATCTCGACTGTCTAATATTTCTACATACCTGTGTTACTTCCACTGGGTCCAGTGGCGTCTCAAAGGTGTCTCCCCTCTGGATATACTTCAGCAAGGGGCGTCATATATGCCCAAGACCTAAGGTTGGATGCTAATAGAATTATAGATGGCGGCGGGGAGTATCCCCGGGAAAATTGGAAAAAAATTTCAATCCCCGAGGGCTTTTTGGCCACTAAATAAACTATGTTTCCATTCAGCCTGCAACATTTTTCAGTGGGTAGGGAGATAGTGTGACATTTTATATAATAAAATCATTCAGTAACTGGAGCTTTCGGCCACTTGGCCTTATTTGCCACATTGTGGGGACCTAGTGAGGGGACCTAAGAAGTGATGGCACAGTAATGTGACCCAATTTAACTCATGTTAGATTGTCATGGTAGCCCGCGGAAGCGGCCATCTTGTTACGTCATCTCCATAGTGACACGTGGTCTTAGTGCGCATGCGCAGCGCGTGTTGTTAGGGTGATAGTACTTCTGTCGGACATTTTTGTCTGATGGAGGCCGCCATCTTGGTTTCTAAGGTAGCACGTGGTTGCTATGAGCCTGAATGGCCTACACCAAGACGGGGGTATGTGCGGAGGGTTTGTTCGTTTGAATAGGAGTAAATCTGATTACCCAGAAAGACCCACCAATCCATCCACACCACCCAAAACGACTATTTGATATGGATTCCTCACGAATCTTTCTTTTTCAATAACAGGTACGTTCCTTTGTATAAGAGTAGTTTTACTTTGTAGAATTACCACAAACAAGCTGACAATCCCTCCAGTTCACCAAAATGCTCCCGAAACAACCGTAACGGACTTGTACTCCCCATCTAGGGTTTTTAGTAGTAGCACGTAGTGATATAGGATCGAGAGTATGTTCTATTACACTAAAGTACTGGTCCAGATTTTCCAAGAACCCTATTTTTGTGCCTATTACAGATACTACTCTAACACTAGCAGTATGTCCAGCCCAAACTAGCTCTAGTTCGTTCCCTCGTCCAAGTCTTATAATCACCAGTGCTTGGTTTCCCATAACATGTATGCAGAGTTCTCTTCAGTGTGTATAACGAAAGCCTATATGATTTTTATAGCCACGAATCCATCGAAGAGTTACTGAAAAGTCATTGCTCAAGCGACTCGAATCCCATCGAGCAAATGAGGTATAGAACAATTGCTCGCTCGAGTGACTCGAACATACTTTCTTCGACTCATTTAGGTATTTGAGGAAAGCCAGTATACAAAATGCCCGACGGAACAGCGTATCACCCTAACAACACGAGCTGCGCATGCGCTCTAAGACCACGTATCACTATGAAATGACGCCACAAGATGACTGCTCACGCGGGCTAGCACATCAACCAAACTTGACGTAACTGGGTCACGTGACTAACTTGGCGTAACTGGGTCACGTGACTATGACGTCCTTCCTAGGTTTCCCATTAAGCCCCCCCCCCCCTCCCCCCCCCCTGTGGCACGATCTCCACATCTAGTACTGATGATGTTACATAAATGCACAGTACATCATGCAGGTAGACTTTCAGAAATACAGTTAACATTAGCGTCCTGCGTGATGAAGTTTATATTTTTTATTATTGTTGATAAAGACGAAGTGATCGAAAACCCAAGATATCAATCACTTCTATTACACGTGGAACGACAGTCCCCCACCTTCCCAACACTTAATTATAAATTTGATAATTTTTTTCCCACGGGGCGCCTGAAGCTTAAGCGCGTACACTGATAATATGGTAAATTTTCTGGATGCGATCCCGTCAGACATGCATTCACTGTCATAGCATGAAACATCAGTGATGCAACAAATCTCGAAACCCAAACTAAATGCCAAATGACACTTCACTATTAATTCTATTATCATATGATACTTGTTAAACATACATTGGCCTATACAACAGAACCAATTGTGGCAAATGTGAGTAGAGTTTTACGTTGTAATACCATCACGCTGATTGTATCATCAAAATTATTGTGATGTGTATCGTAAAAATTACGACAGATTTGATGGCCGGCGAAAAGACTGGACATGATCAGTCATTGATGGTTGACTTTTTGTGTGATATCTTCCTTGCCTTTAGCGCTGCAAAATCTTCAGTCTGCAGTGTCCACATCAAGTCGTTTAATTCCCGATGACTCAATAGCTGTCATCGCGCGGCCGCCTAATCTGTCGCGGCACACAGTGGATCTGACATCGGTTTTTATAAGAATGAGGAATCTCTATTATTAAATATAGATACTCTCAACAGGTATCAGGGAACTAAAAATTTGAATTAGAGTTACCCGCCTTGAATTAGAGTTACTCGCCTTGAAAGGTTGCACTCGGAAATGATGCAATTGTTACGGAATTTAGTAAAATGGCTATCGATCTGCGATCGTAAATTCTGACTCCAAGCGTTGTGATTAATTTAAACAGTATTTATTGCAAAAAAACAAAACAAACGATAACAGATAAATTGCCAACATTAATGTGAATTCGGCAGTAAGCTGAAAGCTTATACAAGGCCGTTTCCACCTACACAAGATCACAAAGAATCGTCGATGACAATATCAGGTATGAATATCAAGTACAAACAGTGTTTATCTGCATTATACAAGCATTTGAAAGGCGACAGTAACTAATCTTGTATGGAAACAGTCAGGGATGGGTTGAGCTGCAAGAAAAGTTGGAAAGTGCGGGGTGAATCCATTCATTGCGTAGAGTTATTTATTTGTGTCTAAAGTCCCACACCTGTGCGAAATGACTAAGCGTGACGTAAGATAGAAGTATAATCAAGGTAACTCCAATTATTTGTCACCCAAGACGCCCATTTGGAGGACTTTCACCCAAGCATTGATAACAGAGTCACGGTTGATCAGTAGGGCTTCGCCTGTTTACCACTGTAAACAAGTGTAGCTTAATTTACAGGCATTCCCACGGAGATCATTTTGATATTAATTGTGCAGGCGCGGATCCAGGATTTTATAAGGGGGGGGGGGGGGGGGCTATTGTTGGTCGGCAAGCGCCGAAGGCGCGCAGCGTGACGGCGCTCTGCGCCGTCCTTGCGAGCGACGAAGGCGCGAAGCAATTAGCGGGGGGTCTGGGGGGCCTCCCCCAGAAAAAATTTTGAATTAGGAACCCATCAGATGCTATCTGAGACGTATCCTGGTCATATATTTGTCCTTTCTCTTAAACCTATTTTCTGCCGATTTGGCTTGAAATTTGGTAAAAACAATTATGGTACTGACACTGCCCAATGAAAAACAAAATAATCATTCTTCTTGTTACCTACCAAGAAGCAAATATAATCACTCCTGGATTTTGCATCAAATTAACTGAAATGCGCGGATTGCCTGGAAGAAACATAATAATTTTCACCATGACATACCTGTTGTACGCAGGGGCGACAGAAGTTCCAAGAAGCATGAGTGTGTATAGGTGGGTGAATGTGTGGATGGGTTGGTGCCACTGGGTGAGTGGCCGAGGGGAGGGGGAGGGGGTCACATTTCTTCTGGTCAACTTTGAGATGCATATACTATTTAAATGTTAAACGCCCCAAAGGCAGATTTAGACGGGGCGCACATGGCGTGCGCCCCTCTATTTTCTCAGAAATCATTTCTGAGAAAATAGAGAGGCGCATGCCGCGTGCGTCCACGTCTATTAATCAGATATAAAAAGTATATGGCGTTGAAAATTATTTTGTTAGAATTGACTGGAGCGTGCCAAAGGCAAAGGCACGCCCCAGTCAATTCTAATAAAATAATTGAAGCCAGTGCGTACTATAAATTAATAGTATGTGCACACTTGCATCACAACAGTTTGTGACCATATAAGTATAGAGGGCGACGTCCCTCTATTTTAAAATCCTGGATCCGCTTCTGAAACACCCAAGTCCTGTCTCAGTTTGTGCGCTTCAACCGTGCTATGTGAACGCCCAAACTTGTACACTGTGTAAATACATTGTTCCATCAACTGATCTTAACTGGTAAGTAGCTTAATTATTTTATTCATGTTATCGAAGAAATAAGTCTGGATACTAGATGTCCTGTTGCTCTGTAACATTAAATTGTTTCAGTTTACTAGAGAATGCCTGTAGGCATTATCCAGCAAGTTCAACTGTTGCGACAATTTAATATTTAACAAAGAGCATTTAACATTGGTGAATCATTCACCAATGTTAAATGCTCTTTGTTAAATATTAAATTGTCCCATTCAATCATCTGTCATAGTGTAAAACTATTGCTGAAGGCGAACGTTACTATAGCATCACTGATTCAGCTGAACAAAGATATATTTACGAACAGAGCTGATATACGTGGAAACTTTGTCCATAAGACCGTAAATATATGGATGACATTGGAATCAGCTCGTCAACTGATTCAAATGCCATCCATTTTGGGAAAAGCTGTGATTGGTAACTGGTTAAATTCCAGGCACATTCTTATAACAATTACATTTTATTGAAATTAAATCTTCAAGATAGATTATTGGAGGCTGGATCGGAAATACAGTAATCGCGTATGCTTATTACAGTAATACTTGTGACTGGGATGAAGTTCTCACTCTTTCAGAATGTCTGCAAATTCAATTTTTTTTGGATGACTGTGAGTAGTGAGTAGGCGTGTGTGTGTGTGTGGGGGGGGGGGGGGATGGGGTGCTCGAGCACCCAGAGCACCCCCCCCCCCCCTGGATCCGCCCCTGTTGTGGGTTAGTATTTATTATAGTAAGTATATAAAATGGGCTAGTACTACATTGGGGTTAATTAATGAATCGCTTACTTGATAAAATAAAGTCGTGTACCACTTCAAAGATAAGGCGGTTGTCGTCATTACTCAGGAATTCTGAACCGAATAGAAGTGTAGAGGAGTCCGCTCCAAACGGAAGGAGATTAACTGAATAATTACGAGCATCAGAGAAAATTGGACAGTGCAGGAGAAAATGAGCGGGAGTCTCTTCTTCTCCACACTGGCATAGAGGGGTTGGTGATAAGTGGTTGCGATATAAGTGAAAAGTGAGGTTACTACATCCTAGTCTCAATCTACAGTGATATATTTGGGCTGTGCTAGATTTCGATCTACAGTAGAACCTTGCCGGTCGTCGGTTGCCATCGTTTAGAAAAGTCTTGAGGTTCGTCAATGATGAGTTTTCACGCACGAACAAGGGCAAATTATTTCATTGGTCAGTAACGCTGGGTATGAAGGAAGATTTATACAGCTCAGTCCGACAGAACGGAACACGGTGGTTTAGACCTGATCGAAGACTTAGTGAAGGATTGGTCGAGGAAGCACGTGGCGGGATTTTACTACTGATGTGCGGAGGAACCATACGGTGGTACATTTTAAAGAACTGTTTGCAGCGTCTATCTTGCAACGGTTCCCATCCTGTTTCCGTATAAAGTAAGGACGTACTAGCACTGACGGTTGCCCCAGTAATAATCCTTCCCGCTGCAAACTAGGAAGTTCAGCCCACCTAAAACGCTCGCGATCCCCGGCACCTTAAAACTAAATAATAAATAGGGAACAATTGGGGTCCCAAGCACGAGAGTATGATACTGCTCTTACGAATGTAAAGATTCGTGCATTTCATACTCTCCCCCATTGCGACAAGCGCACACACAGCACAATACCACACGAGAGTATGTTACTGCTCTTACGAATGTAAAGATTCGTGCATTCCATACTCTCCACACACACACAGCAGATACCACAAGGACACGCAACTAAAGAGGTGCTACTTTTATCTTTACAGTTTATATATTCTAATGAAAACTAATTCTACCTTCTTCTTTTAAGCGGGTACACAGAAGATTTTTTTTTGACCAGCACCCCAGTAACCGCTACAGACAGTCTAACCGTTATGGAAACAGTCACCCCCACGGTTCCTGAACATCCTCCGCTCCATCCCTAAAAGTGGTCAACCACTTTAAGGGAGGCGAGCGCTGGTCCTACGTCCCGCATGTGCCCCTTTTTGTAAGCGCATTGCGCATCTTTTTGTCCCAACCCAATAGGATTACAATGCAGGCCTGCCCCCGAACCAGGGAAGTTCGGGTCTTCTTCTTGGTGGTCCCCGAAAGGGGTCGTTGTTGTTTTCCTTCAAAGAGTCCAACTATAACAGAGACAGCCTGAGGCAGATTATACTTGCCAGTGATGGCCATCACTCATTATCATCCTCGAAGCGGCAGACTATACTTGCCCGAAAATCCAGATCGACTGCACCCTCGGGGAGAGGTAGTACCTTTGTGAGAGGACCCAACCTCCCACACTGGTCCTCACCCGAGGGTCCAACCGACTGCAGTCAACGAGACCGCCTACCCACAACTGGAGACACCTGCTGAGTACCGGATCCTTTTCCTCCTTCAACACGCCTAGACATGTGACAGCCATCATATACAGCTACCGAGGGTCGAAAGGGGCTTGTCCCCCATACCGTCCCTGCGCGCCTTCGGCGCGCGAAATCATTTCTCTCTTCTTCGAGAATAGACCCCTGTGGAACACCTGCCTTTATGGTTCTCGTGGAACACCTGCCTTTATGGTTCTCCAGGCGTTGTGATTACTGAGAGAACTACGGAGCCCCACCAACCGCGAAGTCCCATCAGCCCGTGGCGTTTTTTGATTCCTTACCAGACGATACCAGACACAGGCTCCAGATTCTGGGTTCAGATTGGTTATCTCACGAGGTAGTCGTGTTCAGCACAACGAAGACCAGTTTACCAGTTATCTACGATTTTTATTAACAAATAAAACTCAACTGCCAATCGTTTTCTCTGGTATAAAGTAAAATTCACAATGTTCAGTCAAAGTTCATAGCTTATAGCAACAGTGGCGGCATCCACCCTACTTCTTGTAGGTAGGTACTTGCTCGTCGGGAGCCCAGAGACAACTTCCCAAACATCCAGGAATCGGTGCTTATATCCACTAGACTTTTGATGCCAAACCTGATCACGCGACTACCAGTCAGCGGAATAGTTAGGGAAAGTTCCCGTGACGTGGCAGTCACCATTGTTAGACGCTTGTACTGCCATGCAGACTGTCGGCAATCTGCATGCAATCTATCGAGTGGTTGTTCCTGTTGACCGGGGGAATTGTGTGATAGAATTTACAATTCTGCAACTTTAGCATTATGTGATGCCCATTTTTTCTGGGAGTGTGATTTATGGGTTGATGACAGCTATGACAGTTCAAATAGTACCAATTCAGAGATTTCCGCCCGTGATGTTTATCAACTAAAACTCGACTACCGGCGTTATCTCTGATCAGCTCTTCCACCGAGTGTAGGTCAGTCGGTCGAGTGTAAGTCGGAGTATTTCTTATTAGTTTATCTAATTCTACGAATATCGGCTCTGAGGAAAATTAACAGCAATAATATGAGTCCCATTCAAACTAATAGAAAACTGTCCTGTTATTTCTATAATTTCCATGAAAGAACTATAGCTCTTCTTTCGAGCTTGCTTAACTTCTGTGGGCCAACTTCGCAACACAATCTAATTTTGTCTGTTTGCGTTGCATTCCAAGAGGTATTTCACGATTTCTACCACAGTATGTGAAGATTCCAGCTGTTAGTCAAATAGTGATTCGAAATTCGAAATTTCTAGACGTTGATTTTATTTATTTATTTTTTTTTTTGGGTGGGGGGGGGGGGGGGGGCCCACTCCCGCGACAACGAACGCGCACGTCATCGAGAAACGTGACGTTTTTACGACATGCATGTAACAATGATTATAGCTGAATTCCCTGTGACCAAGAGGGGTGGCAACCGCCCCCCCCCCCTACCCTCGTCTCATGCGCGCATGGTTCTTAGAACAAATTCAAATGACCTCCCGTTAATTAATGATATGTGTTAGCTCTGGTGTAGCCGTTTACCTTTCTCCCTACATTTCACCCCCACCGATAGGATAAAATCTCGTGTGTTTCCCCTCTCTAAATATAAAAAAAAACATTTGCTTTTAAAAAGCTTATTTCTGGCTACCAAGATTGGTGGAAGATGAAAAGATACACGCAGGCCATGACGGAATATCTCACCCCCTGCCTCCGCTATGTGACTTTGCATTCGATTTATATATTCTTTTTTTCTTCATATTTGAAGATTTTGTTTGTAAAGTTAAAACTTTGAGCTATAACTGAGACATTGTAACTTTTTCCTCTTAGTAATGTGGAAGAGAGATAATCCACGCACACTGAAAACTACTTACGGTAAGTTTTACAAACCTAAAATTGACCTACCCTCGCGAAGTATGTTACAATTTTTTTTCTAACGATTATTTGAATGGTATTAAAGTCCGACGACCCAAAACATATGTAAAAAACGAACGCGAAGTCCAAGTTCAATGTTATTTAACTGGTTCGGACGGGTGGGGAGGGGAGGGGGGTCGAAACATGACATGTCTTGAATAGCCATGTTAATCTTTTAAAATTTAGTTCAAGTTATATGCTCTGCCCAGACTTCAAAGAGTGTGGGCTATAAATTCACTGGCAGAGAAAAATTGGAACGTGTGTCTATATGTCAGTTGGAGAGGTGAAGTGCATTTTTTGTGAGCATCGTGTACACAGTCAGTGATGCCAGATCGGGGATCTGCCGCCAGCTACCTCAACCCCATACTGTCTTGAATCTGTTTCCTTGCAAGACACATATATGCGATAAACCAAAGATGGTTTGCCCATTTCCCCAAACTTGATTTCAATGCGATTCGCTTGACTTAATTATATTCTACGCAGTTCAAGGGCATGACAGTGCCGGAGTAGACTTCAGGTGGTGGAGGTGGGGGATGAGGGGTTGGGGTGGGGGGGGGGGGGTGTAGGTTTCATGTTGGTAAATTTGGCGAAATGGAAGTAAAAGCCGGTATTCTGACAGCAACATACTTTAGAGCTTGATTTTTCGATAAGTAATCCGCGTTGGATGCAAAAAAACGTTACATCTGGGCGCGGTGGCTCAGTTGGTAGGGGTGCAGGCTGCAAGCCGAGAGGTACTCTGTTCGAACCCCACCTGCGGCAACCGGGTTGTGTCCTTGGGCAAGACACTTCACCCCATTGTCCACGTTGGGGCATGGTGACGTTGTGTACTAAGGCCTACTGCTCCTCGTGGATGGAGCACCTGTCTCCAACCAATGTTAAAACCCAGCTTGTGTGGAGTTACCATGTTGTGGAGCTGAGAGTTGCTTGCCATTGTTCGATGGTTCTCTCCGGGTAATCCGGCTTCCTCCATCCGTAAAAATGCCGTGGTCATGATTAGCCATTGTGCATAAATATGTGGCTTTAAACACCAATAACTAACCAACTAACTAAAAACGGTACATAATTTGGTTCTTCAATCAGAAATCTGTTGAAATCAGTGTTTTGATCTTCAAGCAGAAACCTGTTGAAATCGGTGTTTTATCGCCGAATGGGGTGGGGATAAACCCCATATATTGAAAAATATGGGGTTTATCCCCACCCCAATCGGCGATAAACTTCGACTCTACTAAAGAATTTTCATCGAAAAGGAATTTTCGGCAGAAAAACATTAATAAATCACAAGTCTGCTTTCGTGCACAATGTTTCTAAAGCTGTTACAAAATTTATCAGTGTGAACTTCAAAATTTTATTTAGAAACCCTCAACAGTTATTTTCCGACGCATTTTATTTATTTTACAGAAACGGTCATCACTTTGTGATAGTAAGTTTCACTTGGGCCCGAATTTCGCAACAAACGTACCGATGTTGTGGAACGGTTCAGATTTATGTTTTGATCTGTATCCAAATCCATCAAAACACAACTCCTTGCAACAACCTCGAAACCCTCAGGTAAAATAGATTATGCTATCCGTTACGTCATTGGTAAACAAACATGTCGGCTGCTGGCGTAAAATGACAACAACGGTGAGCTTTTGAGTGAAATCAAGGGAAAATGAAGATCCACTGATAAGGTAGTAATGCGAAAATTTTCTCCTTCATCTATTCTTTAATTTGAGTGGTTGATTATAATTGAATAACAAACAGAACAGGAGATACGCGATATAGTCTTTCGCCAAGTATGTTTTGGAAAATACTATAGTTGGAAGCAAAAAAATGATACGATATGCATAACGTCATAATAACGTTATAAATGTATAACGTCACGTGGGTGTGGTGGGATACATCTGTCTCTCCCTGCTATCTCACCCTGGACAGACGTATGATACAGATGTAGTGGGGGAGAAAATACCCTCAACGTGTAACCCTGGTGCTGCACGAAGGGCGAAGCGAAAGAGATTTTTCCAGTCAAGACATTGTCGTCTGGATTTGGAGTCTCAGATATCGTGCGGCTCTTACGAATAATATTGTACTTTCTTACGAACCTAGATTCGATATTTATACTCAACCCCTGGAACACGAGGGGCCGTTTTTTCCGGCCCAGGAACATGATACGTCATAGTTTCAGTAAGTAGCGTGGCTGCAAAGTGTATGGGAGTGGGAGGGGGGGATTAATATTTGTGGAAAATATTAATTAGTCTACCCCAAAATAATGGATTCTTCCAATTGCTGCCACTAAACTAATATGGAAGATACCACCAGGGTGCGAAGGATTAAGTCAAACATACAGTCCGGCATACAAAAAGAGGTCTGTAGTATTTGATTCCGAGATGCCGGGGCCCAGTTTCACCAATTTAGAGTATGATACGTGTTAATTAAATAAGACATTGCGTCAAGGCTACTACGTGTTTGTATTTATTTATCCACAAATCAGTTTCCAAGAACGCTTGAGTACTTAACTGGTTGAGGGCTAGATTATTTTTGGAGGGAAATTTTGTTCATCAAAATTTGTTTTATTACAAATTATTGGAGAGTGCCAAGCGACACTCCCCAATAATTTGTAGTAGAACAATTTGTATAATAAAATATTATTTACGGTTGATTTAATATGGACACAAGTGAGGAAAATCTTGGCTTTTGCATCGGCAGCCTCATTTTTGTGAAAGCCTTGATAGTGGCTTCTAGCAGTCAACCAGTTAAACTATAATCCCAAGTAATTAATTTTCCAAGTACATCATCAAACCATGCCTTCTCGGAAAGCACGCCCTGATGATGAAGTAGGGATATTTGATCAGGGATTCTTGTGCCTTCATTGGAAAAGTGTTCAAAACCCATGCCATTGGGAAAATTTGCTTCATGGGGTCTCCTGTTGGGAATTTGTTTTAGAGGGGAAAAACATATAAAGACTAAGAAATTGTACATTAGTATATATACTTTGTATATAATAATTATTTAGTATCCTATAAAAGTATCCTCAAATGATACACTAGCATGTAAAAAGTATCCTCAAATACCCGTTACCTATGTGCTGCGTGCGATATGCGCATATTGTGCATTAACACATGAGCACATACCGGCACATCCAGGATGTGGCTATGTGTTGCATGCGATGTATACGCATTGAGACATAATGGGTACTGGCACACACGCGCATTCCACCAAACATCAGTCCTACGTTCCATGAAATCCCTTTCCGACAATACTTCTAGAATCCCGTTTCCGTTGTTTGTACCCTGAGCTGCATATGTTTGCGCACATTGTGTATTAGCACACAAACACATATCGGCACATCCAGCATGTGTTTAAGTGTTGCATGTGATGTGTACACATTGTGTACTAGTACACAAACACACCCCACCAAACATCAGTACCACGTTCCGTGCAATCCCTTTCCGACTATACCTACAAAACCCTTCTCATGTTCCATGTGATGTGTACACATTGTGTACTAGTACACAAACACACCCCACCAAACATCAGTACCACGTTCCGTGCAATCCCTTTCCGACTATACCTACAGAACCCTTCTCACCATCCATGTGATGTGTACACATCGTGTACTAGTACACAAACACACCCCACCAAACATCAGTACCACGTTCCGTGGAATCCCTTTCCGACTATACCTACAGAACCCTTCTCATGTTCCATGTGATGTGTACACATTGTGTACTAGTACACAAACACACCCCACCAAACATCAGTACCACGTTCCGTGCAATCCCTTTCCGACTATACCTACAGAACCCTTCTTCATCGTATGTGCCTATGTGCTGCCTGTGTTGTGCACACATTCTACACTAGCACACAAGCACATGTCGTCACATCCAGCATGTGCCTATTTTCTGCATGTGATTTATACACAATGTTACACACTGCGTACTAGCACATATGTGTACGATTAACATAAGTTTCTTATATGTAAGTAGTGCTAAAAGTCAATAGCAATGGCACAAGGCAGTAATGCTACAGGACTGCAAGAAGACTATAGTATTGAGTGAATACAATAGCATTGGTTCCTACGACAGATGGTGGTTACCATGAACAAATCAACATTGGTGGCCTTAGAGCTAAGAAATGTGTGGGGGTTGGTCTCGAAGCCAACAGCTGAATAGGGCTAGGGACCATAGGTATCTTCAGGTAGATATCCTGCAAAAGGTATCCTCAAAAAAATATCATCAAAAGGTATCCCCAAATGATAATTAGCATGTCATAAGTATACTCATGACATGGATACATGTGAATAATGATGTGTACACAATGTGGACTAGCACTCAAACACATCTAGGAGAACCAGTATATTTTATAGGGAGGCCGGGAATGTCATAACATAGACAGAAACAAGTATCAACCTAACAACATGCCCTGCGCATGTGCACTGAAACCACGTAGTACTATGGTAATGACGTCACAACATGGCCGTTGACGCGGGTTACCAAACATTGCGTAGCTGGGTCACGTGATTATTACGTAACATGAGAACCATAAATGAAAACCATAAGATGGGGCACGGAAACCACATTACATACTACTGAGGCACAACGAGAACAATATTAGGCTCGGCTAAAGTCTCGCCAAATATTGTTCTAACATTGTAAGTTATTGTGGTGAATTGACGGTAACATGGTCGGAGGTTTGCGGCTCGGAGCTTATGTTCAACCGAGACGCGAAGCGTTGAACATACGCCCCGAGCCGCAAACCTCAAACCATGTTACCGTCAATCCATCACAATAAAGTATTTGTTCCAATAGACACTACTCATAACCCATAGCATTTGACTTCCAAATTAATTTTTTTTTATATAATAGCATGTTCACTTTTTTCTCTCCATATGTTGATTGTCGCCAAAAGTGTAAGAAGAAGCTTAAGTATAAAACACAATTCCAATGTAAACAGTTTATTTGCAGACAAGAAAACGAGACCGACCATTGTCATTCCCAGCAGAACATTAATAGATATGAACAAAGATGGCGAACCCAAATAGTATATCCTTAGATGAGATACAGACTGACAGCAGATATGACTTTGTAAGTCTGTTCAGTCAAAGACGAGATCCAGATGAGGATGACTACGATAACCCTTTAGCATCAGCCGAATCTTGTAGATACTATTCCCCCGAAGAGTACAGAAAGCTCATTGCTAATATACCAAATCCAACATCCCTTTTCAGTATTAATTGCCAAGGTTTAAGCGCTCATTGGGATTCTCTTGTTAGTCTTTTAGGTAACCTCCAAAACCAAGATGAAGCTTTTGACATCATTGGACTTACTGAAGTCTTTAAGGTACCAGAATGTATGAATTTTGAACTCAGTGGATACCACCTTCTCATCACCAATACCCGCCCAAGCCCATATGACGGAAGATGTGGGGTTGGTTTATTTAAAAAAAAAACAGCCTAAAGTATAAAATACGCAAGGACCCCTCTGTTTTCATATCACATGTATTTGAGTCTCTCTTTATGGAAATATTGAATAGGCATCGGTCACTCATAATTGGTGTGATATATCGCCCAAGCACTCCGCCCAGGGCTGACCTTGATAGGTATATTTGTACGTTACAAACTATCACTGAAAAGATAAGCCAGGAACGAAGAATATCCTATATTATGGGTGACATGAACATTGATTTGTTAAAATTACAAACATACAGCAAAACAAACGAATATATAGACACCATAATCAGTCAAGGCTTTCTCCCACTCATTACTAAACCAACCCGACTGACAGAGCACTCAGCTACTGTAATAGATCACATCCTCTCTAACCGTCCCCAAGAGAACTATAAGACGGGCGTAATCATCACGGACTTTGCTGACCATTTTGGAACATTTTACTGTGAATCGAACCATACGAAGACAGTAACCGAAAAACACATTATGAAACGAAACTTCAATGATACTAATCTGAGAGCATTCAAATACTTGTTGACGCAAACCGACTTCTCGACAGGACGAGAGTCGGCCTGCCCTAAGGAAGCATACAAACTATTTGTAAATCTTTACCTTGCTGCATTTAACACTGCATTTGCACTTAGAAAAGTATATCAAAGCAATAAATATATAAAGCGCCAAGCTTGGATGACCAAAGGCCTCTTACAGTCTTCTTTAAATAAGGAAAAACTCTTTCGTAAAAAACTAAAGACCCCTACTGAACAAAACCAGGCAAATTATAAGATGTATAGCAACATATTTAACAAAGTAAAATGCAAAAGTAAAGCAATATACTATGAAAATATCCTATTATTAAACAAAAATAACACGAAAAAAACTTGGGAAATTCTGAGAAGAGCAATTCACAAGTCTTCGAGTCAACTAACAGCTAATACTAATTTTGTAATAGATTACATCGAAATAAGTGAGCCTACTGACATTGCCAACCATTTCAATAAATACTTTTCAACAGTTGGTCTAAAAGCTTCCGAGCGAATTCCAAACACTAATGTGCATTTCACAGACTATATGACGAATACTAATGTAAGTAGCTTATTCATGACACCAACGACTGCTGGAGAATTAATTTCTATAACAATCTTGATGAAACCCAAAACTAGTGCTAATTGTGATGGAATATCCACCAAACTTCTGCAAAATTCAATCCACGAAATAGCGAAAGAATTAGCACACATTATAAATCTGTCGCTATCTTCTGGAATCGTTCCTGACAAAATGAAAATAGCAAAAATTGTACCAATCTTCAAATCGGGAGACCCTCAATTATTCAATAATTACAGACCAGTTAGCATATTGCCGGCGTTCTCAAAATTACTCGAGAAAATAACTTTAGAAAGATTATCAAACTTTTTAACCAAGCATGATCTTCTGTACCCGCACCAGTATGGTTTTAGGAAAAAACACTCAACCATTCACCCCGTACTTCAACTTCTCCAGAGTATCCGACAAAGGATTGTACCCAGTCAGTATTCTTAGATTTATCAAAGGCATTTGATACAATTAGCCACGACATCTTATTTTAAAAGTTAGAGTTTTATGGTGTTAGAGGCCTTAACAATAACTGGTTTAAGAGCTACTCAGATGGGCGAGTTCAATATGTTAGATAGGATGGAAGCAGTTCTGAGCTTGAGAAGACCACCTGTGGTGTTCCTCAAGGATCCGTCTTGGGGCCTCCCCTCTTCTTAATTTATGTTAACGATTGTAGTGCTTCAACACAGTTAGATCTCCTACCATTTGCGGATGACACCTCAATGCACACCTCACATCATAGTATAGATGCAGTCTTTGACGTTGTCAACACCGGGCTCTAGGCGTTAATGGACGGGTGTGCTGCCAATCTCCTGGTATTGAATGCCCCCCCCCCCCCCCAAAAAAAAAACAAAAACAAAAAAACAAACAAAATATATGATGTTCAGTCCACCCAATAAAGTATACAATACCAACGGAAGACGGTTGCATGTTAATGAGCAAGAAATTGAATTGGCGGAAGAAGCAAACGGCGAGTGTGTCATCAAATTTCTTGGTATATATCTGGATAAAAATATTAAATTTAAGTTCCATATCATTAACATCTGCAGCAAAGTATCGAGCGCGCTCTATTTAATGAACAAGGCAAAACATATTCTTCCATACTCTGCCCTGAAAACATTATATTACTCACTGATTCACAGTCACCTCCTGTACGGAATCGAAATATGGGGTCACAGTAGTGCCGCTTCTAGACTATTTAAACTTCAAAAACGTGCAATTTGCCTAATCAGTAATAAGAAATATAATTGCCATACCGATCCATTGTTAAAAAAGAATAGGATATTAAAACTGAAAGACCTCTACAAAATGAATGTGTCGTTGTTTATGTTTGACTAGCATCACTCAAATCTACCAACGACCTTTGTTGACTTCTTTCAAGTCAATACATATGCAACAGGTATGATAACAAGGCAATTAGGTCAATTACGGTGTGGCAAACCTAGGACCAATTTTTCCGCTCAGCTACCCAAATATGCTTTCTCAAAAATATGGAATGAGCTCAATGAAAGTTTGAAATGAATTTCTCCCCGAAGGGCATTTAAGAAGGCTTACTTTATGAAAATCATAAACTCGTATTTATCATGCGTAACATGTGATAATCCACACTGTAGTGATTGTGCACATACTACTCGGAATAACAACACTAATTCTCTCTAACGTAACTATTGAAGTTCAAAACGTGTCTGCTCATTCTGTTTATTCTAGTTGAAAACCCTCTGCCGACAATTTCCTTTGTTTCGCATTTGCTGTTATCCAAAAGAGTGACCACTGATAACGATAACTGTGGGCTGTTAATGCAATGGCTGCCCATTATTTCCTGGAGTGCTTGGCATTCTTGGAGATGATGTGCAGTTGTGTGCTGGTCGTACGCAGTTGTTGTTTGAAGAGGCGAGAGGTCATTTTGACAGATCGTGTTTTTTTGTTTGTTTTTTTTTTAAGTCTAATAATGCACTCGACACTGGGTATTTTAATGACTTGTTCATTATTCTAGTGCATTATACTTTACGGAAATGTTTTCTTCCTTCAATGATTCCATCCTTCCTTCGATAGGACAATATAATTAGCGTCCACTGTACTGTACGAATCCTTTTTTGAGTCCAGCCAATTTGTTCAACTTCAGTGAAGGATAGGCTCCAACCTATGGTCTGTTATCTCATCTTATCTCCTCTTATCTTATATTATGTTATCTAATCTCATTTCAGCTCATTCTACCTTGCTTCATCTCTGCTTTCCTTACACAATTTCATTCAGAACCATGCTTCATGTTTTTCACCGCATTATGAACATGCTCTTGCCGAGATTGTGATGACGCGAAGGTGAATAATAACAATAATAATGAAGTTCATAGCCTCGGTTCCACAATGTGCTCGCGGGCTTTACAATCGAGAACACGCGTGGTATATAAGTAAGTATGCTCTGCGACTGAATGAGTCTGTGGTGGGGTAATGAAGATAATCATAACGCTAAAGAGGAATACAACATACTTTCCTATCTTCATTTCCTTATCTTGTCTTAATTCAGTCTTTGTCCAGTTTCCATGACGCCGAGAGCATGCTCAACTCCGCTACCTTTGTCCGGCTCCGACACTCTTGTAGAGATTGATGTAAGTCTGGTCTGTCTCGGAACAAAACCAAATTTAAGGATAACGAATACATACGTGTTTGATGTTACGACAGCTTCTCGTGGAAAATAAAATCACTTCTTCTGACACACATACCTTCATGTTTATCACTTCTTCTGACACACATACCTCCATGTTTATACTGATGAAGGTGACAGGAAGACGGCCAATCTGGCCATGCTGCTTCCCAACAGAATATCGTTATTTCCTTATTAACTATTGTCACTTTGTACTTTTATATTCTGCTGAATAAAATTTACTTACTTACTTACTTACTTACTTACTTACTAGCCCAAAACCTACATTTTGAAACACGAGAGGCTCATTTACTAAACTTGTGATCGTTAAAAGTTGCCTTGTTCAAGGCAACTTTTAACGATCACAGGTTTAGTAAATAAAACTCTCGTGTATCCAGGACGGCACTGGATAAATAACCAATAAACCAGATACACTCATTCCATTTTAGTTCAAATCGTAAATCAGTTTGTAATTTAAACAACACTTTATCCGGAACACCGTCTGCTGCATACGTGAAACATCCAGAAAAATGAAACTGCTTGCTAGTCACTCCGTTGATGAAGCAGTTACGAAACGGACGACCTCATTGCAAATATTTCGCGTTGTGACGCCAGACGGTAACATTTGCCACTTGAGACGTAAACATAGAATATACTAAGCGAGCTCTCGTCCAATCAGAGGAGGAGGATTTCAGACTTTTTAGAACATAATAAGTTATTCTGTTTGTTGATAGGGGACATGGTCTAATGTTCCCTGCATGAAATTTATATTCAACCGAGGCGTCAGCCGTGGTTGAATATATGTTTCATGCAGAGAACGTGAGACCATGTCCCCTGTCAACAAACAGAATAACGTTTATGTCCCGTTCTTACACAAATCGCTTCATTCGAATCATTTTGAAGTTCGTTGTTGTAAAGCGAATATTAGAAAGCAGACGTTGTTTCGGTAAGGTGTTAACTTTTATCATGACAGACTGGAGCGATTTCCCTTTATTCAATGTTTAGGTACGAAATCAACGGGGCGAGATGCTCTCGGTTCGTTAAAGTTTATGTTACAGTAAATTAATGAAAAGAGACCTTATAATCTAATCGGTTTCATACATAATTACCCATGTTTACATAACTAATCTTTTTGTACGTAATAACGGTACCTTTGTATGTATTTTACTTCAGTTAAATGTATTTGTCTCAGTTGATTTCAAGTGAAATAAGACATTGCGATGAATCGTTGTTCATGGCAACGAGACGCTTTCCTTGACAGTGGACATAAGAATCGCTGACAGTAGACATATGCGCGTGCCCGGCGACATAAAATAAAATCAACGAAGCATTGACCAATCACTGCAATGTATTGCGGTTGGTATCGGGACATTGCCTCATGTGACAGCGTATTCCCCAACTAAACGTCCTGTCACTTATAATCTACAACGACATGCTCGAATCTATCCTGCTTTTGTGGAGAGGTTCAGTAACAAATGAATCCTACATCTCTTTGGACTAAATTATAACTGAGCTTCATTTCCGGTTCATCCTTTGCCAAATATTTCTTCATAACAAAGTTTATACATAACAGGTTGAAAGGGTTATGGTTATTGTGTCCACTCGGAGTGATGGAAAAAAAACTGTTTGAAACTAAAATAGAGTCATCTGAAATCGAATGAAGGTCTTAGGATGAGAGATACTCTTCAAAAGTTTCAAGTTAGGAAAATCAGAACATCAGTCTTAAAAGCAATTTTCCAGTCATGTATACAATGACGTCACGGATTTCAAATTACATATTATACATGAATTCTTTTTCTTATAATTTATAGTAGGCGTGTTGTGGATCATTGTTCATAGTCGACAATTTTAGTCAGCAATTTACGGGAAAGTTAGCTCCACTTAATTTCCTAAAGTTGTCAATAAATTTTACACTAAAAGGTATTGGAATTTTCATATAAAAATTTAAAGTTCGAATGAATTTGTATTATCGATGTGCGCATAATTTCACATACTTCGGGGCATTTACCTGTAGTAGAGCATTGGTCTACAAAATGAAATGTAGGTTTAATTCCGACCTTGTCAACTGTGTTGTGACCCTGTGTTGTGACCTTTATCCCAGTTGCCCAAAAGGCAGCAGGGGATGGGGTACAGTTCCCTAAGGCGCACTTCACGTAGACGTAAAAGTAATAAAAGAAAACCTGGCATTTTATGGCAAGCCAATTAGAAACAATTAGTTCACAAATAATCTGTCATTAAGAATATCTGTGAATATCACACATCCAACACTAAGCGTCAACTTTGGTTCTTTGTTTAACGAATGTAATTTTCTGTAGTTTCCGAGTTTTTATACTTCCCAAGAAGCAAATAAGCAAATCTCACCTCCTAAACTTTCGGCCGGCCGCTGATTTGTCGCGGTTCTCGTATGAGAAGGCCTTGGTTACCCATGTTCTACCAACTGCCTCCCCCTATTCCCGCGCTTCTTCTCTCCTCCCAACACTCGGAGACGAACTGCTTGATGACATCCCTTGCCCCATTCTTCCCAATCTCTCCGATTAGTATATTAACCCTCTCCTTTGAGTCGCCCCCTAACCACATGTCCTTCATTCTCCCATCCCACTTCTCCATTATACTCCCCATGAATTCCAGGGTCTCCACCACGCCCACGTTACACATCTGGCACTCCTTTTCCCAATTTTTCCCCTCAGCTCCAGGGACCGCGACCTCAGCTTGAACAACAGTGACCCCCCAAAGGTGCCATTAAGGTACTTTTCAAAACCAGGCTTCTCTTTATCACGCAGGCCACCCAAAGATCTCTTTGATTTGACCCCCTCTCGCCAATTACGGTTACAATCCTCCATGACCCTTTCTCTGACGATCTTTTTGCCCTGGTTTGCCCCAACGTCAATGTCCGAGATCTCCATTGAGTAGTTTTCTACTAGCTCCCTCACTTGGACCATCCACACCGTCGTGATATTTGAGTTGAAAGTTCTCAGGAACATTACTTTACACCATCGGCTATCGGGGAGATTTACCAAATAATTAAGATAACCGAGTTTCAATAGGTCTATCCTGTCCTTGATTCTCATCCACCCAAGCTCGCCCCTGATTGCTTCTAGTGCTGCGGCATTACTCGAGCCTGTTATCCATCGGCCTGCATCGTTCTGCAGGATTTCCAAGCTCTTAACAGCTGTCTGGTTTAGGGGTACAACTTCCGTACCGTATGTTATACTTGGCAGACCCACCATTTCCCAAATGGTTTTCCCCACGACAACCTTATTGAAACTGTCTCTCCCTATAAGTTTCATTTGGTTAAGGATTCACTTCCCCTTCAGAATCAATTTATTTGTGTGGTTTCGGTAGATGCCTCTTCCTGTGATGTTTATATTTACCCCCAGGTATTCATAGTCACTAGTCTCTCCTACACTAAGAAGTCTACTGCTACCTTCCGGAATGCAGAACTCCCCCACTCTCCACCTTCGAGTGGGGTCCACTTTGCGGCCCACGGGTATAACTTTGCTCTTGCTTTCATTAAGTTCGAGTCTCCATTTGCTCCCATATTTCCCAACAATTCCCAGCATCTTCTCTAACCCCTCTTCGCTTTCTGACACTAGCACCATATCGTCTGCAAAAAATAGCCCTGGGATCTTCAAGTCACCAACTGCAACCCCCTCGTCGCTATGCAGGAGTTCATCTCCTAAACCTTTGATGTACAATGCAAAAAGAATTGGCGAAAGGATACACCCCTGTTTTAGGCCTATCTCCATGGGCACACGTTTTGTTGTAATGTTACCCAGGCTAAGTTCACTCTGTACATCTTTATATAATGCTTTCATAATCCCAACAAACTCGTCCCCCAAGCCCAGAGCCTCCAGCTTGCGCCACATACCCTCCCTCCATTCTCTATCGTACGCCTTTTTAACATCCAAAAAGGCCATGAACATCTTTTTCTTTTTTGCTTTCGCGGATTCTATCATTTGGGATAGCGTGAAAAGATGGTCAGTGACTCTCCTTCCCTTCCTGAAGCCATTCTGGATTTCTCCCAAAAAACCCTTCTCCTCAATCACCTCCTCTAATCTCCCATACAGGACTTTACAAAAGACTTTTCCAATGTTGCTGCTGACAGAGATCCCTCGATAGTTATCCAAGACGTCTTTTCCCCCCCTTTTTGTGAATAAATGTCACTTTACTTTCCCTCCACTCCTTTGGGACCTCTTGTTTTTCTATGGCTAAATTGAATAGGGCAGTTAGGCTTTCCAAGAGTTCCTCTCCCCCTTTTTTGATAAACTCGTTAGGAATTTCGTCCACCCCTCCCGCTTTTCCATTCCTCAATTTTGAGATCACCCTTCGCACCTCCTCAGTTTTGATTTCGCTGCATACGAAGTCCGAGAGATTTTCCTCGACCTGGTTCGGACACTCCGGTGGGTTCCCCATGCCCCATCGCTTATCGTTTACCTTTTCCCAGTGCTTGCCTAGTTCTAATGCGATTTCATCTCGCTCTTCTGTAACTCTGCCATCTACTTTAATGCTCTGTTGGTTATTTCCTTTGTTCACCCATTTCCAAAATACGCTCGAACTCGGCCCCCTGTCGTTCTTATCGTCCTAATAAGACTGCTATTTCGCACTCTCCGGTTGTCGTCTTTAATCTTGTTTACTTTATTTCGTGCTTGTTGGTATTCTTCCTTTGCTACCATGGCCTCATTGCTTTCCACCCCCTTAAGTTTTCTACTTCTCCTGTATGCAGCACATTTAGCTTTTCTAACCTTTATGGCCCTTTTCAGTTCTTCGTTCACTCTGTACCCAAGTTCCCGTGTTGGCACCCTAATCTTTCCTACACTTTCCTTCCCTGCCTCCACTAGGCTAGCAACTATGGCGTCGGCCATCTTCTGGACACTACCCCCCTTGTGTACGGCTGCAAGCTTTGGTTTCGGTTTTTCTTCGAACTTCGCCCAGTCGGCATCCTTTTTGAGTTCCCAAATCTCCTTGAAGCTTCCTTTCCTTTTCTCTAGGTTTTGGCCCTCATCGTCACTGTAATCAAGTTGTGATCAGTATCCAACTCCATTTTGCTCTCATCATCCACTTCTACCCTTATCACCTCCCTCCATAAATTCATATCTGTGAGAATGTAGTCAATTATTGATTTTCTGTCGTTTCTCTCCCAGGTCCATTCCCCCTTACATCTAGCGTCCCTGTTCAGAATCTTCAGACCGAGCTCATTTGTGAAGTTCAACAGCTTCCTTCCATTCCTGTTGACTTTCTTGTCCCCACCCTCTATGCCTTCTTCCTTGTCACCGATGTGTCCATTAAAGTCGCCCATCAGAATTATACCGAGCCCCCTGTTTTCTAGTTCAGTGATATTGGACCTTAGTGTTGAGTATATCGAGTCATTCCACTCGGGTTTACTTCCCTCCACCGCACAGTACACAATCCCAAGGGCAATACTTTTGTTTCTCAGACTGATCTTTACCCATCCAATTTCTTTTGACACATCAGCCGAGGTGATGATACCTTCCAGATCTGTAATCAGCGACGGTTTTAAATCCTCTTTAATGTACATGCTTACCCCTCCCCCCTTTTTCTGGCCTTCCGTTCGCCCTACACATATCCACACACACCCGCTTACTTGGTCTACCCGTTCCTCGTGTCTTACCCACGTCTCGCTTAAGCCCATGACATCAAACTCCTCTGCCTCGATCAATGTAGCAATTTCACTTACTTTCCGGGTGAGACCCTGGATGTTGCTATAACCCACTTTCAGGGTACCGAGGTTCATTGGCTTCCGCCTACTGGGCCCATTGTTTTCTGGTGCTAGTCTTGGTAAACTTATTCTGTCCCCTCACTCTTGTTCGCCCCACCTATGTCCACTCTAGTTATACTTGCCTCTGACCTCCCTCCCCGCTCCTCTCCAAAAAAGGCTCTGCTACCCGTAGAATTTTATCCCCTAGTACCCGTTTCCCCGCCCTGCTAAGATGCAGCCCTTCACGCACGTACATGCTCCCATTGCCCCAAAACGTGTCCCAATGGTCGATAAAGGGAATTCCCAGATCAATACAGTAGTCCTCTAACTCTTCATTTAGCGCCAAAATCCTTGAGTTCCGTTCGTCCCCACCTCCAAGGACAGGAAGGACCCCGGATACGACTACCCTTGCATTCCTACTTAGCAGTTTGCCGACTAATCCTCTATATGACTCCACCAAACTTACTGACCTTCTCTCCCTGATATTGTTGGTCCCCACATGGACCACCACTACCGGTTCCCGTCCTGACCCTGCCACGATGCCATCTACCCGGTCCCTGAGATCCTCCACCTTCGCCCCCGGAAAGCACAAGACTGTTCGATTGGAACTATCAGGACCACAAACTACATTGTCAATCCCACGTACAATGCTGCTCCCCGCTACAACTAATTTTCTTCTTCTGGCCCCAGTTCCTATATCATCTGCACCTCCTCTCGTTTTGCAAGCTCCTGGCCCCCTCTTTCTCTTGACCGCCCTCCTTACCCCGTCTGGCCTATCATCATCAACAACCATCTCACCCCCCACACTTTCCCCCTCACTCTCGTCCCCAGGGGTATCAGAGTCTAAAACACTAAACCTGTTTTCTAAACACCGCCTAGCAGCCTTGGCAGCCTTACGCCGACTCTGGCTTTCGGACTCGACGCAGCCCTGACCTGACGCCACCTTCGGAATTTTCCTACTAGAACCCCCCTCCTCAGATACACTCCCCCCCCCACATCAAGTATTATTCCCCCACGTTTCCTGCTTCCCAGTTTCCTCATTGAGTCCACAAGGACCTTCAACCCACCTTCCACCTCACCATCGTAGGTAACCTTCAACGGGGTAACTCCAGAAACACCGGCCCTTCCCAACCTCCCTCTCAGCGCTGCAATCTCCCGCTCGAATCCAACACACTTCTCTAACAACTGTAAAATATCCCTGCAATTCGCCATACCCCACTACTCTCCATTGGCCGACCACCACCATACCTCATATTACACTGCACGCCTCCGGATCCTCACTCTCCCCCACCTGCACCCCTCGACTCACCTCCCCCAGACCTCCCTTAACACCCATACTTACCTCCGTCTGTACACCCGTCGTGCACTTACCATTCATGATAACAAATAATATACAGAATCCAATGACCGAAAACGACAAAAACACCAGGGCAACAAACACACACGAAAAAAGGTAACTAAGGTAAACAAACGGCAAAATTGGCAAAACCTCTCAACTAAATCTCCTTATTACACCCTACGATCCTCCCCAAACACTTTTGCAAAACTAATTATATAAAAACTTCCCTGAAATAAAAACTAGTATTAAAAAGATACTTATAAACAGTTCCGAGCAAAAAATTTTCTTCTTCTTCTCTTCGTGAGTAGTACTATATGATACGGAATCAGATTGAGTCGTCTATAAGATACGGAATCGGAACACATTCTCGTGGTTTTCAGGTCCAAATTTATATGATTATTTGATAAAGTTGTAAATTGGTTACTGTTTGCGGGCGTCTTATCTACCGTGTTGTCTATCCTGTGTTTCTTGAGCGTATTTACAATTCAGTCAAACTAGAAAACAATAATATCAGAGTAATAGTTAACAGTGAAAAGTGCTCAGTTTATATTTTAGTGATGTTTGCATTTTACTTTTCCTTCTCAGTTTCCGCTGTTTGCTTCCCATAATTCAACAAAAATATTTTTTTTATGTAATATAAATTATACAGTTGTGTAGAGTCTACGATTACTACTCTTATTAAAATATTTTATTGAATGTAAGTCTAGGGTCGGCTAGTAATGTATCACGTGATTTAACGTCCCAATTCTGGATGATATCACAGACCAACGCAGCAAAAAATTGTTAACTGAGATAACAGGTAGACAGCCAATCTGGTCATGTTATCTCCCAAAATATCTATCTATCTATCTCGTCCATCCGTCCGTCCGTCCGTCCGGACGGACGGACGGACGTCCGGGCCAACTAAACCTGTTTAGGAGCTATTATTTTTAGGAGGTTAGTCAAAATTAGGGTAGTATTAGGGCTAGGAGCCGGGTGGTGTTAGGGTTAGGGGTAGCCCCAGGGCAGGGCTAAAGGTTGGAGGGGGTTAGGACCCAGGGGGGTGGAGGTTGGGGTCAGGGGTGGGGGGTTTAGTTTTTATAGCCCCTAAACCAAAAAATAGCCCCTAATCCTTTTGGTCCGGCTAGGGTGGGGTTAGGGTCAGGGTGGGGTTGGGTTGGGTTAAGGTTAGGGGTTGCCCCAGAGTAGATCTTAAGGTTGGGGTGGGTTAGGTCCCTGGGGGTGGGGTTAGGGTCAGGGGTGGGGTTTTAGGGTTTAGGGTCAGGGTAGGGTAGGGTTAGGGTTAGGGTGTGGTTTTTGAGTGGATGGGGTGGGGTTAGGGTTAAATATAAGTTCTAGGGTGGAAGGGGTGGGGTTCTGGCTAAAATAAGGTGATGGACACATAAAATGTTTTTTTCGAAGCCCTTAAACCCAAGTAGTTGGACCGTCCGTCCGTCCGTCCGTCCGTCCGTCCGTCCGTCCGTCCGTCCGTCCGTCCGTCCCGGGATATTATTATTAGGGGCTACCTCCAAATTAAGGTAGTGTTAGGGTTAGGAGTGGGGTGGGGTTAGGGTTAGGGGTAGCCCCAAAATAGGGCTTAAGGTTGGGGAGGGTTAGGTCCCGGGGGTTAGGGTTGGGGTCAGGGGTGGGGTTTTAGTTTTAGTAGCCCCTAAACCGAAAAATATCTCCTAATCCTATTGGTTTGGCTAGGGTGGGGTTGGGTCAGGGGTGGTGTGGGGTTAAGGTTAGGGGTAGCCCCAGAGTAGGGCTTAAGATTGGGGGGTTAGGTCCCGGGGTGGGTGGGGGTTTGGGTCTGGGGTGGGCTTTTAGGGTTTAGGGTCAGGGTGGGGTAGGGTTAGGGTTAGGGGGTCAGGGATGGGGTTTTAGTTTTAGTAGCCCCTAAACCGAAAAATATCTCCTAATCCTATTGGTTTGGCTAGGGTGGGGTTGGGTCAGGGGTGGGGTGGGGTTAGGGTTAGGGGTAGCCCCAGAGTAGGGCTTAAGATTGGGGGTTAGGTCCCGGGGTGGGTGGGTGTTAGGGTCTGGGGTGGGCTTTTAGGGTTTAGGGTCAGGGTGGGGTAGGGTTAGGGTTAGGGTGTGTTTTTTGGGTGGAGGAGTGAGGTTAGGGTTAAATATAAGTTCTAGGGTGGAGGGGGTTGGGTTCTGGGTAAAATAAGGTTTTGGACATACAAAATGTTTTTTTGGTAGCCCATAAACCCGAAATGTTGGAGCGTCCGTCCGTCCATCCGTCCGTCCGTCCGTCCGTCCGTCCGTCTATGTGCTACTTTTTTCAGACTATAGTTTTCATATCATTATATATTGCGCAGTTACATTTGATTGGATAGTGTCTATTGGCACTGAGCAATGTGTCATTAACAAAATCTGTTTCTTTCGTGGTTCAATATGAAACATATTCCAACAGAATTTAGATGTTATGGTCATAGCTTACGATATTTCGTAAAACCCATATATGGGCTTCTAGCACTCTTCCAGTTAACAAGTTCTATTCGACAATATGCTGTTATGGCTAAACGTGGGCTTGTCTACCACAGTAAGCGAGCATTGCTTTAATTTTTCTTTTTCTTTTGAGGTTTTGTTATTAGGCCTATTGTTGTCGCAGTCGATTGTGCACAGTCACTACAGTGTGGCTTATTGAATGTTGTACGAGGTGAATGCGAATCTTTAATTGCCTGGAGACAGGGCGTGGTGAATCGCGATTTTCGCTCGAATCAGGCAAAAGGTTCGAAACCGAATTGAATCTCGATCCGAAGCCTCTTCCCAATCGAATCGATACGGAGCTACGGCCATCGTACTAGTGATCTACCGTGTGAAGCCAGTACCAATGTGCGTGTTGATTAGACTATTTCGTACCATCGGGAGTGCTGTTGCTCAGTAGGTAAAGAGGTCCTCGGTTCGAATCCTAATTGCGGAAACCGGTTGTGTCCTTGGGTAAGATACTTGATCCCAAGGGGCGGGGGGGGGGGGGGGTTAAGAGGTAGAGGTGTCGGCTGCAATCCCACACAGGGCAACCGTGTTGTGTCCTTGGGCAAAACACTTCACCCCCATTCATCACGTGACGGCACGGTGGCGTTGGGTACTAAGCGTACTGCACGTCGATGGTGCCCTTTCCTTCAACGAATGCTAACCCTGCTTGTGTGGTGTTAGTACGTTGGGGAGTCTGACAGTTGCTCGCCCTTGCTCGGTGGTTCACTCCGGATACACCGGCTTCCCCCATCCGTAAAACTGTCCGATACGAGGTGACCCTGGTTGTCGAAAGTGTCGCTAAGCCCCAATAAATAAAATAAATTATTTTGAACCACCGAAACGCAAGTACAGATTCTGAAGGTCGAACAACTTATTCATATACCAGAGGAATTCAGCGAAGAGATTTCGGCGTGAACCAGGTCGTAGATCAGATAGGCTTTCACATTAATATAAGAATCATATATGGCGGTGTTCTGACGTAGTGGCATTCAAATTACGTTGAAATGAATGTATCATTTCCAAAACGTTTGAGTTTTAAATTTTCTGTTCTTAATATTCCAGTGGTGGCAACTCAGTCGCAGATATTTTAGCAAGGGACTAGATTAGTACTGAAATGGTTAACCGGATAACCGGTTTGAAACCGGTTGTCTACCTAACCGATTAGAAAAACTCTCAACCGGTTATTCGAAATATCGATAGTGATCGTCATTTCAGGGTTAAACATAGTAAATCTGCCGCTGGGAGGTATGAGGCCGTGCTGTATATACTGAGAAATAATCGACTTTGGGATTCATGACTTTCTTAATGATCGAGGATTTCCGTGGGTACTGAAACTATTCCGCAGTATGTACAGTACGTGGAGAGTGTATTATCACTAAATCACCCGCAGAGTGGAGATTCCACCCAAGCAATAATTGCAAATTTGTTGCAAAGCATAACAAGCACAGGCAATGTTTCAACCAATGGACCTCCGGGTTAAACCCGGAGGTCCATTGGCTGAAACATTGCTTGTGTTTTTTATCCATATGTATAAAATTTGAAAGTTATAGTTTCGGTGATAACTCCACTCCACGGGTGATTTAGTTACAATCCACTCTCCACGTACTGTATACAAACGAACGTTGTTGAGTACTCGACAACGTTCGTTTGTATACATACTACGGAATAGTTTCTGCGAAAACTGCTTTCAAATCCTTATAGTTTTGATCCCATATTCGGTGAAATAATGGCCACGGGATATTATCCGCTTATTGCTCTCGATTAGTCGGTTGTGAAATGAGCCAGCCGTTTCAGCCCAAGACTAGATTCAAATCGGAATTGTCAAGTTTTCTCCAAAGTTGGCGAAGAAGAGGCCATAAATCGCACCTTGAATGGAACAGGGTGCAAATTGGAACGTTTTAGCATTGCAGATGGCGCTTTGAAGCACTCAACGGGTGAGATATTATTTAAATACACAACGCGATCTACACTATCGCTTCAAATGATATTTAAAGGAGTCTGCGACTCAATTTGAGTTATCTAGTTAGGCTGGCCGTCATCAATCTCGTTCCTCGGAAAACCGCACGATAAATTGTCGTCTTCAGGATGTCGGTAATAAAGAAAAATATGTCCTTCAAACTCTGCAGGATTCGATTTTTTCGAATAATCGAGATGGTTTCGAATCGAATCGAATCAGCTGAGCGATTCAAAACCGAATTGAACCTCAAACGTTCGCCGGGCTCCACATGGAAAGTGTCTTCTTCAATGTACCTCTAGACGGAATTTCCCTTATCTCTGAGGTCATTTTTTCAATTTTGTTTAAAATACTTATTTGGGCAGCTGAGCGGAAAGGTTGTTACTATGTTTCACTACAATTGACATATAATGACTTTATTGTCGTGCAAATAGGATACGTATCAACTTACAAGAAGTTATCAAATGTCTGTGGTAGATTGGAATGCGGCCAGTTACATGGAAAAAAAGAACACATTCGCCTTTTATAAATCAGTTTTAATGTTCTATTCTCTTTAAACGGCGTTCGGTGTGCCAATTGTATTTTTTTCATTTATCAAACGATTTGCACGCTTTGGATGTTCAACCCTTTGAACACCAGAGGCATCTTTTCTGGTCCGGAACATGGTACGTCATAATTCCATTAACCCTTTGAGACTTTAATTATTCTGACGTTCAAACGTCACTGGGGATTCAGTTTCTTCAACATGTTTCAAAATGTGACGTCAGACGTCGTAAAGTACAAATAACAAGATATTGTTAACATTAGTGACCATCTGGTTCAGAGTTAGATTATTTTTGGTAGTCTGAATTTGTTATTCAAAACTTTTTTAATATGAACTTTGGTAAAACCAAAAAGCGCGCGCAACTCAGTGTTTTTCAAATTATAATGACATAAACTTAACAAAATTTAAAACAGTGTTTAAGGGGTCGTCCAACAAAACATTTTGCGTTGTGAACTAATGCATGTACATGCTGTCTTGTAGATTTATTTCCCCCTAAAAACATATCAGACCTACAATATAATATGATCTCTTAGTTCAATTTTTGGGATGTGGGACCAGAATAACACGGGGTCATTCAGTCTGGATGACTATGTCTCTTAACGTGAGCTGAAAACACTTTCACCTGAAAATTCCCTAAAAAATAAAAAAAAACCTCCACCCCTTCAAAGGAAAAAAAGAGCCAAAAATTTAGTCAACACTTTTTTCTTCAAAAAACATTCATTATTTCTTTTTCATTTATCAGAAATGATGAAAAATTGCAGTGCAGTCAATGTGAATATTGGCAAATATAAAATAGTTCATGAATATAATATATCCACTGGGATGAAAAAACAAGCAAAGTTACTTTTAAGTCATCGTGAAAGTGGCAATTAAATTTACTGATATCCAAATTACAAAACAAGGAAACCAGTTCCTGTTTTTTTTATTTCAATTGTCAGATCAAAATCCACAAGTTTCTTCCCAGGCGTGATCACTTCCCACCTAATTTTTTATCTTGACATTTTACCCCAGATTTTGGGCCTATTTTTTCCCATTCTGGTAGCATTATCAATTTATCTCTCCAAACATCCTATAAATATTGTGGCCAAAAATTGGAAAGTCGAAAATTTGTAAGGAAAAAATATCTCGCCCAACCAGTGTCAAAGGTGTTTTGGCCTGAAATTGTGGAAGCTGGTTTGGCTGAAATTGTGCAGGCCGTTTTGGGTGTAATTTTCGGAAAGTACCCTACAAAATAGACAACAGATTAATATTTTGTCCAGAATATCGCCATTATCCACCCTTCAAAAAACAATTTTTGGACCTCAACAAGTTTTTCATTCAAGATCCACACCACCCCCACCCCACCTACACACCACCATCCACATATGTTTTCAAATAAAAATTGAAATTGACCAGGCAACTACATAACCTATTTTTATAAACCACCAAAGAAAAAGGTTGAACATTTTTTTGTACATGATACACAACATTGACAGCGATGACTTTTATTCAGATCAAGCCTGAACATTCACTGATCCAAAAGTACAAAAACTGACCCCTTGAATATTTTTGGTGATTATTAAGAAATAGGCTTCAGGTTGATTGTGGGCTTTGTCAAGAAACAATGGATTGCAGTTAACCCACACCCTATCCATTTTTCTGGAAGAAATGGAAGCTTTATTTTTTCATTATCTTTCGAACATTTTCAGCAATATTATGAATTAAATATGAGCTATTTGGACAATGAAGAAATATTTCAGGTTATCTGGGTTTTTTTTTATTTTCATCTGGTGCGAATTTAAAGAAAAAAAGAGTTTCACTGCAACATTTATTTTTATTGTTTTTTTTTTTTTGGTGGAGGGGGGAATAGGCGTTTTTAAATTTCACAAGTTGGACAGCTTTAGTAATGGTCGAGCACAATAAATTGTGCGGACAGAAAAAAACATTACAATTGTCTGCAGAAACGAGAATGCATGCAGTCATTGTGATGCATAGAAATCGGATATAAAAAGACTAGAATGACTGGTCTGTGTTGATTGGTCCATCTCATTTGAGGCAACGTCCGCCATTGCTCGTACAGGCAAAAGAAGTAAACAAATACACGTGTTTTCTGTTTGTTTTAACGACAGAGGAGCATAGTGAGTTCACGTTTTTCCTCTATTTTTTTGGTACAAAAGTTTGAAAGCGCGATGACAAGAGTAATGTGCCTCATCGAATAGATCAGCTATCGATTTTAATCCGCCGGGATGTTTATCGAATCGCTTTGATGATGATAATTGACAATTGTTGAAAGGGGAAGGGTTTTGTTGGCATGTTGCACTAACGCTAGGATAACAATAACAACAAAAAAGCAAAAAAGAATACTGGATTAAAAATCGAAATAGGTAGAAAGGAAGGTTAATAATACGATTTTCAATCGATGCTCTACAGATTCTCGATGCTCATGGATAATGTGGCCATATATTTGTGTAACGTCAATTAAAAACAAAAGTGTCCTAATTTCGTCCCATAAGGCATAACGTTTGCAATTGTTGTATGATGAACTTCAAATTGCGGAAGCAATCTGTTTCACTCCTTTTAATTGTCTGATAACTGGAACAAATAGAGGCAGCTGGTATTTCACAGTGTTTGCATGGGAGACTTAACTCAGTAGCAAAAGGCCCAATGGAATGAAAAGCCCAAGTTGAAAAAAGTGGTTTCATAACCAAGCAAAACTGTGTGAACTGCTTCTTTTACATGGATAGCATAAGGATCTGGTTTCTTTTTTCTTTTTTTGGTGTGGCGGGGGGGGGGGGGGGGGGGGGGGGCTCTCACAGAGAGCTTTTCACAAATGCCAGAACCTGGTTCTGTTGATCTAGGAAAAGAAGGACACATTGGTTATTTTACAATTAATTTCGACTTTTGCTGTGGAAAATACCAGAAAATCTAAAATAATTTGTGTTCTGCAAAACAACAATTCCCTTACTGAATGGGAGAAGAGGGTTAACACTTAAGGGACTAGAGCGTTTTCTAGAAGTCACCCCTACCCATCAGTATTTTAGTCATGTGGTATTATAGTGATTGGCTGATTGCAAGTGAGGGTTCCAAAACTAGACTAAAAATCATTTCCAGAGAAAGATTGCTCTTATTCAGAGGACTTGCTTGCGAATACATGTATGTGGGGCTCCTGCTCTGTGGCTAAAAAAATGCATCGTAAAATTCAGGACATGAAGCCAATCTCTCCCGGATGACAGATTATAAGGGGGTTTGGACTTTTGAAAATTGCTGACAAAAAATGTGAAAATGCCCCAAAATGACCAAATAAGCTCCATTTTGTATGCAAAATGCATCAAAATTCTATTAAAAGGGAACCAAAATTCCCGACAGAGATGGCCAGTTCACACCCCTGTCCCCTGTAATAGCTTCAGGCCTTGTAAAATCTGGAAATAGGTTCATATGGGTTGAAACATAAATGAATGTTATCTCCATATTCACTTTATTCTGTTTGAAAAAGTATTCAGAATGGCCAATGCGGTTAGGTCAAAATCCACACATAGGCTTTGATCTGCTGCAACACCAGCAATATTTCCATCAATGGAGCACCAGGTTCATCCGTTGCTTCATTGATGATACTTTTGTTAGGTTCATAGCAAAACCATCTCTGAATTGTATTTGTGGAAAAAAAATGCCCTTGCATAGATTCTGACCCATCCACGATAGTCGCACTGTAGAAGGAAATCACTTCTTTTTTTTTAACCGTAAAGGTTAAATAGAGAGATTATATATTTTATTTTTTTTTTAAAACCTATGGAATCATTTTATGAGAATAGTCACATCTGGGAAAAAGTCTGGAACTCACTAAAAAGCTTTCAGTGTGACCAGAAAAGAAATAATGTTAATTTCTCAATGAAATGTTGGAAGTTGAAAAGAGGTTTAAAATAACTGCACTGGAAACTTCTGATTTATGCAATCAAAACCTAAATCATAACCATATCCTGAATGGGAAAACAGGGTTAAGAATTTGGATGTATCACATTCGTTTAATGCAAATTTCTTTACTTGAATTGATAGTTGCTTTGTGATCATGGTATAGACTTAGGTGTTGAAAGTGACCACAACCCCTTTGCTAACAGATTGACCAAATTCACACTTGTAATATACAAAAAATGTCATTTAATATTTAAAAAAAAATTCATCTTCAAAACCATAGCTCATGATGACCCCTCATTGGAATAAACTTGTTTTTTTCTTATGAAAAAAAAATTGAATTTTTTTGATTTCTCAGAAAATAGATTTAGTGTCATCTGCTTCTTATGTTAGGCCACAGTTAATTAATTTTCAATTTAGAAATATTTCTCTCATTTTGTTTTTGGTTCAAATATACACCCCATTTTCTTTATCACCACTGAAGATATTTTTGCACATGATTAACATTAACTTTTACAAAAAGCAGATTGATCACAGTTAAACATTATTATTCCATACCATGCAAAGAATGGCCAGTTCTATACTTTTTGCCATTATACACGTACATGTAGGTGATTTAAAAACTACTTATATCCATGTAGGTGAAAAAGAGTCAATTGCAGTATGAAGCATGCCCCGCCCCAGTAGTATCTGTATAACAACCAAACTGTTCAGCACCATGTGCAAAACTCAACATGCAATTTCATTACTTGAATAGTTTTTATATGCCTGTCTTGAACAGCCCTTGACATTGGGAACATTTTGCTATGGCACTTTTGCCATAGCAAAATTATTTTACTACGGCAATTGCTACGGCATTTGCAATAAAAACACTATTCATTCTGTGTGAAAGAGGTCACCTGCTATGGCAATTTGCCATAGTAAATTTGATTTAGTACGGCATTTTACTACAGCATTGCCAGTTGCCGTAGCGAATTTCAAGGGTTGCTTGAAAAAAGGTTGAATTATGTTAATGGTTTGTCCATCTGTCTGTCTGTCAGTAAACATTTTGTTTCTGACCAATAACTTGAGTTTGGATTGAGGAATTTGGGGGATCAATTCAGAAGTTTGTACCACTTGAAACAGCTTTTTAAGATTGAGTATATAAAAGGCAGTAGCAATTCAAAATGCACTAGCTGATCTTGTATCATGAGGGTTAAACATGAACACACAAAATATGTCTCTTCACATTTGCACATAAGACACTAATTGTGAGTGTTAAAGTGTGGCTTTCCTTCATTTTCTGGTGGAGTTTGACATTTTTTTGTAAAACTTCAGCTACAGATAACATTTCTCAGGGGGATTGCCACCCCAAGTGGCTACCTCTAGTTTTTTTTTTTTTTAAATATATACAAGTTTTATTCTTTTATCAAATCACTAACTCAGAACTGGTGTTTTGTTTGTTATTAAAATTGACTATATTCTTCATTACTTATTTTTGTTTTCAATAATCCTCTCCATTTCTTAATTTCGAAATTTTTATCTTATATAAGTGCTGAAGACGTCAATTCTCAAGCTTGTCTGGCTGAAATTGTCTGAGCTGAGAAAAGTCATAAGTTTGTGTGTGTTGTGTGTGTGTTAGGCAGGTGTGGTTGAACATGTACATTTAGCAGCCTTCCAATTCCACAGGTTCTGCTTCAGACAAATTTTATTTCTTTTAGGTGTTGCATTCAACTGATCTTTCTTGCCCTCAACTGGTTGAATGCTGGAAGCAACTACCAGGATTTTGGAAAAATGAAGGATAACTTGTGAAAGTCAACATTTTCTTTACTTATGGTTTCAAATTCACTAAAAAACAAGTACAGTCTTCTGATAATGATCTGCTATATTAAAAATTATTGGAGTGTCTACAGACACTCCAATAATTTTTAATAAAACAGATTTTGATGAACAAATTTGACCACCAAAAATAATGTAGCCCTCGACCAGTTAATTGGTTCCACCTTATTACTTGTTAGCTGGTGATGGTTGTTGTCATCCTCATTGAGATATATCAAAAAAATGTTGAAGATTCATCTTTCAAACTAGTTGAAAATTATGTAACAAATTCAGTTGTCTCTAGTCAGATTTGTGACAGCATCTAAGAGTAATCATTAAATCTCACAATAACATGCATTAACCAAATCTTCCATGAGACAAGATTAGAAACAATAAGAACTTGAATTTATAAACCTGTTACCTAATGAATAATAATATACATAAATCCACAATTGAATTTTGTTACTTGTTTTTATTTCTCTAAATCATAGTGTCTGACACCTTGGATTATTCCAATTACATGTAGGGATCATAATGCTAGGGTCTGGTAGGAAAATATGGAACTAATTGATGCTGTCATTTGTTATTTTTGGAGGGTAAACAAAGAATGATAAAAATGACAAATGTTCAGTTAGTAACAGCCCTTGAAATTAGAAATATTTTACCATGGCAATCAATTGCTGTGATAAATTCCATTTCCCACGGCATTGCCACAGCAATCACAGACATGAAAATCAATTCTGTACATAATGTGGAGACAATGAGTTGTAAGCCTCAGGCTTTATGTCTAATCCATGACCTTGTTTGTATAGTTTAAGATTTGTTCACTTGGCTTTTTTGAAATAAATATGGTTTGAACTAAAGAATATCACAAATCAAGTACTAGGAGTGCATGTAGCCTTTCCTAACTCAAGCATTGAATATCAGGACTGGCAGGTAACTGCCAGTCCTGATATTCAATACTTGAGTTATATAATTAAGAGTGTTGCACAAGGGTATTTTGGGTGGGACGTTGATCATGATTTCTAATACACATTGAAATGGGGGAAATGTTACTACAGCATTAATGTGCCATGGTAAAACTAATTTACTACAGCATTCACCATGGCAGTGCTGATTGCTGTGGCAATTTCGAGGGTTGTAGTAAGATGCCTTCATTTAGAAGATCAAAATCTTCTTACCTTTACATTGGAGAATCCAAGCCTGTCAATTCAAATGGTTGACCATTGCCAGTATTTCATCAGTTTCCATGCGATGTATAGATTGAGGATAGTGGTCAGGTGGTGTATCAGGGTCGAGGTGACTGGTGTTAGGAAAACTCATGTGACATGCCAAAACTGAAGAATTTAAAAAGATCAAAATCACTTCATTCAAATTTACATGTAGATACATGTATTCCACTGTGCTTCAAAATTGTTATTTATCAATTTCTTTTCTGTTCTACTGTAAAGGAATAATTTGTTATTATTGTAAATAAATCTGTCAACAGGAATTTAATAAATTACAACTTTTAGAGTGCATGTATTCAAGTATCATTTATGATTGAACTAATAATCAGTTTCCATTATAACAGCATGATCAGAAGTACATTCAGTGATGATCTCCAGTCAGATTCGAACTGACACCTTCTCAGTGCATTCATTGAATGAACCTTACACCAAGATGCACTGACCAGTTGTGCTATGGAGACAGGATTGCAACTTCAGTACTTCAGTCTCAATCACGCATGTAAAAACATTGTTATTTGATCATAAATTTACAACAATATATTGGTCTAAAAATACACACCTTTAAACACAACACACTTTACAAAAACATCTTGAATATGTTCAACTTTGTGCCCAGAAAGTTACATGTATGATAAAAAAGGGCTGTTTTCCAACATGGCGAAAGGTGGGATGCCTTGGAATACGCTGTTCTGCAAGGAGGTTATCTACTGACCCTTCCTCAGATTGGACCTTATGCCTGAGGGTTGAGGGGCAGTATGTAATCATCATACAAAGGCTTGGTTGTAGCCATGACCCCTCATTGGAACAAGCTTTGATCTTTTTAAATTCTTCAGTTTTGGCATGTCACATGAGTTTTCCTAACACCTCAACAAATAAACCATATTACACATATCCTGTGTAAGATTGCTATTTACTGCCCCTTTTCCACACCATGGTTTGAGTCTCAGGGTTGGGTGGGCAGTGTATACTCATACTGGAGACTAATACATACCTCCCCATCAGAGTGGCCAATCCTCGTCGTCGGGAAAAATTCTAGCACCACCACTGATGGGATGTCAAATGTGAAACAGCGGGAATAAAGCCTAAAAGGCCCCTTCAGTCAGTCAGTAGAGGACCATGACAAATGTGCAGATGGTAAAAGGCAAAGCATTACTACCATGCAGACATGAGCTACAGTACAGCAAAGCATTACTACCATGCAGACATGAGCTGCAGTACAGTCGCATGTGGACTGGCCATAATCCATGTGTGGGCAGTGATGCTCACGCGTGCATTTACTAAGCAAAAAAAATCTTCATGCGCAAAATTTTAATTAATGAAGTACCGGGTTGTACCCGGTGCTTCATTAATCAAAAGTTTAATCATGATTATTCCTATAATTTGTGTTTGGAATCTTATATTGTGGCCATAGAAATATTTCCCACTCGCCAGAAGTGACCACTCCACAATGGGCATACCATACTGTATTAGTTTGAAGCATGTTAGAGAACAAATGGTTTGGGGGAGGGGGGGGGGGGGGTAGTGAATACTGAAATTTCAAATTTTCTTCAAACGCTGGCAACAGCAGGAATTAAATTATTTCCCTTTTCTGAGTGACGGGACCCTTAAATAACTTTCTGCCACATTCATGTCACGAGTCTTGACATTGTGATGGACCGGTAAACAAAAATCTGTATGGATTTTAACATTTACTCGTGAAAGTAAATGCTGTTGCCCCATGTAAGGCCAAATATTACATTGGACATAGGTATATTCAGATATTTCCTCGAGGCTCTCTTACTTTGTTACTGTTATGATCGGTAGGGATAAGCAAGGTGTCGATTGGGTTGAGCTTTTCAAAAATTAATATTTTACTGATAGTTCAAACAAATAGAAACCACGAAAAAATCCATCGAATTTTTACAAAAAATATTGAACTTTAGTCTTTAGAAGGTCGCTTGTATTGCAATTTGCATCGTTGACGTTGTGCGTCGAAAATAGGTCGTTATCGAGTCAAAAAATCAACATTTCCATGCAATAAATCCAAACTAGTGAAAGGTTATGCCGAGTTCTTTTGCATCAGTAGAACCTCGGAGCATCGTGCAGCCAATGGCTGCGCAAGTATCTGGCATTTTTTTAAAAAAATACAAACACATTTTTCAGACAGAGCTATCACAGGCGAGTCAACCGCGTTGTTGACGTTTTGCCTGTACGAGCAATGGCTGCCGAAATCACACTTTTTTGTCACGTGACTGCCATTCTAGTCTTTTTATATCCGATTTCTATGTTGACATTGTTGTGATGGATAAGGCGTCTTCGCTTGAAAATTGGCCTCGAAACGTATTGTCGAAAATTTATTGTTTTTGTTTCGCTGGGGTGCATATATTGTGGAACGGAACTTCTGTTTTGGAAATGGTAATTCGTGGACGTTTGTCAGACAGTATGTCACTTCGACATCTTAGGTTCGTAATAACTGAATGAAAACGACCTTTGCCACAATCCGACCTGTGCGTACTTTTAAGTTACAGCAAACGGACGTGTTGTTGATGCATTTCATTTGGTAACTTTGTTCCAATAACACGCAGTGTTGGTTTGAAATGAACAGCGTTTTGCACTTGCAAATGCAAAACAGATAAATCACGTGACAGAATACTCTGCAGAATCGAACAACAGCGGGATCCCAGCAGCCAGCCAGCAGACGATGAAATCCAATGTGCATACATGGGAACATTTAGCTTTTCAACAATTTCTGTCATTTAGTCAGCAAAGCAAACGACAGTTGAGTTTGTTTGGAAAAAACTTTAAATTTGAAAAGCATGTTCAATAAATTATTCACAGTCTGCATGGAATGATCTAAGGAGAAATCTCGCATTACACCGTTCACTTTTTAGGGGGCGTCATTCGATTTGTTCGCTTCTGAAAACGAGAGCTGGGGTTCCCCATGTTTTTACTTCCGGTTTCCGGTTTAGATTGGATGGCATAGCATTCCTTGGTTTTTCCAATTTCACGTACACGTTGTCTATTAGGCTTGCTTCAAAGCAGCCCTTCAGGCTGCTTTTGCGCGCGCTATTACAAATTATTGGAGAGTGCTCAGAGGCAAAAAACAAAATATCATTTGTGTTTGACTGAATATGAAATATAAGCAAGGAAAGTGTTGGATTTTGCTCTGGTATCCTCATTTTTTGAAAGCCCTGATAGTGTCTTCCCGCTCTCAGCCAGCTAAGAAGTCTTGACAACAAGATTATATAAGTATTTTAAGCTGCGATAACATTTGGCTCAACGGTTGTCACCGAGCACTATACGGGAGAAAATAGGAATTGAGGTTAAAACTTTAAAAAGTCGAAAAATAATAACAAAACAAATGAATACGAAGTATCAACGCGCTGTTTGATTCCGTCCGTCATAAGAAGTACAAAAGTATCAAAGGGTTAACTGTAGTGGCTGCAAAGCAAATGTGCGGGATAGACAATCATTATTTTTAACGTGCAACCTTTGGGCTGCACGTTGAAAATATTAATTGGTCTACCCTCAGATAATGAATTTGGACTCTTCCAATCGCTGTCATTGAACTGACATGGATGATACTACCAGTGTTCAAAGGGTTAAGAAATTTAGAAGCGACACAGCTATGACCACATAGTTCAATAGCATATAATACACCGTTTTGAAAGCACAGTGGGGCAGAATTGTTTTTTTTTAAATGGTCTTGTGTATTGCATTCGATCGATACTTCATATGTTTGAGACATGAAACCTATATTATTTCAGATTTACTCGCTCTTTATTTGATTCACTGGCTTCAGAAATTTCTTGTTTGTAAACACTCAGCTGTAGATTTTTAATTTCATAATTCCCTTGTATTAGGTGAGTTAAATGGCATGTATTTAGTTTTCTGAGCATCCAATACCGGGTGGATGCTAGCGCACCCGTCTGTTGGGTTTGAACATTCGAAATTTACAAGGTTGCAAACGGCTACGCGACTGAGGCGCGAAGTGTGGATTGAAGGGTCGCCAGAAAATGATAGCAGACTCAAACGCGTTTAGGTCATTAAAATAAATTAAAAAAGGGGGAGCTAGAATGGATCTTTGCGGAACATTGCTTGTGATGTTAGCATAAGCAGAACTACACACATCGTTTGTGACGTACTTAACACATCTATTGAGAAAGCTCTTAAACCAGTCACTGGTGTTGCCTCTGATACCATAATTGTTTTGAAAAGAAAGCCTTTTAAGCAAAATTTTGTATCGAAGCACTTTGTTACATCTATCTGTTAAACTGGTCCATCTCTCGCGATACTGTATGCGACGATTTTACAAGACATGTTTATTATATGGGCTCATTTCGGCAAACGGGATTCTATAAGCACAAGCTGTCCACAAAGGAAGGGATCCCACAGAAGGAAGGAATGTTGTTTGATGGAAAATGCATGTGCGCCAGTGCACAATGTGCACGCAATACATGTAGCACATGGGAGCATGCTGGGTATACCGGTATGTGTTCGTCTGCTAGTACACAGTGTGCACACAACACATCCAGCGCGCATTCTAAAATCAGATGGGTTTTAACCAACCCAAATCAACTGGATTGATTGAATATGAACCCTGGTTAATTTTTAACCTAAATGATTTTAGAGTGCATACTCTCTTTGAAAATGGGTTCTTTGTGAATCCACATGGAACCGAAGGAGTAGGGTCAGGTTCTATAAAGAACCGCGATTCTCTACAGATTCTACTTAGATCTCGTGGTTCTATACAAGTTCTTCTGTATTTTTTCCAGTTTCTTTCTGAATTCTTGATAAAGAAGAGTATTCAACAGCAAGTTGGTTGCAATCAATTTAATGTCACCAAAATTATCAAAGGTTGTCAGTTTATCTGTCGGATCAAAGACCTGTCTGCTCTTAATCATTGTTAGATCGTTATGAAGGCGCTTTGTGATACGACAGAGAAATAGAAATGTTTATGTGTGCATCGAAGGGACGGGAGACTGATGAGGTTTCAATTTTCATGGAACGTTATCAAGTGTGCGTAGGAGCACGGTGGCTCAGTGGTAGACTGTTGGACTTCTATGCCAGAGGTCCTGAGTTTGATCCCCGTCCGGGACGACCCACGTTGTGTCCTTGGGCAAGGCACTTTATTCCGGTTGCCTACATGGGGATACGATGACGCCGTGTACTAAGACGTACTGCACGTCGATGGTGCACATGTCTTCAACCGCTGTAACACCGCTTGGGCGGAGCTTGAATAGAGTTAGAATGTTGAGAGGCTGACAGTTGTTCGTCGATGCTCTGTGGTTCTCTCCGGGTACTCCGGCTTCCTCCACCCGTAAAACTGTCACGGTCACGATTAGTCATTGTGCATAAGTATGTGACCTTAAACACCAATAAATAAATAAATAAATAAAAAAAATAAATAAATAAAGATAATAAATAAATCAAGTGTGCGTTATCTCATATTTTCCCGGTAACCTATCAAAAATGGATGTTGGTCAGCAAAGGGCCAGAGAAAATATTTTTGTTAAATCAATATATATTGAGTCAAAAAAGAAAGTATAACATTCTTTGAGGAGTAATTGTATAGTATTATCGACTTTAATTCCAAACAAATTATTGTAAATTCGAGTCTAGCTGTATGGATTTGCATAATGTCATGTTCTTAGAGTTGCCAGCGTCACGCCAGGACGTCGCAATTCAGACATGGGGTGAAATGAAAAGTTCACACATGCAGCCAATAGCGTGTATGTCCACCGTTTCCTCCTGGATGGCAAGACATCGACGTCACATGGACCTGATAAGTTTGTGGATGTCATCCTGTGGTATTGCGTTCCACTCCTGCCTTAGAACATTACGTAAATCGCCGAACGTCTGAAGATCATGAACTCGTACTCTACGGTCCAATTGATCCCAAAGAGGCTCAACTGGCGACAAATCTAGCGAAAGTGGGGGCCAGGGAAGAAGTTCGATGCTCTGCTCCTTAAGAAAGTCACGACAGATACGCGCCACGTGACATCGGGCATTGTCTTGCTGGAATAACTGCAGTCCAACGTTAGCGTTGAATTACGGGACAACAACAGCGTTAAGAATTTCGTCCCTATATCGCTGTCCATTCAGATTACCATTGATGAAGATCAACTGCGATCGATAGTGCAAGAAAATTCCTGATACACTCTTGCCCTACCATCAGCGCGCCGTAGACAAAATCGTGACTCATCACTAAAAAGAACTAAGCTCCAACGCTGCTGGGTCCAGCGAACACGCTGACGTACCCATTCTATTCTGACGGTACGATGACGTTGGGTAAGGACTAGTCCGTGGTATGGACGCCAACTTCAGATGACGTGTTCAGCGAGTCTGTTGCGGACAGTTTGTGCACTGACTCTATTGTTAGTTCTACCAGGAGTAATTGCTGCTGTCCTCGTCGCCGGAAGGAAGCAATCCCGCATGTGAGACGTCCTGATGTGTCGGTCTTGTGCACGGGTCGTAGCTCTTGGTCGACCTGAACGCGGTCGATCGGCAGTAGATCCATTGGTTCTATACCTTCCAATGAGACGGTAAATAGTGGCCACAGTGACCCCGAACTCAGCAGCGAGCTCATCTGGAGGAATTCCAGCCTCATGCACACCAATGGAACGCAACCTCTGATTTTCGGTTAACCTTGGCATTTTTTAAAATGTCGGAAGACAAAAACTAGCGTGTTTTCTCAATAACCTAGGCTGTCTAGCAGAATATAACACAAAGAACATCGTCGATCACCCATTCAATTTGACATTCTCTGGCAGCACGTGTTATTTTGAAATCCGTAGCAAAATTGTATACGGTTGGGTGGACAACAACAACATGTCATTAAACTCTTTGCATGACTTCTTGTCCACAAACATGCAACATTAGAACTATTATATTTCATCCTTTATGCTATTTTTTCACATTTGTTTCTATTATACTTTCTTTTTTGACTCAGTATATATAAATGCCCACGAGACTACTCTAATTTTCTAATTTTTAATTTTTTATCACAAAATTTCTTGCATTTATCCAACAACATATTCTATATTTACAAGAGATATGATGACTGACAATTTTCGTCATTGGAAGAGATTTACAGGAAAGTTAGCTCCCTTTAATTTTCTAAAGTTGTCAGTAAATTTAACGCTAAGGCTATGGAAATTTCATATAAAAATGAAATTTCGAAATGATAGCGAAGTTGTGTATTATCAACGTGCGCATCATTTCAAAAACATCTGGCATTTTTCTGTAGAATACTAATAACAATTTAATAATTTATCCTCGGTCTGTTTGAATGTTTGACTATTATTCTCTGTTTGAACTTATTTGACCCATTACGGTTACCTAACAAAAATACTTGCAAAAATAATTCTTGAATAACTAATTTTTTTCATTTTTTGTATCAAAAACATAGGTTATGACCCCTCGTTGGAACGAGCTCGACGAGCTCGTTCCAACGAAGGGTCATGACCTATGATTCATGTTGTTGTTGTTGTCCACCCAAATAATGAAAATTAATTGGCGATTTTTGAGAATAGCGCTGGCCGGGTTTGGCCGTTACGTTTAGGTAAAGGGTTAAAAATAAGAAAGCGGCGCTTTCACCATTTCTTTGATGTTCCGTAACTTTTTTCCTGTTCATTATATCAACATTGTGCACATTCGTTCACATAATACAGTCACTTTCCGTTCCATTAATAGAAGAGTCTAGGAGGTGAGATTTGCTATTTTTTTCTGACAAGAATAAAAACTGACCAATTTATTGTAAAAATACATGTGCTAAGCACAGAGCCAATGTGAACAGTTACTTAATTGCTTCTAAATAGCTTGCCATAAAAGCGAAGTTTCTTTTGTAACTTTTTGTAAACGAAAACAACAGACAGATTCGAGAGCTGGCTGTTGTTTTCGTTAATTAGAAGTAACAAAAGGAAACTTCGCTTTATTTTCTACTGATGTCATTCGTATTTTCTCAACAATTGCAATAATTTTAGAGAGATAATTTTATTGAAAGTCGGCTTTCATGAGGAGATGAATCGTGGATGTCCACTCAACTGCAATGTGCATGTCATTACGGGTTCGCTATATTATAGAAACTGTATATATACTATCTTGAGTTAAAGGAAAACATTTACGACAGAATGGATGGCATTTAGTTCTGGTCCTTTTTTTTTTTACTTTTTTTTTCAAACGGGCAAACAGAAACTGATTCATGTTATTATACAAATATTAAAATAAATTTGTATCTCTGTGATTCTACGTCTGTCTTAGGGTATATTTTGTGCACTTCCACGAGTATTTGAGCGGGTTTCGTCGTATTACAAAATGCAACTCCATGGACAGGACAAACGTTGTAAATGTAATAAATATTACAAAATGCAACTACATCGACTGGAAAAACCTTGCAAAATGTAATAAAATATTTTCAAGTAGAGCAATCAAACTCATTCATTGTATCATACAATTATTAATAGATCTTCCATATATGTTCGTAGCGTTTTGTCTTATGACCCCTTTATTCCGGAAGCACCCAAGCCAGTTTCTGTTGGAAAACGTCAATCCAACCAGCTATTGTCGATTTCTTTGAGAGGCACACGTTGCCGTGGTATAAAGTAAATTGCAGTCATTTCATAGCTCACAGTTTAAACAAACGAAACCCCATAACAGAAGCCCAATCAATCACCGTAACGGTTGAACGTTTTGGGAAGACGGTCAATCATCGCTAGAAAGCCCGTTTTCTGGGCATCATCATTAACAAGAACCTGACCCTCAAAACGCCTTGTGACAAAATAACCAGTAGAGCAATAGCCCCATAAGTGCTTGCACGAAGCCCTGGTGCTAGAGTGTCTATTCTGAGGCTCTTCGCGATCTTCGTCAGGCCCATTTTCGACTGTGTTGCGGTAGTCACACACACATACTGTGTTAGTCGGATTGAAGCAAGTAAATCGGGTGTAAGCCTTCAGCTTGGCGCTAGGGGCGCCCAGGACACCCGCGTCACGACTTTAAACACTCCACGAGCACCTCACTAACCTTGCAGCCTCCCCTCCCCCCCCCCCGGGGGGGGGGAGGGGGGGCTGGGAAATGGCGTGCCATGTGCACCAGGAACTTCGGGTCAGGGTTGTAATCTAAAAATCACCTTTCTGGATGTCGCCAAGAGAAACGTCATGGTGTCTGACCTGCGGCCCAGATATATTCTCCCGGTCCCTTGCATGCTGGGCACGCTAGTAGTATGTTATTTACCCAGCCTATCCTCGCCTAATCCCGGACCCCGGGACCCCCAATGTCCTGTCGCTGGCACAACAACTATAGATTCAATGGCCAACTCCAGTCGCATGGCTGTTTACAATGGGCATCGTTTGCATCGCATGCTGGGTGTGGATGCTTAATGCAGGGTGTATGTGAATGGGAAAAAACAGGCATCAAGAGTGAGAAACTGTTAGAGTAGCTGTGACGGCGGCGACGTCACGGTGAGTGCGCTGTCGTTGCCCATGGAGCTGAGTGACTGGGCGTTGTTCGGGCCTAGTGAGAGGGCTGTACCGCTGAGTGGCCCCGGTCCTATAGATTAGTACTACTGTCCATGGGATGGGCTAGCTGCGTTTGCTGGCTCAGTCGACCAGGCCCAGGGATTCAAAGCGCTCAATATCAACGGAAATAACGGGCACAAGCCTAGTGGGCGACTGACCTGATGATAATATCAATTCCCTTCATCACTCCGCGTTATGTCGCATGGGGGTGTAAGGGCTGGACACCGGAGCCCGAGTAGCGAGTGGAGGACGCCTGTGGAGCCCGAGTAGCGAGTGGAGGACGCCTGTGGCTTCTCTCGGTGACTCCAAAGGGCGAATGGGTGTTGTGTTTGGATTCCCTCTTGAAAAAAAAGGTTTATTACATTTTGAAACGTTTTTCTCGTCCGGGTTTAATGCTGTTCGTAGAAGCGACAGATATTGGGTAGGGCTATCCACGGATTTGGTAATCGAACAGGTGTTGATGAGATCCATCATAAGTTGAGGCGAATTGACACGAGGGAGAGAGGTTACAGAGCCAGTTGGTTCACAATGGGTATATACTATGCGTCGTTATGAAGAGGTGCACGGGGCTATGACTAATTTGACAGAATAACAAGTATCGAACCCCAGGACAGCACATCGAGCTTGGTGCATCCAGGATCCGACGCGATTATGGCGACTTCTTGAAAATCCAAGATTGGTTTGATACACATGAGCCGTTCGATATCAATGACAGTAAGCTTCGCTCTCTGACCTCACCACTTGTGACAAAGTGACAAAGACGGCATTAATTGCAAAAGAATAGAAGAAGTTGGTGAGAAAATGCGGAAGCAATTCGATAGCAAACCAGTCACGACAGTAACAGAGAAAAAAATCGACCACATAAAATCATTGGACCACTTAACCCTTTGAACTCTAGTGGTATCTTCCATGTCAGTTCAGTAGAAAAACTTAGAAGAGTCAATATTCATTATATGGGGTAGACCTGTCAATATTTTCAACGTGCAGCCCCGGGGCTGCACGTTGAAAATATTGATGGGTCTACCCCACACATTTACTGAACAGCCATCCTATATAAGGACGGTATGACGTATCATGTTCCTGGCTGTAAAAGGGGCCGCAAGGGTTCAAAGGGTTAACACCCAGCGTGAAAGCTGACAACAATAAACTCCACATCAATCCCACAGTTTTATTTTCTCGACTGATCGCTATTGCGCAGCGAGAAGAAAATGCAGCGCAATGCTTCTCATATGAAGTAACAGCAAAACCAACTGCTTTGTTTAAAGATCACTTTATGCAAAAACCAGCAAGGGCACAATTAGCAAAAGTATGACAGAGGCTTGCAAGCAATCTGAACATCCCAATCAGACCACAACCGTTGTTGATGACGTCGCCCTTCTCCATTGTGTTAAGAGGGTGAAAGGATCAGGCTGCGTAGATGTGTGTGAACAATATGCCGAATGAATAGGTCTCCTTCCAATGAGGGGTCATAACCTATGTTTTGGAAGCAAAAAATGATAAGTTTTAGTTATACGAGGATGTTTTTTCCAAGTGCCGTCTGCAACTCAAGTTAGGTGATGGGTTAAAAAGTCATACTAAGGTGCTAATTTGTGCGTGTGTGTGTCATATGATAAATAGAATATGAAATGAGTGTTTTTCTCATATAATATTTATGAAACTCGTCCGAATTTTCCGTTTGGGCTCGCCAGAGGCTCGCCAAAACGGAAAATTCTTAGACTCGTTTCATAAATATTATATGAGAAAAACACTCATTCCATATCCTCTATTTATCGAATGGTAAAAATAAAGCTCAATTCATCAGGCTGCTTTCACGGGTACTAGAGAATGAAGGGCATAATGTCCAGTGTAGTAGCGATGATGCAGACACAGTGATAGTGTCTTGTTCACTTGAGATAGTTTCTCGTGGGTCAAATGTGACTGTTGTCGCTGACAATGATACTCACCAGCTAGCACTGCTAATTTATCATTGGAATGACAGGATGGCTGACATTTATTTCACGCGTGGAGTCCTAAAATCCACAGGACGTAGTCCAACGGTCTTCAACATTTCTGGCATTGTACAGACGGTAGGCCGTGAGAAAGTTGCACACATGCTTTTCATTCATGCCTGGCGTGGATGCGACTCAACCTCCGCAATTTATGGCCAGGCCTGGGTAAGACAAGCTTCATGAACAAGATCCCATTTGAAGACTATACAACGCATTTCAGGCGTTATGGCTGATTCCAATGCCAACTAACAAGAAATTGGGGAGGTTGGTTTCCAGTTGTTCAGGCTAATGTATAAGGGAAAAACAGATGACACTTTGAATGGCTTACGGTTTGCTAAATTTATCGAGATGGTATCGACTATCAAAGAGCCACCGCCCCACAGAAACTATCACCCACAGAGCGTGCAGCATACTTTCATAGCCTGAGGACTCATCCCCAGGTTATCATTTGGAAAACCTTGAACAACAGAGCCTTTGATCCTCGTGATTTGGGCTGGAAGTTGCAAAAAAATCATCTCGTGCCATCCAAGACAGACATCGCGCCGGCCCCCGAAATGCTGCTTAAATTTGTAAGGTGCAAGTGTAATCCTACACGCAAAACTCCATGGGGTGGAAATGCATGCACTTGTAGAAAAAAATGGATTGAAATGTATAATTACATGTGCGGATTGTCGAGGGAATGGGTGCAGCAATTCAAAAGAGATTGCAGTTGACTCCGATGAAGAAGATACATAAGGTTGATGTCATCGCTTTATCGGCGCCTGAGTGCTAGAATGTTCTAGGTCCCCTATGGGGCATAGAACATTCTAGCACTCAGCCGACGTTATGGTGCATGATGATACATCGAGTCAAAAGCAACCGTCTCATTTTCAGTTCATAAGAACTATATAAAGGATACATCTGTGAGATGAGTTATACGGGGGAATTGTATTCGTCTCCGTTATAATTACCATAGACGGCAGCCATCCTGTCAAACTGTTGCGATTGCATCATGAACACCTGTATATTTGGCACTTAAATTTTGATTTCTGTTGCCGGTTATCGGGATACTCTGACTGTTGCATTCTATCTTGTGAATTATGGCAGGAAAAGCACGAGAATTAATATTTTGTCACTTACGCTCACGTCGGAATTTCGTTGCAGAGAATTTCCAGACTCCGCCCCGATATTCCACCATTTTGGAAGCCATTTTGGCAACCATCTTGGAGAGCTAGCATAGCTGAGTTGAAATGTATCACCACCGTTCAGTTTTATGCACATTGTTGAAGTATGGTTGCTAATCGCAGATCCATATCAATGTTATTCCAACTTTCGTCTATTTTTTTTTTAGAATTGGCAGCCATCCTGGTCGCTATTTGGATACAAATTCTTCCCCAATGTGGATTTTATCGGATTTTGGATATGTTGTAGAGCAGACATTCATGCGTCGATTGACACCAGGAAACTCTTGTTACAAATTTATTCTGGGCCAAACCCTATGTCGACCATACTAGCTCTGTTTGCGTGCAGGAGCTTGTGTTTTACAGCATTTTTCTTTTTATTTTAGTGCAATGGTGGCCGGGTAGGTGTGAGTTAACTGGTTAAGCACTAGAAGCCACTATCACAGCTTTCAAAAAATGAGGGCATCAGAGCAAAAGCCAACATTTTCCTTACTCATGTTTCCAATTCAGTTAAATGAAAATAACATTTTATTTATATACGTTTGCTCTATTACAATAATTTGTAATAAACAAATTTGGAATTACACATTTAGACCACCCAGGCTCTCAGTCAGCCCTTTACCCAGCGTAACGGCCAAAACCGGCCAGCGTTATTCACAAAAATCGCCAATTAATTTTCATTATTTTTTTCATTTTTTGTCTCAAAAACATAGGTTATGACCCCTCTTTGGAACGAGCTCGTTCCAAAGAGGGGTCATAACCTGTGTTTTTGACATAAAAAATGAAAAAAAATTAGTTATTTAAGAATTTTGTTTGCAAGTGTCGTCTGCTTTTCATGTTAGGCAAAGTCTGAAAGTTAATACTTTGTCTAATACTACTAGGGGGCGATACTTGCGAACATTTTGCCTCAAATACATACCTTATAACCTCTCATTAGAACAGGCTCGATGAGGAATCATAAACTACGTTTTGGAGGCAAAAATTGGAATGGCGAATTTTGTAAATAACCTTGAGTGATGCCCCGTTACGTTTGGTAAAGGGTTATTTTTTTCAGAGCTGTTATTGTTGCGACTCCCATAATCCGATACCAAAAAGATGTCTACTCAAGAAACTTGTACGTTCTCAATAAATGAATCACATTTAAAGAGCTTGTTAAATAATGCAAGATAAAACCAGTGGTGTATTGATTGAGATTTCTAAACTGATCAACGGCTCCAACGCGCAATGGCATGTCGTTCTCTGGGTTCCAATGTGTTCTATGTGCCAGTAGGCTGCCAGTAGGCACATATAACACTTTGGAACTCAGGGGATGATGTGGTTGCTGCACGTCCATCATTGCGTAAGAATTTGTGGGTTGTGCTCTATAGGACATCCCCGTGTTGATTGTTAAATATTTATTTATTTATTGGTGTTTAAGGTCACATACTTATGCACAGTGGCTAATCGTGACCGTGACAGTTTTACGGGTGGAGGAGAGGACCACCGATCATCGACGAGCAACTGTCAGCTCCTCAACATTCTAACTCAGTTCAAGGTCCGCTCAAGCAGGGTTACAGCGGTTGAAGACATGTGTACCATTGTCGATTGATAAATACAGAATCGGGAAGTCATCAAGTCCAGCTGCATTCACACAATGCTCAAATGGAAAGAAAACTAAGAAAAAGGGACACGAGGATTGACGCCTTTCAGCTTTCACAAGAAAAGAATTCAAACAAAATTACCACAAAAACCCCAGCTATTACTAAAAGGCACGTTTAGAAGTTCGTAATGGAGAAGCCTTAAATTTAATGAATTAACAAAAACATCAGAGAATTCTGTAACATACTTACGATTTCTTTGGTTCCGCAGTATTTTTCTGATTTTAGCATGTTCACTGAAGTACTTGAAGTGCCCAGGTTCACTCATTTTCTTTTTTTTTTAACTCTTTCCTCGGAACAAACAGCAAGCTGGAGTGTAGGGTCCTGTGCAGGGACCTAGGAACAAGAGTATGTGTGTGTGTGGGGGGGGGGGGGGGGGGGGAGGGGGGCACAAGGGGTACATGTTCCCCCGTGACTCTTTCCAGAGAGATAGATGGGGCGGAGACATTTTTGGCATTAGCAGGAAAATGGGGTAGTGATTCCTTGATTCCTTACTCTAAGGATATTATGGCCTTTAACCTGTTGATCCCGACCAGGATCATGATACGCCATAACGTATAGGATGGCTGTTCAGTAAATGTGTGGGTAGACCAATCAATATTTTCAATGTGCAGCCCTGAGGCTGCACGTTGAAAATATTTCTAATTGCTCCCGCTAAACTGCGTGGGAGATACCACTAGTGTTCAAAGAGTTTACAAATTTACAATTTTCAAATTTACAATTTTGGCTTAATATTGAACAAATTCCCTCATGAGAAAATTTGTTAAATTTGGAGACAAAAGGGTTCATTTTGCTAAATGTAGAGGTGCGTGTGCCTCAAACATAGCTTTGTGTATTGTATTCCTACCATCCCACAAAGGCACATGGACCAACACTGATATATATATCAATGTGTGGGCGCCCTTGTCTGTTGATACATGGTGTCAATGCACGCACAGCATGTGTTGTTAGGGTGGCACGTGTTTCCGTCGTAATTTTGTATACTGGAAGCCGCCATCTTGTTTTCTGTGGTGACGCGTGGTTGTTTTGTGACCCAAAGTCAACTAAAAGGACAGGGGTGTGTTCGGTTATGATTTCGATTCCGTGAGAGTATATTTACGTACCGAAATGGACCCTACAACGTCTCCAAACTTCCGAAATCCTCGTTTGTTCATTCTTACTTTGATGGCACGTGGTTACTGTGGGATCCAGAGGCTAGTAATAGGGCCGAGAGGTCTCTAAAGAGGTGTGTTCGATTGAATGGGGGTACTTTTGCTGGTTCATATTTTTACCAAATCCCCGGTTACTTCCCATAATTACCCAAATGGACCGGAAAAATACCCCAAATCACCAAAAATCACCGAAAGGATCCGGCTTATAAGAGTAGCACATACTGCTATAGGACTGTGGCGTGTTGTTCTATTATACAAGAATATGACTAATTACCCGGATGGACGTGGCAGTAACCTAAACCCACTAAAAACAATTCCAAATCACCGAAATGGACTTTATTTGGCTCGGATTCTCTCAGAATTCCAGATTTTTTGCTTATCCCAAGCACCATTCTACCTATACTCATCCCACTATTTGACCGAGTCCTAACTATCTCTGATCTCGAAATTTTGCCTCAACCAATCAGATCACTCTGTCCATCTAAACCTCGCCAACTGTCACATCATTGTCAAATACAAGGTTCCGAAGAAGAGGTTCTGGGGTCAATCGAGCAGTGACTAGAACAGCCATTGACCTAACGATTCAAATCTTAATTAGCAATTAGAGTAATTACTCGAAAGAATGACTTCTGGTACGACTCTTCGACTCATCTCGGTATTTCATGATCCTTACGACATGCATCATATACAGCTCATATCTGCTAGGTCTAATATGGCGCCTTAACATTTCAAAGCTTCCAGTAGTTCTACTATTGACTTCTACCACGACTAAAGCTGTCTATCCTGTGATCAGCCTCTATTGTATTCACCATTACAATAGTGTTGTACCATCCCTGAAGCCTTGTACCATTTACTGTTGACCTGTAACATATTGCTCTCAATACATATCATCACACTATATTACCGTTACGAATCCCAGTTCATATCACTACCATACTTAATTTCCAGCACCAGTCGAGTACAGTCTTTTTACTCTAGCAAATATTCGATCTCGGAAATAGAGAATATAACCATAGTAGCTTTGTGTACCAAATGTTCATCACGAGTGGTGAAGTGGTGTTAACCGCGAGCCTTTGGCGCGCGGTTAACACCACTTCACCACTCGTGATGAACATTTGGTACACCAAGCTACTTTGGGTATATTTTATTTAAGAGTCGCTATTATATTTTTTTCGATTTTACTGAACAGAAGACGTACAAACGTGCGAATTTGTTTACATGAGCAGCAGCAGTGGGCGGTACCAAATGTTCATCACGAGTGGTGAAGTGGCGTTAACCGCGAGCCTTTGGCGCGCGGTTAACACCACTTCACCACTCATGATGAACATTTGGTACACCAAGCTATTTTGGGTATATTTTATTTAAGAGTCGCTATTATGTTTTTTTTCGATTTTACTGAACAGAAGACGTACAAACGTGCGAATTTGTTTACATGAGCAGCAGCGGTGGGCGGTACTTCCGCTGTCAATTTTATCGCCGAAACGAAATGGAAAAAGAAACGGAGCCTTTTTCGTTTTAATACCATAATAACATACTATTTCAAGTTGTGCATGCTTTATTAACACGAGACAATGCATGTTTGTTACCTTTTGTCATGTTATGAGGTAAACCCATTTAAAAACGTAATAAATAATTGCCACTTTCATTTCACTCTTCGCGAGGCGGCGTGCGATAATTTTAGACAAGTTTGCCTTCAGGTCGACGTCACCAAAGGTCAACTTGGATGTAGTTGTACTGGAGGCGTCAATTTTTACTACTGAAATCCCTTTGCTGGCGTGTTCACCGCGGTTGGTGTGGAAAGCTAAAATTCATGTCATAGACTTTTCGTATATAGTACAATAGGTAATCATGGCATAAAGAAGGGATTAGGGATTCTATATCATAAAAAGGGATTCTGCAGGTAGAGCACCGGGAAGCGTGGGTGATGATTCCATTGAATGAGTGAACGAACAATGCGAATAACTGCTCCCTGGAGTAAATGTACTCACAACGCTTCGACTCATTTTGGAAAAAGTGGTGCTGAGGTCCAGTCGGTTGTAAGTAGGGTCCGGTAAACGTTGGAGATTTCAATCGATTTCGAATCTTGTCACTGATTCGATTCGAAACCGTCTTGATTATTCGAAAAAAAATCGAATCCTGGAGAGATTTGGATTTCTTACAGTTCTTTATTCTCGACATTCTGAAACTCTCCCAACAATTTTCTTATGAATAAGATTGAACGCATCCTGTCTGACAAGATAGCACAAATTCAGTCGGAAAATTCATAAAAATCACTTTTGAAGCGATAGTGCTGTACATGAACAATTTACCCAACAAAAAGCAGACAAAAGCACGAAAAACAATCTGACACGCAAAAGGAAGATATGCACAATTTAATTAATTAATTAATTAATAATTCATTCATTCATTCATTCATTCATTCATTCATTCATTCATTCATTCATTCATTCAGGGAGCGCGGTGGCTTAGTGGTTACGGTATTGGATTTCAAATCGAAAGGCTCACTGTTCGATCCCGCCAGATGGCAACTGCGTTGTGTCTTTGGGCAAGGCACTTTATCCTGATTGTCCACGTCGGTGGTACGGAGAGTTGTTGTTGTGTTCTTGGGAGTACTGCACGTCGATGGTGCACTGTCATCAGCCAATGCTTACCCCTACTTGAGTGGGGTACGTTTGCGAGTCTAACAGTTGCTCGACCTTGCTCGGTGGTTCTCTCCGGTTTTCTCCACCCGCAAAATTGTCCGACATGAGGTGAACCTGGCTGTCGAAAGTTTCGTAAACCCTAATAAATAAATAAATAAATAAATAAATAAATAAATAAATAAATAAATAAATCGTCCATACATCAATTAAATAACCCGTTGGAACGCCATGAAGTGAAGCAATGCTTTCTTCCACGATAAACACGTTCTGCTCTATTGGTAAAATAGGTCCTCATTGGCAACGCCAGAGGTGGATGTCCTCTAATAAGCCCCCCTCCCCCTCCCCCCCCCCCCCCCCCCCCACACACACACACACATTAGGCCAGAGGGATTACTTAGTGATCGCCATTCCAGGGTTAAAACATAATAAATCTGCTGCTTCTCCCCGGGATAGATTACAACTTGAAACCGTGTTGTGTATATTGAGAAATAATCGACTATGGCATTCATGACTTTGTTAATGATCGGTAATTTCCGTGAATAGTGAGTTGTGGCAGAAACTATTCCGTAGTATGTATACAATCGAACGTTGTCGAGTACTACTCGACAACGTTCGTTTGTATACACACTGCGGAATTGTTTCTGCGAATACTGCTTTCAAATCGAACTCCTGTTCGAAATATATAGAGGAGATCTACTCTGTTTTAGTGAATATCAGGAATTATCTGATGAGTGTGGATCTGAAAGTTTTATTTTTCACGAGTGCTTGCGCTTGCGCAGCGTAGATTTTCTTTTTATTATATGCTATGTGACATTTTAATGCGCAATATTCAGCCTAATTCGACTGCAAACGGTTTCAAGACAATAATAAAATGCTGCTGAGGGTTCACATGGTAAGGTTTTGTTGAAATGTTTTGAAAACTTTAAAAAAAACTAATTACAATAACAAGTTTTGATATCGCGTTCGTTGGGTAAAGGGTTAATACCCCTTTGAGACTTTAATTATCCTGACGTTCAAACGTAACTGGGAATTCAGTTTCTTTAACATTTTTCAAAATGTGACGTCAAACGTCGGAAAGTACAAATAACAAGATATTTTTCATATCAGAGATTATCTGGTTGAGGGCTAGATTATTTTTGGTGGTCTGAATTTGTTATTCAAAACTTGTTTTATTACAAATTATTGGAGAGTGCCCACAGGCACTCTCCAATAAGTTATAATAAAAAAAAATTATATAAACAAAATATTATTTGTGTTTGACAGAATGTGAAATATAAGCAAGGAAAGTGTTGGCTTTTGCTCTTGTATCCTCATTTTTTGAAAGACCTGATAGTGGCATCTAGCACTCAACCAGTTAAGAAGTCTTGACAGCAGGATTATATTAGTATTTTAAGCTGCGATAACATTCGGCTCAACGATTGTCACTAAGCACTATTCGGGAGAAAATAGGAATTGAGGTTAAAACTTTAAATAGTCGAAAAATAATAACAAAACAAATGACCACAAAGTATCAACGCGCTGTTTGATTTCGTACGTCATAAGACGTACAAAGGTATCAAAGGATAATCACTGCCACTTCAAGCTGAAAGGTTTTATCTGCACACATCAGCTCTGGTAACAAAGGTATTCAATAATAATAATAACACTTCGGCCGGCCGCTGATTTGTCGCGGTTCTCGTATGAGAAGGCCTTGGTTACCCGTGTTCTACCAACTGCTTCCCTTTCCCGCGCTTTTTCTCTCCTCCCAACACTCGGAGACGAACTGCTTGATGACATCCCTTGCCCCATTCTTCCCAATCTCTTAGATTAGTATATTAACCCTCTCCTTTGAGTCGCCCCCTAACCACATGTCCTTCATTCTCCCATCCCACTTCCCCATTATACTCCCCATGAATCTTGTTCTTTTAGACTGGTATTTTGGGCATTCTATAAGAAAGTGTTCCAGGGTCTCCACCACGCCCAAGTTACACATCTGGCACTCCTTTTCACTGCTTTTCCCATTTTTGTCCCTCAGCTCCAGGGACCGCGACCTCAGCTTGAACAACAGTGACCCCTCAAAGGTGCCATCAAGGTACTCTTTAAAACCAGGCTTCTCTTTATCACGCAAGCCACCCAAAGATCTCTTTGATTTGAACCCCTCTCGCCAATTACGGTTACAATCCTCAATGACCCTTTCTCTGACGATCTTTTTGCCCTTGTTTGCCCCAACGTCAAGGTCCAAGATCTCCAATGAGTAGTTTTCTACTAGCTCCCTCACTTGGACCATCCACCCCGTCTTGATATTTGAGTTGAAAGTTCTCAGGAACATTACTTTACACCATAGGCTATCGCGGAGATTACACCATCGGCCTGCATCGTTCTGCAGGATTTCCAAGCTCTTAACAGCTGTGTGGTTTCAATGAAACCATAACAATTATACTCTGCTAGCTTTCACTGCTCGATAATGTGAGAAGCGTTTGCATCAGTCAGAGGTTGAAGAGGTTGAAGAGGTTGCAAAGATTATATTCTTGATTGATATGATAGCCCATACCTAAATCATCGATAGAAAAGTGTCGTTTTATTTCCCAGTAGTGTCATGAAACCAGCAATTATGAAAGTACTGAGGTTGTTGGTGAGTGGAAATAGTTGACATGCCAAATGTTACCAAGGCAGAAGGACAGTAACATTAAAAACCAATAAACATTGCAAACACAAAACTAGGAGTCTCGCGATTGTTGATTTTCCTAATCGATTAATTGGCCGAGATAATCGATTATAATCTATTAATCGTCCTCAAATAACTCCTTATCAAGAACGTTACAAACAATCATACCCTGACCAAAAACGAAATTTCGAATTATCCACCTTGGGTCTGGGAAAGTTTGGTTGTTGAAATGATCCATTGTGCTGTTCGCACCGCATTTCTGGCTGATTAAGTTTGATTGTTGAAATGACCCCTTGTGCTGTTCGCACCGCATTCCTGACTGTTTATCTATTAATGTCCCTGCATCGGGTCAAACAAAGATTATGGAGTATCAAAGATTGGCGGCACTGAAGTTGAAGAACTTGTAAAATCTCAAATTCATGTGCGTCTTGAGGCGAACTGGTTCCAACTAGGACCCTCTGGACGTTGCCCCCTTCTCCCACTTTCATATAGAGAAGCGGGGGGGGGGGGGGGGGTGTAACGATGGCAGTGTCCTAGTTAGGACTGCCCCCCCCCCCCCCACACACACACCCCTGAGAAAATTTTGCAAAGTGTTCTAAGAACGAATCTGAGGTATTTGTAGCGAGTGGAGCTCCTATCTTGGAGACCATTTTAGGGCTCTGTCTTGGGTGAAAGTTTCATTTGGCTAATGTCATTGGGGCTTGCAAAAAAGTTAGCGGTCAAAGCTCCTGTCCCCAGTAACACTCCCACCACAGTAACACTCCACCCCTCCTCCTTACTACGCCACTGGAAGATTTTCAGCGTATCTGTTGTGAAACAACACGTTCCCTGAGTTCCAATGTGTTCTGTGTGCCTACTGGCAGCCTACTGGCAGCCTACTGGCACATGGAACACATTGGAACTCAGACGACGAATAGTCGGTAGGACGACTTATTACTGGTATACAAACCGAACTAGAATAAAATATGAATTATATGTCGCCGTCTCTTCGAAATGTCCGTACATTTTTAAGGCAGGCAATTTGGGATGAACGTCATACAGTTATCTGAAAAACTGAAATTTGCATGTTTGTGGCACACATAATAAATTAATAACTCCTCACATTTATCTTAAGAAATAATTCAATTTATATCAATTCTTCGTTCATTTTCTAAGCATTTAAAGGGAAAGAAAATTCACCGATTATTCGACTAAGGAAAATACTAATCGATTTCGCCATGAACGATCGATAATCGATTAAACGAATATTTGTGGCAGCCCTTACAAAACAGTTGCTCCACAACGTCAAAGCTATGACCTTCTAACATTATTTCTAGAGGTCAAGTCATAATATTGCCAGTTGCTCAACCAGCAGACGTTTCTCACCTTCTTTAGTTTGTTTTGTTATATTACCTACGGATAACTTCGGGTCATGTCGTCAACAGCAAAAAAAAAAAAAAAAAAAAAAAACGGCTGGATTAAGTTACCAAATTTAAAGCATGAGTCCTCAGTTTACAATATACGGTACCGAGCTCTACAATTTGCAAGCTGAGAGTATCGTATTTATCTTAGAGGAGGTTGGCTTTGGTCACGTTGTCTTCTGTCAGATTGATAGAAGACTGGTGGTGTTGGGGGTGACATGGGGTGACAGAAATACACCCAATCTGGCTTTGTTAACTCCCTATGGTGAAAACGAATTGTAAACAATTAACACTTCGTCCCCTGAGTTCCAATGTGTTCTATGTGCCAGTAGGCACATAGAACACATTGGAACTCAGGGGACGACTTGTTATATTTGCTCGATGCCAAGTTTATACCGTTAAATAAAAAGCTATACTGATTGTATGAACATCAAGTATGTTCCTCTATTACCCCACAATAACGATTGGGATTTATTTATTGCTGATTGGTTGGTTGGTGGTTGGTTGGTAACATGGTGTTCAGTGTTTGCACAACCAGTATGGTTATATCCTGGCATAATAGAGAGGAACAAATCAGGCGATGGTGGCCACGTTTGTCTCTCTGAACCCTTCCCCTCAGGTAATGGGGTAATGAGGTCAAATTCTTCCTTTATCCAAACGAATGCCAAAAGATAGCAAAATATGTTAAAATGGCATTAAACGGTCATCAAGTGTATTTTCTTTTAACTGTGCACTTTTATTAATGTTTTCGCGGTAATGTAACCCTCTACCTAACATGAAAGGCAGACGACACTTGCAAACAAAATTCCTGAATAACTATTTTTTCTATTTCGCCGTCAGAACATAGCTTATGACCCCTCAATGGAACGAGCTCATCGAGCTCGTTCCAATGAGGGGTCATAAGCCATGTTTTTAGATAAAAAATGAAAAAATAATGAAAATTAAGTGGTGGTTTTTGTGAATAATGCTGACCGGTTGTGGTCGTTACGTTGGGTAAATGGTTATGGTGTAAATTTGTAAGTTCACTGGTAACACCATTTTCGAGACCCCCACACCAGCCCGCCCCATTTGTGGACACCCACTTCCTCTAAACTCTTAAAACGTGTCTTCCTGAGAAAATAAAGTTCCAAACGCTCCTGAGTTATGGGTATTATTGTGGTGCATATCGTAATTAATACAGATTACATCATAAAATGGATTAGTTCATTTTCCAGTTCAACTTTCCAAACTATCACCTTATCCACCTATTAATTATAAAAATGGATGTGTTTTCAACATTCCACATGCCCAAATACTAGCAAAATGATTGATTCAAGCTCCAGCAAAAAAACTATGTTGAATTCTTTCTAATTAAAATTGACGACACTACCAGTCCTTAACTGCATTGAATTGTCTTCGAAGCAATTCCCCAAACTGTCAATTGAAGTGCCTGCTTGATTCAGCAGTTTTATTCTTGTGAGTATTTTTTATAATACCTAGAAAGGCTGTTGAAGTCTCATTGGTTTAACCCTTTACCTAACATGAAAAGCAGACGACACTTGCAAAACAAATTATTGAATAACTAATTTTTTTCATTTTTTGCCTCAAAAACATAGGTTATGACCCCTCATTGGAACGAGCTCGACGAGCTCTTTCCAATGAGGGGTCAAAACCTATGTTTTAGAAACAAAAAATGAAAAAATAATGAAAATTAATTGGCGATTTTTGAGAATAGCTCTGGGCGTTACGTTAGGTAAAGGGTTAAATAATATAATTTTTTTTTACATATTTCTCTTTTGAATAGGTTCAGGTAACGAGTACAGTAAACAACGAGACATTGTGTGTTGTACTAATTATTCCAAAATATCCAATAAACTTTGTCACAAGCTCATGGAATGATAAATGCTACTGTGATAGAACCTAACTTTGCCAAACTAATTGTAAACTTCTGTACATATGGATCTCTAGACTTTTGAATGAGACATCACCCTGACAGTAAGAGTGGATGCCCTGCTGATCTGAAAATCAAATTAGATATATCAGATGGCATTGGCTATATTTTGTTGTTTCAAGCTGGAAAGTCTTCTGAAAATGTACTGTTATGGTTAGTTTTAATAAAAAATAATAAGAGATGATACAATAGTTAGCTACTTAGAGAGCAATCGCTTGACTGGACGGGTTACTCGAAATAATTCATGAGAGGTGATGGACGTTGTACAAACACGAGTGCGCACGAGTGTTTTACAATATAGTCCCTCGCTTCGAATGAATTATTTCACGTAACCAGTCCAGTCAAGGAATTACTCTGTTTATTACTTTTCATTATTAACAATAATTATATTATTTAACCCTTTACCTAACGTAACTGCCAAATCCGTCCAACGCTATTATCAACAATCGCCAATTAATTTTCTTTATTTTTTCATTTTTTGTCTCTAAAACATAGGTTATGACCCCTTATTGGAACGAGCTCGTCGAGCTCGTTCCAATGAGGGGTCATAATCTACGTTTTTTTGAGACAAAAAATGAAAATAATAGTTATTCAAGAATTTTTTTTGCAAGTGTCGTCTGATTTTCATGTTAGGTAAAGGGTTAAAAAAAGCAAAAAAAAAAAACAACAACAAAAAAACCCCAGTGAAGTCCCCATTACACCCACGGTAAATCGTCTTCGTTTGCGCGCACGGATACATGACACAATAGTTAATTGCATAATTCACTTCTGAAGTTATCGTTTATAATCAAACCCGGAAACCCCAGTAAATCACACTTTGGAAAGTAATAATGCCTAATAATGGTGTGTTGACCTATAATATGTTGGTTTTTTTTTGGTTTTTTTGCCTTTAAAAATTAATTTTAGGGTGAAACCGAAAGAAATTACAAGAGGTGTAAAAAATTGCTTCCGGTTGTCATTATAGTGATACCCATCCACCCTGGCATACCTTCCGGCACTTTTTACAGTCCAGCCCTACCCGATGACAAAGAGGAAAAAAATCAGTCACAAATAATCATTCCCTATTCTTCTTTTGTTTTGTTTTGTTTTATTATGGTTGAACGACTACGCATGTCTGCATTATTACCCGCAAATCTAAATAAATGTATTTTCATTTGGTAAATGAGTTTCACCTTCAGCAGGTTAGGCCTATTTCTTCTACTTCAGCCATTTGCCAGACTAAGCTAGCTTTGGTAGGTATTTCTCGCCGGGATACAGAGTCCCTTGCCACTAAAATAAGTATAAATCGGGCACATTTAACCAAAATTCTCTCCAGCAAATTTAATGGACTTCTTGGCCAATGATATTGTTTAGTTTGATTTAGATGAATTTTTTCATCAAATCCAGTCCTGTCTGGCTGCTTCACAGACAATCCAGTCCTACCTGGCTACTTCACAGATAATCCAGTCCTACCTGGCTACTTCACAGATAATCCAGTCCTGCCTGGCTGCTTCGCAGATAATCCAGTCCTGCCTGGCTGCTTCACAGATAATCCAGTCCTGCCTGCCTGCTTCACAGATAATCCAGTCCTGCCTGGCTGCTTCGCAGATAATCCAGTCCTGCCTGGCTGCTTCACAGATAATCCAGTCCTGCCTGGCTGCTTCACAGAATTCGAGACGTCGGGAATTTGAAAATCTTTGTGAACTATTTGTTGTTATTGATTATTGATTATTTATAAAACTTACCTCCCCTTTCAAATACGATGGCTACCGTGGGGACCCTTTTCTGTATGTGACCAATGTGCATTCCAGTAATTCAATTATACTGAGATCAATGGTATTCAGTGGTATTTGTACATTTTGCTAAAAAAAAGATTATAAATGTGGAGTGACACGAAGAGACGTTGGCAGCTATTTCAAAGGCTTCGTTTGTAAATCGCCCTTCCTCCTACCCCGTCCAACCACACACGCCTTTTAACACCTTCTGTATCAAAGAACACGACGCAAGAACCAGAAGCGCATTTCGTCCCCTGAGTTCCAATGTGTTCTATGTGCCAGTAGGCTGCCAGTAGACACATAGAACACATTGGAACTCAGGAGACGATTTGCTAAGTAGAGTAGCACTGGATTTCAGACCGACATGTCAACGGTTCAATCCCGACCAGTGGTAACTGCGTTCTGTCATTGAGCGAGGAACATAATCCAGATTGAACACGTGGGAGTACAGTGGCGGTGTGTACTAAGGCAAACTGCATGTTGACGGGGAACTTGCCTTCAACCATTGTTAACTCTGCCGCTGTCGGGTTTTAAGTTGTATGGTTTGATAGTTGATCGCCGCTTCTCGGTAGTTCTCTCCGTTACTTTCGCTTCCTCTATCAGTAAGAGAGCCCTAACATTAATGCAACCCTGGCTGTTGAAGTTGTCGTTGAACCACAATAAAAAAAGACAACTCGAGAATCAAGGAACTAGCTTTTCTGTCGATGAATTATTTTTTTCTAAGCAGGGCGAATCATGGTTTGCTCAGGGCGTTTTGTGGATTCATATCAACCGCCTCGTTCTTAATTTTATTGAGCTTCCATCCACTGCTTCTGGTGATGGTTATGAACGTACAGCCATGTCACGTTAACCCTTTACCCAACGTAACGGCGGCCAATCCGGCCAGCGCTATTCTTAAAACGCCAAATAATTTTCATTATTTTTATTTTTTCATTTTTTGTCTCAAAAACATAAGTTATGACTCCTCATATGAACAAGCTCGTTACAATGAGGGGTTATAACTTATGTTTTTGAGACAAAAAATGAAAAAAATCAGTTATTCAAGAATTTGTTTTGCAAGTGTCGTCTGCTTTTTCATGTTCGTAAAGGGTAAACCTTTGCACACCGATGTCGAGCATACACTCTTAAAATCAGTTCGGTGTAAAATTAACCCAAATCAACTGCGTTGAGTGAATGTGAACTCAACTGACTTTTAACTGATTTTAGAGTGTAATCCAAAAAGGAATTTAACCAATTCGTTCTTGTTTGACAAAGCTAACTGAGCTCTGATAAACAAGATTGAAATGGTTAAATTTCTAGATGCCGTGTGGCTAAATTTTCGTGCGTGAAATTTTGATATTTTGAAAGCGGTAAGACTTTAAAATGGTTTAAAACACATTTCCGAGTTGATACTGAAAAGCCGGAACCATGCCCTTGTAAATTGTAAAATCATGTTTCTCTTTGGTCATTGATGCAGAAACTTATCATTCAATACAACTAGTATCAGGAGAAAAGAACGATCCAATACCACTCTGAGTGAATAGAAATTTATTCTGTTAAGTTCATCTGAAAGGGCATTGTCTCTTTTTTAATTCCCCCGTTTATAGTACAACTCAAAATTTTACGTTTGCTTTACGTCTAGATAAGATGGTTCATTGCTGCAACTGAAATATATTTTTTGGCAGCAAGGGATTTCGCAAATGCTGAATGTTTACGGATGGTAGAATTCACCACTTCAAAGAATTTTCTCCGGGGACTGAGTTGTTCCAAACTCTTATTCATGTAACGTTATCCGTAAATGTGTTTTCAAAGAAAACGTGAGAACTAAACTGCGATTCGATATTGTTTAATATGGTAAGTCAATATGGACATGTCGGGTCGGCGAGCACAGTGTGAAAATTTGCGATTCCCAGTTGTAACTTTGCTATATTTCACCAATCAAAAGTGAACGAGGTTTCACTTTGTTTGATACAATGGCAGTTCCAGAGCGGTGACCTGATTCGACTACCAGTTTATAACGATAAAAACATGATTATTTCAGAGAATTGAACGCGCTGAAATTGGAATAATTATTATTTCACCAGGAGTATCACTTATGGATGTCGATAACGGAGGGGGTGAAAAGAGGGATCAGAGAGGGGCCATAGATGAGACAGCAGAGTGTCAAAGTGCCACTAACAATTTTTCTCACAGTGTTGGCTGACTTATTTTCTTTGATGGCAATGTGATTTCAATGTTCTTAAAAAAATGACCCCTTCACTTATACAGTACGCGGAGAGTGTATTATCACTAAATCACCCGCGGAGTGGCGATTCCACCCAAGCAATAATTGCAGATTTGTTGCAAACCATAACAAACACAAGCAAAGTTCCAGCCAATGGACCTCCGGGTTATACCCGGAGGTCCATTGGCTGAAACATTGCTTGTGTTTTTTGTCCATATGTGCAGAATTTGAAAGTAATACTTTGGGTGATACTTCCACTCTACGGGTGATTTTGTTACAATCCACTCTCCACGTGCTGTAAGTATGCGAGTGCAGATATCCTTGGAAATCAAGAGTGACTGTCCCCAAACAATTTGTTTCACAATAAAATCAATTATTCTGAAACGGACCGATTTCGGACTTTTCCCGGTTAGAAAATCCGTTACCGGTTAATTGTTCACACATGGCAGAAATGTGCACATTTTGTATTCGCGGATTCAAACAATCAAGGCTGAGAACTTTCGTGATTGGAAGAGATTTACAGGAACGTTAGGACCCTTTTATTTCCTAACGCTGTCAGTAAATTTAACACTAAGAGTATGGGAATTTCATATGAAAATTGAAATTTCAAAATGTTAGTTGTATCATCGATGTGCGCACCATTTCACAAACGTCCGGCATTTTCGTGTTGAGTAGTTTAAAATACAGAAGCTGTCTTTTTCACAATTATTTTCCAATCAGTTTGAACGTTTCACTATTAGTCTCTGCTGAAACCCATTTTTGCTATCTTTTGATGATGTTCTTTAACTTTTTTTTGTTCATCGTGTTAACAGTGTGCGCATCGTGACATATAAACAGAATATACCCATAGTAGCTTGGTGTAACAAATGTACACCACGAGTGGTGAAGTGGTGTTAACCGCGAGCCTTTTGCGCGCGGTTAACACCACTTCACCACGAGTGGTGAACATTTCGTCCCCTGAGTTCCAATGTGTTCTATGTGCCAGTAGGCACATAGAACACATTGGAACTCAGGGGACGATTTAGTACACCAAGCTACTTTGGGTATATTTTATTTATACCATGATCGTCAGATTGTTAAGAGTTTAAATGTTAAATAATACAATATTCACACGTGCGAATTTCTTTTTGTTTACATGAACACCGTTGGGTGGTACCGCTATCAATTTTATTTTATCGCTGAAAAGAAATGGAAAAAGAAACGCGCAAATTACGGGGCCTTTCTCATTTTAATAACTTTATACCACACTATTTCGAGTTATGGGTGCTTTATTAACATGAGGCAACGCATGTTTGTTAATTCTTGGTATCTTATGAGGTAAACCCATTTAAAAACGCACTAAATAATTTTGTGGGTTTCATTTTACTCTTCGCGAGGCGACGAATGATAAAGTTAGACAAATTTGCATTCAGGTCGAGGTCGCCAAAGACCAACTTGGATGTAGTTCCACTGTAGGTTTAAATTTTAACTATTCAAATCTTATTGCTGCCGTGTTCACCACGGCTGGTGTGTAAATCTAAAATTTATGTCGTAGGCTTTTTAAATATAGTAGAATAGGTAATCATGGTGTAAAATACAGACACCGTCCCTTCCATTAATATAAAAATTTAGTAGGTGAAATTTGCTATTTCTTTTCCATGAAAAAATGAAAACATACAGATTAACGTAAAAACACATTTGCTAAACAAAGAACTGAAGTGGGAACTCAACAGAGATTCTTACTGACGGATTATCTGCGAATTAGTTGCTTCTAATTAGGTTACCATAAAAGGCCAAGTTTCCTTTTGTAACTTTCAATAAACGAATACAACAGACAGCTCCGAGAGGACCGTGATCAGAACCTTTCATAATACCTTGAGGCCAAACCCGCCAACAATATACACTCTGCACTCAGTAGGGTTAAAATCACCCCACATCGATTGAGTTCAGTGAATATGAATCCAATTGGGTTCATATTCACTAAACCCAGTTGATTTGGGTTGATTTCAGCGTGCACTTGAATATCGCTATCGCCTTTTTTGTCACTCAAGACAAAATCATTCTGTCCTCTATCTTGAACGCGCTCGTGGACTAAAACTTCAAACGGAAAATGGACATGGACAACATTTCAGAATTTTTGTTTTTTTGGGTTTTTTTTCTTTCTGTTTTCTTTCTTAAGAAAACTGATATGGGTTGAAGCGAGATCGGTGGATCTACAATGACAAAATGAACAATTGTACAGACATCTGTAAGTCGATCGTCATGTGTATTCTGGAATTTTCCATCAACCCACATCTTAAACATACTGTTTTTTTAAATTTTGAAGATTTGATACAATTGTACAGACATCTGTAAGTCGATCGTCTGGTGTATTCTGGAATTTTCCATCAACCCACATCTTAAACATACTGTTTTTTTAAATTTTGAAGATTTGAACTTCAATGTAAATACTGAATTCTAATGGACTCCGCCAACTACACATTCCTTTTAACATCTTTCATAACACCGATAGCAGACGACACTTCCAAAAATGTTCTTGAATGACTCAATTTTTCATTTTTTTCTCCAAAACATAGCTTATGTCCCATCAGTGAGCTCGTTCCAATTATGGGGTCATAAGCCATATTTTGCTTGTTGGATCCCCAGGTGTCTGCGGGTCCTGCGAACAAATGTATATACATGTGTGCCCACTCAACGAAAGATAGGTTACCAAATCGTCCCGTACGAACTGTGAGGGTGGAAATAAATAATCTGATCTTGAAAATTTTATTCGTTTATTTCAAAATAATACAGCTTGAGATCCCTCACGGACGGAGCTCCTTCCAGTTATTGGTCTGAAACTATGTTCCGGAAGAAAAATTAACAGTTATTGTGTAGAGGCGCAGGCTGCAAGGCGAGAGGTCCTCGGTTCGAATCCCACTTGCGGCAACCGCGTTGTGTCCTTGGGCAAGACACTTCACTCCATTGCCCACTTGGGGGCACGGTGGCCTCCACGTGGGCAATGGGGTGAAGGCGTACTGCACGTCGATGGTGCACCTGTCTTCAACCAATGCTAACCCTGCTTGTGTGGAGTTAGTATGTTGGGGAGCTGACAGTTGCTCGCCGTTGCTCGGTGGTTCTCTCCAGGTACTCCGGCTTCCTCCACCCGTAAAACACTCGTGGTCATGATATGCAGAAAAATGACCTTAAACACCAATAAATAAATAATACTTTTTATAATTTTGTCAAATTGCCGTCATGCTCGATAGATTACTGTCTTCTAAGTAGGTTTTACTTTTGACTAATTCGTATTCCGTTACGTTAAGTGCAGTACCAATGTATACCGCATCATAGGAACGTAAAAAGTATGCGTCACGATCGTCCTAATTGTTAGATGAGAATTTAAAAAATGTTCGAGATGGGCGTACGTCTTTCAGGTCGATTTATTAACTAGCAAGCGGCTATTAAACTCTCTCTTGTATGTTCTGCCAGCCTTCCAAGATTTCTCCGGGCGCTTCTGTGTAGAATCATAATAAAAAGTGACAATTGAGAAACAACACATTGTACATTGATAATACAAGTACCTTTAGACAGTTCAGCTCGTCCTCTGTTCTTGTGGAGGTAAAGATTACAACTTGGGACATGGTACGCAATGGTTTGGAAAACAAAACATAATTTCTTTAAGAGTAATTTATCGATTTTATTTTTTCCATATATTGGTATGGTGTTCCCTTCAAATCACAAAAAACTCTGAAGTATATAAAATTGTTAACCCCATTACCAAAGTGAATGTTGGGCTAATTTTCAAGCAGGTTTTTAACCGTTTTTATTTTTCTTCCAATCCTTTCTATCGAGGTCGTTTCGTGAGGGTCAGGAAGTATTCTTCAAAAACTAAACCTTTTTGGTTGTTCTGCGAGCTCTCAGGACACCAGTCTAATTCTGTAAGGAATCTGACGGTGTTATGGGCTGTTCATTTATCCACTTTTCGTGGAGTTTGCGCGCAGACTACCGCTGATTTAACCCTTTACCTAACATGAAAGGCAGACGACACTTGCAAAAAAAATTTTGAACAACTAATTTTTTCATTTTTTGTCTCAAAAACATAGGTTATGACCACTCGTTGGAAAGAGCTAGACGAGCCCGTTCCAACGAGGGGTCATAACCTATGTTTTTGAGACAAAAAATGAAAAAATAATGAAAATTAATTGGCTATTTTTTTAGAATAGCGCTGGCCGGTTTTGACCGTTATGTTGGGTAAAGGGTTAATGTGATGTTTCTTTCGTCAAAATGATATAAATATATTCTTTCGTGCTCCAGTTAAAGATATTTCAATCAATAGTACTTAATTCGCTTTGAGAACATTCAAGATATTAACACAATGGGTGGAACTGCGCGACATAATCATAAAGCTTCAGCAGTGATGAGCCTTCATTCATACTATTCAGTAAACAAGCTTGTCTAATACTAAACACATTTCGCATAATGAACGATGACTGATGCTAATTACGAAGGGTTAACAGTAGTCGTAAATTCGTCGGGCGGTCAGAAAACCTTTTCGCAAAATTGACGACTACGAGTCTGTTTATGTTTCGCAATTTTCTCGTGTTGCACGGCGACGAATGATTTGATTGCCAGTAAGAGATGGAAATTTAGACCACATGGTGATTGCAGTGTCAGGACATAATCTAAGAGTAAACCCCCTCATTGAGTAGCGGAGAAACGCCTTCAAACTTTAGCAATGTGATATGCATGCGCGTTTTAACCCTTTATCCAACGTAACGATCAAAACCGGCCAACGCTATTCTCAAAAACAGCCAATTAATTTTCATTATTTTTTTCATTTTTTGTCTCAAAAACATAGGTTATGACCCATCGTTGGAACGAGCTCGTCGAGCTCGTTCCAACGAGGGGTCATAACCTATGTTTTTGAGACAAAAAATGGAAAAAAAATAGTTCTTCAAGAATTTATTTTGCAAGTGTCGTCTGCTTTCCATGTTAGGTAAAGGATTAACGAGAAATCGTAATCGAAACAACGGATAAGGGTAAACGACAGCTCATAGAAACAACACAAATTCCAGAGACGTATTACCCCATTCTTAATTCTCATCAGTCGGCGTTCATTCTAACAATGACAATCAACGATTCGGTCAAGTTCTGAATGAGAAATAGTTCTTACGTTCATTCAAGGAAAATGAATGTTAATAGTATTTTTTGGTTTCAATCGTCTGGAATATTTCAGCTGGTTTTAAAAGCGAACCGTAGGTACATTACAGACGCAGTGGATTGGTCATAATTAACGCGTGGGCAGTAACCTCCACGCATGCGTTTACCAGGTAATAAAAATCATCATTAGCAAAAGTTTAGTAATGAAGCACCGGGTTGTACCGGGGCGGGTTGTACCGGGGCGGGTTGTACCCGGTGCTTCATTAATTAATTTTTTTTGATGATTCCTACAATTAGTATTTGGAATCTAATATCATTACGTCCGTGGAAATATTGCCCACCCGTGGAAAGTGACCAGTTCACGGCGGCCGTATCGTATGCTTTTCTAACTAACTAAAATATTGCACAACAGTGAATCAAAACGTATGTTATTTATTTATTGGTGTTTAAGGTCACATACTTATGCACAATGGCACAATGGCTAATCATGACCGTGACAGTTTTACGGGTGGAGGAAGCCGAAGCACCCGGAGAGAACCACCTAGCAACGACGAGCACCTGTCAACTCCCCAACATCGTAACTCCGCACTGCAGCACACGCAGGGTTAGATTGGTTGAAGACTTGCGCACCATCGACGTGCAATACGTCTTAATACACTGCGTCATCGTGCCCCCATATGGACAATCGGGGTTAAGTGCCTTGCCCAAGGGCACAACGCGGGAGTCCGAATCGATCGCTTAGGCGGTCACTCTTCCGAGGACTAACCGAGCTCGACGTTTCTTAACTTCCGTGATCTTACGAGAACCGGTTACCACAACGCCACCGCGCTCCCCCCAAACATAGGTGATGGACAATTTAAGGGCTAGACAGGTTCCAGGGCATAATACCGTCGAATTCCATACAGACTTTGACTGGTGATGATTGAGAGCTTGGTTATTCTGGTCGATTTGTTGTTTCGTTTGCCTCAGTTCCTGCCTGACGAAGGATTGATCAATACTTTCAAATTAAAGACGGTCAACTGGGTTAAAGACAGAATCCCGCAAACACACATTGAAATGATCCGCTTACCTTCAAGCAAATACTCACTATAGACTAAGAACCCCTTAAAAATAAGTGTGGATCATTTGTTCCTTTTATTTCCTAACAATGCTCCTCAAAATCCCTGGTGTTGAAGTGTGATTTGAAACAAAGTTTTCACGCACGTAGGGCGCGCGGGGAGCGTGCATAAATGGACATTTGCCACTCATGCATATCGACTCGAGTTCAACAAGGTGTCATCTACAATACTAATGCATTGCAGATGGCTCCTTGTCGCTCTCAAGCGACGACCTATTGTTGTTGTTTGTCTCAATTGTTTCGTGAAAAGTGAAAGACAAAAGAGATGAGCTAGTTGGATGTGGTGCAAAAGGATTGCTTTGCGGTTGGTGAAAAAATGCTCTTGGTTTCAGTGGTTGCCATTACACACGTGTAATCTTCCACAGTGTGAAGCAGTGTATGGCAAGTCAGCTTCATTCAGGGGGTCATATCATTCCTTCGGTGAGTTTCTATGTGACCTGAAGGTTGCCATATGTCTTTGACTCTTGATCGTCTAGCAGTTTACTTTGTTCATTTCTCATATATTGTTTTTCCTGGTCCCCGCTAAACATTTGTTCTGGGTATTCCATATTAGTTACGGGGTAGAGAAAACTGAATAACGTCTAGTACAAAAACGTATGTAGAATTTCACATAATGGTTACGATTGAATCGCGCAAGACTATCACTTCCGTCAGTGTGGGCGAAGCAATGGCTGGCAACAGAAAAAACTCATAAAATTTAACACTTTGAACCCTAGAAAACGTTTTTCCGGCCAGGAACATGATACGTCCATACGTCATTAAATAGGATGGCTGTTCAGTAAATGTGTGGGGTAGACCAATCAATATTTTCAACGTGCAGCCTCGAGGCTGCACGTTGAAAATATTGATTGGTCTACCCCAAATAATGAATATGGACTCTTCTAAGTGCTGCCATTGAACTGGCATGGAAGATACCACTAGTGTTCAAAGGGTTAATATTGGGAATTGCGTGTTTTTCGTCACTATAAAATATACCGTCAAAGAAGAGACACTTTAGATTCACTTTCTACTTGCTGTAATTAGGTGATAAACGTATCTTTTTGAGTTAGACATTCGGGAATTTGACTATGGAAAACTATTTGAAAACAAGCCCCAAAGGGACGAGTTAAAAAAAAAGTTTTCCATTGTCAAATTCCCGAATTCCTGACGAAACAAGAGACGTTTATCTCCATTGTATGTCCTGTCATTAGAAGTGAACAAATTCTCCAAACTCGTTTTATTTGAAGAAAAACAATCAAACAAACTGTCATGTTCGATCTCGGTCTATTTGCCATGATCGAATTTACAAGGTGGACTGCAAAGCATGGATGCTAACAACCGTTGCCATAGAAAACAACTCTAGACTGTGTTCGTTCCGTGATAGGAGAGGCTTAGCGTTGTTTCTCGCGCGAAGTGTGGATACAGACATATTCAAATTGGCCCGCTTCCGGCAATTCGAGTGAATTTACCTGAGTTTAGAGCACGGAACCGACCGGCTCTCAGCCAATCAAATTACGGGTTCAGAAAGAACAACGAGGTCGAATTTAACTGATGAAGAATTACAATGTTAAATACCACGACGTGTTGGAAATAATATTAACCCTTTACCCAACGTAACAGCCAAACCCGGCCAGCACTATTCACAAAATTGCCATTCAATTTTCATTATTTTTTACATTTTTTTGTCTCAAAACATAGCTTATTAGCCCTCATTGGAACGATCTCATTGAGCTCGTTCCAATGAAGGGCCGTAAACTATGTTTTTGACGCAACAAATGAAATCATTAGTTTTTGCAAGTGTCGTATGCCTTCCGAGTTAGATAATGAGTTGAGGATAAATCGCCATTTACTGGGACTATGTTCATCACACACTGATCCAATATTTGGTGGTATGATGAGGATGTTATAGCTGTTACTTGAATATTCTGAAAATACATCTGAATATATCTGTTTGAAAGTTTGTTTTTTGTCTGAAGTGAGCCCTACGTCTTCCGTATACCCGACCATTGAGTTGGGGGTTTTGGGTCAAATAATATTTGATATCATTGTTACTTCAATACAACTTCAAATCGAGATAAGAGAGTCGAAGAAGATAAGTTTTCTATTTAGAAAGTGTGCTTAGGTATTGTGGAATTGGGGATACGATAGGGCTGATGGGACTTTCATCATTTTTTTAACTGGGGCGAGCCTTAAATCCACTGTAGACACTCGTCGTTTTTTTTTCTAATTAAGACGTGTCAGCGTTTCGATCGGAACTATAGTATGAATGATTTATTTCCTAGGACATGAGATGCTAAGATGGGATGGTAAGATGTGAACAACAGTGTGTGTTTCTCTGTGTGCGAGTGTGACGATAGTTGCTGCAAGTGCGTAGCTGAGGATCCAACAAATGCAGGGCGTGTTAAATGGGCTGAGTTTTGTATGACTCCAAATCGCACCATCGGGTAGTCCATTAAAATGTTATTTCCTCGTTGGCCTTAACTATGACTTTTCGCTCGCTAACATCACCTCTCACATCCTTACAGGGAAGTGAGAAGTGGGGTTGCCACCGACAGTCTTTAGTTTGGTGGACACTGCACATACATTAATCGTTCAATGCTTGCATCTGGCGACTTTATTTGCAGTAACAATGTCCCCACTTGGTTGGCTCCCCGGCCTGCGTTTTGTTCCTTCGGCCACACACAGTGTACTAAATGAAAAGGCAGAAAAACAAAAATCTCATGTTTACTCTTTACATCTGTAACAATCCACAAACTCGAAATTATAGTTGAAGAGGTTGACAATAATAAAGATTTATATTGTTCGTAAGGCTGTAAAGGATTGCCGATTATGTCTATCCGTGATGTAATACTGTTTATTGACACTGAAGTGACTATAGTGAATGGCTGGATAATGGATGGTTTGAATCTGTAAAGTAATACACCTTTATTTTATTCAGACTGGAACGGATTTATTTTTCCAAGTCGTATCCATTTTTACCTCTCAAGAACATAACCGTTATCTCTGGTCTTGACAGCACTCCATCACCTGAAAAATGAAGATATTTTGAGGAAAATGTGAGTACATTTTATTGATTTCAGGAACCTAGCAAGCATCTCTAACTGGGGGAAGGGGGGGGGGGGGGAGCTTGCACGGCCATACAAGGCACCCACACACATGTATATGTATATTTATTGTACGCTAAACGATAGATTATCGAAAAAATTTCGGAAAGATAGAAATCGTACCCCCCCCACTGTGAAGATATAGAAATGTTCACTTTCACGGTAGCAATCTAAATAGCGGCATTCAAAGCATCACGCCAAGGTGAATATGAGGCAGATTATCACTGAAAATGATCAGTTTGATCTAAACACGTATAATGAAAAGAAAATCTAGAGTTTCTGAGTGGATTCCGATCATTTCCAGCAATAATTCAACACGTATGCACCTTGAATTGATGCGTGAAACCCGCCAGCTGAATCAGATCTCAAGACGCTACCTGTTCCGAGTATCGATCAAATGACTTCCGCTTATCAATGCGCATCGGATGTTTACATTCAAGCATCAACTCAAGGTTGAAACGAATGGAATTATCGATAGGAATGATCAGATTATTAATAAAAAGAAAATCTAGTGTTTTTGAGTGGATATCGAAATTTATCTCATAAGTGACCGAGACAAGTGTTTATTTCTCGCGAGCGCTTGCAAAAATGACTATTTGTCTCGGTCATGAGGGAGATAATTTTCGATAACCACTCAAAAACACCTGATATCCTCCATATATTAGTGGTGCCACATGTGCCTCAGTTGGACAGTAGGAATACAATACACAAAGCAATGTTTGGGACACACGCGCATCTACACTTTGCTGCTTATTTAACAAATTTGTTTAATATGGAGCCCAAATTGTACATTTTTCTTGACTTCAAAACCAGTAGTAGAGACAAATGAGGGAATGTTTAGTCACATCCTCAGAGTAAGTGAGGAGTCTAGGTCTGAAACGGTTGACTCATTTTCACAACCGACTAACCGAGAGCTATAACCGGATAATGTCCGGTCATCCGTGGCCATTATTTCACCGAATATGAGATCAAAACTATAAGGATTGAAAAGCAGTATTCGCAGAAACTATTCCAAAGTGTGTATACAAACGTACGTTGGCGAGAACTCGACAACGTTCGTTTGTATACATACTACGGAATAGGTTCTGCGATTACTCAGTACTCACGGAAATTACCGATCATTAACAAAGTCATGAATGCCAAAGTCGATTATTTCTCAATATATACAACACGGCTTCGAGGTGTAATCTATCCCAGGGGAGAAGCGGCAGATTTACTATGTTTTAACCCTGCAATGACGATCACTATCGATATTTCGGATAACCGGTTGAGAGTTTTTCTAATTGGTTAGGTTGGTAACTCGTTCCAAACCGGTTATCCGCTTAACCGTTTCAGTACTTGCTCAGGAGTTTGTGTCCCCTCTCCTGCTAATTGCTAATAAGATCGCACGGTGTGGTAAAGATAATGGTAGTATACAACCCCCCCCCCCCACACACCTCTCTCTCTCTCTCTCTCTCTCTCTCTCTCTCTCGCTCTCACTCTCTCTCTCTATCTCATACTCCCTGAAAAAAGAGAAGGGGACATTTCACACGTCCCTGATAGATTTCGATATTCATTAAGAGACAGGTGGATTATGGATGTGGATATTGTTGGAGGATTTTGTGTGCATATACAGTACCACCCGGGGAGTGGAGTTGACACCCAAAATATTATTTTCAAATTCTGTACATGTGGACAAAAAAAGCAAGCAATGTTTCAGCCAATGGACCTCCTGGTACAACCCGGAGGTCCATTGGCTGGAACTTTGCTTGTGCTTCTTATGCTTTGCAACAAATTTGCTATTATTACTCGAGTGGAATCTCCACTCTGCGGGTGATTTAGTGATAATACACTCTCCACGTACTGTAGGACTACAACTTCGTCTAGTAGAAAAATAAAATGTTATCTGTAGATAACTCTAAATGATTGGAATGATTTATTTTCTTCTAGTAATTGGAAGAGTTAGTGTTCGACGTGTAACTGTGTCAGGAAACTCTGAACGAAACTTAGAGTCATGTGCTAATCCGAAGATGAGGGATCCTAGAAGGTATCTCAACCTCCGCCCCATCAGTCCGAACCACACAGCATTGTTCGAAAGCGTAATTGTTTATCTTTAACCCTTTTACCGAATCGGCCACATCCGCCGCGTAATATGCAAATTCAGCAGCTGAAAAAATATTATTTTTCAAAACATTGCAACAAAACCATATGATGTGACCCCTCTTTGGGACGAGCTCGTCGAGCTCGTCCCAATGAGGGTCACATGATATGGTTTTGTTGAAAGTTTTTGAGACATTTTAAATAATGATATTTAAAATAATAAATTTTGATATCGTCTGCGTTTGATAAAGGGTTAAGTAACGTAACTATAGGAAACGACACTTTCAAAAGAATTTTCGAATAACTAAACATTTTCCCCGTGGGAACCCTAGGAAGTGGGGCAATGCTTAATTGCTGTGGTAAACAAATTCTATTTTACTGATAAAATAGGACTCGATAACCAACGCCTGGGGAGTCCTCGGAAGTCAGCACCATAAGAATAAACATGACTGTACACCTGTGTTGAGATCTTGATATAGCCATATATGCTTAAATTGACCTTTAATATCAGTAAACTCAGTGGTAGACTGTTTGGACTTCTATGCTAGAGGTCCCGAGTTCACTCCCCGTCCGGAACGACCCGCGTTGTGTCCTTGGGCAAGGCACTTTATCCCGCCAGCCTACATGGGGGCACGATGACGCCGTGTACTAAGGCTTACTGCACGTCGATGCTGCACATGTCTTCAACCGCTGTAACCCTGCTTGAGCGGAGCTTGAACAGAGTTAGAATGTTGAGGAGGTGACAGTTGCTCGTTGATGCTCGATGGTTCTCTTCGGGTACTCCGGCTTCCTCCACCCGTAAAACTGTCACGGTCACTATTAGCCATTGTGCATAAGTATGTGACATTAAACACCAATAAATAAATAAATAAATAAATAAAAAAAAAAAAAATAAATAAATAAATAAATAAATAAATATAACTGCAACTTGTCTGTTTTTGGCAAAAAATTCAAAAATACGGACGCTGGGCCTTCTTGGACTCTTCTATCATTGGGTCTCCTGTACAGGACAAGCCCGCCCCACCCCCCCTGTCCTGTACAGGAGACCCGATGATAGAAGAAGACTGGAGTTCAAAAAGAGACACTTGGTATGATATTGAGAACTTCTCCACGATTTGAATTTTCCGAATCAGCACAATTCGAATCGAATCGAATCGTCGAGACATTTTTGAATCGAATTGAATTTCGAAACTTCACAGGACCCTACGAAAATGTTTTCAAAACAGTGGGTCTTCTAGGAAACAGATTGCATGTTCACACAACTCATTAAAGTGTTTACTTTTGTTTTGTTTGAAATGTTTTGCAAAATATGTCAGTACTCACCAAAATCAGCGAAAGGGTATGTCAATGACTGTTATTTATTTTTATCAAATTATCGTCATCAAGTAGCCCATTTCTGAAATATCGTCCACAACGCCTCTAATAAGCACGTGTTGTCAGAAGTCAACGTGACGTAGTAACGTTGTGAGCTTTTGGAAGAAGAACTGAAGTAATCTTCTTTGTTTTTAAAGTCATTTATTTACTTAAATGTTTACCTAACAACTTGCAGACGACATTTGCAAAATACTACCTGAAAAACTAAAAACTTACCTTTTTTGCATCAAAAACATAGTTTATGATACATCATTGGAAGGAGCTTGATGAGCTCGTTCCAATGAGGGCCATAAGCTTCGTTTTCCTGTCAAAATATTCCCACAGTTTCGTACAGACTCATTCAAATTTTGAAAAAGGGAAGTCAATTTATAACGGCTTATAGGTGATTCATGCCGAAGCTATAGTTGTATACATTGGAGAACGGTATTATCCGCGATAACACGCTCACATCCATAACCGGAGGTTGTCCGATAGTGGATGTCCGTGTGTTATCGCGAGTAATACCGTAACCATTGGTATCGGTGGAAGTCAAAAAAATTCCATTTCAGAAAATAAGAGGGACGAACGCCGGGTGTGCCCCCCTCTGGATCCGCTCTTTCAAAAATTGTTTTAAATATTTTGTTAATATTTGTGTGATTATTGGTATATCTTCTTACTTGGAAACACGAATTATACAGATGTAATAACAAACTATTTGTGTAATAACACTTTGGCCGGCCGCTGATTTGTCGCGGTTCGCTGGTAAGAAGGTCTTCATTACTCCTCTGCTCCCAAATTCCTCCATATGCCCACGCTTATTCTAGGGATCTGCGAATCACAAATGTCTTTTCGAATCGAATCTCGAATCGAATCGTGTCTCTAATATCGACATCGAATCGAATCCCGAATCGAATCTTAATAGACAAGTTATTTCATATTGCATCAAACGGAAGTTACGGAACACTGTGATGACCCTTACTCGACGGAGTGAACACCTTAAACACCAATAACTAAATATTCTCTGTAGCACCGTCGCTGAAACAGCTAGGCCTATTGTCCATAGTTTTAGTTTTTGAAGGCCTAACTTGTTACTATTCACGTTCTTAAGAACGTGAATAGTAACAAGTTAAGCCTTCAAAAACCAAAACTATGGATAATGTTCTGGGCCAAATTCACACCTCACCTAACAATTAAACATTGTCAATTACTCAAATAAATAGGAATTGTTACTAGATGAATGAATTTTCTAATGACAGTTGTATCCTATTTTTGTTGGAAATGTAACAAATTGAAGTTAGTACGAGAGATTCGAAAAAATCGAAATGTGAGACTGATTCGGGATCGATCTCGAAGCATACGTATGGTATCGATATCGAATCGAATCTCGAATATTCGCAGGACCCTAGCTTCTTCTCCCCTTTCAATAATCGGAGACTGCTCGATGGCATCTCGTGTCCCGTTCTTCCCATCTCCCCGATAAGCACACTAAACCCTCCCGTCTGTCGCAAACTAACCACGTATCCTTCATTCTCCCATCCCACTTCCCCATTATACTGCAGTGAATCTTACTATGTAACATTGGTATTTTGGACATTCTAATAGAAAGTGTTCCAGGATCTCCACTACGCCTACATTACACATTTAGATAGATGTAGAATAGATTTTTTAGCAGTGTGTTTCGTTAAGCAAGGATACCAACTTACCATTAACATCCCAAGTGTTGAAGAATTGATTGACATTGTCAAATATGTTTGGATCGCTGTGCAGTCTGGACAAGATTCTGTCGACGGGTGACCTGTGAGTGTCAAAAGTTTCGGCCTCTGACAAAACATTTCCTGGGTCTTCGCTACGCCGTCCTAGGCGGGGATAGTCATTCTGCTTGCTGTTTGTGTAGAAAATCGCCAACGAAGGGTGTATGAACAGCGCACAGACGCAAACCAACACCAGCCACTTCATCGTAAGATTGTCTGGAAATTAAAAAAGAAAACAAAATCTACTTTCTCGCCTCAGTAGTTATGGCTCTAGAGCCCAAGACAATAGAAGACAATAGAGATATTCAGACTTGCTCTTTTTAATGGTGCGGGAAAACCAGAATAATCTGCAATTACCTCACTCCACAGTTACGAATGAATCTGGGGACTTCATATACTCAAACCAGGATAAGAAGAAGAATCGACCGCTGAGACTAACTTGACTTAAATGCAAACGACCAAATTTTTACTCACCTCTTGTCAGTCCCGGGGTGTACTTTTAGGATTGCAATTTTTACTCACCTCCTGTCACCCTCGGAGATATGGGCGGCGGAACCTCGATAAAAGTGAAGGGGCACAAATTTACAATGCAACCATGGTTCGATCCAGTGAGAGAAAGGTAACAATTGTATGTCGGTAAATGTACCATGACTCGATATAGTCACTCGTTTAGATGAACATGCCGCTGTGTGTTCACTGCTCTGTCCGTTTCAACTACTTCAGCCATCTTCTCCGTTTCTTCTACTTTCTAGCCTTCGGGTTGGAAGAGAGCTGAAGTAGAAGAAACGGGCCGAAGCGACCAAAAGTGGGATTCTCTGGCTAAATATTGTTTGGATTTGCATATAATGTTACAGGAATGTCTGTATGTTTGCATGCGCCCAGTTTAACTCATTGTGTAACAGCGAAACATATCTGTGGAAAAAAGGGGTGGGCACCGTGCCCCTGTGCCCCCGGCTTTGCCGCCTCAGCTCGGGGAGTATTTTTTGGTTAGTAATTTCCAAAAGGATTTGTGTTTTCTTGATTTTGTTTTGCTTTATATCAATAGAAGTCTCGATGGAAAACAGATAACAATAAAGATAGGGTACAAGGTATGCGCGTAGGTGACTACCTTGTACCGTATCTCTCTTACTGATCTTTGCTTCCGATAGCTGTATACATTAGGGAATGGTATTATACGCGATTACACGCGGCGTCGAGAAACTTATCACTTTGGCCAAGAAAGGCTTGTTGACTCTGCTAGATTTCAATGCCAAACGTGCGAAGCCCATGCTTAAGAGGTACTTGGGCGATCGTGTCAATATGGCAACGATAGGCAAAGGTGTAGTCCACGAAATCTGTCGTCGTAATTTCACAGACAAAAAGTTGGCAATGGGTAGTAGTAGCAGCGACCCAGATGGAAAACACCAGATAAGAAATTAAAGCCCATCTAAACCACGAGCTATTTTTTTCGAATAGTAAAAATAAAGCTCAGTTCATCAGGCTGCTTCCACGCGTGCTAGAGAATGGAGGGCATTATGTCCAGTGTAGTAGCGATGATGTAGACACAGTGATAGTCTATTGTGAACTTGAGATGGCCTCTCGTGGGTCAAATGCGACTGTTGTCGCTGATGATGCCGATCTGCTAGAGCTGCTAATTTATCACGGAATGACAGTATGGCCAACATTTATTTCTTGTCTGGAGTCCAAAAATCCACAGGGCGCAGTCTGGCGGTCTTCAAAATTGCCGACATTGTACATAGGGTAGGCCCCGAGTAAGCTGCAGACATGCTTTTCATTAATGCCTGGAGTGGATGTGAATCAACCTCCGCATATTTATGGCCAGGGTAAGCCAAGCTTGATGAACAAGATCTCATTTGAAGACGTACAACGCATTTCTGTATTATGGCTGATTCCAATGCCAATCAACAAGAAATTGAGTAGTTTGGTATCCACTTGTTCAGGATAATGTATAAGAGAAAACTAGATGACACCTTGAATGGCCTACGATTTGCTAAATTTATGGAGGCGGTATCGACCAGCAAAGAGCCACCGCTCCCACAGACATTACCACCCACACAGCGTGCAGCATGCCTTCATTGCCTGAGGGTTCATCTCCAGGTTTTCATTTTGTCCCCTGAGTTCCAATGTGTTCTATGTGCCTACTGGCACATAGAACACATTGGAACTCAGGGTACGATTTGGAAAACCGTGAACAATAGAACACTATATCCTGGTGATTAATCCGGTTGAAAGTTGCATGAAAATCATATGGTGCCAATCAAGACAGGCATCGAACTAGCCCCCGAACTGTTGCTTATTTTTTTAGCGCTGCAAAACTTAGTGTAAACTTACAAGCAAAAATCCATACGGTGGAAATGCATGCACTTGTAGAAAGAATGGGTTGAAATGTATAATTACATGTGCGGATTGTCGAGGGAATGGGTGAAGCAATTCAGAAGAGGTTGTAGTTCACTCCGAGGAAGAAGATACATAGGGTTTATGCCATCGCTTTGTGGTGCATGATGATACATTGAGTCAAAAGCAACCGTCTCATTTTCAGTTCCCAAGAAGTATGAAGGATACATCTGTGAGATGAGTTATACGGGGGAATTTGATTCGTCTCCGTTCTAGTTATCGTAGACGGTAACGATAAATCTGTCAGACTGTTTGGATTTCATCGTAAACACCTATATATTTGGCACTTAAATCATGATTTATATTGCTGGTTATCAATATACTCTGACTGTTGCATTCTATCTGGTGAATTTTGAAAATTTAAACACGAGAGTTAATATTTTGTCACTTAACGCTCAAGTCGGAATTTTGTTGCAGAGAATTTACGGACTCCGCTCCGATATTCGACCATTTTGGAATCCATCTTGGCTACTATCTTGGAGAGCTAGCACAGCTAAGATGAAAATTCATCGCAATTTTTCACCACCGTTTCGTTTTATGCACATTGTTGAGGTACGGTTGAAAATCGCAGATCCACGTCAATGTTATTTCGACATTCGTCTATTTTTTAAGAATTGACAGCCATCCTGCACGTTATCTTGGATAAAAAAAATTCCCCAAAGTGGATTTTAGAGGACTTGTTTTTCATTTTTTTTTATTCAGATAAAAAAAAATGTACAAGTGTAAATATTCAATTATATACAGACACAGAAGTAATATAAAAACTATAATTACATAATTACACAATTACATAAGACTACAAAGGTCTATATGCGTTAAAATGTGTTACAGTAACATTTGTGGGATCTATACATACTTTTATTTTGTGGTGTTTCTGGAACAGAAATAGCCAAATAATAGCATTGAGCTCCTTCCAGTGAGGGGTCATAACTAATATTGTCTAAGGAAAAATTAAAATAATAATAAAATATTGGTTTTATATTGGATGAAACGCTCATTGGGCAGATTGAGTTAACGATGTTTTTCACTGACGTTCCAGCAATCCAGTTGTATCGAGACCAGTGAGCGAACTGGTAAGCTGTAAAAATATATTTTATACCATGTTTACCTATTCTACTATATATGAAAAGCCTATAACATAAATTTTAGCTTTACACACCAACCGTGATGAACACGAGAGCAATGGGATTTCAATAGTTAAAATTTACACCTAAAATGGAACTACATCTAAGTTGGCCTTTGGTAACGTCGACCTGAATGCGAACGTGTCTAAATGTATCGCATGTTGCCTTGCGAAGAGTGAAATGAAAGTGACAGTTATATTTTACGTTTTTAAAGGAGTTTACCCCATAAGACACCAACATTTAACAAACATGCATTGTCGCATGTTAATAAATCATTCATAACTCGAAATAGTATGTTCTTATGTTATTAAAATGAAAAAGGCCCCGTTTCTTTTTCCATTTCGTTTCGGAGATAAAATTAAAAGCGGAAGTAACGCCCACCGATGCTCATGTAAACAAAAACAGATTCGCACGTATGTTCGTCTGCTGCTCAGGAAAATCGAGAAAAAATAATAGCGACTCTTTCTAATCTGACGATCATGGTATAAAAAATATACCCATAGTAGCTTGGTGTACCAAATGTTCACCACTCGTGGTGAAGTGGTGTTAACCGCGCGCCAAAGGCTCGCGGTTAACACCACTTCACCACGAGTGGTGAACATTTGGTACACCAAGCTACTATGGGTATATTCTATATATGTATATACTATAAATAATTGTTTGTAACGAGCCTCTGTGTTATGCTTCCGTGTGCGTGTTGTGGTTTGTCACGTTGCATGTATATAGTCCAAGTCAGTACACTTTTTAAGAAGTACCAGTCTACACTTCTTTGTTCTATTAGCAAGACATGCCCATCTCTATCAATAAAATTCATGAATAAATGTCTGACGGAACTCGTAATTTTATTTCTATAGTGTTTATATATATATATAAAAGTAAAACCAGTGTTTCGGGAAATGGACCTCTGGTGTTAACCTGGAGTCGTTTAGCTGAAATTTAGCCCGTGTTTTACATGATTTTTCATAAAACACGAGTTGTGTCTGTGTGACAACACCACCCAACAGGCGTTTTAGTGGTGATCCACATATTAGTTACAGAGGCGGACTGGCCGTATGGTCTACAGAGGAAATTCCCCGTGGTCTCACTGTTGGGTTTTCCCTGGGGGCCCCAAAAATTGATGCAGCCCAACACCTGAGTATTTTCTATATTTACGTCATTGTCAATTTGTTAATATTACAAGTGATATCTCACTGTTAACAATCCATTTCCCCAATACAGTATACAATATATTTTTAACAGTTGGCAGTGGGAAGAACTGGTTATTGGCTGAATGGTTGTCAGTCTATAGTCGTTGTGTAGCCTGGCCATTGTAAGGGAAAACTTCAGTCGCCAGTCAAGTAAAATTCCGGAATCCGGAAACTGAACGAAATCCGGAGTCGGAGTACTGCGAATGACCAAAGCAGATAACCACGACCGATCGTCGATCGCAGTTGGAGAAACTGTGATCACGGGTTGAAAATTCAAATCGACTGGTCGAAAAAGTCTGAAAAGTTGAAACATGAAGAAAATTGATTGCTTTGAATTTCCAACTATTGGAATTGATAGTTTAGAATTTCAAACTATTGAAAATTATGTTGGTTATTGGGGGAGACATCCCCATCACCCATAAGACCGTCACCCAAACCCCACCCACCCGTATCTACGTTTCTGTACAACGCACACTTAACTTTCTTTCTAGTGCAACCACGGTGAGTGAAAGATGTATCAATATCAAGTTTTATCGCTGTTGCCTCAAAAGCGTATATTCCAGTAAGACTAAAATCCCCCTCATCTGATTCGACTAGAGCTCGCTTAGTATATTCTATGTTTACGGCTCAAGTGGCAAATGTTACCGTCTGACGTCACAACGCGAAATATTTGAAATGACGTCGCCTGTTTCGTAATTGCTTAATCAACCAAATGACAAGCAACCCGCGTCATTGTTTCTGGATTTTTCACACGTGGTACGGCGGGTGTTCCGGATAAAGTGTTGTTAACATTACAAACTGATTTACGATTTGAACTAAAATGGAATGAGTTTATCAGGTTTATTGATTATTTATCCAGTGCCGTCGTAGATTTAATGAATAAATCTCTGGTGTTTCACAATGTACGTTTTATTACAATTCAATTAATAACAACTAGTATAACGCCCACACTGAGCCACTTTAAAAAAAAAAAAAATTCTTCAGTTCAAAGACCTTTATAAACTAAACGTCCTTTTGTTTATGCATGACTGGGTTAATAAAAAAACTTCCACAATCATTAGATGGTCTTTATACACTGAACACAAACGAACGTGAAAGAATGACTAGGCAAACTGATATGATACAAAGACTCAAACCACGAACTCAATTTTAGGCAAATCTACCATTTCATACATTCCCTAAAATTTGGAATGAAGTTGATCCCTACACCCAAAACTATCCAAGAAATTTATTTAAAAAGAAATTGATGACCACTTTTATAGACTCATACGAAAATAGAATCATATGTACGAATAGACTGTGTCAAGAATGCAGAGGAGCAAGTGGAGTGCGGCGCGGTGAAGGCCCTCTTTCAAACCAACAGGAGTAATAGAGCTGATTTCCATGTCGTCTATATCCATATCTTTTATACCCAAGATAAAAGTGTGGTCACTGATACATGCACTTCAATATTGGTCTGGGCGTTATCTGGCTCTGGGTATCTGTATCATTATTACCACTTTGTAGAAATTTCAGCGCACTGTAAATGCTCTGTCTCGAACTATGTAATCTTTCACTGGGCAACAATAGGATCGTTAACGACTTATTCGAAGGGATGATTGTCCGTCTTTAGCCTTGCTTTCTCTTGCCCACTTCCCCCTCCTCTCTCTGTTTTTTACTTCTCTCTCTCTCTCTCCCCTCTCTCTCTCTCTCTCTCTCTCTTTAAGGTGGGTTAGAGTAAGACAGCCTAATGGTTACCTCACCATCCTGCAGAATGCAAATACCAGTATGATAATTTACATGTTTATTTATATATCAAATTGTTGAAATACTGTAAAATGTTTTATGAAATGTAACTGTACTATAATGATTTCTGCAAATAAAGCATTCATTCATTCATTCAGTCTCTACGACTCGATATGTATCATGATACGTATGATCCCTCATGGCATACAACTACAACTGATATATACTTTGGGTTACATGCATTCATTTCCAGTAGCTTCCATTTACTACAAAATTTTGAATGATCACTTCAAACAATATGCAACTTCTCAATGTGGAACCGTGACCAATTGTTGTCAGTAATTTACCTATTTGAATATATGAGCCATTTTCCAGTGCGTGTTTTTGCCACAGTAAATTTTTTCTAACCATTTAATTCTTTGATTCATGTTTTACAGAGCTCTGTGAATTGTATCAAATGTTCACCACGAGTGGTGAAGTGGAGTTAACCGCGAGCCTTTGGCGCGCGGTTAACACCACTTCACCACGAGTGGTGAACATTTGGTACACCAAGCTACTATGGGTATATTTTATTTATACCATGATCGTCAGATTATTAAGAGTCGCTATTATTTTTCCTCGATTTTACTGAGCACCAGACGTACATATATGCGACTCTGTTTTTGTTTACACGAGCATCGGTGAGTGTTACTTCCGCTGTCAATGTTATCGCCGAAACGAAATGGAAAATGAAACTGGGCCTTTTTTTTCATTTTAATAGCATAATAGCATACCATTTCGAGTCACGGATGCTTTATTAACATGAGACAATGCATGTTTGTTAAGTTTTGGTGTCTTATTGGGAAAACTCATTTAAAAACGTAATAAATAATTGTCACTTTCATTTCACTCTTCCTGAGGCGACGTGCGATAAATTTAGACAAGTTGCATTCAGGTCGACGTCACCAAAGGTCAACTTGGATGTAGTTCCACTGTATGTATCAATTTTAACTACTGAAATTCCTTTGCTCGATGCGTGTAAAGCTAAAATTTATGTCATAGCCTTTTCATATATAGTAAAATAGGTAATCATGGTATGAAAAGGATTAATCAAATACATATTGAGCAAAATAGATTGAATTTACCACCTTTTGATCAAGTGAAAAATCGCATGTTTATTACTGTCATAGTTGGTATGCGAGTAGGAGTATTTCCCTGCACCTGGTTTCAAATCCAAGGGGTTGTTCGTCCGCTGAAAGTAGAGACGGACTTGTTGACCTCTGACCTCTCTTGTTGTCAAGACCTGTTTTACTTTTGTGGGAGACATAATGAACCGACGTTTATCAAACGCTGACCATCGCCGAAATATTTCGTTTTAGAATATATGACACATCTCAACTCTGTCTAACAATAAAACGAACAACAGTTAACAAAGAAAACGCAAAGTAAATAAATAAACAAATGCACGTGTCGTCTGCTTTGTTTATAAAACTCAAGTTGAATGGACGGCGAAAAAAACAACAATAAACAACGAAAATAAGAAAGATATACATTGTTCATTTAATAAAGTATTTTTGCAACTTTAGCTCAAGTTTGTAGGGGAATTATTTTTAGACAGAAATGTATCACTGCACCTTGTTTATTTTGGCAGTTTGCTTGTCGATCGAATTGGACCAAGGTGCGCCTCACTTCTCACAATATTTTGTAGCGAGTAACAGCGCGATTTCGCCGAGACTGCCCTGTAAATGATCTATCGGAAAAACTAAGTAAACGTATAGTGTTTTCAAGTAAAAGATTTATTCTGCTCGTATGATTTAGAATGAAACCGACTCGACAGAGGCTCGTCGGTTTCATTCTTAATCCTACTCGTAGAATAAATTGTTTACTTGAAAACACTATACGTTTATTCTATATATATCGCCATTCAAGTATTATGGATCTGTGATAACATCGTTATACATACGCAGTCTGAAAATGAGCCGAATTCTTGTGATCATTTACTACTGCAGATATAGGGAAATTAATCTATATTGGTATCAACCATGCGACGAGGAGAAGGAATGGACAAGAACACGTCGGTAAAATGTTTGTTAACCCTTTTAACACTGGTGGTATCTTCCATGCAAGTTAAATGGCAGAAATTGGAAGAATCCATATCCATTATTTCGGGGTAGAGCAATTAATATTTTCAACGTGCAGCCTTCAGGCTGCACGTTGAAAATATTAATTGTTTTACTACACGTTCACTTAGTATAGTAGCCATCCTACTTAATGAAATTATGACGTATCGTGTTGCTGGACCGGAAAAGCGCCCTCTCGTGTTGAAAGAGTTAACTTCCAGCATTCTGATAGGACAAGGATACTTTTTTCTGAGATGACTCCATTTTGCTCATGTAGACCTAAGAATTTCACCAATTGTATATCCTTCTTGTCAGAGCTCAGAGAGTTCTGTAAAAGAAGATTATCATTGAGTAAATTCCCATATAAGTGAATAAATTCCCGATTATGAGAAAAACTTTGTCTTTGAAAACTTCGAGATGTTTTTACATCAAAATGCACAGAGGTAACTTGCTTAGCAACATTTTGTTTGACGAGTAGGAAGTTCAATCCCATCGATTCTGCAGAGTGCAGAATAGAGTGGAACCTTACGTCCCATGAAATTATCCGGCATATCTTTATCATCTTGCCCCTGCAACGCGTACGATATAATACAGTTGGCTATACTTTTAGATTAATTTCCCAATCGTTGAATTCCCAATCCTCCTCCCCATCAGCTAAGTTTGTGTGGGATGGAACACTTTTGCCTTCCGCTGGCGTATATGGCTTACAAGCAGTTCGAGTGATTGATCTATCGACATCGATTCATTTTGACAGAGACAAAAAACAGAATAATGAACTTAGCTAGCAGTGGCACTACACAAGGGACGGTGTCTTGCTATAAATGAACCATTGGCCTTTGTGTTGTGTCTCAAATCACTTTTTATATGACAAGAGATGTCCTATAACGTCACATTGCGATTTCCACCTTTAAACAATTCCGCAGAACTTCTGGTCGACTTTTTTGTTGGACCTCTGATATTCACAGATCAAAGAGAGAAAAATCGATTGCATTTTCTCAAAGTCAAAGTGTTCAAGTTAGAACATGTGCCTGATGACACATTTCATCATTAAGAGCACGCATACAGCGAAAATAAAAAAAAAACTGTAGATGTGTATCATAACACTTTCTCCCTTTTTACGGACGCCCATTGGGACCATCACGTGTAGTGGGGTCGAGCATTGCGAATATTCGCAATGCATTTCGAATAATCGCAATGCATTGCGAATATTCGCAATGCAATGCGAATATTCTCAATGCACGTTCCCATATTCGCAATGCGTTGCAAATATTCGCATTCCACATTGCGAATATTCGCAATGAATTGCAGATATTCGAAATGCATTGCAACTATAGGGATTCAACATTGCGAATATATCGCATTTAACATTGCGAATATTCGCATTCAGCATTGCGAATAGTTGCATTCAATTGCAAATATTCGCAAAGCATTGCGAATATTTTCAATGCAGAATACGAATATTCGCAATGTTAAATGCGAATATTTGTAATTCATTACGAATATTTGCAATACATAGACAAAACTACATGTATGTTTCAATGAGTCGTTTTGTGTTCAATGAGTCAGATGTGCGTAGGAAGAAAACGTCGAGACCGAAGGTCGAGACGTTTTCTTTCTACGCACATCTGACGAATTGAATACAAAACGACTCATTGAAACATACATGTGGTTTTGTATTTATTACATGACCCAAGCACCTACTGACCTAATTTTCTTTTCTATCAACGGTGGTAAACACCATGCACTTTATGCAGTCGCATTGCATAAAAAAAGTCCCGGTTGGAACAGGTTGGTGTGCAATACAGAATTCCGTATTGCACAGCCGTATTGCACGCCGTATTGCATAAGAGAGACTGCATGGGCATGTAATAAATTGCGAATATTCGCAATGTTGAATGCGAATATTCCAATGCCCGATCCCCCTCTACACATGTTGGTCTCAATGGGCTTCTGCACTTTACTGATAATTCAAGTCATTTTTTCTTTCAAAGCTTTTTTTCTGAGAAAAAACGACGGAAATGGGTGTTATCATTGCTAGAAAAAACGGTACCTGAGACAATATCAAAACTGGCGCAAAAAGTCATGAATAAAACAGTTTGGGTTGTCGCAAATCGCACGTAGAAATGAAGAGGGGAATAGTTTCTACCCCTAAAATTATAGAAAAGGGGCCTTAGTTGGCAACTTCATTCATATTGAGACCGATATATGCCCGTATTTGGGCTGAATTGTCATCAGTATCAATCTCGTGAATGGAATGCAAAGAATACTTTTATTCTAACCCTAATGCTTCAAATTATCCAGCAATTAACGTGTTAGAAAAGCAGTTTTTCAAAACAGCATTTTCCTTTTGTTTGTTGTAACTGATATTTTTATCTTTCCAGTCATCATTCACTTGTATTGTCGTGAAAATCGACTTTGGATAAAGTTATGTCCCTTGACATTATTAGACGCGCGAGGGAGGGCCAGTTAAGAAGCAGGTAATTGTTGAAAAATACCTATGTCATGTGACATCAGTAGAAATAAAGCCAACTTCCCTTTGTTATTTTTAATAAACGTAAACAACAGGCGGATCATGGAGCTGTCTGTTGTTTTTGTTTACTAAGTGTAACAAAAGGAAACTTGGCTTTTATGGCAAGCTAAGTAGAGGCTCCTAGTTCACAGATAATCCGCCATTAAGAATATCTATCAGTATCACTTTGCAGCATACTAGGTACTAGGTGTTCAATTAGGCTATTTGTTTTGCGAATGTGTACATCGGTGATACACTCACTAGACTGGAATCTCAGTAGAGCCAGTTACAAGACTCCTCAATGCTACACGTGTATGCTTTCTTTCTCTCCAACCTTTCCTTTTAACACTTTACCCAACGAATCGCCCGCATCCGCCCGCGTAATATGCAGATTCAGCAGCTGAAAAAATATTATTTTTCGAAATATTTCAACAAAACCATATCATGTGACCCCTCTTTGGAACGAGCTCGTCGAGCTCGTTCCAAAGAGAGGTCACATGATATGGTTTTGTTGAAAATGTTTGAAAAAATTTAAAAAATAATATTTAAAATAATAGATTTTGAAATCGTTTGCGTTGGGTAAAGGGTTAATCCTTCTTTTTCTTTCTCTCTCTTTATAGGGGAATGCAGGAAGACAGCCAATCTGGCTATGCTTTCCCCTGCCAGTATACATGTGTATCCTATATGTATAATAGTTGTTATGTACCATATGAATACTGTAAATATATGTGGAATTATCAATCTTATTGTAATCTGCAGTATACTGGTGAATAAATAAAACATATACAAATTCGCTAACATTTCAAAATTTCAATCTTTATATAAAACCAGCAGGGTTACCCGGCGTTGTTCGGGCTGCGGAGAGTATTATAACTGTTGGTGCCCCTCTACTCCCCCACCCGGCATTTTTTAAAACCTCACTATTAGATTCCTGGTAAAAAATTACCCTTAGTAGACCCTTTTGAAGACCTATATCGGTGAGAAAAATTTTGGTCCTAACTTTTGGTGCCCCTCTACACCCCAACCCCCCCCCCCCCGATACTTTTTTAAACCTCACCATTTGATTCCTGATAAAAAAGTACCCTTAGTAGACCCCTTTGAAGACATATATAGGTAAAAAAATTTTGGTCATAGCTTTTGATGCTTCCTACACCCCCGACCCGACCCGACCCCACACACTTTTCTTAAACCTGACGATGACGTCCGCCATAAAAAGTACTCCTAGTAGACCCATTTTGGACACTCGGGGTGGCCCCATATTAATTTCTATAGCGGACAGACAGACAGACAGACATACATACTTAATACATGCATACAGACATTCTAAAATATAGTATAGAAAAGAAGAAGATTCCCATACTGTTAGTGTTAAATTTACCGACAGCTTTAGGAAATTAAGAGCCACCTTTGCCGTAACTCTCTTCCAATGACGAAAATTGTCAGCAATGTAACGATGTAACAGAAATGCAAAATACTACCAAAAAAAAAAAAAAACTGGGAGATCCCGAACGACAAATCAATACATCATATCCTGCTAAAAGTTGAGCGTCACCGAGCTACAAAACGCAAGGCATCATACCGTTACATTGTAAGCCTGATAGTTGTTTTTATTTGACGAGTAACTAAGACATCCTCCGTACGTTATGCATCGTTCTCAATGGTCTGTGACATATAGGTTGGTGATGATTATTCAGGTTTATATCCAGCGGTACGTCTGTCACAAAGATAGGCCCGGTCTGACAGTAAGGAACCATCATTTTTTATTTTTTGACTGTCAATTTTCTCCTCAAAATACCACTTTTGTTTGCCTGTAATATCTCCGTTGTTGGAAAACTTTGTGTATGATCAGGGACGCCGGAGCGAATTTCGGATTCGGGGGGGGGGGGGGGGGGGGGGCGACCCTAGTTTATTAACACTCAGTATACGAACCACGAATACTATTCTCGATTGAGTCAACCGAGAATAGTATTCGTGGTTTGTATACTGAGTGTTAATAAACTCAATTTTTGACATGATGTGAAAAATATACGCAGTTCGAGTTTGATAAGATTACCCCCCCCCCCCCCCCCCCCCCCACACACACACACAGGCGGCCTGTGTGAGGGGCATAATCTTATCAAACGCGACTGGCGATTTTTACTTCATAACCCGCACATTCATTCAAGGGACGAACAAATAATGACTAATGATCATGTCCTTTTGGGTTATCCCCCCCCCCCCACCTTAAATTTCGTCGCCTGAGTGCTAGAATGTCCTATGTCCCATAGGGGACATAGGACATTCTAGCTCTCAGGCAACGATTTCTCGCGGAAACTGGATGCAAGAATGTCGTCGAAACATATTTAGGCTTGGTCGTTTGTCAGACAGAGCAGCCCCATTCAATGAAAAATATATGGTTGGGGGGCAAAAGCCCCCCCCCCCACCCCCCCCGCCCCGGCTCCGGCGTCCCTGATGATCCACAGTCGTAGCAGTATTGTTTGAAATCCCACCAATCAGAATGGTTTGAAATTGGGTCCTCGGAAGGACGGAGCTATTTACGCTGTGTTCGTTTAAACCGAACAAAATACTAAAATTACTTAACTAGTATTTGGAATATTTTCGACTAGCGATTTATTTATTTATTTATTTATTTATTTATTTATTTATTTATTTATTTATTTATTTATTTATTGTCGTTTAACGCCACAGCAGCACCTAAAGATATACCATGGCGGGAAAAACGGTAAAAAAACTAAAACATGTCATTGTGAATTATGATGAAAAAAGATTGATTAAAAATAGTAAGGGAATGTGGATGGCTGCATTTCGTTTCAGTGGAGTTATTCGAGAGTGGGTTGATGGCTCTCGGTTAGTCGGTTGTGATAATGAGCCAACTGTTTCAGCTCTATTCAATTCTATTTCAGTAACAGCTCACTCACAACGTTACTACGTCGATGTTCACTTTTGACGCCTTTCCCATATTAGATGTGCAGCGAAAGATTTTCTCCGTAATTAGCTTTAAGTTTCATTCTGACCAGTATACACCTCTGATAATGAAATAGGCATTAGCAGTCCAAGACAGTCGAAAAACTAACTAAATGATGTATTTTCATCTTGTACAGGAATTTTGAGAAATAATGATATTCACACTGAATAACGTATTTGTGGCGACTGAAAGAAGTGTCAAATTATTAAAATATACCACTCATAATGAGTTTGTTTGTCGTCACATGATTAAACACGTGAACGTATTGTTCCTAATAGTATGATGCAACACAACCTTGTCTACTGTAAAACAACATATAGTCGCCGCCCTGTCCGTCCGTCCGTCCGTCCGAAATAAATGGTTTCCGGGCGATAACTTTAGTTTGACTGAACAAAATGAAACAAAATTTTATTCATGGGTTTATAACCACATAATACAGATTGAAGTTGATAGTGGACTTGGTTCGGTATTTTTTGGCACAGTTATGACCCTTTTCCAACTTAGACCTGTTGATATTGGCTTCCGGACGATAACTTAAGTTTGAGTGAACGAAATGAAACAAAATTGTATGCATAGGTTTACCGCCACATAATACAGGATGGGATTGATAGTGGGGTTGGTCCTACACATTTTCGCAGAGTTATGGCCCTTTTTCGACTTAAAAAACATGTTGATATTGATTTCCGGAAGATAACATTAGTTTGAGTGAACGAAATGAAACAAAATGTTATACATAGGTTTATAACAACATAATACAGGTGGGGAGTGATAGTGGGTATGGTCCGATATTAGAGTTATGGCTCTTTTCCGACTTAGAAGTCATGTTGATATTGGTTTCCGGATGGTAACTTGAGTTTTTGGTGTTCGATTTCAATCAAACTTGGAATATAGCTTACTATAGACAATATACCAGTCGGGTTTGATTTTGAGTGTGGTGCGATAATTTTTATATGAATTATGGACTTTTTTAAAATATAGTTTTTTCATGAAGCAGGGGCATAAGTGTTCCATGGACACATTTGGTGGCCTGCTGTGTGGTTTAATGGAGATAAGATAATATATTTATTAATTCAATATCAACAAAAACAAATTACTAGAAAGTCATGCTTGGCAGTTAGGGCAGGAGTATAGCCACCTTTGGCGTTCGTGGAGCATCTGTTAGCTGTGCCAACTCATTGCCCTTGTTTGAAATGAAATGAAATTTATTTTGCAGTATACGTTTACCTGAAGTATAATAAACAACTTGCAGAAATGTACAGAAATAAATGTAAAACTGCATGGGAACAGCATAGCGCTGGGGGCTGTCTTCCTGCCATTCCCATATTAAAAGATAATTAGTCCTGACATCAAAATTGTAAACAATTTGCATCCTTACGGGATTCATGAGGGGAACTTTTAATACATAATTATTTAACCCCTAGCCCAGCGCAAACAGAACACTGTTTTCACAAGAAACACTCTTAGATAGGATTTCCATTTATTTTCTTATCAGTCCTTTGACTTTCAATTCTAGCCTCGGGGACAACGACATGGCACTCAGCGGAATGACTAAATGAGCTTACTCCAGTGATAAACCATGGGCCCTGTTCCGGAGGCAAGAACAGAAACGAATAATACCCGCACAGTGCGATATTTGCGAACAGTGCAGGCCAGACACGACTATTGTGCTAGGTAAGGGGCCAAAGTATTGGAGAAATTGCATTAAAGTAATTGCTGAACAATTTAATTAGCATGTGCCCTACCGGTACACAGGATTGGTCGTACTGGGCCTCCAACAGATCGCAACGAATGTCATAGACCTCCATTTTTGCTACCAAATGTATGTTGCGTGACATAAGTGTCAAGTGAATGCGAGGTGGCTCAGTGATCAGAGCACTGCACTTCGAACATGAAGGCCCTCGGTTCGATCCTGACCAGCGGAAGAATACCTCAACAGAAGCAGCCATGACTAGAAGTGATGAAAATTTCATCTAAATTAATCTCAAGCGTTCATTGCACAAAAAGTCCATGCAATGTACCCGGAGGAAATTTGGTTTAATGTGCACAAATTATACTTATTTCTGCAGGGGGTAGGGGCGGGAAAAAAATGCGTGAACATAGCTGGAAATTTTTACTTTGCAGTTTTTTGAACCACCCACTTTTTCCTGCATATTTTTTTCCTTGACTTTTTGGGGGCCACCCTCTTCTCATACATTTTATATACAAAACTTTGGCACTCGAACACTAACTCGAAACGCGTAATGCATACTGATTCAATACATATTTTTATATGTCCAAACATGTTTCTATTTACTCTATCAGATGCATTTTTGAAGACATACCAGATTCACATCAGTCCACAAAGACACATTACTGCATAGCTTGAACCCCGTGTGGGCCCGGGGTATAATGGGTCCACATTAATTTTGGTAGCCAGGTTGTTAACGAGCAGGGGCGATGGCCTGACTGTTTATACAGACATATTATATTGATGTAGACAATTCTAAGGAATTTGTTTTATCCTTACATTGAGATGTATGTGTGGATGAGCTTGTTAGTTCCTCCAATGGTTGATGAATTCCTTAGGCTATCCGGTGGATTTGTTTTATCCTTACATTGAGATGTCTGTGTGGATGAGCTTGTTAGTTCCTCCAATGGTTGATGAATTCCTTACGCTATCCGGTGGATCTGTTTGAATAATTCTACCTTCATCTTGGGAACTAACAACATTGTGATATAGGCATCATATAGCCATAGTTGTTGAAACACAAACGAACTGTTTGATGACATCCTGACACTCATTCTTCCCAACTTCTCCCATAAGTATACCAACCCTCTCCTTTGTATCATTCAATGACCACATATCTTTCGTTCTCACGTCCATTTCTCCATTATACTCACAGTGAATTTTATTCTCTCTCACGGGTATTTTGGACATTCTTATAGAAAGTGTTCTGTGGTCAATTACACATTTGACACTCCTTATCACGGTCTTTCCCCATTTTTTGCCAAAGCTCCAGCGACCTCGATCTCGGTTTAAACAACAGTGCCATCAAAGTACTCCTAAAAACCTGGCCTCTCTTTATCAAGCAGTTCACCCAAACTCCCTTTTCCTTTGACCCCGTCTTGGCAGTTTCGGTAACAATCCTCCACGATTCACTCTGACGATCTGACGAGATCTCCATTGAATAGTTCTCTGTTGACCCCCCCCCCCCACCCCTACACCTCCCCAATACATCCTGTCTTGAAACTAGAATACTTTATACTCTTGAACACTGAGTTACACCATCGGCTGTCAGGGAGATTTACCAAATATTTGATATAAGAGAGTTTCGTCAAGTATACAGTACTGTATATAACGTAGGGTATGGAAGAGAGGCTACAGCCTCCACTTGGTGGAGATGTGGAAGTTCGATTAGTCTTCTCGAAAAAATTAAACTTTCTGTGTGGAAACCTTCAGCGCGGCTGACCGATGCGAGCCTGACAAAGCCAGTGTTTGCGAATTGATGGCGAATTCATAAAGTTGGCTTAAAAATGGATTCCAGCTCTGTTGAAAGCTTTTTCTCCTCGCTGGTATTAATGCGATGATATCAGAAGCGGAATCTGATCAATTTCTCATGAATGAGGCCATTGAAGGGTACCAAGTATCGATGATTCTTATTAAATTCCAATCGTAATCAATTCAGATTATGTTTGTAATTATTGATGGAAGTGAATTCAGCCCATTTAGCGAACGTTTACTGCATTCAGTCCACATGGCACTATTTATCACTTCGTTTGCAAGAAAACTGCAAATCTGCAGTGAATATACCTTTGTACGAGGATGTGGCGTGGTTGAAACGCATGCATGGACAAGCTGCAGAGAGAATTTGGTCAAAACTCTTCGTTATTTTGGTTGGAGTCCACCCGGGGGCGTGAATCTTTTGGGTTATTGGTATTCTGAGATGCAATTCCCAGGTTTTCCTGAGATTTCCCACAATTGTTTAAATACACAGAGATACATAGAATAAATAGGTACTAGGGTCAGTAAATCACGAGTAGGATAAGGTGTTTAACCGCACGGCTTGTCGAGTAGTTAAAACCATTATTCTACGAGTGGTTTAAATCTGATTACCGGCCCTAGTACCTATTTGTTTTATTTATAACATGCTCTTAATAAATAATCGACTTTGTCACTTAAAATGGAGAAAAAAACGACGCTTTCTATCGCAAACACACGGGTTTGGTTTGTTTACATCTGCGCCGGTGGGCAGTTCTACCGGTTGTACGTAAATGTTTGATTGACAGCTAGACACATCGTCAAAGTTGATTGAATGTACTTTGCTTTTGCAGTCAAATTATTATTAACGATTCATAAATTTTTTATTTTAAATATTTAATTGTAGGTATTTTAAACATAAGAAGTCATTTACACGTAGTGGATAGTACCGAAACCGTCGTATGTTTGAATGGAACATCACGAAGTGTGAATGTATCAAAGTTGGCAAATTACGTCATGGATGAACTTCCAACTGTGGGTGTTATTTAGACGCTTTACACCGGTAGTGTGGTTAAAAGCTAAAATTTAACATACAGGCTTTTCTCTGGAAGTAACAAAGGCGAGCATGATATAAAATTCGCCTCTTGTCTACAAAAGTAGTATGTCGCGTGTATTTGAGGGGTTATTAGCCGGACCTCGGTGCCGGACCTCGGAAGTGACGTCATGTCACGTGACCCATTTGCGCCATGTTGTGTTGTCATGGTAACCCGCGTGAGCGGCCATGTTGTGACGTCATATCCATAGTGATACGTGGTGTGAGTGCGCATGCGCAGCACGTGTTATTAGGGTGATACGTGTTTCCGTCGTCCATTTTGTATACTGGAGGCCGCCATCTTGGTTTCTATGGTAGCATGTGATCGCTATGTTACCTAACCCCTTCTTATAGGACAGGGGTATGTTCAGTGGATGTGTTCGATTAAACAGGAGTAATTTCCCGATTCGTAAAATTACCACAAACAACGTGCCAACTTGTACTATTTCGAATTCTTTCAGAATTCTTTTCTTCTATCTATATATGCAATAGTTTTCGTCTATCTGGCCATGTTCCTTTGTTCAAGAGTATACTCCAGTAGCATAGAAGAGCCTATTAGTTGGAACAGCTTTGCTTATTATTGTTATATTTAGCTATTCTGGTCTACTCTTGCTAGTTCTGACCCTTTTCCAAGTACTCGTGTTGTTTCATTTAACTAGATCATTTATATAACTAACCTATCATATTGCTTTATTTCCCATAATCTGTATGTAGAGTTATCTCCCCTCTGTACAACAAAAGTCTACATCATTCCCAAAGCCAATAAGCTATCGAGCAGTTACTGAAAAGTCATTGATCGAACGACTCTAAGCCAATCGAGCAAATGAGCTATCGAGCAATTGCTCGATGGAGTGACTCCACGTATTGTTCGAACGACTCGAATCCCATCGAGCAAATGAGCTAACGAGCAATTGCTCGTTCGAGTGACTTGCACATATTGCTCGTCGACTCATTTCAGGAAAAGGGGATTCTGCAGCCGCAGACGGTTCCTAAAAAGGGATTCCACAAATGGGATTCCACAAAAGGGATTCCATAAGTGGGATTCCGTCTTATGTCGAGTGACTCGCACATATTGCTCGAATGACTCGAATCCCATCGAGCAATTGAGTCGTCGAGCAGTATGTGCGAGTCACTTGGTTTCTATGGTAGCACGTGATTGCTATGTAATCTATATGTTATAGGTAACATAGCAATCACGTGCTACCATAGAAACCAAGATGGCGGCCTCCAGTATACAAAATGGACGACGGAAACACGTATCACCCTAACAACACGCGCTGCGCGTGCGCACTCACACCACGTATCACGATGGAGATGACGTCACAACATGGCCGCTCACACGGGTTACCATGACAACACAACATGGTGCCACTGGGTCACGTGACATGACGTCACTTCCGAGGTCCGGCACCGAGGTCCGGCCAATAACCCCTCAAATGTACCCGACATACTACTTACAAATCTGAATAAAATGAAGTTATTGGAAGACTAAAAAGAATTTGTGAACTCACATGAAGGCAAAACTATAGCTTATGGCCCTCATTGCGATCGTTCGAATGAGGGACCATGAGTTATATGGGAGCAAAAATTGAAAAAATAATACAATTTGAATGGCGATTTTTTAACAACGCTTGAGTGAGGGGGCGGGGGCGTTACATGAGGTAAGAGGGCATAAAAACTGTAGAGTGTTGTGGTTTGTTGCATGCTGTCGAGTTGACGAGGTCAGATCGCTGGATCAAGCCGATCGAGCCGTTTTGTTTCAACCGGTGATCCCACCTCGTCAACAACCATAATGCGAGAAAGCATAACACTTCACTATCATTACGATCTGTGTAGTACATTCATATTTCACGCGGAAAATCAACTGCTTAATAACCCGAATGCATCGTGTGACAAGGGCTCCCGCTACAAACTCTGTAGGCTACAATTGCAATGCACATGCGCGTACTTAATTGCAATTTGTTTACGTTAGTATTTATAGAACATTATAAAGTTACGAATCACGTTTGCGATAGACCGTCGCCGTATACTTTTCTATACACGAAAGGGGATAAACCCTTCTCCAATATATCATTATACACGAAAGGGGATAAACCCTTCTCCAATATATCATTATAAAATAAAGAAATCATCATGTTTTTATGCTTCTGTTTCTGAATTATTGGAAGCATCCAAGCTAAAACAACATAAGTCAGAGCTCACACTTTTTACGGATTGTTGAACAAATACGTAATTCACTCTTTACTGAACATGAAACACAGACGACACTTGCAAACAAAATTCTTGATAACTTACTTTTTTCATTTTTTGTCCCAAAAAGATAAGTTATGACCCCTCATTGGAACTAGCTCGACGAGCTCGTTCCAGAAAGGGGTCATACCCTATGTTTTTGAGACAAAAAAATGAAAATATAATGAAAATTAATTGGCGCTTTTTGAAAATAGCTCTGGCCGGTTTTGGCCTTTATGTTGGATAAAGGGTTAACGCTATTTGAGGAGAATTCGTTGTTAAACGTCGTTTTTCCAAATGCTGTCAAATAAACAACGAGACACCCCCATCTTGAAGCAGTGAGGAGATGGTAAAACTGTGAGTATTTTCAACGAAAAATTGGGGACCCAAACCATCATCCCTTGCCACTTAACCTTTTACCTTAGGTTACAGATATATCTGGTTAGAAGTGTTTGGAAGAATCGCTATTCAATTTTTATCTCCTCAGTTTTTGCCTTCAAAACATATATTATGACACCTCATTACGAGCTCGTTCCAATGATGCATCACGCGCCATTATTTGAAGCACAACATGATTTTTGTGTGTGTCGTCTCCCCGTTGCGTGACGTATAGGTAAAGAATTAGGAGACATACGGCAATGCTTTAAATAGACAGTCTTTGTCGCAACCATCACTCAAAAAAGCCTTGTCACTTCCGTGGATCCCTTCCTCCAGGCTTTTGTTCAAGGGCGCCGGAGGCATGCGAGGGAAAGGAGCAAGGATATCAAAAAGGGTACTCGACTCTGGATAAGGCTTAAGACCAGAAGTTTCATAATTGTAATGTGACACTCAATAGTACATATATATCGTTTCTTGAGAGGAACAGGGCGCCATCTGTAATATAAAACTTTAGTAAACACTCCGCTGATTGTATGACTTCCTTGTTCGGTGATTATCGGCCAAACCCCGTCATTATACCAGATACCACCCCCACCGCACCCCCCCCCCCCCTCCAGCACACACAAACCCAACATTGATATTGGAAAACGTAAAATACATTGGAAACGGATAATACTCGAGAGTGTCTCAGTTACAATTCTCGGAAAATAAAGTCTTTTTACATTAGTGTACTTCTGGCAAAAAGGCACACGTTACCTCCCCCACAACCTCACGACAGGACGGGAACCGGTTTATTTGCTTGAAATATTATTCTTTCAAGCACGGTATCGTTTCATAAGTTGTTGTTTTACTGTTTATCACCAGGAGACTTGGGTGCTCTGTCCAGCACGGTACCGCTTCATAAGTTGTTGTTTTACTGTTTGTCACCAGGAGACTTAGGGTGCTCTGTCCAGCACGGTACCGCTTCATAAGTTGTTGTTTTACTGTTTGTCACCAGGAGACTTAGGGTGCTCTGTCCAGCACGGTACCGCTTCATAAGTTGTTGTTTTACTGTTTGTCACCAGGAGACTTGGGGTGCTCTGTCCAGCACGGTACCGCTTCATAAGTTGTTGTTTTACTGTTTGTCACCAGGAGACTTAGGGTGCTCTGTCCAGCACGGTACCGCTTCATAAGTTGTTGTTTTACTGTTTGTCACCAGGAGACTTGGGGTGCTCTGTCCAGCACGGTACCGCTTCATAAGTTGTTGTTTTACTGTTTGTCACCAGGAGACTTAGGGTGCTCTGTCCAGCACGGTACCGCTTCATAAGTTGTTGTTTTACTGTTTGTCACCAGGAGACTTGGGGTGCTCTGTCCAGCACGGTACCGCTTCATAAGTTGTTGTTTTACTGTTTGTCACCAGGAGACTTGGGGTGCTCTGTCCAGCACGGTACCGCTTCATAAGTTGTTGTTTTACTGTTTATCACCAGGAGACTTGGGGTGCTCTGTCCAGCACGGTACCGCTTCATAAGTTGTTGTTTTACTGTTTGTCATCAGAGACTTGGGGTGCTCTGTCCAGCACGGTACCGCTTCATAAGTTGTTGTTTTACTGTTTGTCACCAGGAGACTTAGGGTGCTCTGTCCAGCACGGTACCGCTTCATGAGTTGTTGTTTTACTGTTTGTCACCAGGAGACTTAGGGTGCTCTGTCCAGCACGGTACCGCTTCATAAGTTGTTGTTTTACTGTTTGTCACCAGGAGACTTAGGGTGCTCTGTCCAGCACGGTACCGCTTCATAAGTTGTTGTTTTACTGTTTGTCACCAGGAGACTTAGGGTGCTCTGTCCAGCACGGTACCGCTTCATAAGTTGTTGTTTTACTGTTTGTCACCAGGAGACTTGGGGTGCTCTGTCCAGCACGGTACCGCTTCATAAGTTGTTGTTTTACTGTTTGTCACCAGGAGACTTAGGGTGCTCTGTCCAGCACGGTACCGCTTCATAAGTTGTTGTTTTACTGTTTGTCACCAGGAGACTTGGGGTGCTCTGTCCAGCACGGTACCGCTTCATAAGTTGTTGTTTTACTGTTTGTCACCAGGAGACTTGGGGTGCTCTGTCCAGCACGGTACCGCTTCATAAGTTGTTGTTTTACTGTTTGTCACCAGGAGACTTGGGGTGCTCTGTCCAGCACGGTACCGCTTCATAAGTTGTTGTTTTACTGTTTGTCACCAGGAGACTTGGGGTGCTCTGTCCAGCACGGTACCGCTTCATAAGTTGTTGTTTTACTGTTTGTCATCAGGAGACTTGGGGTGCTCTGTCCAGCACGGTACCGCTTCATAAGTTGTTGTTTTACTGTTTGTCATCAGGAGACTTGGGGTGCTCTGTCCAGCACGGTACCGCTTCATAAGTTGTTGTTTTACTGTTTGTCACCAGGAGACTTAGGGTGCTCTGTCCAGCACGGTACCGCTTCATAAGTTGTTGTTTTACTGTTTGTCACCAGGAGACTTAGGGTGCTCTGTCCAGCACGGTACCGCTTCATAAGTTGTTGTTTTACTGTTTTTCACCAGGAGACTTAGGGTGCTCTGTCCAGCACGGTACCGCTTCATAAGTTGTTGTTTTACTGTTTGTCACCAGGAGACTTGGGGTGCTCTGTGACTCAGTGAGTATCGGACTTCGAATCGAAAGGTTCACGGGTCGACCCTGACCAGGAGTAACTACATTATGTCTTTATGTAAGGCACTTAATTTCGATTGCCTACATGGAGCACTGTAGCGTTCTGCATGTCGAGGTGCACTTGTTTCCAACCAATGATAACCTTGAGTATGTGGAGTTAGTACGATGGGGAGTCTGACAGTTTTTCGCTAATGATCGGTGATTGTCTCCGGTTACTCCAGCTTCCTCCACCCGTAAAACTGTTCAAAACGGGGCGACCTGGCTATCGAAAGTGGTATCTTCCATTCAGTTCAATGACACCAGTTGGACGAGTCTGTATTCACTATAAGGGGACAAACCAATCAATATTGATTGTTACGCTATACTGGTTGATTTCTATTACATTACTGGTTGATTATTACACTATACTGGTTGATTTTTATTACATTACTGGTTGATTATTACACTACGTTTGATTTTTATTACATTACTGGTTGATTATTGCATTATACTGGTTGGATTATATTACATTACTGGTTGATTATTACACTACTTTTGATTTTTATTACATTACTGGTTGATTATTGCATTATACTGGTTGGATTATATTACATTACTGGTTGATTATTACACTACTTTTGATTTTTATTACATTACTGGTTGATTATTACACTACTTTTCATTTTTATTACATTACTGGTTGATTATTACACTACGTTTGATTTTTATTACATTACTGGTTGATTATTGCATTATACTGGTTGGATTATATTACATTACTGGTTGATTATTACACTACTTTTGATTTTCATTACATTACTGGTTGATTATTGCATTATACTGGTTGAAATATATTACATTCCTGGTTGATTATTACACTATACTGGTTGATTTGCATTACATTACTGGTTGATTATTACACTACTGGTTGATTTCTTTTGTATTACTGGTTGATTATTACACTACTTTTGATTTTTATTACATTACTGGTTGATTATTACACTATACTGGTTGATTTATGTTACATTACTGGGTGATTATTACACTATACTGGTTGATTTATGTTACATTACTGGGTGATTATTACACTATACTGGTTGACTTCTGTTACATTACTGGTTGATTATTACACTATACTGGTTGATTTATGTTACATTACTGGGTGATTATTACACTATACTGGTTGACTTCTGTTACATTACTGGTTGATTATTACATTATACTGGTTGATTTATGTTACATTACTGGTTGCATATTACACTACTGGCTGATTTCTATTATATTACTGGTTGATTATTACACTATACTGGTTGATTTATGTTACATTACTGGGTGATTATTACACTATACTGGTTGATTTATGTTACATTACTGGGTGATTATTACACTCTACTGGTTGATTTATGTTACATTACTGGTTGATTATTACACTCTACTGGTTGACTTCTGTTACATTACTGGTTGATTATTACACTATGCTGGTTGATTTATGTTACATTACTGGGTGATTATTACAGTACACTGGTTGATTTATGTTACATTACTGGGTGATTATTACACTATACTGGTTGATTTATGTTACATTACTGGGTGATTATTACACTATACCGGTTGATTTATGTTACATTACTGGGTGATTATTACACTGTACTGGTTGACTTCTGTTACATTACTGGTTGATTATTACACTATACTGGTTGATTCATGTTACATTACTGGTTGCATATTACACTACTGGCTGATTTCTATTATATTACTGGTTGATTATTACACTATACTGGTTGATTTTTGTTACATTACTGGTTGATTATTACACTATTGTTGATTTTTATTACATTACTGGTTGATTGTTACACTATACTGGCTGATTTTTATTACATTACTGGTTGAATATTACACTATACTGGTTGATTTTTATTACATTACTGGTTGATTATTACACTACTGTTGATTTCTATTACATTACCGGTTGATTGTTACACTATACTGGTTGATTTTTATTACATTACTGGTTGAATATTACACTATACTGGTTGATTTTTATTACATTACTGGTTGAATATTACACTATACTGGTTGATTTTTATTACATTACTTGTTGATTATTAAACTATTGTTGATTTATATTACATTACCGGTTGATTGTTACACTATACTGGTTAATTTCTATTACCTTACTTGTTAATATTACACTACTAGTTAATTATTACACTTCTGATTGTTCCAGCTGTTCTTCACGTTGAAGGTTTAGACAACATGTGTATTTTAGGGTGAAGAGAAATTCAATGATGAACACAACGGTTGATGTTTTAAACTGAAATTTTAGAAGTTGAGAATACTTTCTGTTTTTTGTTTGTATTAGAATTATCATATGAGTGACGACAAGGAAATATAATCTGAAATCTCTCGTGAAAACTTAGATTTCTTTGCTGTCACGAATGAGATAAATCTGCTCTTTACTTAAAAACAGTAGGTATTTTTTATTATATGGGTTGCGATATTTTAAAATAAATTCAAATAGATTTTAACTGCAATTAAAAATCACAGTTCGATCCCCACCACGGGGAACTGCGTTGTGTCCTTAGGCAAGGCACTTCATTCCGATTGCCCTTGTGGGGTTACGGTGGCGCTGTGTACTAAGGCGTACTGCACGTCGATGGTACACATGTCTTCAACCAAGGCTAACCCTGCTACTCCGGCCCCCCCCCCCCCCCCACCCGTAAAACTACCTGACACGAGGTGATCCCGGCTGTCGAAACTGTCGTTGAACCCAAACAAAAAATAAATAAATTGCAATTAAAACCCCCAAACTTTGAAAACACGCAGTGATAAGGACCTAAAAGTATTACGCAATGGGCGTCGCTTCCGGAGAGTAGCGGTGCCAGAATGTATTTCGGTGAGGGAGGGGAGAGGGGAACAAGTTCCTCAGGAAGTAGGGGGGCAAGCCGGCATGTGTTTTTTTTTTAGGCTCACCGCGTTTCATTAAGATACCGTAGATACATTGGTACGAGCAATCATAGGCGGTTTGTTTCAAAGTTTTTTTTATCGAGGGGGAGGAGGGAATGTCTCCTCACAGAAAACAAAATTGTGTTGTGCTTTTAAATGAAGCCTCGTGATGATTTATGGGGCAAATAGCTCTCCTTTTTGGACATCAAAAACGAAGACGTGCGAGTAGTCGCGCTTTTTAATTTCCGATGTCTAGAAAATAAAACTCCATTTGAGGGTGTGTGTAGGGGGGCGGGTGGGTGTATGCGTGTGGGTGGTGTGTGTTAAGGTAAAAAAAAGACGCTTTGGCCCAGCCATTTCCTACTGAAAGGGGTTTTTGCACTCTAAAATCAGTTGGGTTAAAAATTAACCCAAATCGACCGGGTTGAGTGAATATGAACCCAATTGGGTTCATATTCACTCAACCCAGTCGATTTGGGTTAATTTTTAACCCAACTGATTTCAGAGTGTAATTGTAATACCCCGCCGAAATCTTGTTTTCTAATGGGTTTCAAACATGACCAAAAATACCAAAAAAAAATTATTTAAACTAAGTGTCGAGCCTTAGAATTGCTTAATATAAACTGACTGGCAATAATTGTTGTTATTCATTGATGTGCTCCAGTTTAGTCCTCACAAGGATGTTACGCATGCGCCGTCGCTGTTCCCGAGAGGTATCCTCGCAGTAATGTAACAATAGATATCGAAATATATTTTTTAGGCATTTTTCGCTATTTTATAAAGTAGTATATGATAAAATATGCTTGTCATCCTTTATTCCGCCAATTTTCTAAAAGTATTAAAAATGGAATTCACAAGAAGCCTGACGAAAGGAAAAGTTATTATTGACTATTTTAAAAACTGCCATCTTTAGTGGGTAATTACTCTCAACTTTTATTTATTTATTTATTTATTTATTTATTTATTTATTTATTTATTTATTTATTTATTTATTTAGAGCTGCGATAAATTAAAACTAAAGTCCAGAACTTTTGTTGGTATAATTTTAATGTACATGAATGTGGTCTCATAAAATACTTTGTTGTAAATTTATTTAGAAATAAAATGTCGCTCGTTACTCAGTCAGGTACACTATGGTTTTTTGTAAAACAAAACAAAAACCTAAAAAAAAATCATAAACGTATTAATATCTTTGTTAAAATATTAGAATATTTCCTATTTATGGGTGCTTTAACTGGTAGCGAGCTAAATTATTTTTGGTCCTTAAATTTCTTTGTGTATCTTTGCCTTGTTCTTGTTTCAATTTATGGGAGAGTGCCATTAGGCACTCTCCCATAAATTGTAACAAGGCAAATCCTAGCAGATTAAATAATATCACTTCGAAGATAATCTGAAGCACATCCACAAAATATGAAGCCTTTAAATTGCGTTACCGGTACTTCAGATTAAAGCCCAAATATGGGCTTCCAGCACTCTACCAGTTAAGTTCCACGCGACTTTCTTGGATACTACTAAAATGAGGAGGGTAAATTTCTAGAGGGTGTCAGCCAATCCCCCAAATAATTTTGTCTCGCTCGGTAGTAGTTGGGCCAGGCCTTAAAATTTCTCCTGTGTGACGAGAATCAGTTTTGATTCTCGTGAACCTCTGCCGCGAGAACCCATGGTCTCCTTTTAATTAGAATTTCGGAGTACTGTTATAATCTTGTCCTTGTGAGTGAAATTAGTTTATAACCCCTACACTACAGTTTAACCCTGAGGGCCTAGTTCCAATTTTTGTGAGTATTTTGTCTTGTTTGTACAGGTAGAACGATGTTCCGACTTACAGGATTTTGGTGGTCTTGCTGATGAACGTCAGAGTACCTTGACAGTGGTGTTTATCGAAGTCTTGGCTGCCTGTAAAGGCAAGGCAGCCAAGACTTCACTGTACACTACTGTCAATTCAGTATATTACCTGATTATGAGGGAGCGAAAATAAGTAATATTGTATTGACCTGTAACCCTTCACCTAACATGAAAAGCAGACGACACTTGCAAAAACAATTCTTGAAAAACTTTTTTTTTATTTTTTGTCTCAAAAACATGGGTTATGAACCTTCGTTGGAACGAGCTCGACGAGCTCGTTCCAACGAGGGGTCATAACCTGTGTTTTGAGACAAAAAATGAAAAAAATAATGAATATTAAATGGCGATTTTTTGTGAATAGCGCTGACAGGTTTTGGCCGTTCCTTGGGTAAAGGATTAAGGACACGTTTGAATCTGTGACGACATGAAATGCACATTTTGCGAGAATCAAAGTCAATTCTCATTGTTTTCCTCGCGAGAATCATTTGCGAGAACTGATTCTTATTCTCGCATGACTTTAAAGTACAGCGGGCAGAGCACTAAGGCTCGGTATTATGGTTCGGAAAATATTGGTTATATCCCCCATAACTTCTAAAATATATGAAGACAGATGCGGGGATGTCGGCGACGTGTGGTAACAAGAATATGTAAAGCACCGCATATTTCTCAAGAAAAGATAAAGAATTTCTTACCTAAGTAAATGAAGAGTCTAGATGTAGGATTGTTCTCTCTTTTCATGGATGCAGATGAGTTAAATAACGTCCAGAAAATTCAAGCTTTTCAGCGGAAATATACAGGTGTTATTTTTTTCTCCTGGTGACTCTTTCGTGGGTCTGTTATATGTCTTGGTTTCGAGCAGAGTGGTGGGACTCTCTCGGTGCCTTCAGTTTAATAACTGTCGCCTACACAAGAAAATAAGAAAGAAAGGTGAGAATCGTTTGCGCTCGCGAAAACAACTGGCGAGAGGACGTCACCGTGGATTAAATGACAAGCAAACGTATTAATTAGACACGCAGAGCTTTGACAAACCATTTCATATTGGAAAAGTCAATTTGACTTCTGGGAAATACAAGCCAATGGGTTTGTTAATTTCCAGGAAAAGCTATTTTGTATGGTGAGATCTTTATCGCCATAAATTGTCACCGATTTAGCAGGAGGATCTTTTGAGAGGAGAAAAGCACGCCATAATCTCATATTAACCGACCGCCGAGCCCGGGATGCATTTAAATTAGAAGTTAGCAGTCAGTTCAATTAGACTTTTTATGAAGGTAATGTAACGTTCTTTGGCTGACAATACAAAGGCTCACAAAGAGCAGGTTCATTTAATTTATTTTTGGGTCGACGGCACGAGCATATTAGTTATGGCCATATTCGTGTGAGCCTGGAAGGTGGGTACAGCCTCCTCCCACAACCATGCAACCCAAAGATTCAACTGAGTAACATATATTTTGATCAACCGCTTCAGTTTACAGCCAGAAGGTTTCTTGTAAAATTCAGTTGCATTTTCTCGAAAATATTTTCTCGCAAACATTAAATTTTCCTCGTAGAGCAAAAAAGGTGAACAATATCCGGGACTTTTTAACCGCGTCCGTGGGGGTTTATGTCGTGAACTGCTTACGCAATCGCATGTTGTATGGGGTTCCAGGAAGGGACATTGAAGTTGGGATCTTGTCTCTGGGCATAAATCGACGTTTGGAAGGACGTGCCGATATATGGCTGAGAGACGAGGTCGAGACTTCAGTACACCACCCCCCACCCCCCCTCCCACCCCCCACCCCCACACACACATACACACCAAGGAATGTAATGACCAATGTATCTTACACCACCCACAAAAGTGATCAATTTGTCATTTAAAAGGGATCTATTTTACTGGGCGATAACATAAACACGACTCTGGAATGCATTGCCCCAGAATCTTCGGTCACAAACAAGTTCACCCACCTTTAACTGGTAGAGTGCTAAGTTATTTTTGGTCATCAAAATTTGTTCATGTGTCTTTGCCTTGTTACAATTTATGGGAGAGTGCCAACAGGCACTCTCCCATAAATTGTAACAAGGCAAATGCATGAAGACTAATTAATTTCACTTCTAAGACAATATGAAGCACATCCACAGAATATAACAGCTTTGGGCTGGGGTACCTGCTCTTCATATTAAAGTCCTGATAGTGGCTTCTAGCACTCTATCAGTTAAAAAACAGCTTAAAACTCATCTATTCAAATTACTTATTTCATAATTTCCGCAAACACAATCTGTTAAGCGTTTTAGAGCACCCTAGGTGGTTTCACTCTATATAAAAATAATTATTATTATTATTGTTATTATTATTATTATTATTATTATTATTATTATTATTATTATTATTATTATATTATTACTATTATTATTTAAACACAGCGCTGCTGTCATGAGTGACTCACTGGATTAAAATATCGTCCTTGTGAATGGAGTTTCCGTTTCAATTGAACATAAAGCAATTCGTTTCCGAATGCGCTGGACCTTCTTATGGATACTAACCCTTTGAACTCCAGTGGTATCTTCCATGTCAGTTCAATGACAGCCATTAGAAGAGTCCATATTCATTATTTGGGGTAGACCAATCAATATTTTGAACGCTTAGCCTCGGGGCGGCACATTGAGAAAATGATTAGTCTACCCCATATACTTACTAAACAGCCATCCTATTTAATGACGTTATGACGTATTATGTCCCTGTCCGGAAATGCGACCCTTCGGGTTCAAAGGGTTAAAGAAGTTACCTTTATTAACTTAATTAGTGTTATCAAAAAAGTCACTTCAGCTTTATGTTCAAATTGAAGTATTTGGTTACCTTTTTTTTGTCGAGTGCATGTTCAAAAATCGTCCTTCCTCAGTTCGCACGTTCGGGGAGTGTTGCTTCCCTCAATACAGAGTTTTATTTTGTCGATACGATTTCATTGGAGAAAAAATATACGCTTCTTTAAAATGTATATATATATTTAGTCTGTGTGAGTCGACACTCAATTGAGGTTCAAAATATGGGTCAAGGTCACTGAGATCACCCATGGTCATTGACCGAATTTTTCAGAATTGCTGGAAATCACATTTTATGACCCCACCCCCTAATACATTGCCGCAGTAAATACCTGTATTTTTAGTGCACACCCACGCAGTGGCGTGTGCGCACATAGGTAATGGGTACGTGTCCATGATTTTATAATTTTTCTATATACCATGCAACAGAGTTTGGGGTGCCATCTGGCGGCGTGGCTCTCCCACTGGCAAAAAACCCAGAATCATTGTAACGGATACTTAATTGTTTTGGGCCTTTCAAAGGACATTATGTAAAATATATTGTTGTAGAATGCTGGAAACTATGATAAATAAACAAGTAATGAAGTGACTTTCGAAGTTAGGTAGTTGTTGGCGAGTTAGGTATTGTTTGAAAGTTCGAAGTGCCAATGCCGTCCGTTGCCGGTTTCGTCAGATTTAAAGCCCAGTTTCAATTTTAATTGAGAACGTACACTTCACAAATTGTTGACAACGAATAAAAAATAAAACAAGTGATTTATTGACACTTTTAGTGGGCCTTTTTCATTTGTGGGGAACTTAGCGCGATTTCCTTAGAAACAGCCGGAGTTCGGATGAATTCAAGTTATGTTGACGTAAGATCTGGGGAAATCTTTGTTCCCAGTCTCAAAACACGGGCATGCAGTCTTGTTGTAGCAAAATTTTACAGAAACAGACATGAACGCGAACAGCGATACCTATTCATTTATTTTTCTTCACAAGTTCACTTGATCCAGTCCATGAACTTTTTTTACCAATGATACAATACAATGTCAGTTTAAGACTTTCAGAATTGCCGTGTAGCGGCCAGCCAATTTTGTGATCCGACGTGTTTTCCTGAAGACTAAATACCAGAATCACTCGGAATTCCCGTTTAAATTACATGCACACTTCCTCAGTGTTTTGGAAAACAATGTTTTAATTCCTGGATGCTTTAGGCATTGCAACCAGAAAAGAACTGAATTCATCTTCAAACTTGTCAATGTCGCCCTCCTCGTCTGACCAACATCTGGAGGTGGGGATTCTGATATTTAGACTTGAGTATGTTTCTCCAAAAATGGCAAAAAACGTTTGAAAAGCCTAAATACCAACCTCCCCAGAACCGACCTCTAAATAATATTTGGCACTGCACTACAGGATCAATATTTGATGGTTTCAGGCATTTTAATGGTGCTATGAGATAACAACATATGACCTGCACTGTCTTGCTGTTGTAAAAATATTCAAAAAATCAATGTGTAATGTTTTATCAGAGACACACCATACCAATGACTCAAAGTGCCTTAATTAAGAAATGTGAGGGATTTAAAATTTTTTTTTTTTTTTACAAATATTGCAAAATATTCATCAAACACAATGTGAAATATCTTAAGAAGCCAGAATGTTATTTAAAAACTATCAGAAATGTGAAATTTAATATCATAAGAGGTTTGTTTTGTGTCAACATCAATTAATTTATGAATTATATCATAATTTGTGATGAAAGTGGGTATGCTGGGGGTCTAGGGGACACATTCATGGCTATATTTTTACCACATCAATATGTAGAAGAAAATTTGACATAATTTTTTAGGATAAAATGGCACTGCCTATTGATATTGGTGATTTATATAGCTGCAACACCAGTTTTTAAATAAAAATTGACATTCATTTTGTTTTGTGTGGAGTGGAAGGGTGGGTGGGTGGTGAACACCACTCTTTCTCTTGCAGTATGGTTAAATGAAACAGATTTTTCCCAAAACTATTGTCTGCTGATGCAGATTTTAGTTTTATTTTGGGATTGGGGTAGCTTTTAAAGAAAGCAGTGAATTCTCATGCAGAAATTACTCTTTTATCAAATGAAAGAGATAAAATGTATCTTTGGAAGGATTAGAATGTAGGTTAAAATCCCCCCCCCCCCCCCACAAAAAATACCCCCAATCATTTTGACACACTTAGCAAAAATTCCTCCCACAGTTTTTGAGTAGTACCACATTCTCTCACATTATTTTAAGAGCAGTACAAAAATCCACCCGGCCTCTTACACCAAAAGATTAAAAGGCAGTCCAAAAGGATTTAAAAACTTATGTATTTAATTTGTAAATTACATAAACACTCATCATAATTTACAAGAAAACATGCCTCAATAACTATTTATCAACAGTTATTTAGTTATTGGAGTTTAAGGACACTTTCAACAGCCAGTGTCACCTCGTGTCGGACAGTTTTATGGGTAGAGGAAACTAAAGTGCACTGAGAGAACCACCTGGCAACAGTGAGCAATTATCCAACGTGCTAACTCCACACAAGCAAAGTTAGCATTGATTCAAGTGACAAGTGCTCGGCCACAAGTGGTGAAAAGCTTTGGACATTTTTGTATGGCTTTAAATATACATGTACGTCTAAAAAATTAGAGGGTTGGGGGGATTTTTGTTCACCAGAAATTATGGAGGGAGGAACAAGGTGTGGGGGGGGGGGGGGGATTTTTGCGCATTGTGTGAAAATGATTGTTGGGGGGGGGGGGGGGGTAATTTTTGTCAGGGAAAAGTTTTGTAGGTTACCCTTCGAAAGGTTTGGGTTTGATTATAGGAAATAAGTAAATGTGCATTGTAAATGTACATGTATTTTGGCTTCCAACACTGATTTAATTATATTTTTTTGGATATTACACATATTTCACTTTCAAATGTTCATTCGAGAACCACAGACTGAATAATACTGTTTTATTTTTGGAAAAGTTATATTTTTGTCACAATCGGCAATAAAGGCCATATATTGCCAAAAATAATGCAGTTAAATGCATCTTGAGCAAGTGTGGCATCCAGAACTGAGAAGCACACTATAACCTATGACAAATACATGTACACATGTAACCACCTTTTTTACCCTATTAACACATCTAATGAAACCATGCTTTCCCCTCATTGTACTTGTGAAAGAGGGGATTCCAATTATATTCCAATCCTCTCCCAAATCACCATCCAAACATTTAGCCAGAAAACCCATACTTCACTTGTATTCGCTGAACAAGCTCATTCTAATAAGGGGGGGCATAAGCTAAGTTATTGATGCCAAAAAATGCAAAAAAAAAAATTAACATTGAATGGCAATTTTGGTGAATGGTGCTAGCCGGTTTTGGCCATTACATTGAGTGAATGATTAATAGAAGCTTTCTCCATATTATGTTAACCCTTTACCTTACATGAGAAGAAGACAGCACTTTTGAATAACTAATTTCTTTTCATTTTTTTTTGCGTCAAAAACATAGTTATGACCCCCACTGGATTGAGCTGAACGAGCTCATTCCCATGAGGGGTCATAAGCTATGTTTTTGGTGCAAAAATAATGAACATTGAATGGCAGTTTCGGTGAATGGTGCTAGCCTGTTTTGGCCTTTACATTGAGTGAGTGATTAAAAATGTTAAAAAACAATTTCTTCATTCACAGAGTATTTTGGAGCATAAATTTGGGGAAAGGGGGTGGGGGTACAGTGGGAAAAGTAACAAACTTGCAAATGTGAATGAATGGCTTCTGTGCACAGCTATCAATATAGTAGTCTGATACTAGTGCTGTCAGGGTTCCCATGTTATAGCACAAAACGGCATTGACAATTGTCCCTCTACCACCCATACTAAACCCTGCAGCTGATGAGAAAGTTAACAGCATGCACTCTCAGTTTCCTATGATTTGCTTTAGTACTGCAGCACTCAGGGTCCACAGAGTTTTTTTCTTTTTTGACAACCCTGTCCTGGCTCTTCTCCCTATATGTTTCATTGTATGTCAGTCAGTATTCCTATGTACATGTAGAATGTCACTTTCAAAGTATGTGATTGCATGTCTGTCTGTCCATCATACCATTCCTATGTACATGTAGACTGTCTCTTTCAAGATATGTGATTGCCTGTCTGTCTGTCCATCATGCAAAGTGTTGGTTCGTTTTCATTTGCACAGTTCTACATTTCCAATAACTGGCAATTGACCCCCCCCCCCCCACACACACACACACACATACACAAATATATTAAACATTAAAGAGCACTACATTCCTGAAGCAAATATCTGAGTCATCCTCACTGGATACTAGGCATGCATGTATTTTCCCTAATTTCACCCGTTTTATCAGAATGGGTGCCTGCAGGGATTAAATCCAAGGTTGTAAACGAGCTCTTGTGGGTACATGTACTTGCGGGACATGCACATCACTACAGAATCAATATTTGATGGTTTTAGGCATTTTAACAGTGCTATGCTATAACATAGGAGCAGCGCTCAGCTGGTCATGCTGTTGGAAAAAATCAGTGTTTAATGTTGTGTCAGTGCCACACCAATGACTCTAGGTGTCTTAACTGAGAAAGTGAGGCTTTTTTCACAAGAATGGCAAAACATTCATCAAGCGCAATGTGAAATATCTTCAGAAGCCAGAATGTGATTTAGAAATTATCACAAATGGGAAATTTAATATCACAAGAGGTTTGTTATATGTCAACATCAATTAATTTATGAATTTTATCATAGTTTTTGATAAAAAGGGGCATACTAGGGGAACACCTTCAAGGCTATATTTTGCCACATCAGTATGTTGAAGAAAATTTGACATCAGTTGTTAGGACAAAATGGTACTGTCTATTGATATTGGTGAATTATATAGGTGCAACCCCAATTTTTGAATCAAAATTGACATTTATATGGTTTCATGGTGTTGGAACACCGTTCTTTGTCTTGCTGTATGTTTAAAGAAGACAATTTTTTCCTCAAAGTATTACATGCTGATGCAGATTTTAGTTTTATTTGGGGATTGGGTTAGTTTTCAAAAAAATCTCCATGAATTCCTTTTGGTAACAGAGCAAAGCAGAGTAGAAAAATGTATTGGAGGCAACAGCAGTTTTTAAGCCATTTGACACAGTTTGGACAGTTTTCTTTAAAAGAACAAATTTCCCATGTTTTTAACTCAGTGGAAGCCAAGAGTTGAATTCTCATGCAGAAATGACTCTTTTGTCACATGAAAGAGGTAAAATGTATCTTTGATAGGATTGGGGTTGATTAAGGAAATACATAATTTGGCTTCCGAACCTGATTTAATTATTATTTTGAGAGATTATTTCACATTTAAAAATTCATGGGGGTACCACACACCTTACAATACTTTTTTATTGTTTTGAAAAGTATGTTTTTGTCATCATCAGCAATAAGGGCTATAAATTGCAAGCAAATTCACATCTTGAGCAAGTGTAGCCTCCAGTGGCACACTACAGCCCCCAGCAAATGCCAAATAACAACCTATTTTACCCCACATGTACACATGTATTAACAAATGTAATTAAACCATGGTTCCCCATCATAGTACAGGGGCAGAGGGGGGTGCCAATCTTCCAACCCCTTCCAAATCACCATTCAAACCCACAGCCAGAAAACCCATATTGCACATTTATTTACTGACATTTAGATGTTTGCCTGAATTATGCTGATAACCCTTTACTTACAGTACGTGGAGAGTGGATTGTAACTAAATCACCCGCGGAGTGGAGTTATCACCGAAACTATAACTTTCGAAGTTTATGCATATGGATAAAAAACACAAGGAATGTTTCAGCCAATGGACCTCCGGGTTTAACCCGGAGGTCCATTGGTTGAAACTTTGCTTGTGCTTGTTATGCTTTGCAACAAATTTGCAATTATTACTTGGGTTGAATCTCCACTCTGCGGGTGATTTAGTGATAATACACTCTCCACGTACTGTACATGTAACATGAAAAGCTGATTACCCTTGCCCACAAACTTATTGACTTACTATTTTTTTGTGTCAAAAACATGACTTTTTACACCATTGGAATGACCTCATTCCAATGAGGGGTCATAAGCTATGTGTTTGACACAAAAAAACGAGAAAATAATGAACATGGAATGGCAATACTTGTGAATAGCACCAGCAGCTTTTGACCATTATATTTGGTAAAGGGTTAAAAAGTGTTAGAAAATAATTTCTTCATTGAAAGAGTATTTTAGAACACCAATTTGGGGGTGGGGTACAGTGGAAAAAATAACGCAATAAAGTTGCAAATGTGAGTGAATGGCATTTGTGCACAGTCTAGTACTAATAAAGTAGTCTAGTACTAAATTTTCCCCTTATTTGATGCACAACCCCCTGTTTTGGGGTCGGAAAAAGTTCTCTGAAGGGTTATACTTGACAAAGATATTTGAATCCCAAAATTAAAGAGATGCGATCAAATTTTGTTCAGATCGAGCATTGTTGTCACGGTTCCCATGTTACAGCACAAAACTACAGTAACAGCTGTGAAATATTGTTCTCTCCTTGAATCAAGTCCCCCACCCACCTGCCCATACTGAAGCCTCAGTTGATGAGAAACAATTGGAAAGACTGTACAGTATGTTTTGGAAACTAAAGTCAATCATACACTCTCAGTTTCCTATGATTTGCTTAGGTACTGCAGAACTCAGGGTCCGTTGAGGTTTTTTTTTCCATTTGACAATCTTGTCCTGGCTTTTCTAACAAAACTTTCCATTGTTAGTCAGTTTTTATTTCTGTGTAGACTTTCAAAACACTAAAAAAACCCAAATTTTTTAAGCAAATATCTCATTCATCCTCCTTGGAGACATATTTTCCGCATTTTCACACTTTTTATCAGAATGGGTTTTGTGGGGATTAAATCTAAGGTTGTGAAAGTGCCCTAATGGATACTTGCTGCTCAAGCACAGCACCACAGAATCAATATTGGATGTTTTTTTTTGCATTTTAACAGTGCTAAGAGATACCACATGAGCAGTACTGGTCATACTGTTGAAAAAGCAGTGGTTTATGTTTTTGTCAGTACCATACTAGCACTAGTACAGGCTTGCTAACCCTCTCAGATTGCTCGAACGACCAGAATCCCATCGAACAAATGAGCCATAGAGTAATTGCCTGAACGAGTGACTTCACGTAAGTAGGTGATAATTGAGAGTTCAAGCACACCTGTACATGTACGTGTACGTGTACATGTACACCTCCATAGGATTTAGTGTTAAAATCGTGTACATGTACAAGATTTTTAACGTTTTTTAGGGTGTGTTAGAATATATTTAACACTGAACCCTATGGGAGAAATCCGTAGTTTTACGTACACGTACATGTACCGTTTTGATTGAAATCGACAAATGGATTTCTCCCATAGGATTCAGTGTTAAATATATTCTAACACACCCTAAAAAACGTTAAAAAAATCTTGTACATGTACACGATTTAACACTAAATCCTATGGAGGCGTACACGGAGATCCACTTGCGGATTTTAGGTCGGAAATCGACTCGTGTACAGACGTTGTGTTTGAATTCGCAAACCCACTGTCGCGTTTCTCGAAGTAGGACTAGCGCACGTTATTGCGAGGTGATCTCAACAAGCACTTGATGGAAATGTTTTGAACGAAGAGTGTTGTCGGTGTTTTAGAAATCCGCAAACCCAGGTTTTCGTTCAAAAAGAGTCGATTATGAATATGGTCTGTATTATAGACATTCGTGTTTTGTCTTGATGTGACAAAGAGAAATTGAGTTTGGGGGATATTGTTCGAAAGAGTCGATAAAAATATGATCTGTAATAGATATTCGTGTTTTGTCTTGATGTAAAGAAGAGAAATTGACTTTTAAGAGTTCGTTCAAAAGGGTCAAACACTTAGCGGAATGTTTAAACGCATTTTCCGCTCAATTAGGTTTTGAGTGGTAAAATTTTTAATATATCCACGATAGCAATCAGAGAGAGATTTGAAAATGAATAAGTTCTCAGCGTTAAAAATTAGAAAACCAGTTTTCTTTTGTCTGTTGAAACTGCTTTAACAGTCATCAAAGGGATTCTCTCTTAATTCGACTCTGAGTGAATGGTTCTTTGATATGTGAATGGAAATCTTTTGATTTCTAAAACTACTGTCAAAATGCGTTAAATCAGAAACCGGTTTGTCATGTACTGCTTAAACGTATTTTTAAACTTCTCCAATTCAATTAACAGTCAGATGAGATGTGAATATTTTCAGTTTATTATATTAAAGACGGAAAGATTTTTATTACTTAAAAACATAAAAATATAATTAAACATTTAATTTTGAAAATAATAAAACAATTAAAAACGAAAGATGTTTTTACAGATGGATTCTGGACACCGAGATCGAATTTTAGAAGAGTTTGAGCGTGCTAAGAAGGGCATTCAGTCAGCTGATAGAAGCAGACGTCTTGGTGAGATGGAACTCAAACGCGAAGCCACAAAAATATTTAAACCCGTGACGGAGGGTCAAGAGCGAAGCAGGAAGGAGATAGTCGAAGAATTGAGACCCATAAAGGAGGGTTCTTTGAGAATGGGTTCGTTGCCTCTTAGTTTTGGAAATCGGTATTCCGTTCAATCTACACCGGATTACGTTCCCACGGGAATTCAAACAGAGAGCGAGTCTGATGATACAGCTTCGACCATCACCACTAGTAGCGTCGCATCGTCTGATGATGATGGCGGTAAGAGAGATCAGTTGTATGGATTTTATAAGGTTTCGGAGGGAAGGATTTTTGTTGGAGACACAGAAGTAGATATTGGTGATGATGAATTGATCGTGGGTTCGAACAGATACGAATTGACTGATGGACTGCGCAGATTGCTCCTTTACGACAAGCCTAGCAATTACGCGGATCAGGATTTCGACAATTACGGCGACATTCTGGTCCAGACCCACGCCATGAAGAGAAATAACGATGCCAGAGAGACGAGACCCAAAGCCAACAGAGGTTACAAGTGGACGAAAGTGGTGAAACCCATATGGGATATGAACAAGAAGTTCATCGAATCAGTGACTGGCAAAGGGGTGAAAACCACTTTTCTTCCGAGCGATTCTGACGCTCTCTCTCAGAGATTGAGTTTGTTGATGGCGGGCAGACGGGCTGGTAACACATGATTAGATAATCAGATAGTTACTATATCTGACGAATTGTTAAGACAGAAGATTTTGAATAAAAACCACTATAAAAGGCTGATGAACGAATTGAAGGATTGATGTGTATATAATAAGTAGAGAGAAACAAACAAACAAACAAAAATAAAACAATAAATTTTTACACTAGAATAATAAAAGTATTTAAAAACAACAAAACGATTTACCAGTGAAAAAAACAAAAATATATTATAAAAATAAAATATGTTGGTGATAAAGAACAGGGATACGTCAGAACTTACGTTCAAGGCGGTTCTGGCATCGTCGATTCTATAATGCGAGCGTTCACGAGCGATGCGGGTAGAAAACTCGCATCGACCGTGTTTGAGGTCGGTAAGAAGACGGCTTTGGATGCTGGTAAGAAAGCCGCTTCCGAAGCCAGTGGTAGGATAGCTTCTGTGGCTGGCAAGAGGGCAGCCGACGCGTTGATCGACAAGTTGATCAGTCCGCCGGCGAAGCGAGCTGCGTTAGAGCGAACGCCGAAAAGTTGGAAAGATTTTAAGGATGCTGTGGTACCCATACAAGATTTAGCCAAAATGACAAGTGGATCTGGATTGAAGAGAACTCGCGACGTTGTGATATAAATAAATAATAACATTAAAAACTGAGTTTGAAAAACGTAAAAAAATTGCGTCTGAAAAGAATCTAAAATAACAAAAAAAAAAAAAATAAAACAAAGATGAACATTAAAGATATGTCTTGGAACGACGCCGCGACCAAGAGGTCGAATAACGAGTTCTTTCTCAAAAGCATAAGAGGCTTGATAGTGGGAAAATCGAATTGTGGAAAGACCAATCTGTTGATGAATCTGTTGTCCCAACCTGACTGGTTGGATTACGACAGATTGTTTGTGTTTGGCAAGAGCTTGTTTCAACCCGAATACAGATTGCTTCGAGAGTGCATGGATCGTAGATTGCCCAAGGACGTCATAGCCAGAATCTTTGATAGTAGGGAGGAATTCGACAAGAGTGAAGCTCCACTTTCAACCATTTTGGACGGTGCGGCGATGGAACTGATGAAGAGAAATGCATCTTCGAACGTCGAGTGTCGATTTTATGAGAACGCTAGCGACGTTCCGGATCCTAGAGAACTGAAATCGGAAGATAAGAATCTCATGATTTTCGACGATCTGCTTTTGGAGAGACAGAACCGATGCGAGTCGTATTACGTTAGGGGTCGACACAGCAACGTGGACTGTTTCTACCTGTCGCAGAATTATTTTCGATTGCCCAGACAGACGATAAGGGAGAACGCTAATTTTCTATGTCTCTTTCGCCAAGATCTCAAGAATCTCAATCACATCTACGGCGATCACGTCGCAAACGACATGAACGCGGCGGAATTCAGGAGATTCTGCAAGAGGGTTTGGGATGGTGGACTTTACAATTTCGTCGTGATCGATTTGACAAGCGAATTTAATCGCGGAAAATATCGGTGCGGATTTGACAAGTTTTATGTTTCTGATGATAATAAGATATAGCGTGAAAATAAAATTTAGAAAAGAATAAATCTTCAAATAATTAGTTTTGAATAAAAAAAATAAAATTAAATATAATGTTCGAACATGGAGAATTGTTAGAACGAATAGCCGAGAATACGGCTGCAAAACAATCCATTCAAATCGTGGTGAGTGGTGATTCGACTCGATTCGCTACGAAATTCGAACCTTCCATCGAATTGAATAGAGAGAAAAGATACGAGATGGCGTTGGTGAATCTGGAGACTTATTATTCGTTTCCCAACGTCACCGAAAAGAATAACTCGTTCAAGTATTCCGACGGAGTGGATTGGTTGGAGATTCGAATTCCCAAAGGGAGTTACGACATAGACGATTTGAACAATTACATTCAGACGCGAATGAAGACGGATGGAAAGGGAAGCAACAAGATCAGACTCGCTCCCAATCCTAATACCCTACAGACGATGTTGGATTTGGAAGATAATTTTCGAGTGGATTTCAACGCGGACGATTCTATAGGCAAGATGTTGGGATTCGATCGAAAGATGTATCGAGGCCACGTGGCATCTGAAAATACGGTCGACATTCTAGCAGTCAATAGCATTCTGGTGAACGTGGATGTGATTGCTGGAAGCTACGTGAATGGTAGCGCTCAACCGACGATCTATTCCTTCTTTCCAAACGTGTCGCCGGGTTATAAGATCGTGGAGCAACCTCGAAATTTAGTTTATCTACCAGTGATTTTAGACACGTTGTATAGTCTCAAAACCACATTGACGGATCAAAATGGTGAACTGTTAGATCTTTGCGGAGAGAGGGTGACGATACGATTTCACATAAGAGAAATATAAAAGCAAAAAAAAAATTGTGTATATATATAGATAACAAAATAAAATAAACGCAATATTAATTTTACAAAATTATTTTAATATAATTATTAAACAAGAAACAATTGAAGAGAAATATAAAAGCAAAAGAAAAATTGTGTATATATATAGATAACAAAATAAAATAAACGCAATATTAATTTTACAAAATTATTTTAATATAATTATTAAACAAGAAACAATTGAAGTAAATATATTTTAAAAAAAGAATTAGGACAGAATACGTGATTAAAAACGTAAACATATCCGCAGGACAGAGGAAGAAACTTAAGAGAGCGTTAACAACTCGAGGCGAGGCAGGGAGATTTAAATTCACTCACGAAGATCTGACGAGAGGCGGTCAGGATTCGATCGCCTGGACCAGAAGTCAAATCAAAAGGATGGAGAAAGTGATTCGCGATGGAAGAGGGTTGATGGTGAGAATGAGTCCCGCTCAATTGAGATACAATTTGAGAATGAAAGGTGGTTTCCTACCGCTATTGGCAGGAATCGCCACAAAAGCATTACCCTTCACCGCAAAGGCTCTACCCTTTCTCGGAAAGACTCTCGGCGTGGGAGCTCTCACGGGACTCGCTAGTTCGGCAGTTGAGAAATTAATGGGTGGCAGCGGACTGTTTTTGAAGAAGGGAGGAGCCGTGTGTCGCGTCCACGTAGACGACAGCGCTAAAGGATTGTATCTAGAACCCGCTAGAGGTGGCAACTCTCTGAGAGGAAACGGTCTCTATCTGAAGAGTGGACAGAATGTTGAGCGACTCGGCAAGGGTTTGTTGCTCCGTGAGAATTCGCCGTTTAAGAATATACCGATTTTGAATATGTTATTATAATATAAAATTGTATAAAATATAAATCATAGAAAGTATAAAATAATATATTTAAAATTAGTAAAAAGGTGGAGAAATAATTTTATCATCAGGATGACAAGGTGGAGAATTTATCACCCGGATGAAAAGGTGGAGAAACAATTTGACGATAATGACGAATATCGCAAGACAGAGAGCAAAAAAATAAAAAAATGGTTAGACGCTAATGGTGGATATCTAAGGAAAGAACTAATGAAAGAGATAGATAAAGTGCAGGATAGACGATTGAGAATGAGACGCTTTCCACCGTCACTACTACCTTCTGAAGAGAATGGTAATGATGCGAGTGTTACCAAGAGATGCACAACATTCATTCATAATTATGATTCGGATAAACAAAAATGTTGTTATAAACGTATCATATCACAAAAAAAAAGAAAAAAAGAAAATGAAGAATCGACGCTGAAAATTGAGAAAAGAGGAAATGTTATTATAATATATGGTAATAGTGAAGAACAAGGAAAACCAAAAAAAAATGAGATCTAAAGATGATCTCATTACTTTTTTTTTTCCTTTTTCTTCGCTAAAAATCAATCTCTGTATTGTTTATATTTCCAAGCTCGTTATTAGCATGTTGACACTCATGTTTTCAAGATGATCTCATCACGTTTTTTTCTTTCTTCTTCTATGCAAAAAAAAATCAATCTCTCTATTGTTTATATTTCCAAGTCCGTTATTAGCATGTTGACACTCGTGTCTTCTCCTTTTTCGAAAACGTGTTGAATGTTTATCTTTACTCTTTTGAGTTTTTTTACATCGGTCAACTCGCTCTCACCACCCAATTTCTCCACGAGTTCGAATGAGATGTTTGGAAATATGTAATTTCCATAGGGCAACGACAAATCGTCCTTGTTGAATTCTCTATCTTCGGCGATGACGATGTTCTGCAGATCGCTTTGGTACTCGTAAATCAAATCGAGCACGGCTTCATCCAATTTCAAAGGCATCTTATATCTATCGTATTTGTGCTCTAAGCCCTTCGTCTTGACCTCGTTCAATTCGATGGGATCGTGTTGTTGTAATCTATAGATTTTATGACCGAATTTCTTATACGTTTCGACTCGTTTCAATTTCAATTTGCATCTTTTAGGTGTTGTTGTCCTCATGCTCGATTATTTAGTTTTTTTTGTTTTTACGAATTCTTGCAAATAATGTATATTTTAAATTTTGTATTTTAATAATTTGTTTAAAAAAAGTTTTGTTTTTTTTTTTGCTCCTTATATATATATATAAAAAAAAAAAAGTTGTTTTTTAATTTTAATTTCTTTAATGTGAAAAATTTTTTTGTAAAAGTTTTTTTTCTCTTTATAACATGTGTCTGCTTCGCAGAAATTTGTTTTGAACCTCGTGCAAGACTTTGCGGTAAAGTTGTAAGAGTTCTATTTGTCTTGAACCTTCTTTTGTAATAGTTTGAACGACATTGTCGATTAATTTTTGTTCGCTAATAGTATTACGATTCGATTTTCTATCGCAAATCTTATCGTTTTCTTTCAAAACGCGTAAATATAAATTACGATTTTTTTCTTCTTGGTTTTTTGGAGAATAATGACCTATTAAACAACGTCGACGTTTATGTCGAGATTCCGTCATGGATGTTGTCATCATGATCGATTATTCAGTTTTTTTTTGTTTTATGAATTCTTGCAAATAATGTATATTTTAAATTTTGTATTTTAATAATTTGTTTAGAAAGGTTTTTTTTTGCTCTTTATATATATAAAAAAAAGTTGTTTTTTTTAATTTTAATTTCTTTAATGTGAAACAAATTATCATTAAATACAAAAAATTCAACAAAAAAAATATTCTTACAAACTCAATTTTGAGGTAAAAACAATGATCAAGTCCGAACATCCGAATTATAGTTTAGAACATGTAAGACTTCAAACGTTTAAAAATTGGCCTTCGCATCTTGCTCCAAAACCCAAAGATTTAGCCACCGCGGGTTTCCTTTACGTGGGTAAAAGTGGCAAAGTCAAATGTTTTTGTTGTAATATACATTTGATGAATTGGGAACCTCACGACAGACCTTTACTAGAACACATAAATAATATTAAAAAAGGCGAATGTGATTATTTGAACAAGATCCTAACGTTGGGATTGATCAAAATCGAAGACGAAGAGTGGGATAGAAATAAAAACCAAAAATTATTGATGGATATGTTACAATTAGGGTACACTAAGGAACAATTGTACAATGCGTTAAACAATGCGAACAAGCCCCTGTCTCAATTCTTAACTTTAGAACATCTCCTCAAATTCATGACGGAAGCGGATGAGTTATCGTCACTTGTCGAAAACGAGCCAAGCAAAACGTCCACTAAGTGTCTGCTCTGCAAAGGTGTTGCAAACGTCTTGTTTCTACCGTGCGCACATCTGCGTTACTGTAGAGAATGTTATTCTGAAGACGAGAAAATGTGTTCATTTTGCAAACGAGAAATAAAAGCGATCTTAAATTGTTTTGAATAAAAAACACATTAAGAAAAAATTGAATTTAAAAAAAATCTTTTTTTTTTTATATAAAGAGTAAAAAAACAAAACTTTTTAAACAAATTATTTAAATACAAAATTTGGAAAAAAATATATTCTTACAAAATGAAACAAACAGATAAAAAAAAATTGAAAATTTAAATGAGAAAACCATACCTCAGTTAAACGAGATTTGTAAACTATTAAAAATTTCACATTTCAGAAATCATAGAACTAAATCAAAAAAGATTGAAGTCATACAGAAACATTTGCAAAACGATGGAAAGGCCAACGAAATGCCGATAGCAACGACGTCAAAAAATGCATCGGTTGTGAAAAATGAGAAGAAGAAGAAAAAGATAGTGAAAATGTTTCGGTTGTGAAAAATAAGAAGACGACTAAATGAAAAGCCGTTGAAGAACTTCAAGTTTTCAAAGAAAAAAGAAAAGAAAAACGAAAACGAGTGATGCACATTAGATTCTAGGCAAACGAGATATATCGAACAAACTTCGATGAGCAATAGACGAAGGGAAAGGAGAAGAATATCTAGCGTGACTCGCCGCAGAACTATTTCAATCGAAGTCCGTGGAACGGGAGGGTGCGATCAAAGGCATTTTTAAAACTTTCGACGTGGTTCCCTCATTGAAGCAAATCGATCCGAAATTGTTCATGGAACGGGTGAAGAAAAAAGTATTGGATTTGTTTTGCAAATACATGGACGTGGGACTAAAAATTAAGATGATACTCCATTGCGTGATTGCGTGATGAATAAAATCGACGTGAAGTCCGGCGAGAGCATCGTGAAAAATGCATATTTCAGATCTAATGTCAAACCTGTATTTCGAGGTTCAGATTTATCGGACATTTTCGAAAAGATGAAAGACAAGATGTTAACGTCTCTCATGAATTATCAACATGAAGGTAGTAATTGGACGTTAGATGAGGTGTTGAAACTCGAAATTCACATAACTAAAAATGATTTGTTGAAAGGGTCTTCCTACGTGAAATTACTGTATTTCCTCGCTAAGAAATATGCCGTGATCAATGTGAAAAATAATGATGATCAGTGTTTTAAATGGGCAGTCACCTCTGCTTTATACCCTGTCAAAACGAACCCTGATAGAGTTTCTCATTATGAGGAGACTTCTAAAAATATCGATTGGACCGGAGTGACTTTTCCAATGCAGTTAAAACACATCAAACGTTTCGAGGCTCAAAATCCCACCGTAGCGGTGAACGTCTTGGGATACGACGAGGAAAAACGAACGATCTATCCTCTCAGACAAACTTCGTATCTCGGAAGAGAAAAGACAATTATTTTATTATTGATTTCGAACGGTAACAATCATCATTATTGTTGGGTTCCAAATCCAAGCCGATTACTGTCGAAACAAAATAATAAACATAACGGAAAGATATCTTTATGTTGCAATTGCATGAACATGTTTCACAGTGAAGACTCGATGGCGAAACATCAGGAATATTGCAACGAAAATCAAGGTGTCGCCATCGAAATGTCCAAACCCAACACCATTGTGAAGTTTGAAAATCACAATAGAAGGTTAAAAGTACCATTCGCCGATTTCGAATGTTTCACCGCGAAAATGAGTTCCTGTCAACCCAAAGTTCTTCAAAGTTACGTCGAAAGATATCAAAAACACATACCTTCAGGCTATTGCATTTACGTGAAATGTGCTTTCGACTCGCAACACGACATGGGTCCCTTCACCTACACGAAACAGTGCGAAGACGATGACGTGGCTCCAAGGTTCGTGGAAGAGTTAGAATCAAAAATTCAAATGTTTTACAACAAGGCAACATTTATGTGAAATGCGCTTTCAACTCGCAACACTACATGGGTCTCTTCACCTACACAAAACAGTATGAAGACGACGACGTGGCTCAAAGGTTCGTGGAAGAGTTAGAATCGAAAATTCAAATGTTATATGACAAATTCAAAACTCCAGCGACAATGATCACCATGCGAGAGCAGCAGGATGAAAATAACAGAGACACCGAATGTCACATGTGCAGACAATCGTTCGACGAGAATTTGAAGGAAAATAAGAAGGTCAGAGACCACGATCATTACACGGGTCTGTATCATGGTCCGGCTCACAGCAAGTGTAATTTAAAATATCGAGACGCCATTTTCTATCCGGTGATATTTCACAATCTCTCGGGTTACGACAGTCATCTGTTCATGAAAAATCTTGGCACCTCACACAAAGAATTAAATTGCATCACGAACAGCGAAGAAAGATACATTTCCTTCACAAAATGGAAGCTCATGGAGGAGAAAAGAGTAATTGATGGAGAGACGTTGGAAGAAAAAATGAAATTCATTCATAGAGCCATACGTTTCATCGACAGTTTTAAATTCATGTCGACCGCTCTGGTAAAATTAGTCGATAACATGAGCAAGGATAAATTTAAAATCACGAGCGAACATTTTGGAGAACGAGTAGACATCATGTTGAGGAAAGGAGTCTATCCTTATGATTACATGACTGATCTAAAGAGCTTCGAAGACACCGCACTACCTTCAAAAGAAAATTTTTATTCGAAATTATATGAAGCCGACATTTCCGACGAGAATTACGAACACGCTAAAAACGTGTGGAAATCATTCGATATGAAAACCATGAGAGAAATTATGATCTGGATGCCGCTTGGTATTTCACCACACCCGGTCTAGCGTGGGACGCTCTGTTGAAGACCACCGAAGTCCAACTGGAATTATTATCCGACGTAAAAATGTTGCTCATGTTCGAAAGGGCTGTGAGAGGTGACGTCTCGATGATCTCTCATAGATATTCTGAAGCTAACAATCCCTACATGAAAGAAGGTTTCGATTCGAAACGGTCGACTAAATACATACAGTATTGGGACGCCAATAATCTGTATGGTTGGGCTATGAGTCATCCTTTACCGATTGGAAATTTTGAATGGGTGAAGGAACCGGAAGAGATGCAAAAATGGAGAGATTATCCTTGCATTTTAGAAGTCGATTTGAACTATCCGGAAGAATTACACGATCCACACAACGATTATCCGCTGGCACCTGAACGAATGGAACTGAATGAAGGAGATGAGGAAAAACTCATTCCCAATTTATTTAACAAACGTAACTACATCGTCTACAGCGAGAGTTTGAAACAGTACAGCGATTACGGGATGAAATTATTCGATATACATAGCATCATTCGATTTGACAAAGAGCCTTGGATGAAAAAATACATCGATCTCAACACGAATCTCAGAATTCGAGCCGAGAACGATTTCGAAAAAGATTTCTTCAAACTCATGAACAACTGCATGTACGGTAAATTGATGGAAAACATCAGGAAGAGAACCGACGTTCGACTCGTCACATCTGAGAAAAGAGCTAAAACATTAGTAGTGACACCCAATTACAAACACCGAACCATATTCAACGAAAATCTAGTGGCCGTTCACATGCAAAAGACGCACCTGAAGTTCGACAAACCGTATTATCTCGGACCGATCATCTTAGATATCAACAAGCGATTGATGTACGAGTTTCACTACGATTACGTCAAACAAAAATTTGGTGATAAAGCCAAACTACTGTTCACTGACACGGACAGTTTAGTTTACGAGATAGAGACGAAAGATGTCTACCAAGATATATCTCAGGACGTGGCCGAGTGGTTTGACACGAGCAATTATCCCGTCGATCACCCGTCCAACATTCAATCGAACGACAACAAGAAGGTGTTGGGTAAATTTAAGGACTAGAGCGGCGGCAAACAAATCGTTGAATTCGTGAGCTTGATACCCAGACTGTATGATTATCGTCTAGAAGATGAAGAGATCAAGAAGTGCAAAGGAGTTAAAGCGTGCGTGGTGAAGAAAAACATCTCTTTCCAAGAGTATAAAGATTGTCTGTTAGGAAGTGGTCCGGTGTATAAGACAATGAAATTGATTGGAAGTGAAAATCATGACTTGTATACTGAAATAGTCAACAAGATTTCGCTGACAGCCGACGACGATAAGAGATTCGTGTTAGACGATAAAATAAGCACTTTGGCACTCGGACATTGGACTGTGGATCTAATTAGAGATGATATGAATGTGGATGATTGGATTCCAGATACGATTGTAGATGATAGGATTCCAGAAAATCAAGAGGAATTAGATGGATTCAAAATTATAGAAATCGATAGAGACATCGAGAGTCCAAAAAATCAAGAAGAATTAGATGGATTCAAAATTATAGAAATCGATAGAGACATCGAGAGTCCAGAAAATCAAGAAGAATTAGATGGATTCAAAATTATAGAAATCGATAGAGACAACGAGAGTCTAGAAAATCAAGAAGAATTAGATGGAATCAAAATTATAGAAATCGATAGAGACATCGAGAGTCTAGAAAATCAAGAAGAATTAGATGGAATCAAAATTATAGAAATCGATAGTGACATTGAGAGAGTTAGTTTAAAAAAAAAGAAAAAAAAACAAAAAAAGAATAACGTCATTTTTTAGTAAATTATAATAAAATAAATAAAAAAAATATATACGCATTTATGAATAAGAAAATAAAGATATCCGTAGAAGGTGTCGTCTTACCTAACGAACCCCTATCCAACATCGATCTGTTGAATGCGGCAAAAGATTTGAAAATCAAAGATTTTCTAGGCGTGTTTTCCAGAGATGCCTTGCCGAAGAGAAGACCTCGACAATCGGAATGCGGAATTTTAAATCTAGATGATTCATCGGGTGAAGGCACTCACTGGGTGGCGTGGATCAAGAATGGGAAGAAGAAAAATTATTATTTCGACAGCTAGGGAATCTCGCCGCCAAAAGAAATAAAGAACTATTTCAACAAATCGGTGGTTCGTTACAACACGGAACAAGTGCAATCACCAGATCAAGTGTTTTGTGGTCACCTGTATCTCTACGTTCTCAAGAGATGGTCTGAAGGAGATCGATTTCAAGACATTCTCAATGATTTACATTAGAGAGAGATTTTTTTTTATAGTATATATAAAGATAAAAAATTATTTTTAAAAAAATTTTAATCGAATAAAAAAGAAAAATAAAATAACATAGTTCATTTTTAATAAACTGCGTTTTGAACATATTTTTCTAAAAACAAAAAATTCCACAACAACATGCCAGTCGATAAATTTGTTAGAAGTGACGACGAAAAAGTCAACCCAAGAAAGAAGAGGAAGACGTTCGAAGTCGACGATGGTTACGACGTTTCCAACTTGGACGAACGTTATGTTCGGAGATACGAACCTCGAGAAGAACCTTTGAACATGAACGATAAGAAGCTGAACGCCGGTTTCGAACGAATCATGCTAGATAATTACGTGGATAAAACCATGACCGACGATCTTGATTTGAAATCCAAACGTTTGGTGAACTTCGCGAATCCCATAGATCCCACCGATGCCACAACCAAGAAATACGTGGACGACTCTCACGCGAGATTCAGCGAACACCTGAGAAATAAAACGTTCAGAAAACGATGCACTCAGAATTGAACGCCAATTATAACAAGATAACGAATGTGGCCACTCCCACGAATCCTAAGGACGTGGTGACCAAACACTACGTAGATCTGGAACAGAGAAAGTCTGACAGACGAGAAATGAAATCGGATCTGAATGCGGGATTCAACAAGATATTGAATCTGTCAAAGATCGATGACTCGGATGCGGACTCAACCGCGGTCAACAAGGGCTACGTGGATTCTGCCGTGATACGATCACAAGAATACCTAGAATCGCAAGTGGACGATCTCTACCTGAACAAACAATCTGGCAGAACCATGGAGGGTGGTATCGACATGAATGGTAAGAATTTATTTGGACTCAGTCACGATCCCGAATTCGATTCCAGCGCGGTCAGCAGAAAGTACGTGGACAACAACTCGGTCTAGAGAAAGGGTGACATCATGGAAGGTAAACTAGACATGGGTGGACACGCGCCCACGAATCAACTGGATCCCATGAACATGACGGATGCCTGCACCCTGATTTCGGTGGTGGAGAAAGTTAAATATGGTAGACAATTGATCACTGTGTGGGCAGAAGAGGCCGGCGCCTTAGATGAGGGAAAAGCTCTGTGGTCTTTCGGAAATGGAGGTAGCAGATCGAAACATGGTCAGGTGGGATATCCCATGCCGTTGGGAGGTGAAATCCTTCGAATGAGTCTGGCTTCCTCGGATTTGAATAACAGAGCGGTCGTCAATCTCATGGTGAATGGTGTAGAGAGTGATAAGAGATACAGCGTCGAAAAGACTGAGAATCAACATGCGAATGTTAGCACATTCGGCATGCCTCTCAAAGTGAACGCTGGAGACAGGATTAATTTTGTTATGAAAACCAATAATCCCGGAGCCGCCACTTCCGTGGTGAGTGTACTGATCGAACTAGATCCTTTGAACAAACAGTGAACGCGTGGAAAATAATAAAATAAAAAAAATAATGTGTGATTATTAAAAACAAAAAAAAAACAAAAAAAAGTAATAAGATTTAGAAAGATGTTCAATCTCTCTAGATCACATTACTTCATTTATTTTTTTTGTTTTTAATAATTACTCATTACTTTTTTTTTTTTTCACACTCGTCTCTCATCGAATGATCGACATCTTATTTCCGTCCGATTCGAATTGTAATTCTCTGTCTGACAGGACCAGGGTGAAGGCTTCGGTTTTTCTCGGAACGTTCCTATCGAATTGCATCTTGATCTGAATGTCTAAGACGCTACTCTTGAGTCGTTCACTCTGTTTACTGACATTGAATACGAACATGGGATACGTTGACTTGTATTCGACGGGAGACATGTTAGGGTTGCTCATCGATTCGTCTAGACCATGATACTTCTTTCTAAAATCAGCGGCATCGCCGTACAGTCTGCAGAAATCGTTCTTGTCGAACGATGCATTGTAATCGATTGCTGGATATCTCGTGGCATTCAGAAACACTTGCATGTTTCTCAAATGGCAGTGATTGAACAGCGACGCATTCTTTTCCTGAGACCCATCCCTATCGGTCTGAAACGCAACCACGATGAAACGCGGTCTCTCGGAAGCGGATTTCACCGTCAATCTCCAATCGAAGTGATTCGTGGAGGAAGGAATGCTAGCCGTGTTGCACTGTCTCATTCTAAATCCCACAGGTAATTTACTCTTGGATTCTATGATCTTGTAGAGACGCACTTTCTCCACGATCGAAGGCTCCACGTGCAGAACAAACCGCGATATCTTGTGTAGAGTTATCTTACCCGCATCAGTCGCAGTGAGTCTCACTATTGCGTCATCATTTCCTTTTCAAAGCAACGTCAGATTGTGTTTGAATCCGTACATGATCTTGTTGTAATCGTCCGCAAATCCGAAGATGTGTTTCAAAGGTATCCTGAATGAAAACGTTCCTTTAGGTCTGGACGTCTTGGCGACGTAGTCGAATATCAAGGCAGCGTCTGCGCTAGCAGGACCTACGGTGTCTTTCACCCACAACTGATTAAGTCTTCTGGATTTCGAAAAATCATCAGGATACGTCAAGAGTCCGAACATCGTGGTGGCCTGACTGGGATGAAAAACAGATTCTATCTCTTGTCCGGATAGCATGTATTTTATATTACTGAATAGATGCATGATGCCATTATTGGCTAGAGTAACCGTGTCGTCGTCGGCGTAGTCGCTCCCATCTTCCTTGGTGAGACGTCCCTGCACCACTATGTAACTCTCGCTAGGATGTACGAATAAATCTTGAGTTTGTACGTTGATTCTTATCTCTCCCGCATTGTTCAAACTCGTTTCGGTTACCGGTTCGTATTCGTGAACCTCATATTCTTGAATACTTTCATCTTTCACTATGCTTTGTGCTATATCTAGTATATTTGTCATTTTAAAGGATTTTTAGTTTTTTGTTTATTAATTAACTTGCTTTTTTTTATCTAAAAATTGTTTTTAATTATTTTTTATTATTTTTTTTTCTCTTATATATGTGTGTAAACAAGAAAATGTTAAAGAGAGTAAATAAAAAAAATTTGTTTTTTTTATCAAAACTTCGTCTTCTGTAATTGTTGTTCGTAAAACTTTCCGATGATCTCTTCTCCATCCAAAGCTTCGATTTCGTAAGTCACCGGATCGGTGTAAAATATTTTGCTTATCACGAAGATTTGCGAGGTTCATCGAGGAGTATAACCCTTTTCGATGTGCTTCTTATAAGCGTAAATTCTCACTCGATCACCGACCGCAAATTTCGGCGTTCAGACTTTTGCCTGATCTTAGATCTCTCAGGATATAGATTCGCGTAGACCCGTTTTTCGTTTCGAGGATCGCTAGCTTCCGCGGGAGTCATCTTGATCGATCTGTGTCGCGTGTTGTTGTAATCTTTGACCAGACCGTTCAGAGCGTATATGTATTTCTTGGTCGAATTCGCCATGAAGTATCTGTGCATCTTTTCCTTCATCGTTCGATTCCAACGTTCCACCACGCTGGCTTTCTCTTCGTTTTCGATCGAGTAGAGGTCTACCAATCGATGAACGTGCTTGTTGTAAAATTCCTTTCCCTTATCCACCCACAATTTACTCGGTTTTCGAGAAGACGAGTCGAACACGCTCTTCAGAGCCTTGGTGACGCAAGGTCCCGATTTATTCTTCAAAGCTCTGATCCAATCATATTTGGAAAACACGTCGATGACCGTCAATAGATATTTGACGCCCTCGTTCCACCTCGAAAACGATCTCATGTCGACCAAGTCGGCAGACCAAATATCATCCAGACCCTTCACGAACACCCTTCTCTTTCGAAATTTACGCACTATGGGTTTGTGTAACTCCTCAGCCAATTCGCTCGTCAATAATCGTTTCTTCTTCTTTTCAGATGCGCTTTTTTTTTGAACGCACAATCCGAATCGACGTTTCGCACCGATCAGATTGCCGACCAGTGAACGTTCCATCTTCTCTCTCCTGGTCGGATTCGATATGCCTCTCAATTTCCCCAACATGTTTTTATCGCAGACGTCGTTGCGAGTCTTGGTGTCGGGATGTCCGGCGTAGCACAGATCGTGATCATACGCGGCCACGTCCACTCTATTCACAGGTTTGCTCCAAGATTTGGGTGCCAGATCGGCGTTGGGTCTCTTGTTCAATTTCGTTCCGGGTCCAGTAAAACTGTGACCGGGCAGATGCATTTGGAAAGGTTGATTATTGATCATTTTATTCACGATGCCTTTACCTTTGCTAGCGTTCTTTTTTTTTGATGAATCTAGTCTTGACAGAACCACACACGTCGCAAATTCCGCGAAGCATCTGTCTGTCGTTCTTAGTTTGCACTTCTCTAGAATTACTCGTCTCAGTAACTCTCTTACACTTTACGCAATACATTTTTAAGAGTTATTTAAATTAATTTCGTTTTTATTTTATATATAAATTTAATTTTTTTTTAAAAAAAATTCTGTTCTTATTATATATATATATTTTTTTTCAATCGCTGCTCTCGAGTTCTATCATCTTACTGAATTCCTCCCTGGCCTCTTTCCTCCCCTTTTCCACGAGAGAATCCTTCATCTCTTCCTTGATGATCTGATGAGTCTTGATTCTCACGGCTTCTTTCATGGCATCGTATTTCCTTTTCTCGCTCAATATCGCGAAGTATTCTCCGTCCGATATCCTACCGTCTTTCAACGCCATAGAGATCATTTTGGATATCGTGTCGATCTTGGAGTCGGCCAAGACGCGAATCTTGTGTTTCCTCGCCTTCAGATATAATTTCCTACTCAGAAAGTTTCCGAGCGTGCTAAACAATCCGGCGGCGAGAGCCACTCCTTCTACGGTCAACACGATCGGAATGCCGACCGCGGTCGACAACAATCCGATGCCGGCCGCATGTAAACCCATGGAAATCGTGATGAGTGTCGTGTCGGTCGCGTTGACGAATGTCACGAAACGCGAATACTTCTTCTTGAGAGAATGACGAGAATCTCTCGAGTTAGATACTCTTGGATTCTATTGATTTGATCGATGCGATACCTCTCTCCTCTTTCTCTTTCTTCTAGCGACAGTGCCATCGGCAAAACGTCGATCGGCTTCTCGTCCTCGTCGTCCACTAACGTCGGATACAATTTATTTCTGGTTCTCATTTTTGTTTTTTTCTTCTAATATTAGATAAAAATTTTATGTGTGTATTTATTTTTATTTTCTATTCTCCCTTATTTTATATCAACGAAAAAAACTTAGACGTATGCTTCATTCAGCAATAATTTCTTGATGCATCCCTTGTCTTCTAAAGTCAGACTTTTACGCGCCAATTTCAGTTCTTCCGAAACTGTGGGCTTGTCTTGATTCTTACAGAAGACTAATCTCTTCCAAAACGTGATCACATCGTCGAATCTAACGCGTTCGAACGCCGGTTCGAAATACATGAGGATCATATCTTCCCTTTCCATCGTCAGACACGAATGATTCTCGTGATTGAAGTCTAGATGATCCCGACATCCGACGCATCGTTCTAACAAGATGGGACGTAGTTCTTCGTTCACGCAGATTGCGTATGCTCTCATCAGCATGTTTAAAAGAATCCTCGCTCTAATAGTCTGGGAAGCGCACATGATTTACGTATTTTTTTTTATTATCTATTCGATTTGATATATTTATTTTTCTAAATAACTATTATTTATATATTTTGTTTTCTCTCCTATATATATCAATCAAAAAACGTGACAGCGGGTTTGCGAATTTCTAACACACCGACAACACTCTTCGCTCAAAACATTTCCATCAAGTGCTTATCAAGATCACCTCGCAATAACGTGCGCTAGTCTCACTTCGAGAAACGCGACAGTGGGTTTGAAAGTTCGAACACAACCTCTTCACACGAGTCAATTTCCGACCTAAAATCCGCAAGTGGATCTCCGTGTACGCCTCCATAGGGTTTCAGTGTTAAAATCGTGTACATGTACAAGATTTTTTAACGTTTTTTAGGGTGTGTTAGAATATATTTAACACTGAATCCTATGGGAGAAATCCATTTGTCGATTTCAATCAAAACGGTACATGTACGTGTACGTAAAACTACGGATTTCTCCCATAGGGTTCAGTGTTAAATATATTCTAACACACCCTAAAAAACGTTAAAAATCTTGTACATGTACACGATTTTAACACTAAATCTTATGGAGGTGTACATGCACACGTACACGTACATGTACAGGTGTGCTTGAACTCTCAATTATCACCTACTCACGTACGACTATTTTGTTCGTCTAGGTATTGAAGGATGGGAAGGATCTTGGGAACTAACAACGTGATATAATAACCTTAGTTATTGAAATTGACGTACAATCCCGCTTATAATATAGCCTTGGTTTTTGAAAGTGTTGTTAAGCCCTAATGAACCTATTTGCCATTGAATTATGATATTTTGTCAGTTTAAAAAATGAAGGTTCGTTTTACTATAGCTTGTCTGAAGTTTGATCCTTCCGCACGCTTTCAAAATTTCTCGATTGCCATATTTGTCGCCATATTAACATATGAACATACATGTGTGGTTCTGTGTTTATTGCATGTCGCTGTACAACACGTTTTGGCAAATTGTTATATTTCACATAACCGCTGCTATTTCTGCGATATATACCATCTCTTTCCTGAAAAATCTTGCTTGGGGCCTGCAATATTTACCGAAATTAACAATATTGGGTGTGTACCATTACGTGTCACGTATTTTCATATTATTTTTTTTTAAAATGGTGTTGGGGGGAGGACACAAATTTTGAAACTTCGGCACACTCATATCTCAAGCTTGACATTACACATGGACCTGGGGCCAACGCCAAATGAGTTAAAACATAGTGGAAGTTAATAAGTTGAGTCCAGTTCATTGGCGTCAAACAGGTCTCATTAAGTACAGTTTTCAGAATTACCTGAAATTGCACTTTATAACCCCAGTGCATTTCTGATGTACATACATGTTTTTATTCTCTCAAAAAAGTTGGCAGAGTCAAACATATCCATTGCTGATTCCTTTAAATAACACATTTAATGCTATGTACAGAAGTTATTTCCGGTTTCTTGAAAAAAAAAATTGAAATCTGTATGAAAATCTTTTTTAACCGATGTTTTTGAAAACCTATTTCTGATTTCTTGAAAGACACAAAATGGGAGACAATTCAGAATGATTTTTTAAAAGAAACTTGAGCAAATTTTAAGCAAAACCAGAGATAAACTAGAGAAACAGAATTTACTGCACCCAGTAAATTCAAGTGTGGGTGAAAAAGGGTTAAAGTATCAGGAATAAACTATACAGAAAGATAATCTATGGAGGCTTATTTTCAGGAGTAAAATATTTTTAAACAAATCAGAAATGGGGTTTCGTTAACATTATTTACAGATATTCCTACTGGAATCAGAACAATTATTTATAAGAAACCAGAAAAGGCATACATGTGACAGCATTCAAAGGGTTCGATACTCGAATCAGAAATGGACATTTTTGGCTCTGCCCACTAATTTGAGTGATGAAATACGTTCATAAACTTTAGAAATGCATTAAGGTGTAATAAAATTCATTTCCCAGTATTTCTGAATAATACGCACTTGATGACTTTGGTGACCTCTTTCAGGCGGACTCCTAGGTGACCTTCGTGACTTTGACCCATATTTTGAATTTCCATCAAGTGTTGACTCATTTGGTGTTAGTTCCAGGTCCATTCATCATACCACGATTGAGATATGACCATGACCCACTTTCAAAAATGTTGGCTACGCACACTTTTTTAACATAAAAATGCATGTATGGACCTCAGGAATGCTTTCGGGGTCAAAAAAAATGTGATTTCCAGCAATTATGAAAAATGCACTTGATGACCCCTAGGTGACCTCCTTGACCCTGACCCATATTTTGAATCTCCATCAAGTGTCCACTCATTTGGTGTTAGTCCCAGGTCCATTCATCATACCATGCTTGAGATATGAGCGTGACCCACTTTCAAATTTTTTGGCCAGGCCCACTTTTTTAACGTAAAAATGCATGTATGAATCTCAGGAATGCTTTGGGGGCAAAAAAAATGTGATTTCCAGCAATTATGAAAAATTCACTCAATGACCCCCTAGGTGACCTCCCTGACCTTGACCCATATTTTGAACCTCCACCGGGTGTCGACTCATGTGGTGTTGGTCCCAGGTCCGTAGGTCATACCACGCTTGAGATATGGGCGTGACCCACTTTAAAAAAAAACTGGCCACGCCCACCGTTTTTACGTCAAAGTGCAGGTGTGTACGTCAGGAATACTTTTGGGAGTCAAAAAATGTGATTTCCAGCAATTCTGAAAAATGCACTCTATGATCCCTAGTTGACCTCCGTGACCTTGACCCATATTTTGAACCTCCATCGAGTGTCGACTCATTTGGTGTTGGTCCCAGGTCCATAGGTCATACCACACTTGAGATATGGGTGTGACACTTTCAAAATTTTTGGCCACTTTTTTTACGTCAAAATGCATGTGTGTACGTAAGGAATACTTTAGGGGGGTCAAAAAATGTGATTTCCAGCAATTAGGAAAAATGCACTCATTAATCCCTGGGCGACCTGGGTGACCTCGACCCATATTTTGAATCTCCATCAAGTGTCGACTCATTTTGTGTTGGTCCCAGGTCGATACGTCATACCACGCCTGAGGTATGGGCGTGACCCACTTTCAAAAAATGCTTGGCCACGCCCACTTTTTTACGTCAAAATGGATGTGTGTACGTCAGGAATACTTTAGGGGGTCAAAAAATGTGATTTCCAGCAATTCTGAAAAATGCACTCAATGACCCCTAGGTGACCTCTGTGACCTTGACCCATATTTTGAATCTCCATCAAGTGTCGCCTCATTTGGTGTTGATTCCAAGTCCATACGCCATACCACACCTGAGATATGGGCGTGACCCACTTTCAAAATTTTTGGCCACGCCCACTTTTTTACGTCAAAATGCATGTGCGTACGTCAGGAATACTTTAGGGGTAAAAAAATGTGATTTCCAGCAATTCTGAAAAATGCACTCAATGATCCCTAGATGACCTCGGTGACCTTGACCCATATTTTGAACCTCCATCGAGTGTCGACTCATTTGGTGTTGGTCCCAGGTCTGTAGGTCATACCACGCCTGAGATATGGGCGTGACCCACTTTCAAAACACACCTACAGACACCCCTGATACCCCAGGAATCTGAAAAACATAGGTGGCCGAGAACTTGTGGTTGTCTATCAGCATGCCAAAAATCAACGAGATTGGGCAATTAGTTTTCGAGTTATCTTGCGGACAAGTAAGTGCATAGAAGACAGAAGACAGGAGGAGAAGAAGAAGAAGAAAAAAAGAAAAATAAAAGAAAAAGAAACCTTGCAGAAACAATAGTCTGTGTGTTTCACACAGACTAATGAGATAAATACTTCATGTCTACAATAATTTAATGGAACCTAATTGTTCCAAATTATATCTTATAGTAATTTAGCATCGGTTATTGAGCTGACAAGCTCAGTGATATTCACTAACTTGAGTTGATGTGTAATTCACTAACTTGAGTTGATGTGTAGGATGTAGCTTCCTGACACAATGTTGTCAATGTGTTTTTTGGCTACTCATGCAATATACATCAAAGCCTAGCAATATTAAGTCATTCTTAGAATATTTGGGGTGACCATTAGAATCGAACGTAGATTCAATGGGATCTTGCAGGTGAGTTGAGATGGGCTGAAGGGGTAGAAAAAGGCAATAGCCTGTAGGGCATACATATACACTATATTGACGCTATCTTTCTAAACCACCAGCACCAGCCAGCACAATGATTTTGTAGAGGAATTGACAAACTCTGACTTCAACCCTAACCAGCTATCAAATTCATCGTGAATCAGCGGTTACCGGTACGGCACAACTGTGTGGGCAGCCGATGACAGTACCTTTATATAGTGTAGTGGACTGGGATCCTTTTTTACTAACACAACCTGGTCGGCCGGGTGAGGTAAAGTTTAATATCGTTCACGGCAAGTTTCCCATAAATAGTAACAAAGCGAAGACATGTGAACTAATTCTGATAAGCAAAAATAACTTAGCACCCTCCCAGTTACTGGGAGAGTGCCAAGTTATTTTTGGTTATCAGAATTAGTTCACATGTCTTTGCTTTGTTACTATTTATGGGAGAGTGCCAATAGGTACTCTCCCATAAATTGTAACAAGGCAAATCCTAACAGACTAAATAATTTTAGTTCAAAGGTAAAGCAAAGCACATCCACTGAATTTGAGGCCTTTAAGTTGTGGTAACTGTACTTCAGAGTAAAGCCCAAATATGGGCTTCTAGCACTCTACGTGTTAATCTGCTATCACGCAGGCAGTGCTGTGCTCGGTCGTCATCGAGAGATAATACCAAACACTTCTTGAAGAAAATGAGCTGCAATGATCGTGTCTACTGGTTATATCACTTCAAAATCCAAGAGTCCGAGGTAAACTAGAATAGGCTGGATTAATCGGGGAGGTGGGGATGCGATTATACATGTACGAACCAAGCAAGGCCTAATGTGGATGGCCCACATTCTGGACCCATTTGTACATGTAACTCTCATATCTATAGCGAAGCATATTTGTGTATGCAATATGTTGTGAATTCTTTTGTTTAGCTCATTTACTTCATGCAAGTTGGTCAGATGATTACTATCAGGTCTATATGAGATCCATTTGATATCTGTTTGAATGGGGTTTTACGTCGCTTGCAACAGCTATGGCTATGTCACGTTATTGTTCGTTCCCAAGATAAGGTGGAATTAATTGGCATCACTGGATGGCCAACATAACCCCACCAACCACCGGCAAGTAAGTAACAAGCGCATCCACACACTAACATGAATATCCAGAACCAAATTTCTGAGAATTTGCTACATCAGTAGATTGAGAGAGCTATGTGAACGACCAGGCCATCGTAGCAGCGCATTAACAACCTGGCTAACAGAAGTGGGCCTACATGTATTATACCCGGCCACCAGGTTGGATTCCATTTGATAGCCTTTTCATTTATCACATTTTAGTATCAAAATCACTGCTTCAGTACCTTTCAAATCCGTATTCGTATAAACATATACTGTGAATATGAAGAGGTTTAGACCTTGCATCTTAGTTAGGGATGTAATGGGATGTGAAATTAATTTCTAACAATTCAATTTTCTGATACATTCTCATTTTGTACTGATCCAATGAGCTGATGATTACGCAATGCGCAGACATCAGAGAAGTGTAATGTAGAACTGTGGGAGCGCGGTGGCCCAGAGGCCCTGTTGGACTTCTATGCTAGAGGTCTCGAGTTCGATCCCCAAAGAAGACCCCGCCCGCCCGCCATTCATCAAACTATAAGTCGAGTTTGACTTCGTCACAACTCGACTAACAAGTTTGTTTTTTTTGCACATAGATATTTACATAAATGAGTTGTCTTTTTTTAATCTTTCAACTTCATTTGGTTTCTTATAACTAACATTACAGTACGTTCAACGTGGATTGAAACAAAAACGCCGCCGCGGTGTGTTCTCCGTCGTGGAGTTCCGGTGGACCGCCGTGTTTGACCAGTGGAAGACAGTTTTCAAAACACTGTGACTCGTCGTGGTCACGAGGGTTAAGGATTAGCTTAATTGCTTTTGCATGTCAGTTTCTCTGCTGATTAATAAATACTGTATTGTGACGTCAACTGGCAAGACAACTGCGTTTCTTACTGGTAATAGATAATTTATTTTAAATTAAAATTGGAATTTGGAGGAGGCAGACGGCGACTATTGCGGTAGTTTGAAATTGTAAATTGAGAATAGAACAGTCAGTTCCATTTGGTTAAGTACAAAGTCCTCGTCACTTTCGAAACTAAACTGTTGTGTTTGCGCGACCGATTTGATCGAGGAAATAAATAAACCAGACTTGAGAAAAACAACTAATATTCGCGAAGTTGCCAATTTCACGTTTTGTTTACAGCTGTAGGCCAACACGTGATGAACCGTGTTTTTCTTGGGTGAGAAGTGGGGGCGAAAATGCCCCCTGCGTCACGAAAGTGCCCACGGTGCACGGCTAATGATCGAAGTGATACCAGTTTACGACATTGGGTCAACTCGACCAGCCCATCCCCTTTCCCGTCTTACTCTTGTCGGTCTACGCAATTAAAGATTCTTATAAAAAGGATACAGTAAAAAGAAAATATAGTGTTTTTCAATGGATACCAAAAGGTATCTCACTCGTGACTGAAACTAATGATTATTTCACAGGGGGGAGGGGAGTGGGGTGGACGGGAGATATTTGCATACCGAAACAAAATATCCTTCATCCAATTCTGTAGGGGTTTGTACATACTTTTATGCTCTTTGCATTTGCAGATTTTTCAACGTTCCTCAAAATTGTTGTTATTTGTATTATCAAATGAAATAGCTAAGCCTGTGTATGTAAAAATACGTGGGTGAATATAAGGGAGATACCGAATTAAAATATCTGTGAATGTGCCATTCTAAGAGAGAGTACACTTCAGTGGGAAAGAGATGGAGAGAGACAGATATACGTGATGGGGGGGGGGGGGGGAGTAAGAAAAAGTGAAAGAAAATTAGTACACTAAAGTATACGCAAGGGCATGTGGGCGCATGTCTGCATATTACACTGTGTGTGTGTATGGGGGGGGGGGGGGGGTGTCCGCAAGGGTGTGTGTGTTGGTGTGCGTTCATGTGTTTTGGTTTTTTGTTTTTTTTTGTTTTTTTTTTGTTTTTCATATTTTTTTATTTCAGATACAAACTTGTGTACATAGATATTTAAATATTTGTATACATAGGTAACAATATACAGGGCTGAACTGCTTAATCTTGAAAAAATGAGTTGCATAGGAAGTCATGCTTTTTGTGTAACTTAAAAAGTCATGTATTTTCTGTAAAGGAGTCGGGAGATCTCAAAGTTTTTTACATATTGTATGAGAGTTATATCTGAATGTGACATTTCTTCTTACGCTTGTTATTAAGGGCAATGTAATAGGAAGGAGGGAATTACTTTTTATATATTTCTTAGCTCCGGTCCGGGTAGGAAGGGATGAACACAATGACACAATTCGGAATTGGTTCTCGAATCAATCCCGAATTAAGACACCCAATGCAGTCCATCTTGCTCGCATTGCGACCGATTTTTTTTCCGTGTAAGAATAGATGGGCAACAGTTCAAGACTGCGGTAATATTTCAACTGATCGATATAATTTTTCATCACCGGTCGACATTTTCTCAATCTACAGGAATAGATAAATTTTTTGTACAGAAGTGCACACAGATAGCCCGTATCAACCGAGATGTCTACTTCATTATCTTCAACGCATTGACCTAGAATAACATATTCGGGAGTTACTGGAAACGATATATTGCATTTCTCCTTCAGAAGTTGGGACAGATTCAGTAAAATTGTTTTTGAAATGGAACAGTCAAAATAGAGATGCACGACTGTCTCTTTTGTTTCGCCACAGAACGTGCAAAGCTCTGTTTCCGATAACTTACATTTATATAATTTCTGATTTGTATATAAGATCCTCTGTAAAATTTTATACTGTAAAGTTTGTAGATAAATATCATCTGTAATTTGGAATGACCTTTTATATATCAATCCCCAGTCCTCCTCCGGTTGAAGATTAATATCTAAAATGGCATTCCATTTATTTTGGACATGGGTTGGTGCACTTGCTGACATCTCCAAAAACGTTGGATAAAAGTCTTTGCAAGACTTTGAGCAATATTTAAGTTTCTCAACATTCTTGTTTATAATAGTTTGTGTTTTTTATATTGTTTTATTATATCCTTCCATTCTCTTGGAATTGAGTTTATTACTCCTTGATAGACAGTAAACGGTGTTTTGATATCATATTTTGTGGAGAATTCATTATATGACAAAAAACTTTTGTTTTCATTTAATAAATCATTCACAAAATAAACACCTACCTTGCACCAGTGCTGGTTGAAAATTATTTTGTGGTTGATTTTTATATGGTTGTTGTAAAAGATTGTTTGTGAAAAGATTTCAACTGGGGTTGTGGCGACGTAATTGTTGAGCAATGACCAAGCTTCCAGAACACTTTTCCAGAAATTATTTGTGTGGTTCCCAACTATTCGTAAACCTTCTTTGTTTAAGTACCATATTTTAAAGCTCCCAAATTTTTCAAATTGATCTAATGCAAGAGTTTTCCACGGGGCCATTACGCTCGGGTCTATAAGTTTTTTAATCCATGGTAGTTTTAAGGAGCGACAATAGTTTTTATGTGGGGGAAATTTAAACCACCATTTTCTATCATATTGATAATGATTTCGCGTTTAACTTTGTCGTTTTTACCGGACCACAAAAAATTGAAAAAATAGGTTTGAATCCTTTTTAACGTCTCCTCGTTTGGATCTGGAAGGACCGATAAACAATGAATTAGTATTGGTAGGGCAAGTGTTTTTATAACTACACATTTACCTATCAGAGTAATATTTCTAAAAGACCAGTCATTTAACAGTTTCTCGATGCTTTTTAATTTCTTTAAGAAATTGCATTGTGTGTAGTTTTCCTCGAATAGATTGTATTCAGTACCTAATATTGTAAAAATGTTACTATGATTCCAATTCAGTTCTCTTGTTTGAATTTCTTCGCCACAACCCCGTTTCGATCCAATCCATATAACCTGTGTCTTATCGAAATTTACTTTAAGACCGGAACAACCGGAAAATATGTTCACCATTTCTAGTGCTCTGTTCAAAGAGGTAGGGTCATCGCTTAGAAAAAGTGACGAATCGTCTGCATACTGACTAATCAGCTATTCTGAATCATTTATTGTTATACCTTTAATGTCGGGGTTAAATTTTATCGCCGCACTCAAGATTTCTGCGCTAAGAATAAACAGGTAAGGGGAGAGCGGATCACCCTGTCTGACACCTCGTTGTATATTAAATCTCTCTGAACAGTTCCCATTGTTCAATACGTAGCTATAAATGTTGTTGTAGAATGTTTTGAACCATTTAAGGATAGAGGTACCAAAAATTAAAAATCTTAAAGTTTTCTCAATAAATGGCCACTCCAACGAGTCGAATGCTTTCTCGAAATCTATCAAAATCAGCAGTCCAGGGATATCCAAATCTTCGTATTTTTTAATTAGATCAAATGTTAAACGAGTTGATTCCCCAATATATCTTCCCTTCATAAAGCCTAACTGAGTCTCAGAGATTAGTTTCGGTAGAACTGTCTTTATTCGATTAACAATTACAGTGGAGCCTATTTTTACGTCTACGTTAATAAGTGATATTGGTCGCCAGTTTTTTATGTACATTTTCGATTTATTTGGCTTAGGAATACATGTTATTATGCCACCCCTTTGAGTTATGGAGAATTCTCCTGAGTCGTAACCGTAATTTAAGGAGTTGACCAAAAAATTCCCGATATCTTTCCAAAAAAATTTGTAAAATTCTGCTGTGAAACCTCCGAGCCAGGACTTTTATTGTTTTTCATACTCTTTAGGGCACTGAGGCATTCATGTTCCGAAACAGAACCTTCCAGTAACCGACTTTCATCCTCATCGAGAAGGTTTAGATAAGGATTTTGCGGATCAAAAAAAGTATCTTCATGACGAATATTGTTTTCAGGGCTTTCAATTTTTGATGAATACAGATTTTCGAAGAAATTTCGTTGTTCAGAAATAATATCATTTAGGTCCCTAGTTTCGGATCCATCAGATTTAATCAGTTTTGCTATCATTTTTTCAGTGTAGTGTCGTTTTTTCTAGATTGCAAAAATACTTAGTTGGTTTTTCGCCTTCGACCTTCCACCTGGATTTTGTTCTCAGTATTATACCTTTTATCTTTTTGTCATTAATTTCTTTTAGGTCATTTTCGAGTGGAGTTATGCGGCTACCGGCAGATATGTCTCCACTGTCTAGTTTAATGTATAGTTCGTTTAGTTCGTTCTCAATTTCGTTCTTCCTTTCTTCTGTGCGTCGTTTTTTATGGGCTGCAAATGACATAGTTTTTCCCCTTATCATTATTTTTTGCGTCTCCCAAAATAGTTGGTCATTAATTGTGAGTTTTAATTTATTATTATTATTATTATTATTATTATACTGGTCTATTGTTTTAGTTATAGTTAATTTTACTAAATTTATATAATCAGGGTCATATAAAAGACTGTTGTTAAATTTCCAAAATCCTTTTCCCTTTTTCTGGTTCACGAAAGAGAGACATATACTAATTGGATTATGATCTGATCTATGTCTGATGTGTATATCTGCTTTTTTAATAAATAGCTGTAAATCCGAAGAGACTATAAAGTAGTCTAACCGTGCCATCTTGTTTCCCGGCCCTCTCCACGTGTACCGTTTTTTATCCATATTTTCTAACCTCCAGACATCATGCAAGTCCAATTTTTCCATTTGGTGTGAATTTTTTTCATTAGACCGCGTGTTATTCTTATGTTTGTAGTTTAATGTATCCAGTTCATAATTTCTGGGGGCATTCCAGTCACCTCCAATTATAACTGAAGTATTACCAATGTCTTCAATTTTGGAAAAGAAATTTTCAAAAAAAGTGGGTTATCCTCGTTAGGCCCGTATAAGACTGCCAGAGTGATCCTTTGGTCATGGACATCTACATCTAAGATAATAAAATTACCCCCGGGGTCGTGTATATTCTTACTTATGGTATACGTGAATGAGTTTTTAAACAGAATAGCCGTACCTCTGCTAGAGCTTGAACACGAGCAAAAGAGTGCCTCGTATCCCCATTCATTTCTCCACATTTATTCCACATGCTTGCTCGAGTGAGTGTCTACCAAGACAGTAATGTCGAATTTATTCCTGCACTGTAAGATAATGTCACGGCGTTTTAATTTATCTGATGTGAGACCCCGACAATTTAAACTTCCTATTGTTAAGTTAGCCATATTTATTTTTTGAAGGCGAAATTTCGTTTAAAGCAACATAGTTCAAAAGATATTTACAGTTTGTCTTAATTACGTAAAAAAACCTATTATTTTTGTTTTGAATACAAGCGTATCTGAAAGTTAAAAGTTTTAATAATAAAAACAACAACAACAGTCTCTTCGGAGACATTTGGGGGTACAATTCAAGAAACTGACCGAAATTGTCCTATGCTCTGCAACAGGGAGGAGTGTTGAGGACATGTGGTAAAAACTATAGATATCGGATAGAAGCAATCACTAAACTAAGTTTTCTCTTAGTTCACAGTTCAGGAACCCTCACCCAGCGCGGTTATCGGATAGAAGTAATCACTAAACTAAGTTTTCTCTTAGTTCACAGTTCAGGAACCCTCACCCAGCGCGGATAACAGACGATAATAGAAAAAGGTGTTCTTAACCGACTTCAAAACTCCGTCCCCAAACACAGTCCATGACCCCACATTGCTTCCCTCACCTAGCACAGATAACAGACGACAATAGAAAAATGTATTCTTGATTAACTACATCCTCTGTTTCCCAAAACCTAGCCCCCCCCCACCGTAACGAGCTCAACGCGCTCGTTTCAGTGGGGGGGGGGGGGGGGGGGGTCAGAGGCAATGTTTGCGAGACAAAAACTGAAAACAAAGTAAAATTTTCAAAGAAAGTTTTATGTATAGCGCTGGCGGAATTTTGCCTTTACGTTCAGCGACAGTCATTCTCTGATTACTTGCAACAAAGTCAGCCGACAAAATGATTTTTATTAATAAAATCACTAAACTATGTTTGCCCATTATTCACTGTATTAAATTTCGTATTCAGCACGGGTAGCAGGTAACAGTAGCAAAATGAATTCATAAATGACTTCACTCTCTGTCTCAAAGACCCAATCCATGACACCACATTACAACGAGCTCAACGTTTTGGTTTTTTGGTTTTTTTATGAACTACTGTAAAAAAGACCTACCTCTGATGAAAATGTGTCTCATAAGCCTTCATAGGCTGGATTTCATATAAATATTTTGTAAATACTCTATGTATATTATGTATGTGTATTGAAATGTGCCACTTAAATAAAATATTCTACTACTACATTAAAGTAGTCGGGATTGAAGTATTTAATTAAATATAGTAGATTAAACTACCACTTGCACAAGGTGTGAAATAACATTTGAGTGGCGCGACAAAGCACAGAACTGTGCTTCAAACCAACATCTGTTTTAACACCTCTGAACATGACAAGCTTGAGAAAAAATAAGAGACAAATCAACATTTTCAATTACTTTTTATTAATTCAGCAATCATAATTATAACCATATGTAAATAAAATAAATAGAAAATAATATTTTATTTTATTTTTCAATAATGACATGCCGATCGACAAGCCAGACCACCACCCATAATAACCCTAGCTCAAACATGCCCCGAAATTTCGTATTATAATTTTTTGGTTTTGTCCCCCCACACGTGTCTTGAAACTCCAAAAATTAAAATAGGTCTTTCGGACAGGAGATTTTAGTTCCTCTATCGGAGATTTTCTGGCACCACCCCTGATTTTTGCGTGCAGCCAGCACATCAAAAAATTCAGTGCCTTGGTAGAGTAAGATTCAGTCATCCATACCATGGTGGAGGAAATAGTCCCTCCCCATCCCCGAAACGAGGCAATTGGACCCCAGACTCCCATAAACCCACACGCACAAATAGGCCTATATCATTGATTGCTTGCTCATCTGCCCCCCCCCCCCCATCCTGGTCAGTTTTCTTTGCTAGTGGATTCCGAAGCGTCTTGGGCTGAGACGTCCCAGGTCCACCACAAGCATTCCTTTTTCGTTAATGTAGTTTATTTATGTCAATTCCACTCTCAACATTTTAACATTTCACTCAGAACTTAACTTTTAAAATCGTAAATCGGATCCCCTTCCTCCCCAACCCACAATTTATTCAAAATTCAGTACCGGTAACATGATTCTTTTCCGTCAATAGCTAAAGTTAGGTAAAGACCGTTGGGGGAATGTCCAGATATTGTGCTGGTCAAGATATAATTTTTTTCAACTCACATCCATGATTTCAGTACGGTATAATATTTATTTTTTAGTAATTCCTCGAGTTCTGAATCGATTTTGATGAACAACATTCGGAATCGCAATAGCTTTTAATAACTTTTTCAAATACTGAACTATCTTTTTAAGATTTCAAGTAAAAGTAAAAGTAATTTTTCACTGACTGTGAAAAAATTAAATTTGATCTAATTAAGATCCGGTGACTGAGAGATCAAAAGATAAACCGACGTCAGCCGAACTTCCCATCACACAGTTTGACATATTCATGCGAGATTAAAAACACGATTCAAACTCCATATTTTGATCGTTTTTTCTGCAATATTAATGTTTTTATTATCAAAAACATGCATGGAGCAAACGTATTAAATTTATACTTAAGTGCAATACCTAACAATCACTAAACAACAATGAACTGAAACTATTTTGGGTGGAAGAATAAACCTGATTACCGCACTTGCAAAAAACACAAGTTAATTATAGACAAACTGAAGTCACGTGGTGGGGTTTTGAGACGCCACCTCGTAGTATAATTAGTGGGGTCTCAATTTCTGTGTTCATATGGGAAGCGTACACGACATGTGCTTCGACCTTCTTTTAAAAACGTTTTTCCCAGCTGTGTTCATCGGACACTTTGATTTCGTTCATTTCCCATCTCTGATTTCAGAGAGCGAACACCTAATCATGGAAATACCTGATCGATTGATGAAGACTATTACAGCCTTAGGGGTCTCTCGTCCTATCACATGGACTGTCCAGGAGATAGGAATGAGAGTCCACCTGACTCTGGAGTTCCAAGTTGAAGAGGAGAAAACATCACCGCCCTCCTCGGGGAGAGGTAGTACCTTTGTTGAGAGGACCTCCTCTCGCACTCGTCCTCACCCGGAGAGGGAAGGAGGCCCTGAGAAGAGGAAAACAAAGAAGAAGAGCCCGGCCACCAAGCGGAGGGATTCCCGACGCTCGGAGGCTTTCTTGGAGAAGAAGAAAGAGAAGAGTGAGGAAAAGGGGAAGCCGGAGACAGTCACCACTTCCACTCCTACTCCCACAGAGGGACCCATCTTGCCTCCAGCTCCACAGCTGGAGACGCCAGATGTGGACAAGTCTGTGGAGACTGGGATGGAATCGGAAGCTGTTTTCGCGCCTCTTCCGGAACCCCACTCACCTCTCCCTTCGGAACCAGAAAGCCAGACCGAGACCACCACCGAAGACACCCCACCAACAGAAACCAACCACTACAAACGAAAACAGCTATGCATATCCACAGCAAAGACAAGGAGAAAAGTAGACGAGTACATTCAGATGTACAAACAAACAAAAGAAGCAGAAGAAGCCAATAACTGCCCTCAAAAACTACCATCAGTAAAAACTATTCCAACTACTCCAACAGCAGTAGGTAATAATTGAGAGTTTAACAACCACTTTGTACATGTACGTGTACACGATGCGTTCACCAACGTGAAATTCAGTGTTAAATCGCACGCTTCTTCACAAAAAATGTATAGTGGTCTTGAATCCCCCATGCTTTTTTGTGACTCCTAGATCGCACTTTTAACGTTCAAATACTCGTGGTGAACGCGCGTTTTTTAAAAAAAGGGGTGAAATTGTACATCTTCACTTTTATCTTTTACTTTAAAAATTTTTGTCGACGTACCCATCGCAGATCAGACCATCGATCCATCGTTGGTGAAGGCGAGCAAAAAATTCTAGGCCATCATCAAAAAACGGACTGTGGATTCTAGACCAGTGGTCCAGAACTCTCAATTGTTTTGAGGCGGTGGGTTTTTCCCATTTATGACGTCATTAGGGGAATTCCCCACTATGGGAATACCCAAACTCAGCTAATCGAGCGATCGGATCGCTCGATTCTCCTAAATTCGATCATACGGAGTTATCTCCCCTCGTCGTGGGGTGGGGGAATATCCTAGGAAATAAATAAAAGTGATAAATAGAGCTCCTGTGCGCCTTTGGCGTGTTGAACCATTTCATTCGAATGTCAGTCTACAATTGTCAGTCTGTGTTTTTATCAAAACTGACAAGCAGGATGCATGTCAAAGTGACATTTACTGTATAAACACTTACTGAGAACGCTATTTTGTCACGCCTGAGATGTATTACAGGTTTTTATTCAAATGAGATTAATTTGTCAAGTTAAATGGTTTATCTGAAAAACTATTTCTTTCTGATTTTTAACACGTCTGAAACGGATGCTATTTTAATATTTTTAACTATTTATCGAGGTGTCATTTTGTAAATGTTTTTTTTTCTCAACTGGTTTTAGTTATTATATTAAAGATTTTTATTTACTTAAAACATAAAACATAAAAATAATTATACATTTAATTTTGAAAATAATAAATAACTCATATTAGCATACTCAAAGGAACATTAACAATTTAAAACGAAAAATGTTTTTACAGATGGATTCTAGACATCGAGATCTAATTTTAGACCAGTATGAACGTGCTAAGAAGGGGATTCAGTCGGCTGATAGGAGCAGACGTCTTGGTGAGATGGAACTTGGACGCGAAGCCACAAAAATATTTAAACCCGTGACGGAGGGTCAAGAGCGAAGCAGGAAGGAGATAGTCGAAGAATTGAGACCCATAAAGGAGAGTTCTTTGAGAATGGGTTCGTTGCCTCCTAGTTTTGGAAATCGGTATTCCGTTCAATCTACACCGGATTGCGTTCCCACGGGAATTCAAACAGAGAACGAGTCTGATGATACAGCTTCGACTATCACCACTAGTAGCGTCGCATCGTCCGATGATGATAGCAGTAAGAGAGATCAGTCGTATGGATTTTATAAGGATTCGGAGGGAAGGATTTTTGCAGGAGACACAGAAGTAGAAATTGACGATGATGAATTGATCGTGGGTTCGAACAAATACGAATTGACCGATGGTCTGCGCAGATTGCTCCTTTACGACAAGCCCGGCGATTACACGGATCAGGATTTCGATAATTACGGAGACATTCTGGTTCAGACCCACGCCATGAAGAGAAATAACGATGCCAGAGAGACGAGACCCAAAGCCAACAGAGGTTACAAGTGGACGAAAGTGGTGAAACCCATATGGAATATGAACAAGAAGTTCGTCGAATCGGTGACTGACAAAGGGGTGAAAACCACTTTTCTTCCGAGCGATTCCGACGCTCTGTCTCAGAGATTGAGTTTGTTGATGGCGAGCAGACGGGCTGGTAACACGGGATTAGATAATCAGATAGTTACTATATCTGACGAATTGTTAAGACAGAAGGTTTTGAATAAAAACCACTATAAAAGGCTGATGAACGAATTGAAGGATTGATGTGTATATAATAAGTAGAGAGAAACAAACAAACAAACAAAAATAAAACAGTAAATACTCATACTAGAATAATAAAAGTATTAAAAAACAACAAAACGATTTACCAGTGAAAAAAGACAAAAATATATCATAAAAATAAAATATGTTGGTGATAAAGAACAGGGGATACGTCAGGACTTACGTTCAAGGCGGTTCTGGCATCGTCGATTCTATAATGCGAGCGTTCACGGGCGATGCGGGTAGAAAACTCGCATCGACCGCGTTTGAGGTCGGTAAGAAGACGGCTTTGGATGCTGGTAAGAAAGCCGCTTCCGAAGCCAGTGGTAGGATAGCTTCTGTGGCTGGCAAGAGGGCAGCCGACGCGTTGATCGACAAGTTGATCAGTCCGCCGGCGAAGCGAGCTGCGTTAGAGCGAACGCCGAAAAGTTGGAAAGATTTTAAGGATGCCGTGGTGCCCATACAAGATTTAGCCAAAATGACGAGTGAATCCGGATTGAAGAGAACTCGCGACGGTGCGATATAAATAAATAATGACATTAAAAACAGAGTTTGAAAAACATAAAAAATTTGCGTTTGAAAAGAATCTAAAATAACAAAAAAAAAAAAAATAAAACAAAGATGAACATTAAAGATATGTCTTGGAACGACGCCGCGACCAAGAGGTCGAATAACGAGTTCTTTCCCAAGAGCATAAGAGGTTTGATAGTGGGAAAATCGAATTGTGGAAAGACCAATCTGTTGATGAATCTGTTGTCTCGACCCGACTGGTTGGATTACGACAGATTGTTCGTGTTTGGCAAGAGCTTGTTTCAACCCGAATACAGATTGCTTCGAGAGTGCATGGATCGTAGATTGCCCAAGGACGTCATAGCCAGAATCTTTGACAGTAGGGAGGAATTCGACCAAAGCGGAGCTCCACTTTCGACCATTTTGGACGGTGCGGCGATAGAGCTGATGAAGAGAAATGCATCTTCGAACGTCGAGTGTCGATTTTATGAGAACGCTAGCGACGTTCCGGATCCTAGAGAACTGAAATCGGAAGATAAGAATCTCATGATTTTCGACGATCTGCTTTTGGAGAGACAGAACCGATGCGAATCGTATTACGTTAGGGGTCGACACAGCAACGTGGACTGTTTCTACCTGTCGCAGAATTATTTTCGATTACCCAGACAGACGATAAGGGAGAACGCTAATTTTCTATGTCTCTTTCGCCAAGATCTCAAGAATCTCAATCACATCTACGGCGATCACGTCGCAAACGACATGAGCACTGCGGAATTCAGGAGATTCTGCAAGAGGGTTTGGGATGGTGGACTTTACAATTTCGTCGTGATCGATTTGACAAGCGAATTTAATCGCGGAAAATATCGGTGCGGATTCGACAAGTTTTATGTTTCTGATGATAATAATAAGATAGAGCGTGAAAATAAAAATTTAGAAAATAATAAATCTTCAAATAATTAGTTTTGAATAATAAAAAAAATAAAATTAAATATAATGTTCGAACATGGAGAATTGTTAGAACGGATAGCTGAGAATACGGCTGCAAAACAATCCATTCAAATCGTGGTGAGTGGCGATTCGACTCGATTCGCTACGAAATTCGAACCTTCCATCGAATTGAATAGAGAGAAAAGTTACGAGATGGCGTTGGTGAATCTGAAGACTTATTATTCCTTTCCCAACGTCACCGAAAAGAATAATTCGTTCAAGTATTCCGACGGAACGGATTGGTTGGAGATTCGAATTCCCAAAGGGAGTTACGACATAGACGATTTGAATGATTACATTCAGATGCGAATGAAGACGGATGGAAAGGGAAGCAACAAGATCAGACTCGCTCCCAATCCTAATACCTTACAAACGATGTTGGATTTGGAAGATAATTTTCGAGTGGATTTCAACACAGACGATTCTATAGGCAAGATGTTGGGATTCGATCGAAAGATGTATCGAGGCCACGCAGCATCTGAAAATACGGTCAACATTCTCGCTGTCAATAGCATTCTGGTGAACGTGGACGTGATTGCTGGAAGCTACATGAATGGTAGCGCTCAACCGACGATCTATTCCTTCTTTCCAAACGTGTCGCCGGGTTATAAGATCGTGGAGCGACCTCGAAATTTAGTTTATCTACCAGTGATTTTAGACACGTTGTATAGTCTCAAAACCACGTTGACGGATCAAAATGGTGAACTTTTAGATCTTCGTGAAGAGAGGGTGATGATACGATTTCACATAAGAGAAATATAAAAGCAAAAAAAAATATTGTGTATATATATAGATAACAAAAATAAAATAAACGCAATATTAATTTTACAAAATTATTTTAATATAATTATTAAACAAGAAACAATTGAAGTAAATAATTTAAAAAAAAAAACAGAATTATGACAGAATACGTGGTTAAAAACGTGAACATATCCGCAGGACAGAGGAAGAAACTTAAGAGAGCGTTAACAACTCGAGGCGAGGTGGTGAGATTCAAATTCACTCACGAAGATCTGACGAGAGGCGGTCAGGATTCGATCGCCTGGACCAGAAGTCAAATCAAAAGGATGGAGAAAGCGATTCGCGATGGAAGAGGGTTGACGGTGAGAATGAGTTCCGCTCAATTGAGATACAATTTGAGAATGAAAGGTGGTTTCCTACCGCTATTGGCAGGAATAGCTGCAAAAGCATTACCCTTCGCCGCAAAGGTACTACCCTTTCTCGGAAAGACTCTCGGCGTGGGAGCTCTCACGGGACTCGCTAGTTCGGCAGTTGAGAAATTAATGGGTGGCAGCGGACTGTTTTTGAAGAAGGGAGGAGCCGTGTGTCGCGCCCACGTAGACGACAGCGGTAAAGGATTGTATCTAGAACCCGTTAGAGGTGGCAACTCTCTGAGAGGAAATGGTCTCTATCTGAAGAGTGGACGGAACGTCGAGCGACTCAGCAAGGGTTTGTTGTTCGGTGAGAATTCGCCGTTTAAGAACATACCGATTTTGAATATGTTATTATAATGTAAAAAAAATTATATAAATATGAATCATAGAAAGTATAAAATAATATATAAAATGGATAAAAAGGTGGAAAAACAATTAGACGATAATGACGAATATCGCGAGACAGAGTGCGAAGAAACAAAAAAAAAATTAGATCAAAAGATGATCTCATTACTTTTTTTTTTCATTTTTCTCCGCTAAAAATCAGTCTCTCTATTGTTTATATTTCCAAGTCCATTATTAGCATGTTGACACTCGTGTCTTCTCCTTTTTCGAAAACGTGTTGAATGTTTATCTTTACTCTTTTGAGTTTTTTTACATCGGTCAACTCGCTCTCACCACCCAATTTCTTCACGAGTTCGAATGAGATGTTTGGAAATATGTAATTTCCATAGGGCAACGACAAATCGTCCTTGTCGAATTCTCTATCTTCGGCGATGACAATGTTCTGCTTTGGTACTCATAAATCAAATCGAGCGCGGCTTCGTCCAATTTCAAAGGCATCTTATATTTGTCGTATTTGTGCTCTAAGCCCTTCATCTCGACCTCGTTCAATTCGATGGGATCGTGTCGTTGTAATCTATAGATTTTATGACCGAATTTCTTATTCGTTTCGACTCGTTTCAATTTCAATTCGCATCTTTTAGGTGTTGTTGTCCTCATGATCGATTATTTGGTTTTTTGTTTTTACGAATTCTTGCAAATAGTGTATATTTTAAATTTTGTATTTAAATAATAATTTGTTTAAAAAGTTTTTTTTGCTCTTTATATATATATGTAAAAAAAGTTGTTTTTTTAATTTTTAATTTTATTTAGTGTAAAATTTTTTAGTAAAAGTTTTTTTTCTCTTTATATATATATAAAAAGTTAAATTTTAACATTTCAATCTCTCTGTTATTTATATTTCCAAGTCCGTTATTAGCATGTTGACATTCGTCATTTTTCCACTTACAAAAATGGTGTGAATGTTTATCTTTACTCTTTTGAGTTTTTTTTCATAGGCGAATGCGCTCTCACCACCCGATTTGTTCACGAGTTCGGGTGAGATTATTGGATATATGTAACCTCCATAGGACAACAATAAATCACCCTTGTCGAATTCTCTGTCTTCGGCGACGATGATATTATTCAACAGATCGCTTTGGTACTCGTAAAACAAATCGAGCGCGGCTTCATCCAATTTCAAACACATTCGATATTCGTAGTAGTAGTGCTCTAAGTACACCATCTCAACCTCGTTCAATTCGATGGGATCGTGTTGTTGTAATGTATAGATATTAAAACCGCATTTCTCATACCTTTCGACTCATTTCAATTTCAATTCGCATCTTTTAGGTGTTGTTGTCATGATCGATTATTTGATTTTTATGAATTCTTGCAAATAATGTATATTTTAAATTTTGTATTTAAGTAATAATTTGTTAAAAAAGTTTCTCTTTATTTCTCTTTATATATAAATAAAAGTTAAAAAAAAAAATATTCTTACAAACTCAATTTTGAGGTAAAAACAATGAACAAGTCCAAACATCCGAATTATAGTCTAGAACGTGCAAGACTTCAAACGTTTAAAAATTGGCCTTCGCATCTCGCTCAAAAACCCGAAGATTTAGCCGCCGTGGGTTTAGTGGGTAAAGGCGACAAAGTCAAATGTTTTTGTTGTGACATACATTTGATGAATTGGGAACCTCACGACGTACCTTTACTAGAACACATAAGTAATATTGAAAAAGGCGAATGCGATTATTTGAACAAGATCCTAACGTTGGGATTGATCAAAATCAAAGACGAAGAGAGGGATAGAGATAAAAACCAAAAATTATTGATGGATATGTTACAACTCGGATACACCAAGGAACAATTCTATGATGCATTAAACATCGCGAACAAGACCCTGTCTCAATTCATAACTTTAGAACATCCCATCAAATTCATGGCGGAAGCGGATGCGTTATCGTCACTCGTCGAAAACAAGCAGAGCAAAACGTCCACCAAGTGTCTGGTCTGCGAAGGTGTCGCAAATGTCTTGTTTCTACCGTGTGCACACCTGCGTTACTGTAGAGAATGTTATTCCGAAGACAAGAAAATGTGTTTGGTTTGCGAGCGAGAAATAAAAGCGGTCTTAAATTGTTTTTGAATAAAAAACATATTAAAGAAAAAAAAATTGAATTTAAAATTTAACTTTTTTTTTTTATTATATATATATATAAAAAGAGTAAAAAAGCAAAACTTTTTTAACAAGTTATTTAATACAAAATTCCAAAAAAAAAATATTCTTACAAATGAAGCAAACAGATAAAACAATGGTAAATTTAAATGAGAAAACCATACCTCAGTTAAACGAGATTTGTAAACTATTACAAATTTCAGATTTCAGAAATCATAGAACTAAATCAAAAAAAATTGATGTCATACAAGAATATTTGTGAAACGCTAGAAAGGCAAACGAAACGTCGATAGCAACAACGTCAAAAGATGCTTCGGTTGTGAAAAATGAGAAGATAGTAAAAGGAATCGAAATGCCGACGTCGAAAAAAAATGAAAACGTTTCGATTGTGAAAAATAAGAAGACGACTAAACGAAAAGCCGTTGAAGAACATCAAGTTTCCAAAGAAAAGAAAAGAAAAACTAAAACGAAAACGAGTGATGCACTTCAGATTCAAGACAAACGAGATATATCGAATGAAATTCAATGAGCAATCGATGAAGAAAATCGATCCAAAATTGTTCATGGAACGGGTGAAGAAAGAAGTATTGGAATTGTTTCACGAATACATGAACGTGGGATTAAAAATTAAGATGATACTCCATTGCATAATGAATAAAATCGACGTGAAGTCCGGCGAGAGCATCATGAAAAATGCATATTTCAGATCTAACGTCGAACCTGTATTTCGAGGTTCAGATCTATCGGACGTTTTCGAAAAGATGAAAGACAAGATGTTGATGTCTCTCGCGAATTATCAACATGAAGGTAGTAATTGGACGTTCGATGAGGTGTTGAAACTCGAAATTCACATAAATAAAAACGATCCATTGAAAGGATCTTCCTACTTGGAATTATCGTATTTCTTGACTAAGAAACACGCTGTGGTCAACGTGAGAAATAAAGATGATCAGTGTTTTAAATGGGCAGTCACCTCCGCTTTTTACCCTGTCGAAATACACTTCGATAGAGTTTCTCGTTACGTGGAAACTTCTAAAAATCTCGATTGGACCGGAGTGACTTTTCCAACAGAGTTAAAACATATCGAACGTTTCGAGGCTCAAAATCCCACCGTAGCGGTAAACGTCTTAGGATACGACTACGAAAATCGAAAGATCTATCCTCTCAGAAGACTTCGTATCGCGGAAGAGAAAAGACGATTATTTTATTATTGATTTCGAATGGTGACAATTGTCATTATTGTTGGGTTAAACATCCGACTTGATTACTGTCAAAACAAAATAATAATCATAACGGAAAGATATCTTTATGTTACAATTGCATGAACGTGTTTCACAGCAAAACATCAGGAATATTGAAACAAAAATCAAGGTGTCGCCGTCGAAAATCCCAAACCCAACACCATCGTGAAGTTTGAAAATCACAATAGAAGGTTAAAAGTACCATTCGTCATGTACACTGATTTCGAATGTTTCACCGCGAAAATGAGTTCCTGTCAACCCAACGCTCTTCAAAGTTACGTCGAAAGATATCAAAAGCACATACCTTCGGGCTATTGCATTTACGTGAAATGTGCTTTCGACTCGCAACACGACATGGGTCCCTTCACCTACACGAAACAGTGCGAAGACGATGACGTGGCTCCAAGGTTCGTGGAAGAGTTAGAATCAAAAATTCAAATGTTTTACAACAAATTCAAAACTCCGGCAAAAATGATCATCACGCAAGAGCAGCAGGACGAAAATAACAGAGCCACAGAATGTCACATATGCAGACAATCGTTCGACGAGAATTCGGAGGAAAATAAGAAGGTCAGAGACCACGATCATTACACAGGTCTGTATCGTGGTCCGGCTCACAGCAAGTGTAATTTAAAATATCGAGACGCCACTTTCTATCTGGTGATGTTTCACAATCTCTCAGGTTATGACAGTCATCTGTTCGTGAAAAATCTCGGCACCTCACATGAAGAATTAAATTGCATCGCGAACAGTGAAGAAAGATACATTTCCTTCACGAAATGGAAGCTAATGGAGAAGAAAAGAGTAATCGATGGAAATACGTTGAAAAAAAAAACGAAATCCATTCGTAGATGCATACGTTTCATCGACAGTTTTAAATTCATGTGGACCACTCTGGAAAAATTAGTCGATAACATGAGCAAGGATAAATTTAAAATCACGAGTGAACATTTCGGAAAACGAGTAGACGTCATGTTGAGGAAAGGAGTCTATCCTTATGATTACATGAATGATCTAAAGAGATTTGAAGACACCGCAGTACCTTCGAAAGATGATTTTTATTCGAAATTATATGAATCCGACATTTCCGATGAGAATTACGAACACGCTAAAAACGTGTGAAAATCATTCGATATGAAAACCATGAGAGATTATCACCATCTCTATCTGAAGACCCACGTTCTGCTCTTGGCAGACGTGTTCGAAAATTTTCGAGACGTCTGTCGTCAAAATTACGATCTGGATCCTGCTTGGTATTTCACCGCACCCGGTCTGGCATGGGATGCTCTGTTGAAGACCACCGAAGTCCAATTGGAATTATTATCCGACGTGGACATGTTGCTCATGTTGGAAAGGGCTGCGAGATGTGGCGTCTCGATGATCTCCCACAGATATTCTGAGGCTAACAATCCCTACATGAAAGAAGGTTTCGATTCGAAACGGTCGACTAAATACATACAGAATTGGGACGCTAATAATCTGTATGGTTGGGCTACGAGTCATCCATTACCGATTGGAAATTTCAAATGGGTGAAGGAACCGGAAGAGATGCAAAAATGGAGAGACTATCCTTGCATTTTAGAAGTCAATTTGAACTATCCGGAAGAATTACACGATCCACACAACGATTATCCGCTGGCTACGTCGTCTACAGCGAGAATTTGAAACAGTACGTCGATTACGGGATGAAATTAGTCGACATACATCGCATCATTCGATTCGACGAAGAGCCTTGGATGAAAAAATACATCGATCTCAACATGAATCTCAGAACTCGAGCCGAGAACGATTTCGAAAAAGATTTCTTCAAACTCATGAACAACTGCGTGTACAGCAAATCGATGGAAAACATCAGGAAGAGAACAGACGTTCGATTCGTCACGTCTGAGAAAAGAGCTAAAAAATTGGTGGCGAAACCCAATTACAAACACCGAACCATATTCGACGAAAATCTAGTGGCCGTTCACATGCAAAAGATGCACCTGAAGTTCAACAAACCGTATTATCTCGGACCGATCATCTTAGATATCAGCAAGCGATTGATGTACGAGTTTCACTACGATTACGTCAAACGAAAATTTGGTGAAAAGCCAAATTACTGTTCACCGACATGGACAGTTTAGTTTACGAGATAGAGATGAAAGATGTCTACCGAGATATATCTCCGGACGTGACCGAGTGGTTCGACACGAGCAATTATCCCGTCGATCACCCATCCAACATTCAATTGAACGACAACAAGAAGGTGTTGGGTAAATTTAAGGACGAGAGCAGTGGTAAACAGATCGTCGAATTCGTGGGCTTGAGACCCAAAGTGTATGCTTATCGTCTAGAAGATGATGAAGAGATCAAGAAGTGCAAAGGAGTTAAAGCGTGCGTTGTGAAGAAAAACATCTCTTTCCAAGAGTATAAAGATTGTCTGTTAGGAAGTGGTCCGGTGTATAAGACTATGAAATTGATTCAAAGCGAAAATCACGACTTGTATACCGAAATAGTCAACAAGATTTCGCTGACGGCTGACGACGGTAAGAGATTCGTGTTAGATGATAAAATAAGCACTTTGGCACTCGGACATTGGACTTTGGATCTAATTTTAGATGATATGAATGGAGATGATTGGATTCTAGATACGATTGTGGATGATAAGATTCCAGATACGATTGCGGATGATAGGATTCCAGAAAATCAAGAAAAATTAGATGAACACAAAATTATAGAAATCGATAGTGACATTGAGAAAGTTAGTTTAAAAAGAAAAATAAAAAAATAAAAAAAAAATAACGTCATTTTTAGTAAATTGTAATAAAATAAATAAAAAAAATATATACGCATTTATGAATAAGAAAATAAAGATATCCGTAGAAGGTGTCGTCTTACCCAACGAACCCCTATCCAACATCGATCTGTTGAATGCAGCAAAAGATTTGAAAATCAAAGATTTTCTAGGAGTGTTTTCCAGAGATGCCTTACCGAAGAGAAGACCTCGACAATCGTAATGTGGAATTTTAAATCTAGATGATTCATCGGGTGAAGGCACTCACTGGGTGGCATGGATCAAGAACGAGAAGAAGAAAAATTATTATTTCGACAACTACGGAATCTCGCCGCCAAAAGAAATAAAGAACTATTTCAACAAATCGATGGTTCGTTACAACACGGAACAAGTGCAATCACCACATCAAGTGTTTTGCGGTCACCTGTGTCTCTATGTTCTCAAGAGATGGTCTGAAGGAGATTGATTTCAAGACATTCTCAATAATTTACATTAGAGAGAGATTTTTTTTTATAGTATATATAAAGATAAAAAATATTTTAAAAATCTTTAATCGAATAAAAACGAAAAATAAAATAACATAGTTCATTTTTAATAAACTGCGTTTGAACATATTTTTCTAAAGAACAAAAAAAATCCCACAACAACATGCCAGTCGATAAATTTGGTAGAAGTGACGACGAAAAAGTCAACCCGAGAAAGACGAGGAAGACGTTCGAAGTCGATGATGGTTACGACATTGCCAACTTGGACGAACGTTACGTTCGGAGATACGAACCTCGAGACGAACCTTTGAACATGAATGATAAGAAGCTCTACAATCTTCCCGAGCCGATAGATCTCACAGATGCTGTGACTAAAAAATACGTCGACAGGGGGAACGCCGATTTCAAATGAATCCTGCTGGATAATTATGTGGATAAAACCATCTCGATCTGAAATCCAAACGTTTGGTGAATGTCGCGAATCCCATAGATCCCACCGATGCCGCGACCAAGAAATACGCGGACGACTCTCATGCGAGATTCAGCGAACTCCTGAGAAATAGATACGTTCTGAAAACGATGCACTCAGAATTGAACGCCAATTCTAACAAGATAACGAACGTGGCCACTCCCACGAATCCCAAGGACGTGGCGACCAAACTCTACGTAGATCTGGAACAGAGAAAGTCTGACAGACGAGAAATAAAATCGGATCTGAATGCGGGATTCCACAAGATATTGAATCTGTCGAAGATTGACGACACGGATGCAGACTCAACCGCGGTCAACAAGGGCTATGTAGATTCTGCCATGATACGATCACAAGAATACCTAGAATCACAAGTGGACGATCTCTACCTGAACAAACAATCTGGCGGAACCATGGAGGGTGGCATCGACATGAACGGTAAGAATTTATTCGGACTCAGTCACGATCCCGAATTCGATTCCTGCACGGTCAGCAGGAAGTACGTGGATGACAACTCGGTCTGGAGAAAGGGTGACATCATGGAAAGTAAACTAGACATGGGTGGACACGCGCTCACGAATCTACAGGATCCCGTGAACATGACGGATGCCTGCACCCTGATTTCGGTGGTGGAGAAAGTCAAATATGCTAGACAATTGATCACTGTGTGGGCCGAAGAGGCTGGTGCCTTAGATGAGGGAAAAGCTGAGTGGTCTTTCGGAAATGGAGGTAGCGGATGGAAACATGGTCAGGTGGGATATCCCATTCTGTTGGGAGGTGAAATCCTTCGAATGAGTCTGGCTTCCTCGGATTTGAATAACAGAGCGGTCGTCAATCTCATGGTGAATGGTGTAGAGACCGATAAGAGATACAGCGTCGAAAAGACTGAAAATCAACACGCGAATGTTAGCACGTTCGGCACGCCTCTCAAAGTGAACGCCAGAGACAGGATTAATTTCGTTATGAAAACCAATAATCCCAAAGCCACCACTTCCGTGGTGAGTCTACTGATCAAACTAGATCCTTTGAACAAACAGTGAATGCGTGGAAAGTAATGAATGAAAAAAAAAAAATAATGTGTGATTATTAAAAACAAAAAAAAACAAAAAAAACAAAAAAAAAATGAGATCTAAAGATGATCTCATTACTTTTTTTTTTGTTTTCCTTCTTCTTCACTATCACCATATATTATAATAACGTTTCCTTTTTTCTCAATTTTCAGCGTCCATTCTTCTTTTTCTTTTTTTCTTTTTCTTTGTGATATGATACGTTTATAACAACACTTTTGTTGATCCGAATCATAATTATGAACGAATGTTATGCATTTCTTGGTGACACTCACATCATTACCATTCTCTTCAGAAGGTAGTGGTGATGGTGGAACGCGTCTCATTCTTTTCATTTCCAACCGTCTATCCCACTGTTTACCTAACCATTTTTCCACATCTTTTTTTTTGTTTTTTGGCTTGCAACACAGGATGGAACATCTGACGGAAACGGAGAGATGATCGCACAGGATCGAACAATCTAAGATCTCTTCGAGTTTTAATATCTTTGTCATGAAATATCCTTTTTGTTTCTCTCGAGTGAATAGCACGCGATCTTTTAAATAATTCAGAACGTAATCATAAAAATCTTCTTTTTTTCAAACATGAAAATGGAACGTGTATTTCGTTTTCTATGTGACTACTTAGGAATTGTAACATTTTGTACGTCGAGAATGTTGAAAAAAGACGATTTTTTCTCGGATGAAACTTTTTTTTTTGTTAAAAAATATCATTAAAAACGAATTTATTTTTTTATTCTTTTTTTGTTTTTTGTTTTTAATAATGACTCATTACTTTTTATTTTTTTTTTTGTTTTTTATTTTTTTCACACACTCGTCTCTCATCGAATGATCGACATCTTATTTCCATCCGATTCAAATTGTAATTCTATGTCCGACAGGACCAGGGTGAAGGCTTTGGTTCTTCTCGGCACGTTCCTATCGAATTGCATCTTGATCTGAATGTCTAACACGCTACTCTTGAGTCGTTCACTCTGTTTACTGACATCGAATACGAACATGGGATACATCGACTTGTATTCGCCGGGAGACATGTTAGGATTGCTCATCACTTCGTCTAGACTGTGATACTTCTTTCTAAAATCAGCGGCATCACCGTACAGTCTGCAGAAATCGTTCTTGTCGAACGATGCATTGTAATCGATTGCTGGATATCTCGTGGCGTTCAGAACACTTGCATGTTTCTCAAATGGCAGTGATCGAACAGCGATGCATTCTTTTCCTGAGACCCGTCCCTATCGATCTGAAACGCAACCATGATGAAACGCGGTCTCTCGGAAGCAGATTTCACCATCAATCTCCAATCGAAGTGATTCGTGGAGGGAGGAATGCTACCCGTGTTGCACTGTCTCATTCTAAATCCCATGGGTAATTTACTCTTGGATTCTATGATCTTGTAGAGTCGCGCTTTCTCCATGATCGAAGGCTCCACATGCGGAACGAACCACGATATCTTGTGTAGAGTTATCTTACCTGCATCGCTCGCAGTGAGTCTCACTATTGCATCGTCGTTTCCTTTTCGAATCAACGTCAGATTGTGTTTGAATCCGTACATGATCTTGTTATAATCGTCCACAAATCCGAAGATGTGTTTCAAAGGTATCCTGAACGAAAACGTTCCTTTAGGTCTGGAAGTCTTGACGACGTAGTCGAATATCGCGGCGGCGCCTGCGCTAGCAGGGCCTACAGTGTCTTTCACCCACAACTGATTAAGTCCTCGGGATTTCGAAAAATCATCAGGATACGTCAAGAGTCCGAACATCGTGGTGGCCTGACCGGGATGGAACACAGATTCTATCTCTTGTCCAGATAGCATGTATTTTATGTTACTGAATAGATGCATGATGCCATTACTAGCTAGAGTAACCGTGTCGTCGTCAGCATAGTCGCTCCCATCTTCCTTGCTGAGACGTCCCTGCACCACTATGTAACTCTCGCTAGGATGTACGAATAAATCTTGAGTTTCGACGTTGATTCTTATCTCTCCTGCATTGTTCAAACTCGTCCCGGTTACCGGTTCATATTCGTGAACCTCATATTCTGGAAAACTTTCATCTTTCACTATGCTTTGTGCTATATCTAGTATATTTGTCATTTTAAAGGATTTTTTTAGTTTTTTTGTTTATTAATTAACTTGCTTTCTTTATCTAAAAATAGTTTTTAATTATTTTGTATTATTATTTTTTCTCTCTTATATATATATGTGTGTAAACAAGAAAATGTTAAAGAGAGTAAATAAAAAAAAAATTTGTCTTCTTTATCAAAACTTCGTCGTCTGTAATTGTTGCTCGTAAAACTTTCCGATGATCTCTTCTCCATCCAAAGCTTCGATTTCGTAAGTCACCGGATCAGTGTGAAATATTTTCATTATCACGAAGATTTCCGAGGTCCATCGAGGAGTATAACCCTTTTCAAAGTGCTTCTTATAAGCGTAGATTCTCACTCGATCACCGACCGCAAATTTCGGCGTTCTAGACTTCTTCCTGATCTTAGATCTCTCAGGATATAGATACGCGTAGACCCGTTTTTCGTTTCGAGGATCGCTAGCTTCCGTGGGAGTCATTTTGATCGATCTGTGTCGCGTGTTGTTGTAATCTTTGACCAGTAGAGGTCTACCAATCGACGAACGTCCTTGTTGTAGAATTCCTTTTCCTTGTCCACCCACAATTTACTCGGTTTTCGAGAAGACGAGTCGAACACGCTCTTCAGAGCCTCGGCGACGAGAGGTCCCGATTTATTCTTCAAAGCTCTGATCCAACCGTATTTGGAAAACACGTCGATGACCGTCAATAGAAATTTGACGCCCTCGTTCCACCTCGAAAACGATCTCATGTCGACCAAGTCGGCAGACCAAATATCATCCAAACCCTTCACGAACACCCTTCTCTTTCGAAATTTACGCACTATGGGCTTGTGTAACTCCTCGGCCAATTTGCTCGTCAATAATCGTTTCTTCTTCTTTTCAGATGCACTTTTTTTTTTGAACGCCCCATCCGAATCGACGTTTCGTACCGATCAGATTGCCGACCAGCGAACGTTCCATCTTCTCTCTCCTGGTCGGATTCGATATGCCTCTCAATCTCCCCAACATGTTTTTGTCGCAGACGTCGTTGCGAGTTTTGGTGTCGGGATGTCCGGCGTAGCACAGATCGTGATCATAAGCGGCCGCGTCCACCCTATTCACGGGTTTGCTCCAAGATTTGGGAGTGAGATTGGCGTTGAGTCTCTTGTTCAATTTCGTTCCGGGTCCCGTGAAACTGTGACCGGGCAGATGCATTTCGAAAGGTAGATTGTTGATCATTTTATTCACGATGCCTTTACCTTTGCTCACGTTCTTTTTTTGACGAATCACGTCTTGACAGAACCACACACATCGCAAATTCCACGAAGCATCCGTCTATCGTTTTTAGTTCGCACTTCTCTAGAATTACTCGTCTCGGTAACTCTCTTACACTTTACGCAATACATTTTTTTTAAGAGTTATTTAAATTAATTTCGTTTTTTTTTATTTTATATATAAATTTAATATTTTTTTTTTTTTTTTAAATTCTGTTCTTATTATATATATATTTTTTTTTTCAATCGCTGCTCTTGAGTTCTATCATCTTACTGAATTCCTCCCTGGCCTCTTTCCTCCCCTTTTCCACGAGAGAATCCTTCATCTCTTCCTTGGTGATCTGACGAGTCTTGATTCTCACGGCTTCTTTCATGGCATCGTATTTCGTTTTCTCGCTCAATATAGTGAAGTATTCTCCGTCCGATATCCTACCGTCTTTCAACGCCATAGAGATCATTTCGGATATCGTGTCGATCTTGGAGTCGGCCAAGATGCGAATCTTGTCGTGTTTCCTCGCCTTCAGATATAATTTCCTACTCAAAAAGTTTCCGAGCATGCTAAACAATCCAGCAGTGAGGGCCACTCCTTCTACGGTCAACACGATCGGAATGCCGACCGCGGTCGAAAAAAATCCGTTGCCGGCCGCGTGTAAACCTAGGGAAATCGTGATGAGTGTCGTGTCGATCGCGTTGACGACTGTCACGAAACGCGAATACTTCTTCTTGAGGGAACGACGAGAATCTCTCTCTCTCGAGTTAGATACGCTTGAATTCTACTGATTTGATCGATGCAATACCTCTCTCCTCTTTCTTTTTCTTCTAGCAGCACCGTTGGCGAAACGTCGATTGGCTTCTCGTCCTCGTCGTCCACTAACGTCGGATACAATTTATTTCTGGTTCTCATTTTTTTGTTTTTTTTTCTTCTTCTAATATTAGATAGAAATTTTATGTGTGTATTTATTTTTTTATTTTCTACTCTCCCTTATTTTATATCAACGAAAAAAACTTAGACATATGCTTCGTTCAGCAATAATTTCTTGATGCATCCCTTGTCTTCTAAAGTCAAACTTCTACGCGCCAATTTCAGTTCTTCCGAATCTGTGGGCCTGTCTCGATTCTTACAGAAGACTAATCTCTTCCAAAACGTGATCACATCGTTGAATTTAACGCGTTCGAATGCTGATTCGAAATACACGACGACCATATCTTCCCTTTCCATCGTTAGACACGAATGATTCTCATGATCGAAGTCTAGATAATCCCGACATCCGACGCATCGTTCTAACAAGATGGGACGTAGTTGTTCGTTCACGCAGATTGCGTATGCTCTCATCAGCATGTTTAAAAGAAACCTCGCTCTAATAGTCTGAGAATCGCTCATGATTTACGTATTTTTTTTTTATTATCTATTCGATTTGATATATTTAATTTTCTAAATAACTATTATTTATATATTTTTTTTCTCTCCTATATATATCGATCACTTTTTTTCCACTTATTTCCTCGGGTATTCCCCCCCCCACCCACCCCACGACGAGGGGAGATAACTCCGTATGATCGAGTTTACGAGAATCGAGCGATCCGATCGGTTAATTGGCGGAGAATCGAGCGATCCGATCGGTCGATTAGTTGAGTTTGGGAATTCCCATAGTGGGGAATCCGCAGACCTTTTTTTGATGATAGCCCAGAATTTTTTGCTCGCGTTCACCAACGATGGATCGATGGTCTGATCTGCGATGGTAACGTCGACAAAAATTTTTAAAGTATAAGTTAAAAGTGAGGATGTACAATTTCACCCTTTTTTTTAAAAACGCGCGTTCACCACGAGTATTTGAACGTTAAAAGTGCGATCTAGGAGTCACAAAAAAACATGGGGGATTCAAGACCACTGTACATTTTTTGTGAACAAGCGTGCGATTTAACACTGAATTCCACGTTGGTGAATGCATCGTGTACACGTACATGTACAAAGTGGTTGTTAAACTCTCAATTATTACATACTAACAGCCACTATATCACCGACACAGCCTCCTCCTCACTAGAAAAAAATCAAGAAGCACAAGCGCCGCTAAACCTGCTCCTTCCTTTTCCTCCTTCAACACGTCAGGACATGGTCAACTACTATACAGTCAACGAGGGTCGAAAGGGGCCTGTTGCCCATACCGTCCCCGCGCGCCTTCGGTGCGTGAAACCATTTCGTTCTTCTGTGTTCATATGGGCAGCGTACACGACATGTGCTTCGAACTTCTTTTAAAAACGTTTATCCCAGCTGTTTTGCAAATCTGCCCAAATTTGTACTTATATTTTTACTAACAGCAAAAGCCACCAAATGGTTAGGCGTGAATGGACACCAGCCGAAGAGAAATAGCGATGCGAATTTCAACAAACACTGGTTTCCAAAAAGTTGTTTTGATTTTTTATCGATCCATTTGATCAGTACAGCTTCAAACAAAACAAACGGACTCTTCACCTTTGGGTTTAAGGATCGGAATTAAAATTTGTTTATTTAAATTAATTTTAATGCATGGGATGAGTAATAAACACAGAACGCGATGTGTGTTTGAATCGGTGAGTGTTTTACATAACTCGTTGGAATGACGTAGTCATATTTCGCGAGAGCCTCTCGCGAAATATGACTACGCCATTCCAACGAGTTATGTAAAACACCCACCGATTCAAACACACATCGCGTTCTGTCTATTTCTTTATGCAACCATATGCAACACGGGTTTAAACCTGTTGAAAGGTGGGCGATATTGACCATCAACTGTTTGCTGGCTACCATTTCACCAAATGTGAGTTTCAACAACTGGTTATATAGGCATGCTACTATTCCACACATGTACTAATTACCCTAAACACCATAAAATCACCTAACAGTGTATCTAGGTAGATTAAAACAGAACAGAATGTATAACTTGGATGAGAGGAAAAAAATGACTTTTTCGTGGCGGGACCACCCACCTCCCCAGCCCTGTGGTGCACTGTACATAAATATATCCATTCGAGTTTAAAATTTTCAACATTTCCTTCGGAAGCAGCTCATGGTCTCTCACGGAAATAGGCTCGTCCCTCCTGTTCCAATGAGGAAACTACGCAAAATATTTACAGTAAGAACTGAAAACTTTAGCTGACTGAGAAAGAAAACAATATCAATAAGTGTTGTCTGTGTGCAGTGTGTTACGCATAGGGTTAACTGATACACCTATGACTTATTCCAATGGTCGACTCCCCGCCTCTCTATCTATTCCCCTAGTTATTATGTCTGTGCTCGAATTGTTTGTCGGACAAGAAAAAGCGGAGGCATCCCAGTGGAGACCAGTCATGTTTGTCTGTGAAGGTGTTGTTCTCAGAAATGAAGCAGTGTAACTTTGAAAAACAGGTTCAAATGTGTATAGCCGGTTGCTAGAAGTGAATGTGAATTTCATGTAATTGTTTAAAATTTCAAGGGCCACCCACAGGCACGGCCGGAATGCGAAAGTCTCTGTTATAAATGGATTGTGCTGAAAGACAACCACCGGCTGTGCGTGCTTCTATTCTGTGGTGAAGGGAGTAGAAAATAATTATTAAAGCACTGCAAAAAGTACTGGAAACTAGAGAAACAGAATTTACTGCACCCAGTAAATTCAAGTCTGTGTGAAAAGGGTTAAAGAATCAGGAATAAACTATACAGAAAGAGAATTTATGGAGGCTTATTTTCAGGAGTAAAATATTTTAAAACAAATCAGAAATGGGTTTTCGTTAACATTATTTACAGATATTCATACTGGAATCAGAACAATTATTTATAAGAAACCAGAAAAGGCATACATGTGACCAGCATTCAAAGGGTTCGATACTCGAATCAGAAATGGACATTTTTGGCTCTTCCCACTAATTTAAGTGATGAAATACGTTCATAAACTTTAGAAATGCATTAAGGTGTAATAAAATTCATTTCCCAGTATTTCTGAATAATACCCCTGGTGACCTCTTTCCGGCAGATCCCTAGGTGACCTACATGACCTTGACCCATATTTTGAATTTCCATCAAGTGTCGACTTATTTGGTGCTAGTTACAGGTCCATTCATCATAGCACGATTGAGATATGAGCATGACCCACTTTCAAAAATGTTTGCTACGCCCACTTTTTTAACATAAAAATGCATGTATGGACCTCAGGAATGCTTTGGCGGGGGGGGGGGGGGGGGGTTCAAGAAATGTGATTTCCAGCAATTATGAAAAATGCACTTAATAACCCCTAGGTGACCTCCTTGACCCTGACCCATATTTTGAATCTCCATCAAGTGTCGCCTCATTTGGTGTTGGTTGCAGGTCCGTAGGTCATACCACGCGTGACCCACTTTCAAAAATTTTGGCTACGTCCCCTTTTTTATGTTAAAATGCATGTGTGTACGTCAGGAATACTTTATGGATAAAAAAATGTGATTTCCAGCAATTCTGAAAAAAAAACACTCAATGACCCCTAGGTGTCCTCCGTGAGTCTGCCTCAAGTGTCGACTTATTTGATGTTGGTCCCAGGTCCAAACGTCATACCATGCCTGAGACATGGGTATGACCCACTTTCAAAAATTTGGCCACGCCCACTTTTTACGTCAAAATGCATGTGTGTATGTCAGGAATACCTCAAGGGATCAAAAATGTGATTTCCAGCAATTCTGAAAAATGCACTCAATGACCCCGAGTTGACCTCCGTGACCGTGACCCATATTTCGAAGCTCCATCGAGTATCGACTCATTTGGTGTTGATCCCAGGTCTGTAGGTCATACCACACCTGAGATATGGGTGTGACCCACTTTCAAAATTTTTGGCCACGCCCACTTTTTTTTACATAAAAAATTCATGCGTGTATGTCAGGAATACTTTAGGGGTCAAAAAACGTAACTTCCAGCAATTCTGAAAAATGCACTTAATGACCCTTAGGTGACCTCCTGTGACCTTGACCCATATTTTGAATATCCATCAAGTGTCGACTCATTTGGTGTTGGTCCCAGGTCCATACGTCATACCACGCCTGAGGTATGGGCGTGACCCACTTTCAAAAATTTTTTGGCCACGCCCACTTTTTTTTTACGTCAAAATGCATGTGTGTACGTCGGGAATACTTTAGGGGGTCAAAAAATGTGATTTCCACCAATTCTGAAAAAATGCACTCAATGACCCCTAGGTGACCTCTGTGACCTTGACCCATATTTTGAATCTCCATCAAGTGTCAACTCATTTGGTGTTGGTCCCAGGTCCATACGTCATTCCACGCCTGAGATATGGGTGTGACCCACTTTCAAAAATTTTGGCCACGCCCACTTTTTTTACGTCAAAATGCATGTATGTACGTCAGGAATACTTTAGGGTGTCAAAAAAATGTGATTTCCAGCAATTCTGAAAAATACACTCAATGACCCCTAAGTGACCTCTGTGACCCTGACCCATATTTTGAATACCTGTCAGTCTGGATTATAGTTAAAAAAACTCAATTGTTCTTGGAAATGTGTTTGTATATAAATATTTATCTGATAACCATAGAGTATAACACCCGTTGTATATACTTAAAGTAAATACAACGGGTGTTGTATATAAATATAATTTATGTGAAGCAGGGGTGGCGCAAGGGATTTCTCGACAGGGAGGCTGACCTCTCCGACAGGGGGGCTGACCTCTCCGACTGCGGAGCTATAACATTTAACCTCCCAAATGAAGGAAAATGAGTGAAAATTGGCAAATTGGAGAACCAAAATAGAAGCAAATTGAGTATGTGTTTTGATTATTTAACCCTTTACCTAACCTGAAAAGCAGACGACACTTGCGAAAATAATTCTTGAATAATTATTTTTTTTCATTTTTTGTCTCAAAAACATAGGTTATGACCCCTCGTTGGAACGAGCTCGACGAGCTCGTTCCAACGAGGGGTCATAACCTATGTTTTTGAGACAAAAATAAAAAAAAATAATCATAATTAATTGGCGATTTTTGAGAATAGCGCTGACCGGTTTTGGCTGTTACCTTAGGTAAAGGGTTAAAGTAAACATATTATAATAAGGTCGGGAAATATTTCATCTATAATGCCAGTTTGACGAATGACATTAAGGAATTTCGTGAGAATCACTATTCTCTATCAAAGTTCCAGTGCTGCACGGGTTCGAGACTGACAAGACGAGATATCTACATTCGATTGTCGGAAATGTCTCGTGAAGTCGGGTTTACGAGGCTCTCCGACGGACAGACTAAAAATCTTCGACGGGGGGGGGGGGGGGGGGGACCTCTCCGACGAAGGGGGAGAGGTCTCCCCTCCCCCTTTGGCACCACCACTGCCCATGACTGTTCAGCAACAACCAAAATATCGCGTTTACTTTGTCTCGTTTTCTACAGAAGCCCGTGAGAATCAGCATAAAAGTGAATATAAGCCTCAATGAGCGAAACTGCTGTTTGTTATCAGATAAAAACAATAACATATCTTTTTTTATATCTGGTGAATACAGCTCATTGAAATATAGTTAATATTTTCTCGGCAGAGCCTCGAAATATTAACTATATTTCAACTCGTTGTATAAACCAAATATAGAAAACACTGTATGTATATTGTCTATATATTATTCGTGAAGTATTGGTTTCACGACCTCTTATTTAATTAGAATGGGATATACTCCAAACAGAGCATATACAGCCAGAACCGCATACTATAGATCTCTATCTGTATAACATGTCAAGGTTTTAGCTTGAATTTTTTATTTTGTTGTTTAAAGTGTATATAATTTTATAATTTTTCTCGTTTGGGGTAAAAACATAAATACATGTATGTGACGGACCCCCAAAAACGGATTTGTCGAGTAAGCCATATGTGTATCTCAATACAAATAAATCAGATAAACGTGATAACTTTAATGGAGAGGAATCTCAATTGGAGCCTGTAACGCCAATTAGCGCTTATCTGGTCTGAAACAGTGATCTTGCCTTATAAGCTTCAAACAAAAGACACTCGTTTAGCCATCCAAGATAATCAGTCATCTAATTATGGTCATTAATGTCGATAATCTTCATATTCATACGTAATGTCTGCTGTTGTATGGACAACCACAATTTATGTCAGTGGGCTGTCAAATATATCAATATGTAGCGAAAGTATGATACCTTGAAAGAACTTGACAGATAATTTTAAATTAAGACAAACCTGTAGCGGCCAAGTTCAAGAGCAGCAATTAAAATGGGAATTAATGTCCTTGCGATCGAATAAGAATCGGGGGGGGGGGGGGGGTTCTAAAACAATTCATTCCAGTCTCAAGGCTGTAAGACTGTGGGTCGTAGGCGGGGAGTTTGGGATGTCCCATGCTATACGTTAGAGGAGGTGCCGCATCGATACGAAAGTATATAGGCACGTCGTAATATAAGGAAAGCCACATAGTTCATATTTAGAGTAGGAACAGTCGCGGGCCAAGCCCGACATCCACGCATTGAATCCCCATATACTAAACATGTTAGCGGAGATAACTCATAATACGCTTTTAAACAACAAAATCGTAAATTCAAGCTATCACCTTGACGTAACCGACTGCATGTGCAGTGTGCAAAATTTCAAAAATGACTTTAACTGTCTGACCGTTCACGTTGTTTGGAGATGACTAATCGAAACTATGTAAAAATTCTTGGAAAACTGTTTTTTTTTCATTAACAAGTATTCATATATTGCGTGAGATTGAAATATATATGCACTCTTGAGATAAAAGTCTAAAAATCTATCTAGGCACAAGAAAGGGTGGTTAACTGGTAGAGTGCTAGAAGTCCATATTTGGGCTTTATTCAGAACTGCAGGAACCTAAAGTTGAAGACTTTATATTCTGTGGATGTCCTTCCTATTATCTTGGAAGTAAAATTGGTTTATCTCTATCGATTTGCATTGTGACAATTTATGGAAGAGTACCTATTGGCAGACTCCAATAAATTTTAACAAAACAAAAATGTGTGAATAAATCTTGAAGCTGAGAAAACATTTAGCACTCTACAAAGTTACTCAGACTTTACCATTCAAGATCAGGGACGTGGCGACAGGGGAGGGAGGAGGGGGGGTTGTCAACCACCCCCCAAACCTTGCTAAAATTTCCTATAGTAGGAAATTCGGAGGGCAAGTCATGAGTAGTTGGAAATTCCATCTATCTGGATTTTAGAGCTTCTTTGGTGATGCTGATGTCACCTTTACTTTCCAAATTCCAATTCGGTTTCAAATCGGAAAAAAATTCCAGCTGTTACTTTTTACAACTACAGTGTACGCAATATCGAGCTTCATGAGTATGCATGATGCCAATCGGTACGAGATTTCTATAGTACGTTTACTTAGCGTAATAAAAAAAATCTTCGAAATGCACTTCAAGAAAATCACATCATGTAAAATCGTTGTCCTGAGTTAATTCCATCATTCACAGTTACAAAATGATGACACATCAAAAATTAACCATTCCTGCATAAGATCTGATTTAATGTTAGGACAGTGTAAATTTCTCAAAGTTCTCAGCTTGAGCATTTGTTTAGCACATATTCAATTCCCAGAATAATACCAAATAATAATAACCTGATAATTCTATCATAAATGTGTTGGTATTTCATTTACTAGAATCACTTTTATGCCCTCTTTCATGGCTTCATTTTCAAAATGTTTCTCAGTAGTGAATTTCCAACTAGGGGAGGGACCGGGAGAGGAAAAATTCACTACCATACACCCCTCCAATCGGACACCTCTAGCCACGTCCCTGTTCAAGATGTAACGTTTGGTTAGCCGGTAATGCGTTCGCATAGATTTAAATTTGCGTAACGACCACGCGAACGAAACTAGCGTTCTCGTCAAATTTTGCACACTGCCTGTGTGCCATGAGTCCAAATATCAAACCTAGTACCGTAAGTAAGTAAATGAAGTACGATTCGATATCGTCGCCTAGGTGCTAGAATGTCCTATGTCCCATAAGGGACATAGGACATTCTAGCACCCAGGCAATGATATTTGAAGACTCCAATACAGAAGGACAATACCCCCACTACTGGAAATACTATCGCATGGCTCGGTGACCCAATACACCCCTTAGTTACGCCCTAGCTCTGTCACACTCCTGTTTGGGAGATTTTGTTGCAGTCAGTCAACATTTCCAATCCTAATGAATACAGTTGCAGGTTTGACGATTAACAGTCGACATGCACGTCGCATTATGAACAACAAATCTATGAAATGGATCGGCAATAATTTAATTCTACGGGGTTATTGTATTAAACTATTCCTGATCCTCTCTAAAATACAAAATGGATTCGCCCATTTGATAAAAATAACATTGTAAAGGACAGTTCCATTCAGGAAGTCAGTATCCAAATACAAAATGCTTCCATTCCATACTGTAAATATGATTATAGTGTGAGGGTAAAGAAATTAATCTTTTGCTACTCAGGCACTGGCGCATTCGTTTTTTTTTTTTGACCGCGTTCGTAATTTTTATTTCGCAGGTAAAATTCAAAATTTACAAACTACCATGTGAGTTTAGCGGTATCACATTGCGATTTGCGATGCATTATGTCGGATGCATTGATACAGTATTGTTATTCTCTTCGCGAAATGCGACACGATTCTCACGTGTATACAAAATATATATTTATTTAACTGGTTGAGGACTAGATTATTTTTGGTGGTCTGATTTTGTTCATCAGAAATTGCTATTTTACAAATTATTGGAGAGTGCCAACAGGCACTCTCCAATAATTTGTAATAGAACAAATTTGTATAAACAAACTATTATTTACGTTTAACTGAATACGAAACATGGGTAAGGAAAATGTTAATTTTGCACTGGTACCCTCATTTTTTGAGGTCTGATTGTGCCTTCTAGCACTCAACCAGTTAAAAAACTCCTTTTTATTTTTGATCTCTATTTTAGTTGTTCTATATTGATATTGATTTTGTGTGATCGCTTTTACAAAAAAAAATCTTTCAGCGAAATCAACATGTAAGCTCTAGTATTTAATTTTAGGCTCTCACAATTGGATTTTAGGCATCGGCGACCATTCCATCAGGAATTCCATAATTCGTTTAAAAAATATGCCTGAGAATCAATTATTTAATTTTGTTTGGCCTCATAAGTTGCTTTTTCCTCTGTTTATTTATTTATTTATTGGTGTTTTAGGTCACATACTTATGAACAATGGCTAACCGTGACCGTGGCAGTTTTACGGGTGGAGGAAGCCGGAGCACCCGTAGAGAGCCACCGAGCATCGACGAGCAACTGTCAGCTCTTCAACATTCTAACTCTGCCTAAGCTCCGCTCAAGCAGGGTTACAGCGGTTGAAGACATGTGCACCATCGACGTGCAGTACGCCTTAGTACACGGCGTCATCGTGCCTCTGTGTAGGCATCTCTAGCGTAGAAGTACAACAATCTACCACTGAGCCACCACAGTAGTATGTCTCGTACGTTTGGGGCCATAGTTGCAGGACCCCGGTGCAGGACCCCGGAAGTGACGTCATGTCACGTGACTTGGTGGCGCCATGTTGTGTTGTCATGGTAACCCGCGTGAGTGGCCATCTTGTGACGTCATCTCCATAGTGATACGTGGTGTGAGTGCGCATGCGCAGCGCGTGTTGTTAGGGTGATACGTGTTTCCGTCGTCCATTTTGCATACTGGAGGCCGCCATCTTGGTTTCTATGGTAGCACGTGATTGCTATGTTACCTAAGGCCTACAATAGGACAGGGGTATGTTCGGAGAGTATGTTCGATTGAATCGGAGTATTTTCTGGAACGACTTGCCAGGATAATTACCACAAACAACCCGACAACAATGAGGTATAATTTACTACGACTCTTAGCCTCATTTCAGTATTTAACAGGTATATCCTATGGAATCCCATTTTGGAAAACGCCTGTGGAATCCCTCTTTGTCGTATGAGCTCTATGTAAAAGCCCTCAATGAGTCCTCATTTATTATCCCCCATAGCCTCATTTAATTTTGAGGTTATGAGGACCATTCAAAATTCCTCAATGATGCATAATTTACTACGACTCTTAGCCTCATCTCGGTATTTGAGAATACCCATGGCCTGGTATTGTATTATTCGAGGATACCTATCGAGGATACATTTTATAGGATACTTATCTGAGGATACTATATAGGCTGTACATATCCCTATAGGTCTCTTGCTGGCCATTAGTACTATTAATCCTCCTGATGCTTTATGTTATCCTATGACTGGTATAGGTAGTATGCAATGCTAGGCATAGGGGTATTGTGGGTAGGGGTACTGCCTGGTAGTTTAGAACGGTACTATAGTATGGCAGTATATACACCTATAGGCCCCTGTTAGTGCTTGGTACTATTAACCAACCGATTGCTTTGTTTTATTATATGGCTGGTATATGTTGTACGCTATGGTAGACCTAGTGATTTTGGGGGGGGGGGGGGGGGTAATGCTTGGTAGTTTAGAACGGTAGTATAGCATAGGCTGTACATATCCCTGTAGGTCTCTTGTTGGCCCTTGGTACTACTGATCCACCAGATGCTTCATATTATTGAGCGGTATTCTAGGGTGGGGTCAATGCCTGGTAATACAGAACGGCAGCAGAGTATGGTTGGTATATTCCCCTATAGGTCCCATCCTAACCGTTCATAGTATTAACATACCAAATGCTTTGTATCATCCTGTTACTGGTTAGGTGGTACACGTAATACCAGTAGTTCCTACCTTATTCCGAGTACTCTTGTTGTTTCATTTATCTAGATCATTTATATAAATTATAATTAACCAATTAGATTGCTTGATTTCCCATAACCTGTACTTAATCGTACAGAGTTATCTCCCTTCTGTATAATAAAAACCTATATCAATGGCAATATCCCCGGCACCCCAATTTCGGCACCCCTTTTTTGAAAAGCATATGGCCTTCGGCACCCCTTTTTCTGAAATGAGGATAAGAGAGGGATTTTTAATACGACTCTTATCCTCATTTCAGATAAAAAGGGTGCCGATGGCCAAATGTTTTTCAAAAAAGGGGTGCCCAAATTGGGGTGCCTTCTGGAGAATCCCCTTTTTTCTGAAATTAAAAATCCCTCAATGAGGTCTAATTTACTACGACTCTTATCCTCATTTGACAAAAAGGGGATTCTCCCACTTTTCTTCCTCTTTTTCCAAGATTCGACTTAACCTCGACTGTACTCATTACCAAGCTCAGCGCATGTAAGTGGGAGGAAGTGGGTGCAGCGTCTGTTAAGGTTAATTGGATAAAATATGTTATCCACATGTTCTCCACGTGTTTTGACGAGTCGATTAAAGGTGTGTTACAGGGTGCAATGGGTAGGAGCGTCGATAATTATATTACGGCTTGGAAATAGCTGTCGATGTCCTTTCATACCATATCTCATATTACAATCGAAGATGAACAATGTGTACACGACCCGAAGCTATGATCTCAACATTTTCCAACATGGCGGGCGAAGTAAGCTTTTAACCCTTTACCCAACGTAACGACGAAAAGCGGCCAGCGCTATTCTCAAAAAATCGCCAATTAATTTTCATTATATTTCCATTTTTTGTCTCAAAAACACAGGTTATGACCCCCTCTTTGGAACGAGCTCATCGAGCTCGTTCCAATGAGTGGTCAGAACCTATGTTTTTGAGACAAAAAATGAAAAAAATAGTTATTCAAGAATTTTGTTTGCAGGTGTCGTCTGCTTTTCATATTAGGTAAAGGGTTAACACGAAAGGTCGATTTTTCGGTCCAGGAACATGTTACGTCATACTTTCATTAAATAGGATGGCTGCTAAGTTAAAGTGTGGGAGAGATCAGTCAATATTTTCTACGTGTATCACCAAGGCTGCACGTCGAAAATATTAATTGGTCTGCCCCTAAATAATAAATATACTATTCTAATTGCTTCCATTGAACTGACATGGAAGAAATCACCAGGGTTCAGGGGGTTAAAATTTATCGACGATGTCCCCGAGTCCTTGATCGTTGGTACGAAACCTAACTCAATATAAACGAAACTCATTGTTTAAAATAATAATAAACGAACGTTTTTCGTGGACATGACCACTCGACTGCCATTTGTTTATACATGCAATTGAACTCTCACAGATCTGCCATGTTTTAGGAATCTTGCGGATCAGCCTTTAACTAGCAATCTGTCATTATTGACGTCTACGTTATTGCACAGATCACATCGCGTTGAGGAACTTCGGGAAACTGGATGACCAATCACCTGCCTTCATCCATCACTTGTATCGTCATGAAAATCGACATTCGATAAAGTTATCTCCCTTGATATTATAAGACTTGCGATGAATAATCAATTAAGAAGCAAGTGATTGTTGCGAAAACACAAATGTCCTGTGAGGCTGTGACATCGGTAGAAAGTAACGTTTAATTTTGTTTGTTTTAATAAACGAAATCAACAGACAACTTTTTCGTTTATTAGAAGTAACAAAAGGAAACTTGGCTTTTATGGCAAGTTAATTGGGAGCAACTAGTTCACAGATAATCCGTCCCTAAGAGTATCTATCGGTAGCTCTTACCAACACCAAATGTCCACTTTCGCACTTTGTTTAGCGAATGTGTTTTTACAAAAATTTAAAGTTTTTATTCTTCCTGGGGAAAACATAGCAAATCTCACATCCTAGGCTTTTATATTAATGGAAAGGACAGTACCTTTATTATACGTAAGGAACTAAGGATGCGCACACTGCTGACATTATGAACTAAAAATGTTACAGAACATCACAGGATGGCGAAAACGCCGTATTTTTATTTTTAGAAAGGGTTTGAACAGAGAATAATAGTCAAACGCTCAAACAGATTTGGAAAAGATTGTAAAAAAAAGAAATTCTGTATTTTTTTTTTATTACACGCCTTTTCTATGTAATCCCCATCTACAGCAACACTAAACCGTGCTGAAAACGAAAATCTGTTCCGCACATTTGTGCGGAACACAAATCGTTAAGGGACTACTTTTAAATGGAAGCAAAATTTCAATGGAAGTTTCTATAAATCGTGCAACGCACTTACATTTTGAATGGCTAGCGATAGCTGAAAATCGTCCCCTGAGTTCCAATGTGTTCTATGTGCCATTTGTCACATAGAATACACTGGACCTCAGAGGAAAAACAGTATGTCCGAACACCTCTATCCACGGGGGAGGGGTGACATGGGGTTGTTTAGCCTCGCCATTAAAAATATTGGGGGACGAGCCAACAAGGAGGGTCGGAATCCGGGCACGGGCCAAACTTGGCTCACAGAGCTGAGTTGGGACCGCACTATGATTTTCTTCCCTGCCGAGAGAACTCGAAATATAGGTTCGTTCTTCGTTAGGTATGATTCCTAATCACTTCAGACTGCGGAAAGGAAACAATGATTAAAGTAACAACGATTCTTTTATTGACATGTAAAATAAACTCATTCCATATTCAACACGTTTAACAATTTGATCAACTCAAATCAAAGGCTTATCACAGGGGTTAAATAGTTCTACATCAATTCCGTCTACCTTTAGCCCTGTACGAGCGCTATAGTACACTCTCAAAATGTCACTGTCGCGGGCTCGCAATAGAAGCTTAAACACCGAGTCTTAATCTTTTGCGTCTGTGCGCATCTGCAGCTCTGACTGCCGGGGGATCCAGACTAGCAATTTTGATTACCTTGTGGCAACATAGTTCTGATTTGGATTCGGTTTATCCACTCTGTCGGCTAGTTTAGCAAGTTTACGTCACATAACTTATACATGTGTCCATTGATAGAACTCTTCTTGAATGTTCCTGTCCTTTCATGCAGAACTCACAACTTCAAAATGCGTTTACGTCACATAACTTATACATGTGTCCATTGATAGAACTCTTCTTGAATGTTCCTGTCCTTTCATGCAGAACTCACAACTTCAAAATGCGCTTTCGAGCTTGCGCGAATTGTCACTGTCGATCTTGAGTCGATATTCACAGCACGCTGATACTGAAACAGCTACTACGCGACCAACCTCTGCATTCCTAAGGGTTAACACCACAATACAATAGCCTATACTTTGAGACAGGTGCGAGTCGAGTCGATCCTCGCTAATGACATCTGAACTTAGCCGTTACTTGGGTCTGTTATCTACTCTCTAAATTCTGGCTTGTAGCACTCCTATGTCAACCTAATCTGATAATAGCGCCGTACAACGGAGCTTCGTGGATTGCCCAGCAATTCCACTCGTACGAGACCCTATATGGCGTCTCCTATTCTGCCGAGCCCAAGTCTCACTCCTAAACGGTCGGAACCCAAAGGTCCTATTCTGCCGAACCCAAGTCTCACTCCTAAACGCTCGGAACGAGCTTGTTCCCCATACTTTATACCTCGTCTTGGGATGGTCAGATAGCAATATGTTAAGGTGCCTAAACTTGGCACGCGACATTTCTGAAGATAAAATCACCTCGCGCCAATGCATATGCTATCAAGCGTATCCCGAGAAATAATATACTTGATAGCCGTGACAATTGAAAGTGTCGGTCACTTCAATATTAATTGACTTTAGATAACATGGAAACATTTTATACTGACTAGTAATATGCCAGATAAGTATCCCACTGTGAATCGCCTCTAGGCTAATTATCTAATTAAAACACAGAGAGAAGAAATATATACATACATCTGAACTTAAAAGTAGGGAGAGGGGACCTTCTTCCTTTTAGACTGGCTTTGCCCTGACACAGTAACACGGGTTCCCATCGCAAATTTGGTTGGCGATAAAATGTGTTCTTTTTGTTAATCGTTGTCAAATGAATTGCTGAGTGTCCTTCTAATAATTGGGTCTTTTTATAGACGTGAAGGCGTGTAATAAACACAGAACGACACACACGTGTGAATAGGTTGATCGATATGGCACTTGTGCCATTGGCCTCTCGCGTGTGTCGTTCTGTGTATATACTACTATACATGAAAATGACTTTAGTTTGTGAAATGGTACGCACATCAATCATACAAATTCGCTAATATATCAAAATTTCTATGTTTGTATGATTTTCCCATACTCTTAGTGTTAAATTTACTGACAGCTTCGGCACATTAAGGGGAGCTAACTTTCCCGTGCATCTCCTTCAATGGCGAAAATTATCAGCTGTGTTGAGAAAACACTGGCATAAAGTTGGCAGTATATATTCCGGTTCTGGTCGCACCACATGAAGGAATTCCGATAAACTGGCTGATCAATTACCTGCCTTCAGAGAAAATATTGACATTCGGGCGACCAACATTTGTTTCAAATAGACAACATAAAAATTCCAAGGGGCGCGAACATTCCACACTCGGCTTCCTCCCAGCCGCGGGTTTCGTACAAATATATCCACTAATATCTTTTTGGAGTGTGCATGCCTTAGTCTGGCAAAACCTGTCCAGCCAACCCAAATTTTAAAATTTATATCTCATTTTCTCATAACTTTCTCCAACTCTAGTGTTTTGGCTATCAAGTTCTGGAATACATGATAAAACCTTATGTAATTTGCAATAAATATAGATTATTACCACCATGTGTGATTCCGAGATGGTGTATGGAGGTCGAGATCTCGTATATAGACGAGTACCTTAGGATGAATCCATACATGATCCAGGGACGAGGTCGAGACTTCAATACACCATCTGGGAAACCTACATGTTGGTAATAACCAATTTATCTTACAATATTCTCCCCTTTCTTGACATGCTCACATAATGAAGGAATTGGGTACAGTTTTTAACGGCGTTTGTTTTAACCATCATGCAGCGTCTAAAATTGATTTTCTAGAAATAAAGGTCATGACGTCATGGTATTGCGTTCTTGTGCTAAGCATGACGTAATCCCCATTCATTTGTTCTACTTGTACCATACTTGAAGCGTTGAAGTTCAGTGTTTCCACCGTGTGTTTCTTTGTTTTATTTTTCATGTTTAACGCATGGTAGGACGATATAAAAATATTATCATGGCAAAAATGATCTCGTGTAATTTATTTCGTTGAGCTGGTGATTTATTTATCATTTAGTTATTGGAAACGATGGCCTCGGCGTGTGTTTTAATTCGATGCCAATTGAGTGCCGGTAAAAAGAACTTTCTCTTCCCGAATCGATTGTACGCGCCTGTGGTTGCTACTCCAAAAACAGATTTGTGTTTTATCTAGATGTTTTTAATAGTATTGGGGGAAATACGTTCATGGTGTAAGATAAATACAGACTATCATGATAATGTGCATGTCCTGTGATTTATATCAGGTTCTCGTTGGTGTCCAGAATGGGATCTCAACGAGCCGGCTTTGCCGACGAGTTGTGATCCCATTTTTGGACACCACCGAGAATCTGATGCAAATCACAGGACATGCATATTATCATGATAATTCATTCATCTAACAACTCTGTCACATAAACATATTAAATCTTAAATTATTAATACAGTTTTGTGACATAATGTTGGGCGAGAAAACGTTTTTTTAAAAAAAAAAAATTATGGAACTATATTGTTGTGCACTCTGACAAACAACGAGAGTAGTAGGAGAGGGATGAAACGGGCCCGGTTGGGGGACCCCGGATGTGACGTCATGTCACCTGACCTAGTTACGTCATGTTTGGTTGTTATGGTAACCCACGTGAGCTGCCATCTTGTGACGTCATCTCCATAGTGATACGTGGTATCAGTGCACATGCGCAGCGCGTGTTGTTAGGGTGATACGTGTTTCCGTCGTCCATTTTGTATACTGGAGGCCGCCATCTTGGTGTCAAATCATGAAATCCAAATTTTATGGTATTGGATAGGAATCCCATTTTATAGAATCCCTTTTAAGAATCCCTTTTTTCAAAAATGCCTGTGGCTATGGAATCCCTTTTTTCTCAAATGAACCCAAGAATCGTTCGAGGAGTCACTCGAACGAGCAATTGCTCGTTAGCTCATGTGCTCGATGGGATTCGAGTCATTCGAGCAATATGTGCGAGTCACTCGACATAAGACGGAATCCCACTTATGGAATCCCTTTTTGGAATCCCATTTGTGGAATCCCTTTTTTGAAAACGCCTGTGGCTATGGAATCCCTTTTTTCTGAAATGAGTCGTCGAGCAGTATGTGCGAGTCACTCGAACGAGCAGTTGCTCGTTAGCTCATTTGCTCGATGGGATTCGAGTCGTTCGAGCAATATGTGCGAGTCACTCGAAAGAGCAATTGCTCTAAAGCTCATTTACTCGATCTTCTTCGAGTCGTTCGAGCAATGACTTACTAGCAACTGCTCGATAGCTTATTGGCTTTGGGAATGATATGGGGTTTTGTTGTACACAGGGTGGATAACACTGCATACAGATTATTGGAAATCAAGCACTGGTGATTACAAGACTTGGACGAGAGAACCAGAGATAGTTTGGACTGGATAAACTGTTAGTGATAAAGAAACATATGCAATAGACATTAAAAATGGGATTCTGAGAAAATCAGGTCCTGTACTCCTATTCAAAAGAACATACCCCCAGGAGATATCTTGGTCCTATAGCATTACGTGTTATTTTTATATGCCCAAAATGGGGCTTCAGATGTCCGTTTGGGTGGTTTGGTGCAGATTTTGGTGGTTGATAAGGAGATCTGGTCTATTTGGGTAATTAGATATACTCTAGTTCAATCGAACGCACCCCTTGTACACCCTTGGTACTATAGCACTACGTGCTACACCGATAAATTGGGGAAAATAAAGTCGTTTTTGGTGATTTGGATGGATTGTCGGGTTGTTTGTGGTAATTCTACGAATCGGGAAATTACTCTTCTATAAAGGAACATACCCTCCGAACATACCCCTGTCTTGTTAGAAGGTTTTTGGTCACATAGCAACCATGTGCTACCATAGAAACCAAGATGGCGTCCTCCAGTATACAAAATGGACGACGGAAACACGTGTCACCTAACACAATTCCCTTTACATTAGAGTTTGACACGCGCAAATTCACTAGCCCTTTAACGGACAGTGTTACAAATCATTTTTTTAGTATATACCTATGGTATATACCTAACTTTTGTACGATCTTTCCGATGAAATTGTTCGTTTTTCGAAAGGACTACGACTTGATAAATTGGGTACGTCAACACGTGACCGCTAAATATCTATAATAATAATCCTCGTGTGGGAGGAGAAAAATCATCCTCGATGAGTCTGAAGGTGGGAATGGGGAAATCTCACCCTCGGGGCAAGATATTTGAACCAGACTCGAGGCAGGCCTCGGGTCTGGTGCAAACATCTTGCCCCTCGGGTGAGATTTCCCCCCATCCCACCTCCAGACTCATCAGGGATCATAATAGTCTCCAACCAATGCAAATCTTGCTTTATTAAGCTGGGGATAAGCTGGGGAGTCTGACAGTTGCTCATCACTGATTAGTGGTTCTCTCCCGGCACTCCAGCTTCCTCCACCCGTCCGACGCGAGGTGACCCTGGCTGTCGAAAGTGTCGTTAAACACCAATATAAAAATTACAGGGTACATTTGTGTTAACATATATGCTTACAGACAAATTTTCAACTTCGATGTGTGACCATGTGACCCATCTGTGGAAAAAAGTGTGCGGGTGCGTAACCTCTGTGCTCCCCAGTTTCTGTCACCTCGGCTAATTACGAAGTAACATTTAAAAAATTGGCAGTCTTGGAGAGAGTTTTCAAAATCAAACAATGATGACAGGCAAATATTGGTCTATTACAGGCTAAAAGGGTCAGTACGCTCGTTTGGAAATAGCTCCTAATATGTTTGCAACTTTTTTGTTGTTTATCATTTATTAATGAAGGAATAAAAATACTGCAATTATCAGAAAGAGGGTGACATTACGACAGGCCCTCTGCGATTGCGATAGATTGTGTTGGGAATAAGATGAGATCAAAGAGTTGCATCAGTTCTCTTTATTATTTATGAGTAATTAATTCAATAGTATTGTGCGTCAATCAAAATAACATTACCAAATTAGTGGATAACCATCCGACGTTCAAAATGAGCTATTTTTAATACCTTTAATTAACTTTGATCCTTCTGGTGAACGCGCTGCATATTTGCAGTGGACTTCAGATGTTGTTGCGTGAGGACTGTTTCATTTGATACGATGGGGGATAAATCTTGGTCTTAGGCGTTAAGAACATACAGTCATAAAATATAGAAACCAATTCTATTCAGGGATGTAGGACCCCTCAGCCCTCTACAGAAATAATGAAGGGAGAGAGAGAGAGAGAGAGAGAGAGAGAGAGAGAGAGAGAGAGAGAGAGAGATAGAGAGAGAGAGTCATGCACGATTGGAATGTAATCACCTGAGACTTGAATTTCTCTTTGGGGCTGCATCACACATTTATTTAGCAGCCACCTTACTTAACCCTTTACCCAACGCAGACGATACCAAAATTTATTATTATAAATATCATTTTTTTAAATTTTTCAAAAAATTTCAACAAAACCATATCATGTGACCCCTCGTTGGAACGAGCTCGACGAGCTCGTTCCAACGAGGGGTCACATGATATGGTTTTATTGAATTTGTTTGAAAAATAATATTTTTTCAACTGCTGAATTTGGATATTACGCGGGCGGATGCGGGCGATTCGTTGGGTAAAGGGTTAATAAAATTATGAAGTATCATTGTTCCTGGTCGGGAAAAAACGGCCCATTGGGTTCTAAGGGTTAATGAGAATTAGAAGAAAGTGGGCACAGAGACTCTTTACCGATATGCTCTGACCGAAGATTCTCTGGCATGATTTATCTCTTCCACGGCATTTAACCCTTTACTTAACATGAAAAGCAGACGACACTTGCAAAACAAAATTCTTGGTTACCTTTTTTTTATTATTATTTGTCTCAAAAACATAGGTTGTGACCCCTAATTGGAACGAGCTCGACGAGCTCGTTCAAAGAGGGGTCATAACCTATGTTTTCGAGACAAAAAATGAAAATATAATGAAAATTAATTGGCGATTTTGAGAATAGCGAAGGATGGTTTTGACCGTTACGGTGGGTAACAGGGTTAAAGTCACGAAAAATGCACATTATTTGTCTTCACATTTGACAAATTACCTGAAAGAACTCGACAATTACCTAAAATTACCTAAATGGGCACCTAAATACACAGAATATACGCGCGTGTGAATGGGTTAATCAATATGGCACGAGTGCAAACGCGGAATGATGAAACGAGAGACCGCAGGCCTCATGTTGTATCCCTCCGTGATGGCATAAGTGCCGATTAACCCATTCACAAGCTCGTTTCGTTCTGTGTTTATTACACGCCTTCACGTATATAAAAAACAATTATTAGAAGGACACTCAGCAATTCATTTGACAACACTATCAACAAGTTATTTCGCAATCGGTTCAGTTTCGGGTGATCAATCTCTGCTAATGTTTTCAAATACATGTGCGATTTTTGTGGAATTCTTGTGAGAAGATTTATAAATAGGCCTAACATATGGTGTACGTTTATTTGTATTATCGTAGTACGTGCATATTTGAACTAGTGCTATTCAATTTGTTATCATCATACAGCTGATAATGATTGGTTTGAACTCTCCCTTCTAAACTTTAGAAGTAATTCTATACATAAAGATATTATTATTTAGTTTATTGTCTTTGCGACAGCTCATTATAACGTAATCGTTTCGTTTAAACTGCACGGCTTCCGTGTTTGTAGGTCAAACGGAAATTCCGAGTGGGCGTTATGTTAAGTTTTGGCAGATGAAGTAACTGTCCAAAAATATTCCGTCTGCGATTTCCGACTGGTACTTGTGTGCGGAACGGATTTTCATTTTTCGAATGGTTTAGTTTGCTGAAGATGGGGATTTCATAGAACATGTGTGTAATAAACCTATTTATCGGGCTGGGATTCTCTAAGCATCCTCATTTCCGATCATCCATGGTCATCTGCTTCCCATTCTCAACCTATTCTACCTATAACTGGTTATGACTGGCTGCCACTAGTTGTGTTTGATCCTGTCCCGCTCTCTAACCTCGACCAAGATTCAGCCAGACTGATTCATTCAGCATAGCCCGTATTTACGTATACAATCCCATGTACAAGTGAAAGTATGGGTGTGCCTGTGTTCATAATGTGTAACAATGTGTAACAAAGTGTACACATGGCATTCAACGCATGTGCATACACTGGTGTGTCGAAATGCACCAGTGAACCATGTACACATAACATATGAAGCACATGGGCAGATTGTGATGTACTGAAATGTGAATGTTCCAATAAGAGTAAAATCCTCGCCCTCTGATTGGACGAGAGCTGATGTAGTTTCTTTTATATTTATGGCTCCAGTAGCAAATGTTACCGTCTGACATCACCACGGGAAATATTTGAAATGACGTCGCCCGTTTCATAATTGCTTCATCAACGGCGTGACTGGCAAGCCGCTTTATTTTTCTACATTTTTCCGACGTGCACCAGACGGGGTTCCGGATGAAGTGTTGTTTAAATTACACACCGATTTACGATTTGAACTGAGATGAAATGAGTTTATCTGGTTTATTGATTACTTATCCACTGATGGAGTACACGAGAGGTTTATTTACTAAACCTGTGATTGTTAAAAGTTGGTTTTAGGCTATGGGTAGTGTCTTATTGGAACATATATGCTATTGTGATAAGTGGACAGTGACATGGTCAGAGGTTTGCGGCTCGGAGCTTCTCTGTTGAACATAAGCTCCAAGCCGCAAACTTCACCATGTTACCGTCAATTCTTCACAATAATTTATATTGTCTGCTAGTGCACAGTGTGTGCACATCACGTGCAGCATATGGACACACGCGATCTTTCCCGTCGTCAGGATCTTTGTTTCCATGCCTGATCCACGATACCCGATTTTTCCAGGTGTGTGCAAATAGACAATGTGTAATAATGTTCCAATGAGACTGAAATCTTCGCCCTCTGATTGGACGAGAGCTCACTGATTTTTTTCTATGTTTACGGTTCCAGTACCATATGTTACCATTTGACGTCACCACGCAAAATATTTGAAATGAGGCTGCCATTTCGTAATTATTCCGTTAACGAAGTGACTTGCAAACCGAATCATTTTTGTAGGGTTTTCACACGTGCTGCAAACGGTGTTGTTCAAATTATAAATCGGTTTACGATTTGAACGAAGATGGAATGACCACAACCTTTATCTGAATTATTGAATATTTGTCCAGTGACGTCGTGAGTTGGGTTTAATATATTCCCGGTTTACTACAGAAACGGGAATAGGAATGAAATTACACTCAGGACCGGGAAATTTCCCGGATAATATCAAGTAAATTTACGAGAGTAACAAGACGTGTTTATTTTCTGTCATCGCCATTCGGAAAAGTTCTTTTCCTAAGAGAAGTGTGAACACCCAAACCCGCTTTCAACGCGTCTTCATTTTAAGAATCACTAGCTTCATCACCACTACCCCGTGGCTTCAATCCCCCTTCCCCCACCCCCACCTCTTCACTGCTGCCACCAGTCTCCTTTGCTTGAAGCAGTGGAGACTGGTGAAGGCAGTGAAGAAGGACTTGATGCTGAAGGATGTAGTTAATAGTGACTGATACTAGTGATTCTGAAAATGAAGAAGAGTTTGAACACTTAAGCGAGTGAAGGTCTTGCTGTTGAAGAGAGGAGCCCTCCGGAACTTGATAGAGAGCTACAGTGATTTGGTGAAAAGGGGTCTTCCAGAATCAGGATTGTAATAAGTTCAGACGTGGAAGGGCTGACGAAATCTTACGTTGGGGCAGTTTTTTCAATTTACAAAACTCAGTTCAACACGCACACAGTCCAAATTGTGATTCCCGGTTTCGTGCAAAAGATTTCCCGGGTATCGTGATCGGTTTTCGGAACCGGGAACCCTGGAATTCACGTTTCCGAGATTAAATCCTAGTCGTGAGGTACACATGAAGTTTATTTACTAAACTTGTTTTCTTTTAAGGTGTCCATGTGGGTTTTAAGATATGGGCGGGATCTTATTGGAGATAATGGAGAATATACGTTATTGTGATGAATGGGCGGTAATATGGTCTGAGGTTTGCGGCTCGGAAACTTTAATGTGTATACACCTCATGTAGCACATGGGCATATGCGACCTTCCTCGTGCCACGATTCTCTCTCTCTCTCTCTCTCTCTCTCTGCGTTGTTTTGAAACATGACATTGTGTTCCAACACTATTCAAAGAAAGTAGGGGATATCCAAACTGATGTTGATATTTTCGGAAAATGGTATTGGGTACGCGTGATTGGATACATCAATATGTTACCAAGTTTAGTGTGGATCATGAATGTCACCGGCCCTCGAAAACTTCGTGCAGGTTTTTTGCACGAGCGCCGCGTTAATGTCTGTGGTGTACGCTTTGAAATTTTCATTTGTACTGAACGGGCTTTTTCGGAGGTCTCATCGTTCTTTTCTTGGTATAAACTCGTTCATCAATAGTTTTGTTCGAAACGTAACTTTTGGGGGTATGCGAAGACTTACACGTGAGGAACGTTTACGTGCCGTTGGCATGTTGGAAGCTGGCAACAGACAGACTGCAGTGACTCAAATTCTCACCGTTACTCAATCGGTGATTAGCAGGCTGTGGTCAAGCTACCGTCAGACAGGCAATGTTGATGACAGACGTCGGTCAGGTCTCCAAAGACGACCAATTGCTAACCAGGATCGTTTTATCCGAACTACAGCATTACGTAATCGCCATAAAAGTGCCTCAGAAATTGGACAGCAGCTGCACCGAGAGACAGATGTGCGAATCAGTGGTCAGACTATCCGAAATCGCATACACAGCTGGAATTTGTACATTCGACGACCTCGAATAATTCCACGTTTGACTGAACGTCACATCACTGCAAGGCATAATTGGTGTGGAGAACTACAGCGTTGGGACAATCGTCGGTGGAGGTGGAGAATCGCGGTTCACTCTCGACTTCCACAACAGGCGAAACAGAGTGTGGTGTCGGCGGAACGAACGATACTACAACGTAACCGTTAGGCAGCACGATCGTTTTGGTGGTGGATCGGTTATGGTGTGGGGAGGCATAACCATGACAAACAGAACAGCATTACATGTCATCCAAGGGCGTGTCACAGGGCAGTACTACCGTGACAACATTTCAGTAGCTCATGTAGTGCCATTTGCGCGACATCACGGCCGTCGATTTATTTTCCAAGACGACAATGCAAGAGCACACAGGGCCTGTGTCGTTACAGAGTTCCTCCAGGACCAAAACATCATTACACTGCCTTGGCCAGCACTAAGTCCAGACCTTTCACTAATCGAGCACGTCTGGGATATGCTTGGCAGGCGCCTACGACAACGCCAACAACCCCCTACCAATGTCCAGGAACTCGCCGCAGCACTGCAGGAAGAATGGAATAACACCAGTGGACGTGTGGTGAGGAGTATACCACGTCAGATCCGCGCTTGTCTCGCGAACCGTGGAGGATTTACAAGATATTGAGGTCTTGGGCTGAATGTGGTAAATTCTCTGACTGACCGTCCTTGTCTTCTACAGCTCAGTGCGTGGAATGTGCGCTTGTCAGACACCCAACTATCGCTGAAATCGTTCACCAGATGTCACAGTGCGATGCCTCAACTGTCTTTTTGATGAAAGTATAAATATATTTCTTCATATATCTCACTTTTATAAAATATCCCCTACTTTTTTTAATAGTATATTATGGAGAGGGCGGTTTATTCGAAATGTTCGTTCTCTACAGTTATAAGAGCTAGGTATTCGACACAACGCAATTTATAACTGTTTAATTGCCTTGTATTACTGTTTAATTATTTTGTACGTCCGTTCAATTATTTTTCATATGCCTGTAATATATCATTTTGTAATATATTCATTCATTCATTCATTCGTTTATTTACTAATTCATCAATTTATTTTTTTATTCTATTCTAATCAAAGAAAAAGTAACTCTTGTAGGTGTTTTTTTTATCTTTTAACACTTTACCCACCGGAACTGCCCAAACCCTCAGCGCTATTTAGAAAAAAAAATCACCATTAAATTTTCATTATTTTTAACTTTTTGTGTCAAAAACAAAGCTTATGACCCCTCATTAGAACAAATTCATTGAGCTCGTTCCAGGTTTTTTTTTTATAAGCTATCTTTTTGACGCAATTTTTTTAAATAGTTATTCAAGAGTTTGTTTGCAAGTATCGTCTGTCTTTTTGTGTTGTTAAAGGGTTAAATGGGATTTATATTCAAACCTGCGTGGGATTATGCCCATGTGTATTAGCGCGCGAGTAATAAGATGCAACTTTAATAATAATAATAAAAATAATAATAATTTTATTACCTTTCATCTCCATACATGGGTATATGACACACATGTCCAATTGACAACACAACATAATGCAACATAAACTGACATCACATACATTACACTAAATTGATTTTTTTAAGGTTTATTGTGGTTCGACCTCCTACTTGTAGTTCTGGAATGGAGTGCAGTGCACATAATTTAGCCGAAATCATCCAAAAATTCTCACCCCCTCCCTCCGCCCAACGTAACGACCAAAAACCGGCTAGCGCTATAGAATTTGTTCTGTTTTCCAATTTTTGTCTCACAAGCACAACCTACGATGCCTCACACGGGAACGAGCTCGCTGAGCTCGCTCCAATGAGCGACCATAAGGGTTGTTTATGAGACAAAAATTTTATATTTCACCAATTGGAGAATTTATTTTGCAACTGCCGTCCGTTAACCGCGTTGGGCAAAGAGTTTAAAGTTTAATTTGAACCTTATATATAGATATATTATGTTTTCTTCCCCCAAATAAGGGCATATGGTGAAAATGTTCAACATCTGGACACAGCACCTCTTCAGATGTACCTGAAAGTCGTCTTAAAGACCAAGTTCATGTAAACCTGCAGAGAATGGAATGTGAGCATTCTGGTCACCATTTTTCTGAAGTCTGCTAATCAGATGGACTCTCTCTTGCGTGTTAATTTGATGTTGTCTTTATGAAACTGATCAACTTACCAACTAATTTGAATAGATTTAATTTATCACTTTTGTATCGGATCCATTTACCAAATAATTTGAATAGATTTAATTTATCACTTCTCTAAAGCTGCAGCTGGACCCCGATCACGTTCCATCTTCAGTAACCAATATAGAATATGGCCCATTACTGGAACGTGGGAGGAGAGAATAAAATGATTCTGAAATAGATGAACAGAAAGAAATGGGTATCAACCGGAGAGAGAACATGATACACTGATATGATCTGCAAAAAATACTAGTTCTTTGAAATAATTATCTCTCTGAAAGAGATGGAGTTTACCTTAGTACAGAAGAATAACGATAAATAGAAGAAAGCACTCAAAATACTAGGTCTTTGAAATAATTTTATACCATGATTGCCTATTCTGCTATATATAAAAAGCCTATGACATAAATTTTAGCTTTAGCAACCATGGTGACCACGCCAGCAATGGGATTTCAGTACTAAAAATTTGCACCTGCAGGGGAATTACATCCAAGTTGACCTTTGGCGATTTCGCCTCGAGTGCAAAGTTATCTAAATTTATCAGTCGTCGCCTCGTGAAGAATGAAATAAATCCAGCAATTATTTATTACGTTTATAAACAAGTTTACCTCATAAAATACCCCAAATTAACAAACATACTATGTCTCATGTTAATAAATCATTCATAACTCGACATAGTATGTTTTTATGTTATTAAAATGAAAAAAGCTCCGTAATTTGTGCGTTTCGTTTTCTATTTCGTTTGAATATTGATTTATTCAACATTCTAATACAATTACTATAAATCTCGAAATTTGATTGGTTAATCAATAAAATTTGCGACAGTAAAATCGGCGTAACCTGCCGGAAATTTTGTGTTTTCAAAAACTATTTCAGGTAAGTCAAGATGTACATCGTATTCCTGCGCGTTCTATTTTCGTTCCATTTTGCGTCCTTCACTACCGTATCCAAGGTAAATAAACGCTTCGGACGCTTTGATTTTCTGTAGGAAAAAAACGTTTTCTATTTGTCTTTAAGTCCTAAAATTCTGTGATTAATATGGATGAAGTAGGAAATTTTAATATAAATGCGGAAGAGGTTTGGGAGAAACTGTCGAGTAATGAAAAGAAGGAAGTTGAAAAAATTGATTCCGAGAGGATTAACGGCAACCGTGTGGAACCCGGCATTTGTGATATTACTGATGATATTATTAGCGATTTTTCGGACGATGAAGAATTTATGGACGCTATGTGCGAAATAGAAAACCAAAATCCTGACTTGTTTTTCACAACCACATGTAGCAATAATGATTTTACTTGTTCAATGTCAAATATTTCTGAACGTTCCGTGTGTGAAGTTAAGGTATCGAGTTCAAGTGAAACTTCAAGTGGTCCAAAGGCAAACCGAAGATTTCCAGTTATAAATGAGGAAGAAATGGTTGAAATTGAAGAAGGCGCTTCGAGTGAGGGAACCAAGAAACAAACCAAATGGGGAGTCAAGTTGTTTCGAGGTACGTGTGTTAAAAAAGACTGTTAGAATACACAAAAGCAACGTGTTGTTCATCCTGTGACTGGAAATTAAAAGGGTGAAGAAGATCAAGGGGAAGCACTCATTTCATTCCCATGGAAATCACTGGGGCAAACAGTGTACATGTAGTGATGTACATGTATGTGAATTGTTTGCCTTCCTTTAGGCAGCAACAAAAAATTCTAAGATTTTCATCCAACTTTTTTTCAAACTGGGCAGGCTGGTGAATTGTATTTTTTATTTAACCCAGACACTGGATAACCTACATGTATAACATCCCTCGGAATTGGTGGGTTGGGGTAAGAGTGTGTGCGTGTGTGTGTGTGTGGGAAGGGGGGGGGGGGGGGTTATAAAAGTAATTTTCTAGTGGTTATCCTAAAAGAAGGCAATATGACAGAATTTTTGAATAACTTTTTACAAACAATTGGGGCAGATTGAAAAAATAGGGCAGCCGGGACAAAAATATAGGAAATGTTTAATGCAGCCTCCCTCAGGGCTTTAGATTTGTGTAATTTGGGAACAGCGGATTATGGGATACAAACAGAATATAATATGCAGGGCTTTTTAAGATCTATTTTGCACAGTGCACAGATATTTCTAAAGAAATATCTTCATTTCAGAATGTTACACCAACCATTGTAGCCATCTCCTACAGTATTGCCACCGTGGACTGGTCGTAATCCATGCAAGGGCAGTGATGTCCACGCAAGCATTTACATGTAAGCCAGAGGTAATAAAAATCATCATCAGCAAAATTTTAATTAATGAAGCACTGGGTTATGTCCGAGGCTTGATCAATTAATTTTTTGATGATTATTCCTATAATCCTGCAAAATAGTGTTTTGAATCTAATATTACTGCGTACGTGGAAATGTTGCCCACGCATGGAAAGTTAATAGTCCACGGTGGCCATACTGTAATTTGGGGACAACCTTTAAAGGCTTGATTTTGCGGTAATATAAAGGCCTGCCTTCCTGGCAGAATTCTGTTTTGCAGTACACGTATATTCTATATTGCAAATAATCAATGCAGATGATACAATGAACAATGTTTTTAAAAAAATGTAATATATGTATTTGATGACACACGCGAAAGCAGTTCTCCAGATTGATAATTAATTTATTGAAAGATAAATGAAAAATAAATAGCGGGTATGAAATGCGTGTTCTGGTCACATGATATTTATGAAACAAGTCTGAGAAGGATCAGGTTCGCCGAACCTCTGGGGAGGTAAAATAGGAAATATGTAGTCAAGTTTCATAAATATCGTGTGACCAGAAGACAAATTCCATACTCTGTTTATCATATGACACCACACTGTAAAAATCACATCTTTTCGCTAAAAAACTGAGGGTTAAAGAATAGAATTTCATCTTGAACGTTATGCATTTGACTGTGTTGTGTCAAAGCTGCACACAATCATACATCATAACCACTTCAATTTGACAGATTTTTTCAGTGATAACCAATCAGAAAGCATAACCACAATGACCTATTCAAGTATTTTTCTGCTTCAATATTGATAAGACAAGAAGCTGACTTCCTTTAATAGAAAGCTCTCAGTGAAAGCTTTCCAGAAAATACTACATGTACATGTTACCTCTTATAAATGTATAGAAAATGGATGCATAGTTTACAGTGGGTTTTGTACAAATTATTTTGATTTGTACAGTACCATTACTGTGGTACACTATTAACCCTGTATCAAACGCAAATATTAAAATTCGTTATTTTAAACTATATTTTCTGAAATTTAAAAAAAAAATTCAACAAAACCACATCATGTGACCCCTCAGTGGAATGAGGTTGAGAAGCTTGTTCCAATAAAGGGGTCACATGATATGGTTTTGTTGAAATTTTTTAAAAATGATCTGTGTTCTAATGACGATTGACGAATTTGTAAATCATGTGGGTGCAGTCAATTTGTTAGGTAAAGTTCCAACTTGAAGCTGAAAATAAAGACAAAATTTGTTGTGTGCTTTTATTTTAATCAAAGCTAGGTGCGTATTGTAATAATTTCCAATAAAATTGGCCTACTTGAAGAAAATAGCATTTGCTCATACAACAAAGCCAATAAAACAATAAACAATTTTAAATACTATTTTTTTACGTTTTCAAAAAATTTCAACAAAACCATATCATGTGCCCCCTTGGTTAGAATGAGGTCAACAACTCATTGCAACGAAGGGGTAACATAATATGGTTTTGTTAAATTTTTTTAAAAATGATTTGTGGTCTTCTGATGAATTTGTTAATCATGCAGGTGCAGAAAATTTGTTAGATGAAGCCCGAAGGGTTAACTTGAAGATTGAAGTAAAGAAAATTTACAATCCAAATGATATGTTTTAATTTACTGAGTTTTCCCATCACTTTCAAAAGGCAATGTCAGATAGTGATCCGGCATGATATGAAGCGGCATGATGTGAAGATAATAGCACGATACTCTCCCTTTACTTTAACCCTTTACCCAACGCAGACGATATCAAAATTTATTATTTTAAATTGATTTATTTATTTGTTTATTGGTGTTTAAGGTCACATATTTCTGCACAATGGCTAATCATGACCATGACAGTTTTACGGGTGGAGGAAGCTGGAGTACCCAGAGAGAATCACCGAGCAACTGTCAGTTCCCCAACATACCAACTCCACACAAGCAGGGTTAGCATTGGTTGAAGACAGGTGCATCACCGACGTGCAGTACGCCTTAGTACACAGCGTCACCGTACCCCCACGTGGGCAATGGGGGTGAAGTGTCTTTCCCAAGGACACAATACAATTGCCGCAGGTGGGATTCGAACCGAGGACCTCTCGGCTTGCAGCCTGCACCTCTACCTACTGAGCCACCGCACCCCCATTTTTATTTTATTTTAAATATAATTTTTTAGAATTTTTCAAAACATTTCAACAAAACCATATCATGTGACCCCTCGTTGGAACGAGATCAACAAGCTCGTTCCAATGAGGGGTCACATGATATGGATTTGTTGAAATGTTTTGAAAAATAATATTCTTTCAACTGCTGAATTTGCATATTACGTTGGCTGCAAATTTGATTTTCATAGCTCACTTAAGTTAACCATGCTCCCAGAGACGACAATGAAAAATTTTTGCAACAATTCCATCACCCCACCCCAGATGGAAACAAGTACTAGGAGATATGTAATTTTTCAAAAATCAAAATTCTAATACCCCCATCTCCACTACAGGTACATTGTACATCTGCAAACTTCTGTTCATATTTTTTTAGGTTAAATCAGTCACTTTAAAATGTAACGTTCAATTTCTTTTCCAGAATGGCTTTTGGAAAATGGTCAAAGAAGTGAATTTGAAGAATTTCAAGACATGTACCTAGACGAAATGTTGCGTGGCTTTTATTCTTCAGCAAGAGCAGCGAATGGAAAACCTTACTCCAAAAGTACATATGTTGGTCTTCGGGCTTCAATAAATAGGCATCTGCGGTCAACCCCATATCTAAAACAGTTTTCTATCATTGATGATCATTCTTTTCATAAAAGCAATTCAATGTTTAATGCTATGCTGAAAAAGTTGAAGCGAGAAGGTTATGACCAGACGAAACACCATTCTGCCATATCGGAATCAGATTTAAATAAATTACGGTCCAGTGAAGTTTTGTCGACACAGTCGCCTAAAAGTCTTCTTCGTAAAGTTTGGTTTGACATTTCCTTGAATTTTGCAAGACGTGGGAGAGAAAACTTGCGACAATTAACACCAACTGCCTTTCTCTTCAAAACAGACAGCACTGGCAATAAATTTGTTGAAATGCCCTATAATGAAGCCACCAAGAACCATTCAGGTGACAATATAAAAGACAGAGATTTTGAAAGTAAACCCCGGATGTATGCAACAGGAAAGCTGAATTGTCCTGTAGAATCTCTCAAATTCTTCCTGTGTAAGCGCAACAACAGCAATGATATATTTTTTCAGCAACCAAAGATGAAATTTAATTATTCAGATGAAACCTGGTTCACGACAAGGCCTGTAGGCCCTCGCATGTTAAACGACATGATGAAAGACATATCGAAAGCTGCAGTCCTCAGTGAAATCTATACAAACCACTGTGTTAGGGCAACTGCCATTACCCTCTTGAGTCATGCTGGGGTTGAAGCTAGGGAGATAATGCGAATATCTGGACACAAGAATGAGCAAAGCATTCGTAGTTACAACACTGACTCGTCAGAACAACAAAAACAAATGTACAGCAATATTTTAAGTGGTTCTGTGAATAATAACTGTTCAATTCCAAGAGATGTTCCACAAGAAGAACCTGAAATGCCATCATCCTCTTCAGTAGGCCCATGTGATTCCCGTTCACTTTCTAATTCGTCACCTGCGTTCGTGGCACCAACTTGCGCAGCTACGGCAGCGCGTTTGCTACTGAGAGTGAGAGAGATGAACTATTCGTTTAACAATTATGCCAAAACCAATAGTGTAGTTCCACAAGCCATCACTTTCCAGAAACAGTTTGAAATGAATAATTGTTCTGTAACCATAAACAACTATTACTGTCAACCAAGTGCTTCCAATCCAAGCACCCTCACTTTTTAACTGTAACTGCAAATCCACGAGTGCTTTCTGACTGAACTTCAAGATTGAAAAAAAACAACCTCACAAGGTCAATTCCAAATCTTGAACAGGGAAAGCAGAAGACGTATTATTCTGCTTGTAGAGTATCAAAACATAAACATGATGAATGTTGCCAGAACAAATATCAATATACTTTGTTATGGTTGAAAAATTGCTTAAAACGTTTGTAACTATTTGTTTCGTGGCAGCGTAAAATATATTTTGTGATTTGGTTGGAACTCCCCAATGACGTCATGGAACTCCCAATGACGTCACGGAGACTGTATTTTTTGTTTTAAATTGTTGTCTTCAACAAGGTGTTGTTTTATAGTTGGGAGAAAAAAACTATCCCCGTTTTCAGCCGAATTATATTAGAATGGTGATAACTGTTTGTATTTGATTGTTTGGGGCCGTCAACGATGGTTTTACTGTCGCAAATATCCGTTTTACCGGCTCCGCTGCAAAACTCAATTTGCGACAGTAAAACCATCGTTGACGGCCCCAAACAATCAAATACAACACAGTTATCCCCTAATTTAAACTGACGATCATGGTATAAATAAAACATACCCAAAGTAGCTTGGTGTACCAAATGTTCACCACTCGTGGTGAAGTGGTAAACCAAGCTACTATGGGTATATTCTATATATATCTCTGAAAGAGGGGATTTCACCTTAAGACACTATATAACCATAACTAGAAGAAAAGCACTCAAAAGCTTGAGGAAATATCACTTTAATAGACTGGAATAACAATAAATAGAAAAAAGCAATTAAAAGTATTAAGAAAACTTTCGCAAAATTATACTATAAATATTGGACAGCTTCGAGTTGACTGCGCCAAAATAGTGGTCCTTCGGGAAGAATAGCCCACGCGCGGGCTGTTCTTCCCCGAGGACCACTATTTTGACGCAGTCAACTACAGGTCGTGCAATAAGTATTATTTCCACTTAACAGGACATTCTCTAGTACACTAACATTGTTATGCTCCCCGAAAGAATTTCGGGGGAGCATGTAGTCGCCGCCCTGTCTGTCCGACTGTCTGTCAGTCTGTCCGCGCTATAATTCGGGAGTTACGGGGATTTTTTTTCGGAAGAGTATTATGAGCTTACCGAAATATTATGAGCTTACCGAAATATTATGAGCTTATTTGATATATTATTAGCTTAATTACTAAGATATGAGACTTATGAGGCAAAGTGCGAATTCTCCGGGTTTATATTAAGGGTTAGGGTCCGTTCAGGGTTGGGGTTAGGATTAGTGTCTATCCAGTATTACGTGGGGATGTAACCATGTCTATACCTCCCCGACATTTAAAAAAAACGAGGTTTTAACCGTTGTCCGAACTAATTAAAATAATCAATTTTTCCGTAAAAAATTAAGCCCACAACTCCCATTTTTAAGAACGTCCGTCCGTCTGTCCGTCCGTCCGAAACAAATGGTTCGGACTATAACTTTAGTTTGACAGACCAAAATGAAACAAAATTTTATACTTGGTTTTTATAACCACATAATACAGGTTGGGATTGATAGTGGGCTTCGTTCGGTATTTTAGGGCAGAGTTGTGGCACCTTTCAACTTAGACATGTTCTTATTGCTTTCCGCACGATAACTTTAGTTTGAGGGAACTAAATGAAACCAAATTTTATACATGGGTTTATAACCACATAATACAGGTTGGGATTGATAGTAGGCTTAGTTCGGTATTTTTGGCAGAGTTATGGCTCTTTTCCGACTTAGAAGACATGTTGATATTGGTTTCTGGATGGTAACTTGAGTTATAGGTGACCGATTTCAATCAAACTTGGAATATAGCTTACTGTAGACAATATACCAGACGGGTGTGATTTTGAGTGTGGTGCGATCACTTTTATCTGAATTATGGCACCTAAAATATTGTTTTTTCTTGAAGCGGGGACATTAGTGTCCCATGGACACAATTAGTGGCCTGCTGTATGGTTTAATGGAGATAAGATAATATATTTATTAATTCAATATCAACAAAAACAAATTACTAGAAAGTCATGCTTGGCGTAGTCGGTGGCAGGAGTATAGCCACCCTTGACGTTCGTGAAGCATCTGTTGTGGCTGTGCCAACTCATTGTTCTTGTTTAGTAAGGTGATCAAATTATATAACGCATGGCAGGTAACGTGGCGTATCGGGCCGCGGGCGGATAACGAATATGATTTTCATTATCCGCCCGCGGCCCGATACGTCACGTGACCGAGTTCCGTTCCTAATCTTCTGTTTCCGTTTTGTAAGTTCGGATACCGCACGAGAAAAACAAACCTCACAACAATTATCTCGGTGATTACGCCAATTAAAGCAGTTTAACCCTTTACCCAACCTGAAAAAGCAGACGACACTTGCAAAAATAATTCTTGAATAACTAATTTTTTTCATTTTTTGTCTCAAAAACATAGGTTATGACCCCTCGTTGGAACGAGTTCGTCGAGCTGGTTCCAACGAGGGGTCATAACCTATGTTTTTGAGACAAAAAATGAAAAAAATAATGAAAATTTATTGGCGATTTTTGAGAATAGCGCTGGCCGGTTTTGGCTATTACGTTGGGTAAAGGGTTAAATCTCTCTACTGGAATACAAAGGGTCAAATAATGATATAAGGTTAATATAGATATGTGTCGTTCTGTTTTTGAAGCAACCACACTCCGATGCTAGGTTTTTGGTTCAGTTCTTTCGTACTTGGTTTTTGAAAAACTAAAAAGTAAATACCGACATGTCATGAATATTGAAGTTCAAAATGCCGACATCCCATGAATATTGAAGTTCAAACTCTCAACTTAATTGTTTCTATTCACATAATTGTGACAGTATATTTCTTGATTAACGGACAAGTAAGTTGAATAATTCTCAGATCTAATTAAACTATTGATTTGTAGTTATTTGAGGTTACTTGAATGGCCTTCCCTATCAGTGGTAATAATAGTAATAACATGACTTTCTCGGGCATAAGAAACGATTAACAGCCCTTTATCTTATTAGCGGCCCTCGACTTTGTCTCGGGCCGCTTATAAGACCTTGGGCTGTTAATTATTTCTGTTAGGCCGCTAATGAACTGTAATGCCCTTGAAAATCACGTTATTGTTATATTATTACCACTTTTGTGGGCGTTCCTAGCACATTAACAATGTTTTACCGGGCGTTGAAACCTCGTAATGCTCAAGTACAAGTCATCTGACGTGTTGGGCCGTTATTGACTATAACAGCCCAACACATCAATAACAACCCGACACGTCTACATATAGACAATGACGTCACATCTCTCAGCCGATCAACAATATTTTTCACAGATTTTCATTGGGATCGAAATTCAATTCGGATTTTTTTAATTTGTAAACACAATTAACACATTTGTTTCAAGTGTTTCCCTTTGTGTCACGGATAGATAATGTATCAAATATAGGAAGCGATACGCACAAAGTAAGTGATGACATCTTTGATGAATAAACTCTTTGCCTAAAGTTCGCATTTCGAAGATATATTTCATCATCTAACTTCCAAAATTTCGCCGTAGACTGATCAGACGATAGTCATGTTACCCGGTTTGTTTGTCAACCAATCAGACGATAGTGTCGCTATTTTTTAATTCTAAAATGTCAAACTTCATTTATTTATCTTATTTCCCATATAATTTAATTGTAATGTACCCGATGTACGAAAGTGGCAATAATAGAAATAACATGACTTTGTCGGGCATTACAGTGTATCAACGGCTCAACAGAAATGGTTAACAGCCCTTGAGCTTATTAGCAGTCCTCGACTTCGTCGCGGGCCGCTAATAAACTCTTGGGCTGTCAACTATTTCTGTTGAGCCGTTAATACACTGTAATGCCCTTCAAAATCATGTTATTGTTATATTATATAATATCGAACAAATCTAGGAAATATCTTGCTACCCATCAGGATGCTAGTCCTATCGCTGTACCATTTGTGAAGGATCTTGCCCAAGACAAGCATTATCATTCTTGAACTTAGAAATTACGAAACAGAATCCCGGAAAAAATATTTTTTAGACCGCGTTGTTTTCTGTCAGTCAAACGTCATAGAATATTCCATGCCTATTTTTAGAAAGTGGATAGTGCACGGGGATAGTTGGCGTTTATTGTTTGAATGTGCTATAGGTAAAACTATAGGAAGGAGTTTTAGTACCTGTCAGCCAATCAGAAGAAAGGAAAGTCACGTGGGATATAACACATGCAAATGACTATTTATATGTCGAATACGTGAGGATGAATGAATGGTTGTTTTGTCGTGAATATATTCACTGCAAGGTTACATGCTATTTAATGGACGCATACCTTGCTACACCGGGGTATTTCTAGTAGGGTTATATTGCTACACTGGGGTATTTCTAGTAGGGTTATATTAGATAAAGAAATTTTACGCGAAATTTCATGGTCTAAGAAATTCAAACTTTTGATAGAAAAGCTTTGCAGGGTAAAGCTTATAATGAGCCTTGTCGACGATTTTTTGGGGTTCTTTTTTTTCCTTTGAAATATTTCAAGTTTACCTATTATTTCTCTTTGAGTGAAGCTTGTAGATTCCATTCCATACAGCATTCATTCCAAATTAAACACTCCCCATATGTTTACTAAGATATTGCGGTGGTCGCCCATTTGCACCATGAAAACAAGTAAACAATCATGGCTGCTGGGCTGAATGGATGAAAAAAAATAATTGAGGCCTTTCCACTTGTACTCTTGTCTAGCATATCCGATGTTGCGGTTTATGAGCGCTGCTGAGAAAGCCCTATTTTAACCCTTTACCCAACGTAACTGCCAAAACCGGCCAGTTCCTGTCATAAAATTCACCATTAAATTTTCATTACTTTTTCTTTTTTTGTCACAAAACATACCTTATGACCCTCATTGGAACGAGCTCATTAAGCTCGTTCCAACGAAGGGTCATGAGCTATGTTTCTGACGCCAAAACATGTAAAAAATAGTTTCTCAGGACTTTTGTTTGCAATTGTCGTCTGCATTTCCTGTTAGGTAAAGTATTAAAGCCTATTAAAATAACTGAACTATTGGAACTGCAGAATGTCCCGTGGGAATGCTTGACCATGAGGATGGACCCTTATTCATTGAATTTGCATCTTGTTGACCTCGTGGCCTTTACCTTTGTTCGTCAAACTCATCCCATATAAAAATACTAAACAAGGACTAACCATTTCTTCGGTACAAAAAGCCCTTCTAAACATCTTCCCCTTTCTCGATTGGTGCCGGAGTGGGTGGCAACAAAAAAAAAATGTTGTTTGAGTGGATACCGAAAATTATCTTTTGAGTGAGCGAGACAAATGTTCATTTTTTGCGAGTGGCTTGCTACTCAAAAACAATAGATTTTCTTTTTAATATTTACGTTTCCGAAGATGTTTCCAGCAACAGACATGCGGTATTCACCTTTATTAAGCTTCAAATTGAGAACAAAATCTCACAGCTGATTGTTGCCTTACTCCTCATTAATAGTCCGCCGTGGTAGTATTTAGTTTCAATATACTTTCGTTGGTATACCTCATAAATGTATCAAGTTTAACATATTTTATCCCATAAATGGCTGTTTATTCGAACAATAAAAGCCTTGGATAAATTTTTGCTTTATTCATCTAGTAGGGTGATAAATTTTCCTCATAGATTTAACACTGAAAGAATTTATTCCAAAAGTAGGGACGGACTTGTTGACCTCTGACCTCCACCGCATTCGTGTAGAATACTGAATTAACAGTTCAATTGTTGTTTTCTTTGAACCTTTTTGAAAGTTTTACACAATGCCAGTAGAAAACATGACACATTTCTCATTTAATAAAGTATTTTTGCAAGTTTAGCTCAGGTCTGTAGGGAAATTATTTTTAGACAGAAATGTATCACTGCGCCATTTTTCTTTTTGTCAGTTTTGCTTTTCATCGAATTGGACCTATATCCTCCTCACTTCTCGCTGTGCTTTGTAGCGAGTAACAGTACCATTTCGCCGCAACAGCCCTGTAACTGATTTATGGGTTAAACAAAATAAACGTATAGTGTTTTCAAGTAAAAAAGTAACGTAAACAGCTGATGCGCATTGATACGCGGAAGTGATTTTATCAATACTCGGAAAAGGTAGCGCCTTGCGATTTGGTGCAGCTGGCGGGTTTCATACATCAATTCAAGATGAACACGTGTTGAATCATTGCTGGAAATGATCGATATCCAATCAAAACACTAGATTTTCTTTTTATTATACGTTTTTAGAACAAATTGATCATTTCAGCGATAATTTGACACATATTCACCTTAACCCTTTACCTAACATGAAAAGCAGACGACACTTGCAAAAAAAAGTTCTTGAATAACTAATTTTTTCATTTTTTGTCCCAAAAACATAGGTTATGACCCCTCGTTGGAACGAGCTCTACGAGCTCGTTCCAACGAGGGGTCATAACCCATGTTTTTGAGACAAAAAATGAAAAAAATAATGAAAATTAATTGGCGATTTTTGAGAATAGCGCTGGCCGGTTTTGGCCGTTACGTTGGGTAAAGAATTAAAGAGATGCTTTGAAAGCCACGTTTTGATTGATACCGTGAAAGTGAAAATTTCTTTATCTTCACAGTTGAGGGATACGATTTCTATCTTTCCGCATTTTTTTCGATATTCTATGGTTTAGCGTATAATAAACCCCTTTATCACCTTACCATAACATTCAGAATTTTATTTCATTTACTGTTGATAGTTACACTTAACGATTTCAGTAACTTGGTCCATTCTTTGACCTCAATCAGTGAATAGCAGATGACAAATGCAAAATAAATACTGATTACCTAAACATATTCATTGTTTCCCCCAAAACACAGCTTATGAGCCTCCATTAGACCGAGCACGCTCCAATGCGGGGGTGGGTGGGTGGGTGGGGGGGGGGGGGGGGGTCACTAGTTTCGGATGCAAATATTGAATAAATAATAAAGTTGAAATGGCAATTTTTGTGTCCTATTTCCTGATTACGTTGGGTAAAGCGTTAACAAATAGCCTTTGTGTTATACTGTTTGTTTTATTGTGGTTTAACGATATTTTCAACAACCAGGATCACATCGTTTGGGACAGTTGTATGAGTGGAGAAGGCCGGAGTACCCGGGATAACCGCCGAGTAGCGGCGAGCTACTGTCAAACTCTCCAACGTACTAACTCCGCACAAGCAGAGATAGAGGTGGTTGATGGCAAGTGTACCATGGACGTGCAGTGCGCCTTAGTACACGGCGCCACTGTGCTCCACGTGGGTAATCCAGATTAAGTGTCTTCCCCAGGGACATAACGCTGTTATCGCTGATCAGGATCGGACCTTGGACCTTTCGGTTTAAAGTCTAATTCTCCTAATTCTCTAATCACTGATTTATCGCACTCCCCTGGCCTTTCTGTTATCATTGAGTTGTTCTGAACTGGGAACATCTTTGCGTATCTTTGAGGGTGGGGATAATCGTATGTTGTACACTGTTGGGAAGGACAGTGGGCGCTTTCTAATTATGTGACACACAACAGCAATTTACCGGCTTGATAAAGAATCTTTAGGTACAAGAGGGGGTATTCTAGACAGATAAATTCGATTGTGGCATTGAAAATTTTGCAAATTTTTAATAGTTTCGAAGTTTTAAGTTTTCACAAATTATTATTGTGAGCGTTTGGCAATATTTTCACTTTTCGAATATAAATTCTGATTAAGCCGCGGAGTGATTGTATTATGTCAACGGCTCATTTCAGATAGAATCCTTCTGAGTTGCTGTAAGGCGGATGATGACATACAAGTCAATATAACCTCTACGCTTCATTGTAATAGTTAAGAAGATAAAAGGTTCAGTTCCTTGTCAGATCAGCAGCTTCGCTTTTTCTTCAATGTAATGAATATCGCCAGTACACTTATAATTCCGTTCCTTGCTTTGACACAACAAACCCCTTTATTACACGTCTGTTCTATGAATTTCCCATCTACAGCAACACTAAACCATGCGGAAAATGACAATCTGTTCCACACGCGGCAGGGGTGGTGCCAGGGATTTCTCGACAGGGGGGCTGACCTCTCCTATAACATTTGCCCTCCCAAAAGAAGGAAAATGAGTGAAAATTGGTAAATTGGAGAACCAAAATAGAAGCAAATTGAGTATGTTTGTTGATTATTTAACCCTTTACCTAACCTGAAAAGCAGATGACACTTGCAAAAATAATTCTTGAATAACTAATTTTTTTCATTTTTTGTCTCAAAAACATAGGTTATGACCACTCGTTGGAACGAGCTCGTCGAGCTCGTTCCAACGAGGGTGTTTTTGAGACAAAAAATCCGTAACCTTAGGTAAAGGGTTAAAATAAACATATTATAACAAGGTCGGGAAATATTTCTGACCCCCCCAGATGACCCCCCCAACCCCTGCCCCCCCCCCCCCCCCCCCCCTGGCGCCACCACTGACACGCGGAACGGAAATCGTTCACGGGCTATCTTTAAATAGAAGCGAAATTTCACTGGAATTGTCCACATATCGTGCACCGCAATTACAATTTGAATCACTGGCGATAGCTGAAAATCGTTCCCTGAGTTCCAATGTGTTCAATGTGCCAGTAGGCTGCCAGTAGACACATATAACACATTGGAACTCAGTGGATGAAATAGTAACACGGGTTCCCCTCGCAAATTTGGTTTGTGATATAATGTGTTCTTTGTGTTGACAGTACTGTTGTGAACTGAATTGCTGTGCGTCCTTCTTATAATTGTTTTTATAGACGTGAAAGCCTTGTAAAGTACAGAATGCGGCCTCTCGTTTTATCCTTCCGCGCTGGTACTCGTGCCATATCGATTAACCCATTCACCGACGTGTATCGTTCTGTGTATTTACTACCTCATCAGATAGCGGTAACTTTGAATAATATTCTAGTGTCACAATACATACATACATATTATCGCTTCAGTGAAATGATATGGGTCGTAGTATCACGCTGAGTTGACGAGCGTCGGGTAGCGAGTTTGATGCGGTGATCTGCCCCTCGTCAACGAGAAATCAGTCTGATATAACTCTGGCAGCAGAACGTCGAGGGTTTCCCCTGCGGGAATTCGGAGACCTCAGGAAACTGAACTAGGCGTGGGAGAAGAAGAAACTTCGGACTTTGTGAGAAGAATGAGAAACAATAACACTGTCAGAACAGTGTAACAGATCGGAGATTTTCTTTTATAATTATTTGTTTTGGTTTAACCCTTTACCTAACCTGAAAAACAGGCGACGCATGCAAACATGATTCTTGAATAACTAATTTTTTGTCTCAAAAACATAGGTTATGGCCCCTCTTTGAAACGAGCTCGACGAGCTCGTTCCAAAGAGGGGTCATAACCTATGTTTTAGACAAAAAGTGGAAAACCTATATGTTAGACAAAAAGTGAAAAAATAATGAAAAGTAATTGGCGATTTTTGTGAATTTGGCTGGCCGGTTTTGTTACGTTGGTTAAAGGGTTAAAAATAAAGAGGTTACAACTTGGTTAGTTTCATATCGGCCGAGATATCTGCCGTCTGCAACTTCACATTGATCTGCACTTGACGTTCGGTCTCAGGCTGATATGAAGTGACCTCGGGCTGATATCTCGGCCGATATGAAACAAACCAAGTAATAACCTCTAAATATATCCCCGGAAGTAAAACCGATTACGCAGTAAATACACAGAGGACACGCGCGTGTAAATTGGTACGAGTGCGGCCTCTCGTTTTATTCTTCCGCGATGGCGCAAGTGCCATGTCGATTAACCCATTGACACGCGCGTGTCGTTCTGTGTTTATTACACGCCTTCGTGTCTATAAAACAATTATTAGAAGGGCACTCAGCAATTCATTTGACAAGTATCAACAAAAATAAGACATTTTATCGCCAACCAAATTCGCGTACTGATACTCTTCTTCTTTTTCTGGGTATTCATTATCCCCTCCATATATCGACTTTGTTTCTTTTTCACCATTTTCGTACACATTATACTCGTCATATCCTTCAATTTTAGACATTTTATTTAGTTATTTCGCAATCGGTTCAGTTTCGGGTGATTGATCGTCTGCTGAACGATTTCCGTTCGGCACAAGTGTGCGGGGCGGATTTTCATTTTCCGTATGGTTTGGTGTTGATGTAGATGGGGATTTCATAGAACAGGCGTATAATAAGTAATAAAATCTTGATCACTGCGCCTTTTCGGCATTTCGTTGTATAAATTGCAGCTAAAACCTGTTTTCATTGCGATTGAACATAGCAATACACATAATAAAAAGAATACCTACTATTTTTGAGTTGCTACCAGAATAGCAGCGCAGAAGGAGCTTATGTTACAGTACAATCGCCGTGAACTGGTCGGAATCCACGCGTGGGCAGTGATGTCCACGCATATACGTTAACGAGATAATAAAAATCACCATCAGTAAAATTTTAATTAACGACGCACCGGGTTGTACCCAGTGAGTCGTTAATTAAAATTTTGATAATTATACTTCCACGTTAATGGAAGTATACAGTAATTGCTTTTTTTGCCTTTTTATTATTATTATTATTATTATTATTATTATTATTATTATTATTATTATTATATCGAGTTCGAAATTTTCTCGTATATTAGCATATACGTTTACTCTATTCTGTGCAAAAATGGTAGGGGTCCGACTTCCGGTTCGGAAGATTGGTAGGGGTCGAAAATCTAGCAACGCTCTTTATTCAAAATTCTTGTCATCGCTACTCCTCCGGAATGGCTTGAGATATCGAGTTCGGATTTTTTTTTGCATTGTGTACGTCTGTAAGCAAGGTAGATACTGTGCAAGAATGAGGAGAGTCCGACTTCCGGTTCGGGAGCTATTATGGGTTGAATATTTTTACCATAGCATTTAAGGCTCATTACATGAAATACTTTTTATCGTTAGTCCTCTGGAACGGCTTGACCTATCGAGTTCGTTGCGTGCGCCTACATGTCTAGTATATGCAGTCCACAAATGGCAAGGATCGAACTTCCCGTTCGGGAAAAGTCTTGGCATCGCTACTCCCCCCGAAAGGCGTAAGATATTGAGTTCCCACTTTTTGCGTCATGTACACCTCCTGTACGTGGGGTATACACTGTGCAAAAATGATGAGGGAGTTACTATACGTTGAATATTTTGACCATAGCATTTAAGGCCCATTATTTGAAATGCTTCCTACTGCTACTACTCCAGAACAGCTTGACCTATCAAGTTTGCACTTTTTTTCCTTACATGCGCCCACATGTTTAGTATATCCAGTCCAAAAAAATGGCAGGGGTCTAACTTCCGGTTCGAGAGACCCGTATAGATCGAAAATTTGGCAACGCTCTATATCGGAAATTCTTGTAATCATCTCTCCTCCCGACCGGCTCGGGATCTTGATGCAGTCTATTAATTACCAAGCTACCTAATAAATACCATGGGACAGTTTTCGGTGATGGCTTGGTCCATGCATCTTGCATTTACTCGAATAAATCAACAGTTATATCACATATATTGCTTCAAAGAACTAAATTATATTTCTGCACATATATTTTCACCTTTCCCCTTCCCTCTCTCCCAACAGAAGAACTGGTGATTGGTTGAGAGACCACAGAAATGGTGATTGGATGAGAGAAAACCAAACTGGTCACTAATTGAGAGAACACAGAACTGGTGAATGTGATGGTGAATGTGATGGTGAATGTGAGAGAACACAGAACTGGTGAATGTGGTGGTGAATGTGATGGTGAATGTGATGGTGAATGTGATGGTGATCGGTTAAAGAAATTGAGATGATAATGAGAGATGTAGATGTCAAAATCTCCTATATCTTCCCTTACCCCTTGGGTTTAGAGGGTTGTGGGTCTTACCCCTACCTCCGGTGTTTTGGTGTTCCCTGCGTAATTGGATATTTTCAGACATTCCCGTGGTAGCACCTACAGTGGTATTTTGATAAAGTGGTCTGGTGGTGTCAGGTCGTCCCCTGAGTTGCATTGTGTTCTATGTGCCAGTAGGCACTCCAGTAGGCTGCCAGTAGGCACATAGAACACATTGAAATTCAAGGGACAAGGTGTGCGCCCCATGCTCCTCTCTATAAGTTGCTATAGGATGTGTAGACGCTCGGTTAATGCAGCCCGTAGGGTATTAGGCTTTGATTGTCAGGTGTGTGCCTCATGCAGCTCTCCGTAAGTTTCTATAGTAGAGGCGTAGGTGCTCACAGTTCCTGTCTGGTATTAGGCTGTGATGAAACTACGTGGGTTGTTAAGAGTGTATGTGTTACTATAGATTCCCTATATGTAGTGACAAGAGTTTCAGTGAGCCCCCATGTGTTTGGTATTCTGACCAGCCCACAACAGGTTACATTGACACTAACATGTTATATTATATCTCACGTGACTTCCTTGCATTCTGATTGGCTGAAAGATGATACCCTATTTCGTGTAGTTTGCATCCACAGAACTGACCAGGCACTACACGTTTTCTATTTTTAGCACACTACTATATCAGTTTTCTTTTCATACTGGGCGAATAAAACTGATCAGGCTAAATTTAAAAATCGATTCACAGAGGCAAACATTCACAAAACGACCCGGAAAGAAATCTTTGTGGAAAAATGTATCGCTTTTCCATTGTTGAAGTCACATTTTTCGAGGCGTTCATTTTATTCCTTGAGAAGATGATCCATATCTCGTTTCGAAGAGAATGATCCATACCTGAGTCCAACTTTCACGAGAACGCGTCCGGATATGAAAAATCGTTTGTTTCGCTGCTCATATTATTTCGCTATTTAATTGTATGTTTTGGGCAGTAAACGAATAAATAATGGAACTGAATTGAATCTTCGGAGTTTGTATCCAGTGCTGACCCATTCGGTAATGTATATGTGTGACAAATGTGTGGAAATTATCAAACTGCGTTGTCAAATTTCGAAAATTTTAGTTTTCATTCGCGAGTTGCGTGATTCTAGAATACACAGTTACGTTCAGGGAAAATGTTTTGTTTATCCTTGCCGACCGATTCAAAATCTGTCTTCTGCTAATATCAATAATCTAAGTTAGCCGTGTTTTAAAAGAAGGAAATGTTTTTTAAAAACTACATGGTATTTTTTCTAAACAACGCTGGTTGGTAGGGCTGCTACCTTGGTAATAGATTAACAAATCGGACAGATGTTTTTTCTTGATGGGTGTTCGATATAATATAAAGATTAGTGCATGTCTTGTCGTTGACTTCGCCCATATAGTTCGCGGCGGGAACTACACCACCTCACTGGGCACTATATGGGCGTAGTCAGCTCCAAGCCATGCACTATTCCTTAAATATACTACTTTTATTGAGTTTGGCCTTTTAGCATTATATTCGCTTGTACGTGGGGTTGATAATATCAGATACCGGTAGGGTTCAGACGTCCGATTCGGGAGATTCTCCTAATGCACATGCTAACATTGGAAAACATGGAAGTATCGAAATTGCCGTGCCATTTCATTTACCTTCTAGTTATTCCTATAATTAGTGTTTGGGGTGTAATAGTACTCCGTCCGTGGCAATATTACCTGACCGGTGGAAAGTAACCAGAACACGGCGGCTATAGTGTATGATATTGATATTTATGGCTCCTTCTGGCTAGTTGGCGGCACATAAATAGCCCATAATAAACATCAGTTGCCACAGAGCTCAAAACTAGAGCTTGTGTCAGAATTAATTCACCAGTGACAGTAACTCGTAAAAACTTTTATTTTTTTTACAGCTGCTCATGAAATAACTCTGGTACCAATTCAAAAACGGTGCGCAATCTCTATATTTCCTTAATCGGTGCTTTTCTCAGATGACTACGGGATGCACACAGTCATTGAAAGATCAAACACGTTTTTTTCGACTTGGCTAAGGGAGGCAACTGAAGTGTATTTCAATAAAAAATTGTGAATGAAGCAGAAGTAGCATGGTTGTCTTGATGTTGGTGGTGGCTGTGGTTTTTAGTACTGACGGTAAATAATAGTGTTAGCATTATTTACTGTCAGCAGATAATAATTAAACTTTTTTTCTGTTCATGCATTTTCAGGCAAAATGATTGGCAAAAGTATTTCTTTTTTTTTCTTTTCAAAGCATAATGAACCGAAAAAAAAACGTATTAGGGCCGGCCCTAAATCACGCCCGCAATGTCTGTCTTAAATATTACGTTGCACAGTGTGAATGGAAAGGAAGCCTGCACTCTCGTGTTGTTTCAACATGAATAGTAATTAATGCTTATCTCATCATATTAAAATGACTTTCAAAATAAAATTTAATAAACAATGAAATCCTTATCATGCTTTTTATTCCATGTTCAGTTTGTTTATATGCAATAGATGATCGTCTACGTTCATCGTTGAAATTACCCAAAATCAAACGTAAACAATGCCCGGTCATAATAATCCACAAACGAAACTCACGCCAACAAACCTTTCCAATTTCCAAATAGCCTGAATGAACTCTTTCTGAGACAAAGTTCAACCAACTTAATGTCATCTGGGTTTATATCGAATTCCACATTTACAAACTGTGTTTTCGGTTTCTCAGCAAATGATCAAAATCAGAATTAAATTTAATTTCGTTTTGCATTGAATTAGCACCCTCCCGTCAAGTGGAAAAGGAGATTGAAGTTTTGTGTGGGCATGGCCTATGACGTTCCTTTTAACTTACGCAAGTCATTGGTCAATAAAATTTTTAACGACACAAGAACATATTTCAACGAAATGTATCGTTATTTCAAACAGTATTTTAGAAAACTATGCCTTTTTTATTCAGTTATCACAAGGAAGCATGGTGCGACCTCTTATTATTTTAACTCCGCAAAGTAAAGAGTGTTTAAATTCATTGCCCCTCAAGTTTAACTATAAGGAATGATCGTTTGTTTCTGTCTGTTTCTTGAGTTATGAACCCCCCAAAATAAAAGCCAAACATAGTGTAAATGGTTTGGCCTTTGTTTTTTTTTTGGGGGGGGGGGGTGGGGGTTCATAACTCAAGAAATAGACAGAAACAAACGATCATTCCTTATGTGAATGAGGAATATTCACCGCAGCTGGAGCTGAATTATTACGCCACGCAGTTCCACCAATTATTTAATTAACCCTTTACCCAATGCAGACGATATCAAACTTTATTATTTTAAATATAATTTTTTTTAAATTTTTCAAAAAATTTCAACAAAACCATATCATGTGACCTCAAAGAGCTCGTTCCAATGAGGGGTAACATGATATGGTTTTGTTGGAATATTTTGAAAAATTAAATTTTTTCAACTGCTTAATTTGCATATTACGCGGGCGGATGCGGACGATTCGTTAGGTAAAGGGTTAATGTCTGATGTTTTGTAGGAGAAATGAGATCTGCTGGTCTGAGGGCTTAGCTTGCACAGTCTTCGAAAGTTTGACAGATGCACTCACTTATACAGCTTGGCCTTTTTTTTTGTTGTTTTGGGGGTTTTTTTGTTAGTTTTTTTTGGGGGGGGGGGGTAGGGGGTGGGGGGTGGGGGGTGGGGGGGTGGGGGGGTGTTCATAACTCAAGAAATAGACAGAAACAAACGATCATTCCTTATATATTGAACAACTTCATTCATGTTGAAGGAATATCCTCCCATGCGGTTGGCTTGAGAGAATTAAAAAAAAAGTCCGATTATTTTGATCAGCTGAGTGTGCCACTTCGTTTGTTAACAACTATTTTTGTGAAGCTATGGTTATGGGTTTTGTTGACTAAAGGGTAGATAAAATTGCTATCTGCTCATTGTGCTTGTAATATAATACTGGGATTTCCCGGTTTGATTATAAACGATAACTTCACAAGTGAATTATGCAATCAATAATTGTGTCATGTATCTGTGTGCGCAAACGAAGACGCTTTGCCGTAGATGTCATGGGGACTTCATTGTTTTTTTTAACCCTTTATCTAATATGAAAAGCAGACGACACTTGCAAAAAAAATTCTTGAATAAAATAGAAATAATACAATTATCGTTAATAATGAAAGGTAATAAACAGAGGAATCGCTTCACTGGACTGGTTACGTGAAATAATTCATTCGAGGCGAGGGACTATATTGTAAAACACTCGTGCTCATTCGCGCACTTGTTGGATATCCGAACAATTTTACAGCAATAGCTCATGGGATTTCCCAATAAAATGAAGCAGAGTAACGTTTGGAAATCCAAACCATAACTGAATTCTTACTTGTAATCAAGGCTATATATACAATATAATAAATGAGTCATGTCATAACAAGTTTACTTGATATAAAGATTAAAGTAAGCTTTCACTGGGTCTTAATGATATGCCTTATTAACTTAGTGAATAGAGCTTAAACAATGGAGGAAAACAATGAACAGAGGCAACTTGTTAACAACTTCTATAAGAGGGGCTTTCTGTCACACGACGAATGAAGAAATATGCCAAGTTTGAAACAATTGAAATTAAATTGGACAAAATGTGAATAGTAGATTTTGAATGCAATATAATAACAGTAAATTTGTGTTTTTGATTCGAAAGTTTATCATGGTCTGTACACGCTCCGGTGATATATCTCTGCCGCTCCAATTTCGATTCGTCCCGAATCAGCACTTTAAGACGGAGTTTGTGGACATGCGAAAGCTATCCGGGTAATGTATTGCGGATTTTGAGTGGCAACGTATGACAGTAGATGTATTTTCTATCTCCATTTCGAAGCTGATAGAGTACAATCTTGGTATTGTCACTCGATCGATATAGGACTTGCAAAGGCTTGTCAAGTTGTCGTACCTCAAACACTGGGGTAACTTCAACATCATAATCCTCAACTCCCCCGCAAGGAAAATATTGAAGAACATTCTCAGTCACGGTCGAAATTTCAGGGAAATGTCTGTAACTAGAACTTACCGGACTTGTGACGTCGGTCCGAGTGGAATTATTATGCTGCATGCCGCGAGAAGATTTGTCTTTTGTTGGTGGAACTTTTGTTGATGTATTTGTTAGTACATCCTTTTTCGAAATATCACTTTGTGTGGCAAAATCACGAGTAGATCTAGATGTTTGGGTACTGGTATTCGTTGATGTTGGCCTTACCAAAGTCATAACATCCTTAGTTGAAACGGTGCATGTTTGCGTACTCATGGAGTCCTTGTGAATATGCTGCTCCTTTGTTCCTGGTATAGCACGTGAAGCACATACACTAACCTCTCGCGATTTATGAGAGTTCTGGGGAACGTGAATGTTCTGATCCTGAAGAGTCGGTTGTTCTAGCTGGCCAGTGTTTTTTCTCATCTCGTAGTTTATTTGCAGTGGATTTTTGTATTGGTTGTTTTTTCCATGACAGTATCAACGTGGTGGAATTCTCACCAGTCTGGAGAGTCCATTGCATCTTCATTTTATCCAGATGAAGATTATCAAGGATTGTCTGTATGGTGTCTGGCAGTTCGTTGAACATTTTTATACTAACAATTGGAACGTGGTACCTGGGTCGTTTGACCAAGCTAAAACGATGTCCAGCCGCGGATTCTCTCACCAAATATAACCGTGGGGGACGACCGTCGATATCTGCTGTGAATAATGGTGTTCAACTGATGACTCGGAGACAAATTAAAGATGATAATAATTTAATAGCGAATCTGATATTCCAAATATCTGACAGCAATCAACATTTAATAACCGGACTTGTTGGATATCCGAACAAATTTGCAGCAATAGCTCATAGGATTTCCCAATAAAATGAAGCAGAGTAACGTTTGGAAATCCAAACTATAACTGAATTCTTACTTGTAATCAAGGCTATATATACAATATAATAAATGCGTCATGTCATAACAAGTTTACTTGATATAAAGATTAAAGTAAGCTTTCACTGGGTCTTAATGCTACGCCTTATTAACTTAGTGAATAGAGCTTAAACAATGGAGGAAAACGATGAACAGAGGCAACTTGTTAACAACTTCTATAAGAGGGGCTCGTTGTCACACGACGAATGAAGAAATATGCCAAGTTTGAAACAATTGAAATTAAATTTGACAAAATGCGAATAGTACATTTTGAATGCAATATAATAACAGTAAATTTGTGTTTTTGATTCGAAAGTTTATCATGGTCTGTACACGCTCCGGTCATAGTCGTCAGCTTTTCATGTTAGGTAAAGGGTTAATTGTGAACCTAGCTCCGCATAAGCTGTCTTATAATATAGATCACACGCTCGCATAGTAAGGCATATCAATTTGTTGGATTTTTTTTAATTGCAAAGATGTCAACAAGCAGCCACCCTTCAGATAATGTTACAGGACTAATTAGTAAAGCGTGGGCGGCTGTCACTCCAACAATATAGCTTAAGGGGTCAAATTTCAGTTAATTTTCTTCTAAGTCAACAAAAGACCCAAAATGAATTATATACCAAAATGTTTGGAATGATACATAGAACATGTGGAAACTGAAATTTGCAATGGAACTGCTGCCATGTGGTGGATAGCACCGCCTGAAAGTCTGCTATGACATAAATAACCGACTAGATTTTAGACAATAAAATACCTTAAATTTGTTGAATAGTTAAATTCTGCAATCCTTCTAGTACAGACTCGGAGAAATCTTTTTTATCATTCTTGCAAGGAACAGACCACAAGACGAATTCTAATTTAGGATGCCAACATTCCAAAAGGGCTGCCATTTGTCTTGTGTTTGTTTACCTTTTATGGAGTTCACCAAGGGTCAAATCCACACAGTTCAGAAGAATAAGTATGGAGTCATGAGAGAGTGCATCAATAAAAAATGAAGAATGTCCAATATGGCTTTTGTGAGTCTGCTGTGATCGTACCCCCCTCCCCCCCCCCCCCCCCACACAATCCTGTGCCATTTTGCATGAGATCTGTATCAAATTAGTAACATACAATGAGAGTGATACACCAAAAAAGGGTGAACTGCCAAACTTCCTCATTTAGTGTTATATGTGTCCATTTCTGTGGTTGCATGAGCAGTGACAGCTGCCAAGAGTGTCATTTGAATGTTTAAGTGTGGCAAAACAACAAAAAACGACCTGTCCTGCGTGCTGAATACTTTCACCAATCGGCTACACGAAGTTAGACATCCTGGCTTCAAATTCATTTATGTACATGATTTGGTATGCTTCATTTGTTTTGGAAATATCGGCCTTCCGAAGATGCTGTTTGGGGCGGCTCGACTGTTGTTTTCCCATGAAATTAAAGAACATTAATAACTGATCTGCTTACCAATTCTAATTTTATAATCGGAGGGTTATCGACCCGAACAATATCGGAATTATGTTGGTTATTGAATTCATTTATCTAAACACTTTTGACACGTTGTGATCTCATTTCGGTAATTCGTGTGAATTTTTGTCCGCCCAGCGGAATTTATCTATTTCTGTCCACAGAGTGTCAACACACATAGATTTTCGCAACCTTTTGGTGCTAACAGCGCTCAAAATCGACGTTGATCCGTCTTATATACAATGCGGTTGTGTGGGGGAGATATTTAAATTTACGATGGTACGACATTTCTGTGAGAACTACAACAGGCAGAACTACAAGGGAAACACACCAGCAGACCAAAACATCATCAAAAACCAGAAGATCCAACCACCAACTACAACATCGGAAAAAGGCACACAGAACTACAAAGGAACAACACATGACGCAAAACTAGTAGACCAGACATAGCTGGATCTCAAAAAGACAGTGGTAGTACCTCTCAGGGAGAACTTGCTCCTCCCACATTGGTCCACGTCCTTTAAAATTCAGCTCGTCAAAAATAAAAATATGAACCAAAGACTGCACTCCTGCCAACCGAGATGTCAGACAACTAGGAGAAGATTGAAGAAAACAAAAAACTCGACTCAAGCGGAAGATCAACACTCACAAGGTGGGATGAAGGGACCTCCACTAGGTCCGAGCCTCCCGGGCCCCAATAGGCCCACTCCGGCCTACGGCCGGATAACCACAAATCGATTTCTGTGTATTTGGTGAACATGAAGAAACCTTTCTGATAATTCTCCTTGACATTGGTCTTCTTTTTTCGTAGCAAACTTCATCAAGCCTTCTTTACGTCACTAATATAGTTCGGCAACAGTAAAATTATTTTTTCGTAAATAAACAATTGTGACGACTGTAATGTATGTTGATGTGAATATATTTTTGTTTTCAAATATAATTTTCCACTTTCATGTTCTGATCATCGTCACCAACCAAATAATAGTAGTTCGAATTGGTAGCGTATTAATCCTTTGCTGACACTTGCGTCACATTGTACAGTTTTAGAATTAACAGCACTACTTTGGACTGTCTTTCGCATTTATCACATTGTCAGTTGAATATTTTCATATGAATGTATCGTGAGTTGTACATTACATCGCCTGTCAGATTCAAAAACAGCAGTGAAATGTTTGAAGATTTCAGATCGTGGGAAATGAAATGATTTCACAACTTCGCCCAAAACCGTCGTGATCACAACAAACGTGTCGGACAAACAGAATGAAGCATTTGTGGTATCCATTTTCCCCTGAGCGTTGTCACCACGTTGGTGATGAAATGATAAATATGCTTTCTCCGAGTATGGAGTGTGGAGTCTTTTATTCACAACTCAGACATTCGAATTACCGATCTATTCCTTGTTAATCCTGACGGTTACTTATGCGGCTGGCAATTTCTTTGTCACCAAAAGCAAAAAAAAAATTTTTTAAATTTCCAAAAGTAGATAAATTCGGGTTTTGTATACTTTTGTCATTATTTTGGTATATAATATGTCGTTATTCACCGCTTTAATTCGTATTTAGGGCATTGCGAACATTTACAAAAAATGCCCAAAGTTGCGTTGGACGACCCCCGTCGAGCTCGTTCCAACGAGGGGTCATAACCTATGTTTTTGAGACAAAAAATTAGTTATTCAAGAATTCTTTTGCAAGTGTCGTCTGCTTTTCTTGTTAGGTAAAGGGTTAAACACGAATCAATAAATAAATAAGTGTATTGTACATGGATCACAAGTAAGAGTTCAGTTATACTTTGGATTTCCAAACGTTACTCTGCTTCATATTATTGGGAAATCCCACGAGTCATTGCTGTAATATTGTTCGCATATCCAACAAGTGCAGTTGTTAAATGTTTATTGATGTTAGATATTTGGAATACCAGATCCGTTATTAAATTATTACCATCTTTAATGTATCGGCGAGTTATCAGTTGAAGAGCAGAATTAGACAGCAGAGAGCGACAAATATCCCCATGGTGACAGATGTAACGACACGACTACCAGTATTTGTATCGTATTTTTAACGTTAATTTTTTACGGTGTTTTGTCAGAAGTTTTGAGTTCTGCACACTCTAAAATCAGTTGGGTTAAAAATTAACCCAAATCAACTGGGTTGAGTGAATATGAACCCAATTGGGTTCATATTCACTCAACCCAGTTGATTTGGGTTAATTTTTAACCCAAGTAATTTTAGAGTGCAAGATTTTTTCCATGACCACTTATCCGTTCACTCTTTGAACGAATTGACAGTTTATTTCTCAAAACTCGATTAATTTATTTGGATCAGAAAGCGGGTATCCGCCCCTCCTCTTTCCACATACACACACGCACACGCCAGTCAGTTTAACCAGTTCCTTAGCTCATCACTTAGTTTAACTCAATTTTATGTATTTTTTGTCATGTTTGAAACCCATCAGGGTTCAGTAAATGAAAACAGTTTTTCTGCGGCATATTACACGCACGCACGCACGCACGCACGCACGCACGCACGCACGCACGCACGCACGCACGCACGCACGCACGCACGCACGCACGCACGCACGCACGCACGCACGCACGCACGCACGCACGCACGCACGCACGCACGCATATATTTTTATGCCTGATCAGAAAGAGCAATTTTCCTCCGAACAAACGAAAAATCATTACCAGATCGTAACTCCCTCCATTGTGATCAGTAGCACAATATTTTAACCTTCCTGGAGATTCTTTGGATGATTTCGAAATCCATCCTTTTGAACAACCACAAATTAAGACACATTAGAAGAAAAGGATGAATTTAGGAGAAAATGTGACGATTTTTGGATCAATACGCTTCAAACCCTCTGGCCGTTTGGTATGAGCATATCAGAGGGAGAATGCGAAAGGAAGTCCATCATTCCTTTCACTTTAACATACAACAGAATGAATATCAAAATAGCAAAAATATTAAAAGATAAATTCAATTTAACCAATGCTAAATTAAATGAACCTTTGAATCTTCGACCTGTCATCGCCTATAAGAAAAACAAAAGCTTGAGTAACATCCTTGTAAGGACTAAATTAAAGCCCATCAATGAATAACATCAATTATTGCCAGTCAGTTTTTTTTTTTTTTATTAGGCTTTAACGACACATTAACAGCCAGGGTCATATCATGTCGGTGACAGTTTTACGGGTGGAGGAAGCCGCAGTACCCGGACAGAACCACCGAGCAACGACGAGAAGCTGTCAGCTCTCCAACATCGTAACTCTGAACTCTGCACCGCGGCACAGGCAGGGTTAGATTGGTTGAAGACATGCGCACCTTCGACGTGCAGTACGCCTTAGTACACAGCATCATCGTGCCCCCATGTAGGCAATCGGGGTTAAGTGCCATGCCCAAGGACACAACGCGGGAGAGCGAATCAGTCGATGAAATGGTCACCCATCCAACTACTAACCGCGCTCGACGTTGCTTTACTTCGGTGATCTGACGAGAACCGGTTACCGCGACGCCACCGCGCCCCCGCCAGTCAGTTTAACCAGTTCCTAAACTCATCACTTAGTTTAAATCAATTTTATGTATTTTTTGTCATGTTTGAATAAGGTTCAGTAAATGAAAACAATTTTTCTGCGGAATATTAAAAGATAAAAACGTTTCAGTAGGAATGTTTGTGCCAGTACGAATTTTTAACCTCAAACACATACACCCACACCCTCACACACACACACACCCACACACACACACCTACACGCCCTCACATACGCACACACACACCCTCACACACACACCCTCTCGTTAGCGGTTTTGGCACCAAAACACTGTTTACCACTAAACTATCTAAAATGGCTTAAAATTTGGCACCAGACAGTTTTAATACAGCGTGAACACTGCCACGCGTGTATATGAGCAACACTTAACACTTTTACTCTAAAGATTCATCTACAGTTTTCCAGGCATTTCCAAAAATGACATGCCATACATTCTCCTGAAATGCGCATGTTCTTTAACTTAGTTATCTAACCCAAACATGTATTATATTTTCCAAATCTACTAAACATAAAACACTATCTGACAAAATGGAAATAAACAATCTGAATGTGGGTGAAATAATTCACTGTCAAATGCAAGGCTTCAACCTGGAACATTGCATGGAAAATTCCGAAACCAGTCATTTTCAGCCACCTAGCAACCCCAAAAGCAGAATGTTTCCACTACCTCTACTTACCTACCCCTGAAGCATATCATCCCCTGTTTCTAAAATGTGAAAAAATGATATGTTTCCATCTCATTTTTAATTACTTACCTCGCAACAATTCCATGTAAAAAAGACATTTAGAAAAATAGGCAAATTTCTCTGGTAATTTACCCCTGTGCATCAGACTCCAACGCTGGTGTCAAAACACCATATTCTGTCGTTCAACAAATAGCCAAATGCAATCATGTATCTGATACTAAAAATACTTCTCTAACAAGCCTGAAAATAAGCTATCTGTCATTTGCAGAATGAGGTTTCAAAAAGGTTAATTTGCTGATGCTATCCCATATAGTGGGCCAATTTATTCTCTGGTACCTCTTTCTGTTTAGGATTGAGACCTTGCTTCAGATTGAGGTTCACAGAGGGTAAATTTAGTGATGCTACCCTGCTGTGCAGGGTAGCATCATAAAATTCGCCCTCTGAGGACCTCATTTTGCAGATGACAGTCTGCTTATTTTCAGTCTTGTTCTCTGAATAGACTGTGTGAAACACACAGACTATTGTTTTTGTACGCTTTCTTTTTTTTTCTTCTCCTTTCCTCTTCTTATTCTCCTGTCTTCTGTCTTCTGAGCACTTCCTTGTCCACACGATAACATGAAAACGAATCGTCCTATCTTGCTGATATTTGGCATACTTCTAGACAATCACATGTTCTCGGCCACCACTGTTTTTCAGATTCCTGGAACTTTAGAGGTGTCCGTAGGGGTGTTTTGAAAGTGGGTCACGCCCATATTTCAGGCATGCTATGACGTATTGACCTGGGACCAACACCAAGTGAGTTGAAACTCGACGGAGATTCAAAATATGGGTCAAGGTCACTGAGCTCATACAGGGATCATTGAGTGCATTTTTCAGAATTGCTGGAAATCACATTTTTTGGCTCCATAATGCATTCCCGAAGTTCATACATGCATTTTTACTCGAAAAAAAGTGGGCGCGGCCGAAAGTGTGAAAGTGGGTCACACTTGTATTTCAAGCCTGGTATGATGTATGGACCTGGGACCTACACCAAATGAGTCGACACTCGACGGAGGTTCAAAATCTGGATCAAGGTCACTGAGGTCACCTAGGGGTTAATGACTGCACTTTCCAGAATTGCTGGAAATCACATTTTCTTACGCCTAATGCTTTCCCAATGTTCATACATGCATTTTTACATGAAAAAAGTGGGCGTGGCCAAAAAAATTGAAAGTGGGTCACACTCCTATTTCAAGGTATGATGTAGGGACCTTGGACCAACACCAAATGAGTTGACACTCGATGGAAGTTCAAAATATGGTTCAAGGTCACTGAGGTCACCCAGGGATCATTGAGTGTATTTTTCAGAATTGATGGAAATCACATTTTTGGACCCCTAATGCATTCCCTTGATTGGACCTGTTGAATGCTGTGCACATATATGCCTTTTCTGGTTTCTTAGAAAAATTGGTCTGATTCCTGTGTGAATATCTGTAAATACTGTTAAGGAAAATCCCTTTCTGATTTGTTTAGAAATATTTTACTCCCGAAAGTAAGCCTCCATAAATTGTCTTTCTGTACAGTTTTTTCCTGATACATTAACCCTTTTAACACAGACTTGTATTTACTGGATGAAGAAATTTCCGTTTCTTCAGTTTTCATGGCATTAGTTTCAATATATGCCCTTACTTTAGAATTTTACTTCTGTGCAATAGTGCGAAACTGGAGCGCGGACCCTTTGGTTGTCAATGTCCCCAAACAAACTATAGAATATGACATATTATTGGAACGGATGAGCCGATTTCGTTCCAATGAAGGATAAGCTATAACTCGGGAAGGGAGAATTAAATGATTCTGCTAGGGAGAAATAGCAGGAAATAGTGATTTTTCATCAAATGTAAAACACTTAATCTTCTCCACAGCCTGCTGTTTCCATCTGTTTCTCCTAATTCAACCATCTTCCAACTCGAACGCTCGTCCTTGGATTAAGAGACTGTTGAAGTGGATGAAACAAACTAGACCAAGCATGATTGTAAAAAGGGTGCTGGGGCATATGCCTCCCTCTCTCCCCCGGTTCCACACACTTGTTGGCAAAACATATGCCCTGGTATCGGTCAGCAGTACTGCTGGCAAATAATCAATTAGTACAAACGTTCCGGTTTTATTGACCCGGTGATCAAAAAGATTGACGATATCACTTCAACAACGCAAACGTCAAATTTGATTGGCAAGACATAAAATACTGTAGTTCGTTTGTGGGGCCTTTCATACGTAAACCTTTGATCTACGGATCGGGACGGCTGTCGAGCATTTTATTCTGTTGTTCTGTCCATTTTGCCACGCGCGGATTAACACTACCACGTGATTACTTGGTAAAGAGAACTATGGAAAGAGCAGAGATCTATTTCCAACAATTAATCAAGTGTTGGAGTTGCAGCTGTGTTATAAATTTATTAAACTTCCTCACATACAGGCAAGTAGGTGATAACAGCCGACTCCCGACCGCTTTGGCACCTGTGGTCCAGAAAATGATGGTCCAGAAAAAACTGAGGTATTTTTGACAAAATTGGCCTACTTTTAGAAACAAATTTAATTTTTTCGGAAAATTTGGGGTTTCTCCGGAAATTGTTTTGGTTTTTCCAAAAAATAATTCAACTTTTCCAGGAAAATCACGGATTTTTCGCAGAAAATGTTCGAATTTGAGCTTTCTGGACTAAAAGATCTTATAAAAATCCGGTTTTTGATATGACCCTTTGTTTGACAGATTAACACTGATTTTCCCATAGAGATGGATTTTTAAATTCGGATAAGTCCCGAAAATGCAGTTTCGTTGCCTAGTGACGCGGCAGGAAAAAACCCTCGATCCGGAACTGGGATTTTCTCGCGGCAAATGCCGCGACGCATCGGACTTGGGTAAATTTTTGTCGCCGTCGACTGGTCCAGAAAAAACCCGATATGGGTTTTTTTTAGTTTTTTTTTCCGTCGGATCCAGAAAAAAACCCCGATACGCCACGTTTTTTTTCCGTCGTTCAACTCGATGGGGGAAGAAAGGAGAAAAAACCGATTGGGGAGGATAGCGATTAGAAAAAAATGTGTATATATTATAAGTTAAAAGATGAATGATAATAAAAACAACATTAAAAATAAATAAGAATTTTAAAAAAATGTAACTGTTTTTCATCCATTAAAGAGGAAAAAAAAACAAAATAAAAAAAGAACAATGTTTCTACACATCGGAGATTCTAAGCGAAGAGACGTGGAGGTTCGTGAATTAATACGGAGTAAGGAGAATATTCAGGCGCAGGATAGGGCCAGACGATTGGGAGAAATGGGATTGAGACGAGAGGCTACCAAGTTGTTCACACCCGTCACGGAGGTTCAGGAACGAGATAGGAAAGAGATCGTGGAGGAATTGAGACCCTTGAAAGAAGGTTCTCTGAGGATGGGTTTGCATCCTAGTACATTAGCACCGAGAACTTTCTCCGATTTCGTTCCGGGAATCAAGACCTATTCACGTCGGAGTAGCGTCTATAGCGACGCTACACACGCTACTCCAACGGGAATAGAGCCCGATTCAAGTAGTAGCGACGCTTCGACCACTATTAGTAGAGGCATCAGGTTTGACGATATCAGTGGAAACGTGAAAGATTCGATGTGTGGATTTCGTGACGATGACGATAAGACTTTCACGGGTAACACAGACGTATGGCTTGATGAAAACCGCTATTTGATTGTCGGTCCGAACAGGTACGAATTGACTGACAGATTGTATACTCTGCTCTCTCACCAGAGACCCAATGATTACACCGAGGAGGATTACAAAAAGTATGGAGACATTCTGGATCAGACTCACGCCATGAAGAAGAACAACGATTCCCAAGAGACGAAACCTAAGGATAAGAGAAATAACAAGTGGAAGCACGTGGTGGAACCCATATGGAAGCCGAACGAGTATTTCGCGAAATCGACGGCTGGGAAGGGAATGACTGACACGATATTTCTTCCGCGTGATCCCGATGCCTTGTTGGGGACATTGAATTTGTTGATGGCAAGCAGAGAGGCTAGTAACACTGGAGTGGATAAAGAGATAGTGAGCGTGTGCGACGAGTTGTTGAGGCAGACGGTCTTGACTAAGAATAAATAAAAAAATATATATTAAAAAATAATAAATAATAATAATTAAAAAAAATGTTAGTGATAAATAACAGAGGATACGCTAGATCTTACGTCTATGGCAGACCGGGCATCATCGATTCTATGATGCGATTTATAATTCGTAAATTCACCAGCGATGCCACGAAACAGATCGCGCTGAGTGCTCTCAAAATCGGAAAGAAAATGACGATCGATGCGGGTAAGAAAGCTGCGGCCAAAGCGAGAGGTAGAATAGCTTCGGAAGCCGGTGAGAGAGGTGCTGACGCTTTGATTAATAAATTGATAACACCACAACCTGCCAAACGATCGAGAATCGAACCGAAAAGTTGGAGGGATTTCTATGATGATGTCGAACTGATACAAAACTTGGCTAAAATGATGAAAGGATCGGGATTGAAAGTGATTTATAAATAATAAAAAAAACTTATATATATATAAAAATAGAAATTAAAATAAAAAAAAAAATTAGAAAAGAAACAATTCAAAACATAGAAAAAAAATAAACTAGAGAAAAAAATGAATATCAAAGACATGTCTTGGAATGACGTGATGACCAAGAGGTCGAACGACAAGTTCTTTTCCAAGAGCATAAGAGGTCTGATAGTGGGAAAATCGAATTGCGGAAAGACCAATCTCTTGGTGAATCTATTGTTGCGACATGGTTGGTTGGATTACGACAGATTATTCGTTTTTGGCAAGAGTCTCTTTCAAACGGAATATAGATTGTTTTGAGAGTGCATGATGCATAAATTACCTAAGGATGTTATGTTGAGAATCTTTGACAATCGAGACGAATTCAAAGGACACGAGACTTCGAATATATTGGAACGGACACTGAGAGAATTGACCAGGAGAAATTTGGAGTGTTCGAACGTGGAATGCCAGTTTTACGAGAATGCCAACGACGTTCCTGATCCTAGACAGTTGAAGTCGGAGAATAAGAAGCTCATGATCTTCGATGATCTACTGTTGGAGAGACAGAATCGATGCAAATCGTATTACGTTCGAGTACATCACAGCAACGTGGATTGTTTCTATTTGTCTCAGAATTATTTTCGACTGCCCAGACAGACGATAAGGGAGAATGCTAATTTTCTGTGTCTTTTTTCGTCAGGATCTCAAGAATCTCAATCACATCTATGGAGATCACGTGGCCAATGACATGAGTAGGGCAGAATTCAGGAGATTTTGTAAGAAGGTGTGGGACAAAGGACTTACCAATTTCGTTGTGATCGATTTGACTAGCGAATTTAACAACGGAAATATGGAAGTGGATTCGACGATTTTTTTTATATTCCTGATAATAATAATAGAGAAGAAAATAAAAAAAACAATATCAATAAAATATAAAAAATAAAATAATAATAATAAAAAAAATGTCAGAATATCATCTATTAGAACAGATAGTCGAGAATACGAATGTGAAACAATCCTTTCAAATCATAGTGAGTCACGACACGTCTCGATTCACGACTAAATTCAAACCTTCCATCAAACTGAAGAAGAAAAAGAGATACGAGATGGCGTTGGTTAATCGCGAGACTTACTATTCGTTTTCCAACGTCACCAAAAAGAATAACGCATTCAAGTAAACCAACAGAGTGGATTGGTCCGAGATATGAATTCCCAAAGGAAGTTATGACATAGGTGATCTGAACCATCACATCCAGACGAGACTGAAGACCGACGGTCACAGAGGCAATATGATAAGAATTGCACCCAATACGAGTACTTTGCAGACGATATTAGACTTGGGAGATAATTTTGGAGTGGATTTTAGTGCGGAAGATTCGATCAGTGAGATGGCGGGATTCGATTGAAAGATGTATCGAGGTCATGCAGCGTCCAAAAATATGGTAGACATTCTCGCAATCAATAGCATTTTAGTGAATGTCAACATGATCTCGGGAAGTTACGTCGACGGTAGAGCTCAGCCTATGATCTACTCGTTTTTTTCCGGACGTTTCTCCAGGTTACAGGAATGGGGAACGACCTCAAAATCTCGTCTATCTACCCACGATCCTGGACACGTTGTATAGCATCGAAACCACGTTGATGGATCAGAATGGAGATTTGTTAGATCTTTGCAGAGAGAGAGGGACTATACGATTTCACATCAGAGAGATATGAAAAAACAAGTAAATAAATAAAATAAAAAATAAATATAATATGAAAAAAAAAAATTATTTTTTTTTTCATTTTTTTTATATATTTATATAAGAAATAAAAAAAATTAAAAAAAAAATTTATAATATTTATAATAATTAAAACAAATCACTAACTTGTAATATTTCTAATTAAAAAACAAATTTTAATCCAGTGAAAAAAAAACAACACCAAATATGAGTAGCAGTCAATACATCATTAAAAACGTGAACATATCCGAAGGACAGAAAGCTAAACTTCACAGAGCGTTGAAGCATCGAGGCGAGGCTGTTAGATTTAAATACAGTTACGAAGATCTGGCGAGTGGTGGTAGCTATCGAATCGCCTGGACTAAAATTCAAATCGAAAGGATGGAGAAAGCAATTCGTAATCGAATGGAAACGATGGTGAGATAGAGTCCCACTCAGTTGGATTATAATCTGAAAATGAAAGGTGATTTCTTACCGGTATTGGCAGGACTCGCTGCCAAAGAATTACCTATTCTCGCGAAGATGGTGTTGCCAGCTCTGGGCGTGGGAGCTGTCTCGGGACTCGCTAGTTCAGGAGTCGACAAAATAATGGAAAACGGACTATTTTTGAAGAAGGGAGGATCGGAAGTCGACAAAATAATGGGAAACAGATTATTTTTGAAGAAGGGAGGAGCCGTATGTAGACGTCAAAGGTAAAGGATTGTATCTGGGACCCATGAGAAAAGCTATCAGAGCTTTCCAGGGAGACAGTCTCTATCTGAATACTGAAAAGAATGTGAAACAGATTGGTAAAGGTTTATTGTTCGGTCAGAATTCGCCATTTAAGAATATACCCATTTTGGGTATGTTATTATTAAAAAAAAATGGAACAAAAGGAGAGAAAATGATATTTCCCGTATCATTCTAATGATAAAAAATAATGGTTTTATCGAAATATGAGAGGCATAAACTTCAACTTTCGAAAAAAAAATATCATCTTTTTCCAATAAGCACGATCGTAATAGAGGAGAAGCATTCATTAATTAAAAAAAAAAACGAAATATATATAAAAGATAATAAATATAAAAAAAATAATACTAAAAATAAAATAATAAAAAAAAAAAAATAATAAGAATAGAAATTTATTTTTTTTTAATACAAAAAATATGATGAACAATTCCATCCAATCAAGAGCTTGGTTTCTTCGAAGAATGCTGTGCAGAGCTTACGCAAACTGCGTGAATGAACAACTTCCTCATGTCTTGAACGAAAGATGCCTCGGTTGTCGAGAGGAGAAAGAATTTAATCACATTGATCATTCATGTCTTCTGATGGAATGGGAAGACACCATCACCATGTATATCATGCCTGCATTGGAATACGTCCGACGTGACGACGTGATCAAATCTTGGAGAGAATTCGTGTCTTGTGTTGGAGAACCCGAGCCTACAAAATTGGAAGAATTGAAGTTAGCACATTGAAGTCTCACCACCGAAGACAGGGAATGTGTTTTGGAATATTTGTTGGAAAGGGGAAGACCGCTAAAATTTAATAAAAAAAAAATGTTTTTTTATATGTATAAGAAACTAAAAAAACCCCCAAAAACTTATAATATTCATAATAATAGAAAACAAACAAACTTATAATAAGAATAGAGACTTTTCATTTTGTATATAATAATTATAATGAACGATTCCATGAAATCGAGAGCTTGGTTTTATTGAAAGTTGTTAAAAATCATTATGTGTTATTTCCCGTATCTTCCTGACGATGACAACGACGATGATGATGTGTGTTATTCCCCATGTCTTTCTAACAACAACGATCACCACCACCATTAAAAAAAATTCTGTTTGCTAAAATAATAAAGAGTGAAAAAAAAATACATAAAAATTATATAATAATAGATATAAAATAAAACTGAAATAAAAATGGAACTTCGAAGTAAAAACATCTACCCATCGTCAGAGAAGATGGAGCACACAGCACCTCTTCTACCACCAGAATAGAGTGATGATGAGGTGCAGAGGTATCGAATCGAACAAATCAATAGAATTCAATCGTATCTGACGCGAGAGAGAGAGAGAGCGATTCTCATTCTTTGCTCAATAAGAAATATTCGAGATTAGAGAAATTCGTGAATGGTGTGGATTTGACTCTCATCACAATCCCTATGGGTTTGAGCATTGTCGGAATCAGTCTATTGTCGACCGCCCTCATTGCTTTTCTGGTCATGTTGGCCATAGAAGTATTGGCTTTGACTGCCGGATTCGTCAGTACGATCGGAAAATTTCTCTCCAAGAAATTGTGAAGTCCAAGAAACACAAAAACATCAGCGTTTGGGCCGATGCAAAGATTGATTCCATGTCGGATAAGATCTCTATGGCATTGAAATATGATAGGATTTCGGATGGTGAATTCATCGACAAATTGAATGAAAAACAAAAATACGAAGCCATGAATGCGAAGATAAGAGTCAAGAGTCGTCAGGTTCTCAAGGAAGAACTGAAGGATTCTCTCGTGGAAAAAGGTAGAGAAGAAGCGAGACAATAGTTTCATAAATTATTGAATCCCAAAAAGATTCCGGAAGCAATCGATTGAAAAAAAATGTATATATATAAAAGAAGAAGAAAGATTTATATATAAATTAAAAAAAAAATAAATAAATAATTAAAAAAATATATATATATATTACGAGAAAAACAAAACAAAAAACAAAAATGTGTTGCGTCAAATGCAAGAGAGTTACCGATATGGATAACATTAAAAAAGTACGGACAAAAAATAAAAGTCTCATGCTTCGCGGAACATGTAAAATGTGCGGTTCGGCAAAAACGCAATTCGTCAAACATGGTGCCAGTCTGACGAATAAATTGATTAATAATTTACCCGTTGAAATGCATCTGCCAGGACATCAATTCACTGGACCTGGCACGAAATTAAATAAGAGATTGAATCGAGATCTGACACCTAAATCTTGGAGCAAACCTATCAATATGGTGGATTCGTCCACTTACACTCACGATCTGTGCTACGCTAAATATCCTGATGCAGAGAATTGTAATCGAATCTGCGATACAAACATGATGACGACGTTGAAAAATATACCAAATCCCACTAGGAGAGAGAGACTCGAACGTTCATTGGTCGGTAAAATAATCGGTACCAAACGTCGATTCGGATGGGGTCATAAAAAAAAGAATGTCCAAAAAACATTATTAACGAATGCATTGGCGAACGAACTACATAAGCCCATCACGCGTAAATTTCGAAGGAGAAAGGTATTCGTAAAGGGTCTGGATCAGATTTGGTCAGCCGATCTGGTTGACATGCAATCACATTCGAGATGGAAAAAGGGCATTAAGTACATACTGACAGTCATCGACGTGTTTTTGAAATATGGATGGATGAGACCTCTGAAGAATAAATCAGGAGCTTGCGTGGCCGAGGCTCCGAAGAGCATATTTGCATCGTCTTCTCGAAAACCGGATAAATTGTGGGTGGACAAAGGGAAGGAATTTTACAACAGTCACGTTTATCCATTGGTCGACCTCTATTCCGTCGAAAACAAAGAGAAAGCTAAAGTGATCGAATGTTGGAATAGAACCATGAAGGAAAAAATGTACAAGTATTTCACGGCTAGTAAGACCAAGAAATATATCGACGTTCTAGACGAACTGGACGAAAAATACGACAATAGGCGACATAGATCAATCAAGATGACTCCCGCAGAAGCTAGTGATCCTCGAAATGAAAAACGCGTCTTTACTAATCTCTATCCTGAAAGGATCAAGATTAAGAAGGAGTCCAAATCACCGAAATTTGCAGTCGTTAATCGAGTGAGAATCACTTCTTATAAGTCACTCTTCGCAATAGGTTACACTTCTCGATGGACTGAAGAAATCTTTAAGATCGTTAAAATATTTTACATGGATCCGGTGACTTACAAAATAGAAGCGTTAGAAGATGATGAATATGACAGCAGAGAAATCATCGGAACATTTTATGAACAAGAATTGCAGAAGACGCCATTTTGAAGAACCAATCCTTCACTTTTATTTTTTTTGCACATATATAGTTAAAAGGAGAAAAAAAAATAATGAATAAAATTTAATAATTAAAAGAAAAAAAAACAATTAATAATAAAAAAAGTGAATTAACATTATACAGACAACAAAAACAAAACATGACAAATATATTAGATATAACAGAAGGTATATTAAGAGACAAAAGCATTCAAGAATATGAAGTTCACGAGTATGAACCAGTAACTGGAACCAGTCTAAACAATGCCGGTGAAATAAGAATCAACGTTGAAACTCAAGATCAATTCATTCATCCCAGCGAAAGTTACATAGTGATACAGGGACGTCTCACCTAGGAAGACAGAAGTGATTATGCCGATGATGACGTGGTCACTCTAGCCAATAATGGTAGGATGCATTTGTTCAGTAATATAAAATACATGCTCTCGGGACAGGAGATAGAATCTGTGGTTCATCCCGGACAAGCCACCACGATGTATGGATTCTTGACGTATCGAAATCTTTGAAATCTGAAGGACTCGATCAATTGTGGGTGAAAGATACAGCCAATGCCGGCGCCGCCCTGAGATTTAATTATGTCAAGACATCGAGACCAAAAGGAATGTTTTCGTTCAGGATACCTCTGAAATACATATTTGGATTCGTGGAAGATTACGATAAGATTCTCTATGGATTCAAACACAATGTGATGTTGATTTGAAAAGGAAACCACGAAGCTATTATGAGACCCGCTGCGAGCAATGCGGGTAAGATACATTTGAACAAGATATCTTGGTTCGTTCTGCACGTATTGCCTTCAGTGGCGGAGAAAGTACGTCTCTACAAGATCATAGAATTCAAGAGTAAATTACCTGTGGGATTTAGAATGAGACAGTGCAACACGGCTAGTATCCACCATCTACCAATCACTTCGATTGGAGATTGACCATGAAATCTGCTTTGGAAAGACCCCGACTCATCGTAGTGGCATTTCAAACCGATAGGGATGGGTCTCAAGAGAAAAATCCTTCCCTATTCGATCATTGTAACTTGAGAAACATGCAGGTATTTCTAAATGCCACGAAATATCCGGCCATCGATTACAATAAGAACGATTCCTGCAGACTATAAGCTGATGCCGCAAATTTCAGAAAGAAATATCATCGACTGGACAAATTGATGGGTTATCCTAACACCACTCCCACCAAATATAAATCGATGTATCCCCTGTTCATACGTTAGTAAACAGAGCGAGTGACTCAAGAGCAGCGTCTTAGACATTCAGATCAAGATGCAATTCGATAAGAATGTGCCGAGGAGAACCGAGGCTTTTGCTCTAGTTCTATCTGATAGAAAGTTAGAATTCGAATCGGACGGGCAAAAAATGTCTATCGTTCGATGATATAATATATAAAAATTAAAAATACCCTCAAAAAAAAAAATATCGATAACATATAAAAAAAAATAAATAATAATAAAAAAAAACCCCTAAAAAATGAATAATCAAGATAGAGAATGTTTGAGACGAAATCGAACGTATTTGGTGGGCAACATAAATGAGAGAAATTTATTAAATATATTAGATCGATTGGAAATGACAATACCCATAATATTGACTTCGGAAATGGTAGAACAAATTAAAAAACAGGCAACAACCACGAAAGATTGTGTGAGACATTTACTAGATACGTTATCGTATAGAGGAAAAACGGCTTTTGAAGAATTTATTATTGCTATATGTTGAATCTTGATTTAGACATGGACGAGTGTCTTAAGAATGTTAAACCAAAACAAATAACAATTTTTATGCAAGCTTGGAATGTCAAAACAAAATAAAAAGTAATAAAAAAAATATATATATAATTGGATTTTGAGAATAAAATCAATGTCTCAAAATCCAATTATATTTTTTTTTTGGAGTTGTCTCCCCTACACAATTTTGAAACGGTTTATAATGTCACAAAATATATATTTCTCTTGCTCTTTGTGTAATTTTTTAAGCAAGAATAATAACCATAAGAGTTTGTTGAACCTAGAAACGTCTCTTAGGTTTTCTCCTTGATAAGACACGATATCAAATGCAATTTATCTTTCTTGCTTCTCAGGTTTTCGAGAGTTAAGAATCATTTGCGTTTGAGATATTGTACTAATTTTTCATCGTCGTTCATTTTTTTTTTGTTATTATTTTCAATTTTTTTTTTTTTTGCACTCACTATTTGTTTAAATGGTCCAGTTCGATCAACAGAGAGACCACTGAAGTGGCATCTTGAGGATTATCAGTTTTCGTCTTGAAATTGATCCTATCAATTGATCCTATCCCCCACTCCCACCTGGAGAGGTGTACTGAAGATGTTCGAATATTGTTCCTTCATCTTTTCGACACTGTAACTCTTCTTACATTCCACACCGTTCACCATGAGATTGGCAATTACATTTTCGCTCAAGTCCATAGAAGTTAGACTCATTTAAATGATATCGTCTCCTATAGGCATAGGATATCCTATCAGACCATGCAATGGTCCGATACCCCCATTTCCGAAAGACCATTCAGCTTTTTTCCGCATCTAACGCACCACTCTCCTCAGCCCAGATGGTGATCAATTGTCTGGCGTATTTTATCTTTTCCACGATGGAGATCAGATTGGAAGCAACCGACATGTGAGTGGGATCCGGCAGATTCGTGAGTGCATGCCTTCTCATGTCTATATTGCCTTCCATCATATCACCTTTCTGCAAACCGTATTTTCTTCCAAGAACTTTCTACTGACTGCACTGGAATTGTATTCTGGGTTGTTTTCGAGACCGAATAGTTCTTAACCATTCATGTTGATGCCTGCCTCCATTTTTCCTCCAGATTGTTTATTCAGATAAAAGTTGTCGACGTGAGATTCCAGATAGGATTGAGAATCCTGTCCGGCAGAATCCACGTAGCCTTTATTGACTACCGTCGAGTCTTCGTCCATATCATCAATCACAGACAGATTCAATATCTTATTGAATCCCGCATCCAATCCGATTTCATTTTTAGCTCATCGACGTTATTCTTTCTCAGTTCCAAGTCTACGTATTATTGTTTGGTCGCTGCATCGTTGGGATTCGTGGGATCGGGCACGTTGATTATCTTGTTAGAATTCGCGTTCAATTCGGACTGAATCACTTTAGGAATGTAGCGCTCTCTCAGATGTTTACTAAAACTCCCATGAGCGTCATCCGCATATCTTTTAGTGGCGACATTGGTCGAATCTCTAGGATCCGCTAAGTTCACCACTTGTTTAGATTTCAAGTCGAGATCATCCGTCATGGCTTCATTCACGTAATTATCTCTCATCATCTGTTGGAAATTTTCATCACCTCTATCGACGTATGTTTTAGTCGCGGAATCTGACTGATCGACCAGTTCGGGAAGATTGTAGACTTTCTTATTGTTTAAATTTAAAAGTTCTTGTCGAGGTTTGTATCTTTGAACGTATCGCTCGTCCAAGTTGGCAGTGTTGCCAACAATTTTGACTGTGGTTCTTCTTTTCTTTCTAGAGAAACCTTCATTATCGTCAGTGTGACTAAATTTATCGACTGTCATGTTTTGTTGGTTTTTTTTGGTTATTTAAAATTGTATATAATTTTTTTATTATTTTTAATTAATGCAACCAAATATTTTTTTTATTATATCTCTCTATATATATATATCCCCCCCCCCCCCCAAAAAAAAAATCTTTAATCCAAATTGTTGAGAATATCATGAAAGTGATCTCCTTCTGACCATCTCTTGAGAACGTAGAGGCATAGATGACCTCAAAACACTCGATCCGCCACTTGCACTTGTTCAGTATTGTAAATAACTGACATTAAATAGTTCCTTATTTCTATCGGCAGTGATATTCCGTAGCTATTGAAATAATAATTTTTATTCCAATTCGAAAACCACGTAACCCTCCGATATCGTCCAGATTTAAAATTCCACATTTCGAATCGTAGTCTTTTTTTCTTGGCAAGGTATCTCTAGAAAACACCCCTCGAAAATGTTTGATTTTTAAATCTTTTGCTGCTTTCGATAGATCAATGTTGGATAGGGGTACGTTAGGTAAGACAACACCTTCTACGGATATGCATTTTATTTTCTTCTTATTCATAATATGTTTTTTTTGTTTTTATTTTGTTTTAATTTTTTTTATTTATTTGTTTGTTTTTTTTTCTCCTTCTCTATTCTTTTTCTTTAATTTATAAACTCACGAGTGTTTTTTTTTAAACTTATGACATTTCAATGACTTCAATCTCTTGATTTTGTTGAAATGTCGCGGAATAATGTCCGAGTGCAAAAGTGTGTATTTTATCCGAGCATATAATTCTCTTTTTGTCATCGGCAGTCAATGCAATCTTATTGATTTCTTTGGTGTACATCTCATGCTTTTCGCTTCGAATCTCAGTCATCTTTTTATACACCGTCGAACCTTCAAAAAGGCACTCTTTATACTCTTTGAAAGTGATGCTTTTATTCGTCACACATGTTTGAACTCCTTTACATTTCTTGATCTCTTCCCCATCGAGGAGATAAGCATACAATTTTGGTCTCAAACCTACGAATTCGGTGATCTGTCGTCTTTAAATTTACCCAACACCTATTCCAGTTGGAATATCAGACAGATGATCGTCAGGATAATTACTCGTGTCGAACCATTGTTTCACATCTGGCGCTTTGTCCTTGTAGATGTTACTAGTCTCTATCTCGTAAGCCAGACTGTCCATGCCGGTGAACAATAGTTTGGCTTTCGAACCGAATTTTGCTTTGACATAATCATAATGAAACTCGTACATCAACTGCTTGCTGGTGTCTAAGATGATCGCACCGAGATAACAAGGTTTATCGAACTTCAGATGCGTCTTTTGCATGTGCACAACCACTAGATTCTCGTCGAATATAATTCTATGTCAATAATTGGGTTTCGCGATTAATTTTCTAGACCTCTCTTCGGACGCGACAAGTCGAACGTCAGTTCTATTCCTAATGTTTTCCAGAGATTACATGCAATTGTTCATGAGTTTGAAGAAATCTTTTTCGTAGTCACTCTCGGCCTGTATTTTTAAATTCGTGTTGAGAATTGAATTGAATGATTCAATGCACGTCAATCAATCTCATTCCATTATCGATGTAGCATTTCAACTTTTCGCAATAGACCACATACTGGCGTTTGTTATTTAAATTGGGAATGAGGTTTTCAATGCCGTTCGCTTCCATTCGTTCAGGAGCCAGCGCATAATCGTTGTGTGAATTGTGTAACTCAATCGGACAATCCAAATCAACCTCTAAAATACAAGGATAGTGTTCCCAGTTTTGTTTTTCTTCTGACGTTTCGACCCATTTGAAACTTCCAGTCGGTAATGGATGACTCATAGCCCAACTGCACAAATTATTAGCATCCCAATACTGTATGTATTTACTCGGTTCTCCCAAATCGAAATCTTTTCCCATGTGATGATTATTAGCTTTGCCATATCTGGTGGAAATCATAGAGACGTCACCCCTCACGGCCTTTGCAAACATGAGCAACATGTCTACATCAGTTAATAATTCCAACCGAACCTCGGTCGTTTTCAAGAGATCATCCCAAGCGAGTCCGGGTCCAGTGAAATACCAAGCTGGATCTAATTCGTAATGTCGATGACACACCGATCGAAAATTTTGAAACACGTTGGCCAAGAAAAGTCTGTCATTTTTCAAATAGAGGTCATGATATTCTCTCATGGATTCATCTCGGACATTCTCAACACCTTTTGCTCGTGTTCGTAATCGTCATCAGAAATGTGAGATTTGTATAATTTCAAATAAAAATCTTCTTTAGGAGGTAGAGCGACGTCGTCGAAGTTCTCGGGATCACTCATGTAATCGTAAGGGTAGACGCCTTTCCTCAACATGACGTTAACCAATTCTCGCCGATCGTTCAAATGTTTACTAGTGATTTTAAATTTCTCCCTATTCAAACTGTCTACTAATGTTTCCAGACCGGCCGACATGAATTTATAACTGTCGATGAAATGTATTGCTCTACGGATGGGAATCGATTCATCGTCGACCTTCTTTCTATCGATGACCTTCCATTTAGTGAATGAACTGTATTTTTCATCATTTTCCGTGATGCAGCTCAACTCTCCCTCGCTAACACCCATATTTTTCACGAACAGGTGACTATCGTAGCCCGAGAGATTGTGAAATATCACCAGATAGAATTCAGCGTCTCGAAATTTCAAATTACATTTGTTATGAGCAGCGCCACGAAACAGACCGGTGTAGTGATCGTGATTCTTAATTTTTTTTATTATTTTCACAATCATTATCGAACGGTTGTCTACAGATGTGACATTCGGTGGTTTCCTCTTATTCTTTCCATTGCTCTGGCGTGATGGTCACGTATTTGGATTTTTTTAATTTGTCGCATAATCCTTGTATTTTCGATTCTAACTCTTCCACGAATTTTTTAGCCATGTCATCGTCATCCGAACGTTTAGAGTAGATGAATGGCCCTAATGATTCTCCATCGTCGAAAGAACATTTCACGTAATAACAATAACCTGAAGGTACATGCTTCTGAAGTTTTTCGACGTAACTCCCACGCTCGTCGGGTTGGCAAGAATTTTTTTCATGGGGAAACATTCGAAATCGGCTTAGATGACGAATGGAGGCATCAATCTTTTTTGTAGTTGCAAAAATTCAAGTGAATGTTAGGTTTAGGCATTTCGATGGTAATGTTTGACTTTTCGTTGCAATATTCCTGATGACGTGTCAACGATTCTTGACGTACAAACGAATTCATGCAGTTGAGACAGAAAAATCTCTCGTGCTTATGTTTAGAAATCTGACTCGATAACAATCTACTCATATCCTTAATCCAGCAATAATGTTAATTGTCGCCCTTTGAAATCAACAACAAATTAACAATATTTTCTCTCTCTTTATGTGAAGTCAGTCTGAGAGGATAGACTATTCCTTTTTTATCATCTCCATCGTATCCTAAGACGTTCACAGCCACGGAGAGATTTAACTTTTTGAAACGCTTGATATCTTTTAATCCCGTCGGGAAAAGCACTCCCGTCCAATCGAGATTTTCACAAGTCTCAGCGTACTTGGAAACTCTATTGCTATGCTTTTCTATGGGATACAAGGCCGATGCGATCGCCCATTTGAAACATTCTCTATCCACTTTATTTTTCACGTTAATAAAATCTTTTTTATTATATAGAAAACGAGGCAATTCTATATAGGAAGACATTGTCAAAGGATGGTGTCTGTCCACGTGAATCTCGAGATTCAATATATTCTCGAACGTCCATCCACTTTCCCTCTTATGATAACTGGACATAGATTTTAACATTTTGTCTTACATCATTCAAATTCAAATACGACCGACACACTCTGGCTCGTAAATTAACTAGAGTTCGGTCATAAGTTTCGGCACACAAAAGGTGAATCAATTATTTTTAGTCTTCATTTTTATACCACCATCGAGATTTTTAATTCCTAGATTTCTACAGTACTATTTTAACTGAGGTATGGTACAGAAATATAACATTTCCACGTCGGACGTTTTTGTTGTTTTTGGCATTTTGAATGTTAAAATAATTTCTTATTTTTTTTTTAAATATATATATTATTATTTCGAGTTTTGTGAATTTTTTTTTGTTTAAATATATATAGATATAATTTTGTTTTTATTTTTTGGGGAGAAAAATCAATTGCTTCTCAGAAAGCGAATTTTGTTTTGTTTTTTCTTATCCAAACGTCATGTGTTTTCCCAAGTCAGAAATATCTTGTTCTGAAAATCGACAGGATTCAGTTTCATTCCCAGTAACAATAATAGCAAGCTAAAAATTATTCATTGACTTTTCAAGTTCACTGAAGAAAAATGGGCAACACATACCGATCATAATTATACCTAATGGTTTATATAAAGAGTTCATTCATGAAATTATAACGGTCCTTTCAGTAGAATTTATTTATTTATTGGTGTTTAAGGTCACATATTTATGCACAATGGCTAATCGTGACCGTGACAGTTTTATGGGTGGAGGTAGCCGGAGTACCCGGAGAGAACCACCGAGCATCGACGAGCAACTGTCAGCTCCTCAACATTCTAACTCTGTTCAAGCTCCGCTCAAGCAGGGTTACAGCGGTTGAAGACATGTGCACCATCGACGTGCAGTACGCCTTAGTGCACGGCATCATTGTGCCCCCATGTAGGCAACCAGGATAAAGTGCCTTGCCCAAGGACACAGCGCGGGTCGTCCCGGACGGGGATCGAACTCGAGACCTCTAGCATAGAAGTCCAACAGTTTACCACTGAGCCACCAAGCTCCTTTCAGTAGAATAGAAACGAATACATTTGTGTTTACCTTCAGTCTAGTCAATTATTGAATTCATAATTCCCCATTATAAATTCACATCACAAGATCTACCTCATTATCAATTCACATCACAATTTGCCTCACTATATAGACAGTTACTTCGAGTACACTTTTCACACACTAAAATACAATCTTCAAATATGTTAATATAATACTTTTAATTATCAAAAAAAAAATAATTGAAATATCTGTGCTTGCAATTATTTCGACTCGCGTGTTTGAAAAAAAAAAAAAAATTCTGAAAAAAATGATTTTTTCTCAAAAAAAATAAAATTATATCCACATTTAAATATTAACCCTTAAAAATCGACTACGAATTTTCACGCAACGTCGCATCCACGACGTAAACATTGATTTTGAAATTGTTTCCCTTTTGATATACCCATCGAAACACCACGTCCACGGTCTCGAACATCAGTCGCTGTTGTTTTCCAATGATCACATTCAATATGTGAACCAACGCCTTGAAAACTCTGGGAAAAATCTCCCTTCCATAGAACATAGTGGAGACGCGGTCTGGATCAAACCCTACAACGTCTGTTGAGAAAAGGTTTAATAAAATGTCTTGGGATTCGTACATCAAATCCAGATCGGCCTCACTTAACTTCAAAAGCAGGACGCATTTATCGAAATCGTTCGTCAAACCATCACATTCCACGTCCGTCAATCGAATGGGATCGTGAGATTCTAACTTATAAATTTTACTATCAAACTTCGGGTATCTTTCGACCCTCTTCAGTTCGAACAAGGATTTCTTTTTTTTGTCAGGTGTCGCTCTCGTTTTCAGGATTATTTTTATTTTATTGGGAAATATCTAAATTTTGTGTTTTTTTTGTTTTTTAAATGATGGTAATTATTAATGTTAAAAATGTTATTTTTTTCTGCTTCTTATATATATATAGAATAAAAATAAACAACTTTTACAGTTTTTTTTTGTTTAATGATAAAAAAATCTCACTTCTTCAATTCGAACGAGGGGTTTCTTATATTTTTCAGATTTTTTTATTTTATCGTGAAAATATCTAAATTTTTTTTTTTTTTTTTTTTAAATGATAATAAATATTAATTGTAAAAAAATATTTTTTTGTTTCTTATATATTTTTGTAGAAAAAAAATTAAAACAATTTTTACTGTTTTTTTCCTTTAATGACAAAAACAATCTCATGCATCATTCGTCTAACAACACATAAATTATATCGGATCGTCGGTTTTTTCTCCCTTCTTCCCCATCGAGTTGAACAACGGAAAAAAACGTGGCGTATCGGGTTTTTTTCTGGATCCGACGGAAAAAAAAACTACAAAAAAAAAACATGTGGCATATCGTGTTTTTTGCTGGACCGGTCGATGGTGACAAAAATTTACCCAGTCCGATGCATCACGGCATTTCCCGCGAGAAAATCCCAGTTTCAAATCGAGGGTCCTTTCCTGCCACGACACTGGCTACGAAACTGCACTTCTCCGAATTTAAAAATCCATCTCTATGGGAAAATCAGTGTTAATCTGGCAAAAAAAGGGTCATACCAAAAACCGGATTTTTATAAGATCTTTTGGTCCAGAAAGCTCAAATTCGAACATTTGCCGCGAAAAATCCGGGATTTTCCTGGAAAAGTCTAATTATTTTTGGAAAAACCCAAACATTTTCCGGAAAAACCCAAAATTTTCCGAAAAAATTGGAATTTGTTTCTAAAAAAAGCCCAATTTTGTCAAAAATATCACAATTTTTTCTGGACCATCATTTTCTGGACCACAGGTGCCAAAGTGGTCGGGAGTCGACTGTTATCACCTACTCAGACATATGTGTAGGTGCCCATTTAGGGTAAAGTGGGCGTCGAAATAAGTCTGGTTATGTGACACCGTGTTTAGTGAGCGTAGAAATGAATCTGGTTATGTGACACCATGCTTGGAAACGCATATAAGAGATCTTTGCAACGGTGCACCGCTTGATAGCAGTTCATCAGTGAGACGAAAATACACAAAACTCCTCTCGTCGTTATGGTTTTGATTACCATACGATAACGCTTATCATCAAAATGTCTCAAAATCAAAGAAAAAAGGCTTTTATGAAACGCTTAGCTATAAATTATCAAAATGATATTAACAGTTTTAAATACACAGAACGACACGCGTGTGTGAATGGGTTAATCGATATGGCACGAGTGCCAGCGCGGAAGGATAGAATTGGATACCGCAGGCCTCGAGTGTTATCCTTTCGCGATGGCACAAGTGCCAATCGAAACCAATTCACACACGCGTGTCGTTCTGTGTTTATTACATGTCTTCACGTCTATAACAACACATTAGTAGAAGGACACACTGCAACACAGGGACGATTTTTAACTATCGCTAGCGATTCAAAATGTAATTGCGGCGCACAATTCGCAGAAAATTCCAGTGAAATTTCCCTTCTATCCAAAAATAGTCCGTCAACGGTTTCTGTTCCGCCCCCATGCGCGGAACAGATTTTGATTTTCCACATGGTTTAGAGTTGCTGTAGATTTGCTAGGGGATTTCATAGAACAGGCGTGTAATAAAATTCAATATTCTACGAGTAGAAGATTTAGAGAATCGAATTCGGAACGGCGTGCTCAGGGCGCAGCTAACACTGTAATTTCAGAAAACATTACAGTGATACAGTATTACTAGAACTCGACTTCTGTAAAATTTACGTTTTGATCATAAGCGCTGGTAACTTTTATTTCTTACAGTTAAAACCAGAAGTCCTGTCACGAACTGTGCGCTTATCTCAGGCTTAATTGCGCGTAGGTATTGCGCGCAAGTTCCATATAGAATGGCCTCCAAAGCCTGGCAGGTTCTCCTGGTTACTCAATGCAGACACAGGCAATGTTTCGGCCAATGGACCTCCGGGTTACCTGGAGGTCCATTGGCTGAAACATTGCTTGTGCACAGGCCATATGTACAGAATTTGATAGCTTTACTATGGTTATAACGCGTAGGTTAACGCGCAGATCGACGTGCTATTTGTGCGCATTTCAAGACAGGACTTCTAGTTTTAACTGTAGTAGTGGTTTGAATATTCAACAAGCACTATAAAATCTTCTGGGTTACAAAGTAACCGAAAATCAACTGGGTTTAATGAATATAAACAGTCCTGGAAATGAGACGGGTTCAAGAGTAATTGCTCCCGTCAGCACCCGTGCTTTCTGTTTTACGGGAGCTAAAAAATGCACTTGTTGAACAATATTGTGGAACTCTTATATACTGCGAGGACATATAAATGTGTTGTCCAAATATGGCCCTAAAGTCCATAATTTTTACTTTGGTACATGTACGTCATTTTAGTCCAAACTCTGACCTGTAAGTCCGTAATTTAATTTTTTGGTTTGGTACGTCCTTTGAAAGGACGTACCAAACGACAAAATTAAATTACGGAGTTCCAGGCCATGTTTGGACTAATAAATGTGTTGTCTAGAGAAAGCTGCACCCTGTGGGCAATGAGGAATTAGTCATAGTTTAGCAGGTCCTTTTACATTTAAGTTGCTGGTGTTTGGTGACAGTATTCCCTCAAAATTAACACTCTAACATTTTACGGGTGCAATTTACTCTCGTCTCTAATTTCACTGGGCGCTTAGGACTGCATCCGTCAATTTACATCATTTCATTTACTGAATATAAACCCAAATGGGTTGCAGTTGGATTCTTTATGCTTTCAGTGGATGATTTTGCGACACATATTGCGCGTCGTAAACTCTCGAAGGCCAACGGAATGAAAAACATCCGGGGAAAGGACAAAGAAAGGATGGTAATCACTCTCCCATCTCTCTATTTGTCAACAAACGTCGAACGGCTGATGAGGAGAAGAACAAACAACGCCCAGATGCATTGCGGTGGAAGTTACCAAAAAAGGAGGCTGCGTCAATAATATTGTTTTAGGAGGAGAAAGGGTTACAAGTTAGACTCATATCCACCAGAACTGAAAAAAAGATTTGAAAGTCAGCAGGTTTCTGGACAATTTGGCTTTGTGTAACAAAAACCTTCACGGGTCTCCTCCGGTGCTTGATGTAGTAAATGCACAGAACGCCACGATGTATGAATGCATTCGTCAATACGGAACGCGATGGCATTAACGATCGCATTCACATATAGTGGCGTTCTGTGTTTATTACATGCCTCTGTGACATAGAATCCATGAATTTAACAACTCGGTCTTATTTGTACAATTTAACAATTCTCACATCTGCTTCAAATAAAAACAAAAACAAAACACTGGTGTGATTGGCAAACGCGTCGATACGTTAAAAGAAACATAAAAATGAAAAATGTGCGTGTTCAAATAGGTTCTTTATTCGTATTATAAAGAAATTAGCTGCCGTTATCTGAGAGATATACACTTCAAAGTCAGAACTTGAGTGTTAGAAAATCACTCCCCATTTACAGAATAAGTATAATTTCGTTAATTTTGGTGGATTTGAGCAAAAACATTTCCAATCGACATTCAATTTATCGGCTGTCATCGCAGCTTTCAAATTAATCTAGATCATAATGTCGATTATGAAAATGGGAGGAGTTTACTTCTTTTGATAGATCCACGACGTCAAATGGAAAAATAGATAGTGAACGGATATTAGTACGGTATACTACGCATTACATTTGTGAAATGTGTTTATTTGCAACCATTTTACATGTATGTACATGCCTATTACTATTATCTAGGTACCTCTTTCTGTTTAGTTTTGAGACCCCGATTCAGATTGAGGTTCACAGAGGGTGAATTTAGTGATGCTACTCTGCTGTGCAGGGTAGCATCACTAAATTCACCCTCTGGGGACATCATTTTGGAGATGACAGTCTGCTTATTGTCTGGCTTATATGTGACACAACTCCAAGTATCAAATCTACTCTCGTAAGAAAGTACATAAGTAAAAATTATTGGGTGGGAGGGTCCCCCCTACTCGACCCCTCTTCATCTTACTGTGCAATAATATTACCAGTGCCCTCACTTTCGGGGAACTTCAGCGACACATGAACTGGACTACAACTCCCCCTCCTAAAGAATCTGAATTTGACGGAACACGTGATCCGTGCGATTTGTAAATATGGAACGAGAAAAAGTAATAGACATGCAATAAAAACATTGAAACGCGACTGTGACATATTAAGCATCACTGACTTACCAACTAAAGCAGAATTTACACTGATTGGTTGAAACATTACAGGAATGACAGACGACAACAGTAGTATATCATGCACTCTGACTGGCCCCATCAGGGGGATCTCATCGTGACATCTGACGTGACGTCATGTCACGAGACCCAGTTACGTCATGTTGTGTAAGCGCGTGAGCGGCCATGTTATGACGTTATTACCATACTGATACGTGGTGTTAGTGCGCAAGCGTAGTGCGTGTTTTAGGGTGCTACGTGTTTCCGTCGTCCATTTTGTATACTGCAGGCCGCCATCTTGGTTCCATGGTAGCACGTGCTTGCTATGATACTCAAAGGCCTACAACAGGACAGAGGTATGGTCAGTGGGTATGTTCCTTTGTATAATAGTAAATCTAATTACCACAAGCAACCAGATAATCACTCCAAATCACCCAAAATCCTTCCAAAACTACCGAAACGGACTTTATTTAGCACGGATTTCCACATTTGGGGCTTATGAGAGTAGCACGTAGTGGTATAGGGTGGGTTCGATCCAATGGGAGTCGGTTTCTGGATCGGATTCCTTCGGAATCCTCTGATTTTACCTATGCTATGGTCTCCAACCCTGTTCGTTTGTTCTGGAGTATGCTCCGGTAGCATACTTTATTTAGCTTTTCTGGCATGTTCAGGCTAGTTCTAACCATATTCCAAGTACTCTTGTTCTTGTTTCGTTTGTCCAGATCATCCAATCAGTTCACTTTACTTTACCACCAAGTTCCGTGCAATCCCTTTTTGAGAATCCTTTTTTGGATAACGTCTATACCTATAGAATCCCTTTTTGTCGTATGGTGCAATGGGGGCCATGAGAAAATCCCTCAAGGAGGTCTAATTTACCATCCCTCTTAGCCCCATCTCGACATTTGAGGATATCTGTGACATGGCAATGCATCATTTGAGGATACCTTTTGAGCATACCATTTGAGGATACCCTTTATAAGATATCATTTGGGGATATTCTTTACAGGATACTTGTCATACAGGTTTTTACATCTGGGTACTTCTGTTGAGGAGTTCTCAGTGGTAGACTGTTACACTTCTATGCTAGAGGTCCCTAGTTCGATCCTCGTCCGGGACGACCCCCGTTGTGTCCTTGGGCAAGGCACTTTATCCCGGTTGCCTACATGGGGGCACGATGACGCCATGTACTAAGGCGTATAGCGCGTCGATGTTGCATATGACTTCAACCGCTGTAACCCTGCTTGAACATAGCTTGAACAGAGTTAGAATGTCGAGGAGCTGACAGTTGCTCGTCGATGCTCGGTGGTTTTCTCCGGGCACTCCGGTTTCCTTCACCCGTAAAACTATCACGGTCCCGATTAGCCATTGTGCATAAGTATGTGACCTTAAACACCAATAAATAATAATAAATAATGTTGGGTAATTGATGAAAAAACAACAATAAAAAACATTTCATTCATGATTATTCCATTCACAGTATACAAATCAATTGCCTAAGGCATCTTCTTCGCCGAAAATATCTTTAAAAAAATGACTCACATAGGTAGTCCTCTGACTTTACACTGACTGGGGACAATTCAAGTTTGTTTGAGCTTTGTCCAGAAGATAAACACCAAATAACTGGAGCGTCATCACCACTTTTTTTCTTTTTTTTAATTCTTTTATATTTTTTTCTTCTTTTTGTAAAAACATCTATTTACAACATCTATTTACATCTTCATTGTGATTTTGGAACATATCTTCATACTCTTCTTTTATTCTAGTACTGAAATGGTTAACCGAATAACCGGTTTCAAACCGGTTACCTGCCTAACCGATTAAAAAAACGTCAACCGGTTATCCGAAATATCGATAGTGATCGTCATTCCACGGTTAAAACGTAGTAAATCTGCCGTTTCACCTCTGGGATAGACTACACCTCGAAGCAGAGCTGTATATATTGAGAAATAATCGACTTTGGCGTTCAAGACTTCGTTAATGATCGGCAATTTCCGTGAGTTCTGAGTAACCGCAGAAACTATTCCGTAGTATGTATACAAACGAACGTTGTCGAGTACTCGACAACGTTCGTTTGTATAAACACTACGTAATAGTTTCTGAGGATACTGCTTTCCAATTCCTATAGTTTTGATCCCAGATTCGGTGAAATAATGGCAACAGTTAACCGGATATTATCCGGTTATAGCTCTCGGTTATGAAAATGAGCCAACCGTTTCAGCCCTATTTTATTCCCGCTTAGATTTTCTTCTTCTTCAAAGGTGGTTGTTGAATTGGTTTCTTGAAGTCTTCAATGTCTTCGGGTTTAGCGGGTTCAGCAGGTTTAGTGTCTTCAGATAAAGCTGTTTGTTGGATGTTGCTGGCTTTAGAGGGTTCAGCGGGTTTAGTGTCTTCGGTCAGAGCTTCGGTTACAACTGTCTGTGGGATCAGGGTGTTGATGGCTGCGTCTACTTCTTCTGTCTGGGTCTTCATGGCATCCCATTCTTCTGGAGATAATGAAATCCAAGTCTTGGTTGTATAAGACTTTTGGTTTTTTCCCTCAAAGTATCTTTGAAGATACATCTTCGGTTCACCCTGGTACTGGGTGACCTTAGCATAAGTCTGCCTGGTGCTAAGTCGGAACATCTTCTCTATTCAATAGGTTGAACGTGAATGATGAAAAGTCTATGCTTCGCCTAGTCTTATGTGTCCCCGTCGGACGTATTTGAAAACACCACTTTATTTCAACAAATGTACTATCACAAATATCTCGTCATGTTTCTAATAGTGATGGTACATTCATCGAACAATCAACTAATGAAAGATTTCATAATTTATTGATGTGAAATAATAAGGCTTATTAAAAATTTTGAAACTGAACTAGTTTTCATGGCCTAGTTAAAAGAAGCAGTCAAAAAAACGCGATCTTTGATGTACAAGGGAGTACAGCCAGCTACTGGTTGTTTTTCACGATCAATAATAACTTTGAGATATTTGGGTAAGTTGTGCCGCTTTTTGATTTGATAAAACAACAAATGATTTTTTCCACTCACAAAAGGCTAGGGCACCCTTTATTATAGAACCTTGGCTACGTGCCTGCGCCCCTTGCCAAAGTGTTGTGTTTGATATTTTTTGCGCTGAAACGTCTGTCAAAACAGTTGTACTCTGCGCCCAAAATCGCAATTCATTTTAAAATTTAGACCAGGCGAAGGGGGGGGGGGATTTTATTTCCAGTCTTTATTACCGTCGGGACTGTGAACTATAAGGAACATAGTGATCCAGCCCCGAGTGTCATGGATTATATATTGTTCAACGACGTAGCTTTTTCCGATATAAACATGCGAAGCAGGAAACGATAATACCGTTCTAACGTTGAACTAACCGACAAAATCTCTCAAATGAGGACGTCATTCAATGCAAGAACACTCATAGTTAGAAATATATCCTAAACAGTTAAATTTCAGTTCGGAGGCCTGTGTACACAGACGCACGTGTTCATTTCGTTCAATTCGACGACTTCGTATTTTCGGAAACTGGAATTTTTTACTCAAACTTTTCAACAAAAGTCATTTCCACTGTGTCTGCTGTTTTTTCGTACTTATTTTACATGATAAACCATTACTTGAACCGACTCTTCAGTATATAGATTCCCCGTTGTTACTTCTAGAACCCGTTAAAATCGAACCAGGAATTTACGATTTTACGCGTTTACGTTTCATATTTTCGTGGCACAACCAACGGTGATATTAAATTTTGAAAAATGCCAATAAACTGTACCACCGGTTCGAATCCCACCTGCGGCAACCGCGTTGTGTCCTTGGGCAAGACACTTCACCCCCATTGCCTACGTGGGGGCAGGGTGGCGTTGTGTACTAAGGCGTACTGCACGGCGATGGTCCACGTGTCTTCAACCAATGCTAACCCTGCTTGTGTGGAGTTCGTATGTTGGGGAGTTGACAGTTGCTCGCCGTTGCTCGGTGGTTCTCTCCGGATACTCCGGCTTCCTCAACCCGTAAAACTGTCGTGGTCATGATTAGCCATTGTGCATAAATATGTGACCTTAAACACCAATAAATAAATAAATAAATAAACTGTACCAATGCGCAAAATCAAAGCGGTAATCTCTGGGAATACAAAGTGTTTTTTTCTGCCTTAATAATATGGCGTTTTTTTAAACCATCATTGTATTCTTGTTTTGAGTTGACACGGTTTCACGGACAATAGCGCTCACAAAGGATTTGTAAACAATTTATTGAATGTTAGCATTCAGATATTTCTTATCTGAGAAGATGTGTATCAGCTGCGATGGAAAATTATTTTCATGATTAAAAATAAATTCGATCAGATAATCTATATTTTTCAGCCAGTGGTAGATTTGGCCGCAGACAGATCCGGCATACGCCCCACTAAATGTTCACTAATTCGCCATTATGTGCATACATGCAGGGAGGTGTGTGTGTGGGGGGGGGGGGGGGGGGGGGGGCGGTCGCGTAGATGAAGATGACCGACCGGAAGGCTATAAATCTGATTATCCCGACTGTAGTGATATTTTTCATTCGTTTTCGTTCATTCACACTTCTGACCTCAGAGTGCGAACAACTGATTGATTATGGAAAACCTGGAATTACCAGCTCGACTCAAGAAAGCCATCTCAGCTTTGGGCGTCTCTTGTCCCATCTCTTGGGCTATCCAGGAAATGGGCGAGAGCGTCCATCTGAACCTGGAATTTAAAATTGAACCAGCAAAGGACACCAAAACACCCCCCTCCTCAGGGGGGGGGGGGGAGGTAGCACCTTTAGTGAGAGGATCCCTTCTCACACTCGTCCTCAAACGAGAAGGTCAGGAGGCCCTGAAAAGGAAAAGGAAAAGAGAAAGAGTAGGAAGAAGAGCCCGTCCACCAAGCGCAGGGATTCCCGGTGCTTGGAGGCTTTTCTGGAAAAGAAGAGAGAGATGGGTGAGGTAAAGGAGGAGACAGAGACTGCCACCAGTTCCGCTCCCACTCCCACAGAGGCACCCATCTTGTCCCCAGCTTCACAGCTGGTGACTATAGATGAGGAAGGTCCTGTGGAGACTGAGTTGGAATCGGAAGCTGTCTTCTCGCCTCTTCCAGAACCCCACTCACCTCTCCCCTCGGCACCAGAAAGCCTGACTGAGATCACCACCGAATCAACTCCACCAACAGAAAACGCCTTCCCCAACCTGATAGTACTATCCATAGAAGAGAGATATAAAAACGTCGATGAGTTCATAAAGAATAAGAAAATGACAACGGCAGCTCAAAAACTATCCATCCAAATAGAAACAACTCTTCCAACAACTCCTCCAACAACTCCTACAACTGCAACATCACCAACACAGCCTCCTCCTCATAAGAAAAAAAAACAAGAAACATAAACGCCGCTAAACCTGCTCCTTCCCTTTCCTCCTTTGACACGTCGAGACATGATGCAGCATCAAAAACGCTAATATACAGTCACCGAGGGTCGAAATGGGCTTGTTCCCTATACCGTCCCTGAGCGCCTTCGGCGCGCGAAACCATTTCGTTCGTTCGTTCGTTCGTTCATAGTGGTTCAAGCGCCGACTGATACAGTATTCCAACTACATCGTCACTGTATACTTTCGTCGAAGGTATGGCTTGGTGATGTAGTTCCATGGAATATTAGTCATTCAGGATTTTCTATAGTTCAAAAACTCAAAACGTACTGAAAATGTATTTGTGGAAAAATTAATATATATATATACAGTTGCAATAGCCGTGACCCAACTTTATATTTATTTTACTCGTACCTTACTCCAACTTTGTCATGTTGGTACCCCATCTGCCTGATCCATGTACCATAGACCTCCATTTGTATGACTGACTGCCGATGTGTGACCAGGCCTTAAAATAAGCAGTCTGACATTTGCTGAATGAGGTCCCCAGAGGGTGAATTTCATGATGATATCCCATACAGTTGGCCAATTTATCCTCTGGGTACCTCTTTCTGTTTAGTTTTGAGACCCCGATTCAGATTGAGGTTGGCAGAGGATGAATTTAGTGATGCTACCCTGCTGCGCAGGGTAGCATCACTAAATTCACCCTCTGGGGACATCATTTTGGAGATGACAGTCTGCTTATTGTCTGGCTTGTGTGTGACACAAGTCCAAGTATCAAATCTACTCTCGTAAGAATGTACATAAGTAAAAATTATTGGGTGGGAGGGTCCCCCTACTCGACCCCTCTTTATCTTACTGTGTAATAATATTACCAGTGCCCTCACTTTCGGGGAACTTCAGCGACACATGAATTGGACTACCACGCCCCACCTATAGTCACAATACCGTGATCCTCTCCTCTCAGACGTGCGTAATACTCGTTGCTGAAAACAGACGAATCTAATTTCAAACGAGCATTCAGAATCCCTTATAAAATTATCACTGGTCCTCTATTTTCTTCTGTAAGAAAACGTTTTTTTGTGTTGAAGAGATGGCCAGTTTAGCGATCTGAGCGCAGTGGCTGTCTGTAGCGGGTAGCCAATATAGTAGAGGCTACCCAAGGTATTTCTAAACTGAACAACGCATTATGCAATGAATAAATAGAGGATATTTAGTGTTTTTGAGTAAATACCGAAAATTATCTCATGTATGACCGAGATAAATGTTTATTTTTCGAGAGCTCTTGAACGAGCGAAAATAACCATTTGTCTCGGTCACGAGTTAGATAATATTTGGTATCCACTCCAAAACACTAGAATTCTTTTTATTATACGCTTTTTATAAGAATCTGATCATTCCTATCGATAGTTCCACTCGTTTCAACCTTGAGTTGATGTTTGAATGTAAACACCTGATGCGCATTGATACGTGGAAGTGATTTGATCGATACTCGGAACTGGTAGCGTCTTGCGATCTGATTCAGCTGGCGGGTTTCATGCATCAATTCAAGGTGAATACACGTTGAATTATTGCTGGAAATGATCGGTACCCACTCAAAGACACTAGATGTTCTTTTCATTATACGTTTTTAAAACAAATTGATCATTTGACTACGGACACGACGACCGTTACTTATTCCCAGTTCCTTAATCGAAATTCGTTATCAACCGATTTTATAAGGAACTGGGAATAAGTAACGGTTCATACGTCGACGAGACTCGATTTTGGGGGTGTATAGCTACGAGTCACAATACTTTAAAGTGATAGCGAGTGATTTTTGAAACGTAACGTAATTTTTATTGTAATTTGCACGCTTCTACAAATTATAAATGAAATGGCCTTATAGTCCGGCCGCCAAATGCCAACTTTCTGCCCAACCTTCAAAGTTGTGTCCAACGTCTTTTCTCGGTGCACGGCCCCTGATATAGGGACATCTTCTGATTTAGAAAAAAAGTTTACTGGACGTCTGACAGCATTGAGCAGTATGAGATATTCGTCGCAGAAAGGGATACCCAATTTCAGTTCGCATGCATAGTTAGCCAAGGTGCTGAAATTTTCGTATATAATCAACATTTACTAGAAACAAATATAGAAGTTTTATCATGTAGACACAAATGACATTATTCAATGCGTAATACATAAGTGAAAACAAACATTTTGTGAACAGAATTTAGAAATTAATAAAGAGCATTTACAAAAAAAAAAACAAGGCACTCCTTCGGATCAGCGACGTCATACTGCATTGATCAAACACCATCGCTCTTCATCTTGTCGTCCCTGTCTTTCAGTTGAGAGTCCGCTATATATAAGTGAACATAACATCTTTGCACCTTGTCGATTTGAAACCAAGTTGAATTAAATATTTTTTCCATTGGCTATCGTTGTGAGTTTGACGGCAAAGTTTGCCTTATTCATTTGTCGTTTCATTTTTCTTTAGTCCGGCTTTATTTGAATTTTTCTGTCGCTTTATGCGCAGACTCTGCCATGGTCGATCGTTGCTTTTTCTCACTGAAGTACGTGTGTAAAGTTGTTAGGGTATTAAAGTGACCGTCTGATAAACGTGGCATCGACGCGAATAGAGAACATTATCAGATGCAGCAAAACTGCACAATAATGGTCTGCATGCAGATTTACAATTGCAGCAAGATTTGGATGCCAATTTAGTCTCGAGAAGCCACAAATATTGTGTAGAGAAATATGTTCACCCGAAAAGGGTCAGACAATCTCCATTAAGCAGAGATATTCATATCGAGGCGGATGCACATCCCGAAAAAAAAAGATCTAGGCGGTGTCGGAAACAAATTGTGTTTGATTTCAAATGGCTCTATTATGTGTTTGCAATTGTAATGTGACAAAAGACCCTAGAAACCCTGCGAGGTGCATAACGGCTTTTATTATGTCTCAAAGTTAGTTTGTCCAATCAAAATGCTGGAATACCTTCTAAAGATTCCACCGTATCGGGTTACTCACCTGATATTAATTAATATCAGGTAAGTAGCCGCCATTACTATTTTGATGCAATTCCCCTCACTTCGAATTTTCAAAATCTGAATTAAAACAAAATAAGAGAATTTAGGTTCCGAAAATATTTTCAAGATACCGTATTTTGTGATTTAAAACATTAAATATGTAAAAAGATGGGCAGAAGATAATATTTGTAGTCTGAAAAGTTCTTTGTTTTACGACTCCTTCAGTCACTGTTTGGATCGGGTTTTTGAGGTGAATAGAAAATTTGTGTTGCCCCTCTGGAGTTATTTGTCCAGCTCATCAATGCCAAAGGGTGCTCCTATTTTCAGAAATTGAAAAATCGGCAACATCAACATCACTATAAATAATAAATGAACAAACTTGTTTTTGAAACATTCCGATCAAACAGAATTAACAGAAAGTCGGTGTGCGTTTCAGATTCAAGTTTCAACTTCAAAGTTCAAGTTGCGTTATTGTTATTGTTTGCTCTACAGTAAAAAAGTGATTTTTAATGTTCAAAACTGCTTTATTAGTCCTTTTTAGGTAGTAACAACAGTAAATGTACGCAAGAGGCCTCCAGATTATGCCGAGTTGGCAAGCAGCACTGATCTCAGTGGCAAGCAGCGATTCGTTTCATTTGTAAACAAGTACGGCAATCGCCCTTCGCAAAGTGATGATTTGTTTACAATTACCATGGTTACACGTACCGGTGCCTGTTACTGTTCATGATTCTGCGCGGTGCTATCAATAGTGGTTCCTGAAAAATAAATTCCGGGCCGTTGTTTGTTTATGGAGAAAATTATTAATCGCTTGATTTACATGGACTTTCGACATAATAAATATGTTACATGGCGTGTAGCTGGCTGATACATTTCCATACAAGGCTCTGAGTGTTCATATCAGGTTCGGCTTCGTCTCACCTGATATGAACACTCATCGCCTTGTATGGAAATGTATCAGCCAGCTACACGCCATGGTACTTATAATATTGTCCGTTAAGTAGTGAATCCTGGAACCAGCAGTAGTTCATCGCAAAAGGATGAGATACTCCGGGTTTGTGAGCAGCGAAAATATAATAAATTGAGGAAAAGAGGTTAGGTTAAGGTTTCTAGGTGTTATGAGTGATTTGCATGCGGCAGACGCTCTTTATCACTCGTCTGTGGAGCTACATTTATGAATCTAAGATCTGTAGTATCCGCGGCAAAGCTGTTCATTGACACTACCTCAGTAGATTCAAATTATGATGCCGAAGTTCGAAATCGGCGGTTGCTTTCATGAGAAATGACCAACCCCTCAGGTAGAATTCGGTCGACTTGTTCAAATTCTATATGGTGAATGTGGGGGTACTTGTATTTGCCGTCAAGTTTTTGTTGCTAAGCTTGATGAGAAGTACGACAATAACATTTTATCCTTTCATCGCCAGGGATAGCCACGATTTTAGCCGATAAATCGAGAGCTGGATCGGCTCTACGTATTACACGTGATCCAGATGATTGTGATGCCGAAAGCGTAATGAAGGTTTTGAGAAAAGTGTATGCGCCGAAATAAAGGATAAGGATATTGATGGAAATACTTAAGATCTCCAGCTCAACATTGACAAAATATCAGAGTTTTCAAGCGGGGCGTTGTTGGGTTTCTTGGTAACCTGTAACCGGAATTAGACCACACCCTACCCGGAATGCTGATTAACACTTTACCCAACGTAACGGAAAAAACCGACCAGCGCTATTCTCAAAAATCGCCAATTAATTTTCATTATTTTTTACAATTTTTTGTCTCAAAAACATAGGTTATGATCCCTCTTTGGAACGAGCTCGTCGAGCTCGTTCCAATGAGGGGTCATAACCTATGTTTTTGAGACAAAAAATAGTTGTTCAAGAATTTTGTTTGCAAGTGTCTGTTTTTCATGTTAGGTAAAGGGTTAACAAATATATAAATATAACAAGGTATCCAACTCCCTTTTTTAAAATAAATCCGCCGGCCTTCTTTTTTCATTTCAGCTCTCAGATCATGTCGAACAATCGTGTGTAGCTACCCCCACACACGATTGTTTCTTCCACGCGAAACGCTGTTGAAATCAGTTGAGCGATCACTGACGACCACACAGTGCGTAGTTTCACAGTGGCACTCGAAGGGAGATAACTCTCTTTCCTGACAAAGAAAAATATGCAGTTTTGTTGTGATTATTTAAATATTTTCCGAAGGTGTCCACGTTAGACAAAAAAATCGTTTTCGGGTTCTTCAAGCACATCATCTGTGAGGTACAAATAAGATCGGTGCAGCCTTCGGTTAAGTGTGGTAAAAAATTGCTAATTGAATAGACAATTTTCCATTAAAAAATATTCAATTAACAGGAATTTGTCTATGCTCCTATATCCTAGCGATAAACATCGCATTTATTTTATTTTTTTCTTGTTTGTCATAGTTCGTTAAGATCTGTCAAACAAGATATAATTCTTTAAATGTTTATGTTGAAGTGAAAAAGCAATCAATTAACAGGAATTTGGCGATGTTCCTTTTTAGAGGCGATAAACTTAACATCAATTCTATTATATCTTGTTTGTCAGAGTTCGTTTTAGATTTGAGTAACCCATTTTTAACAAAATGAACACACCTGTGTCAAATCCCCCTTTGGTGGAGAGGGCGGGTGGGTCACAAAACTCGTCGAGTTCGTCCAATGAAGGGGTCACATGATATAGATTTGTTGAAATTTTAACCCTTTACCTAACATAACGTCCAAAACCGGCCAGCGCTATTCTCAAAAATCGCCAATTAATTTTCACTATTTTTTTCATTTTTTGTCTCTAAAACATAGGTTATGACCCCTCATTGGAACGAGCTCGTCGAGCTCGTTCCAATGAGGGGTCATAACCTATGTTTTTGAGACAAAAAATGAAAATAATAGTTATTAAAGAATTTTTTGGCAAGTGTCGTCTGCTTTTCATGTTAGTTAAAGGGTTAAGGGATGTTTTTTTTTCAACTGCTGAATTTGCGGGCGTCTGTGGCGGATCCGTTAGGTAAAGGGTTAAAAACGTTAAGTATGACCACTCAATAACATTCTTGAACACGATCTTTACACTGCCCAATATACCATAAAATCCTGGCAAACAGCTGCAGGATTCGAGTGCCCTCGATTTATTCCGGTTCTCGTATAAAGATATCGAGTGGGTAAAGGGATGGGAATGCCCAGTTGTTCACCGGAAATAAACCTAAACCACTAAGTTTGAACGTAAATATATTCCTTAAACCTAAACCCAACACGAAAGGCAGATGACACTTGCAAACGAAATTCTTGAATAACTATTTTTTTTTCATTTTTTGCGGCAAAACATAGCTTATGACTTTCTCATTGGAACGAGATCGTTCCAATGAGGGTCATAAGCTACGGTTTTCAGTTACAAAATGAAAAAAAATAATGAAAATTAAATGTACTTTTCGTGAATAGCGCTGTCCGGTTTTGGCCGTTACGTTGAGGAGATTGTTAAAAAAATGCATACACCGCACACAAAACATGCGACTGATGCGAGAATGCAAATTGAGAAGTGATTTCTGAAACAAACATCAAAAGAACACCCCCGCCCCCATAAAAATATGTATAAAAGGGGGATAGTTTACTTGAATGTAGTGTTGTTTGTTATTTGGTTAGGCTAAATCTATCTTATGAAACTGGGGGCGCGGTGGCTTTGCGGTTACCGGTTCTCGTCTGATCACCGAAGTCAAGCAACATCGAGCCCGGTTAATCCCCAGAACATTATACATGGTTTTAGGTTTTGAAGGCTTAACTTATTACTATTCACGTTCTTAAGATCGTAACTTCCGTTTGGTGCAATATGAAATAACTTATCTATTAAGATTCGATTCGATATCGATAGCAGAGACACGATTCGATTCTAAAAAAATGTGTGATTCGCAGATCCCAAGATACCAAATGTGAATTAAATGATTGTTTGAGTGGTGACTGTGATTGCGAAATTTTGGATTTGAATTCTGTGGAATGGAGAAAAATCAAATGCCATTTCGAAAGGTACCATATTCGGCCCCTGTAGATACCCCCAAAGAGTCTCTGAGATTAAAGATATTATTTGGTCTACTTTTAATAACGATTTAACAAGCACCTGGTATGGTAAACCTGTACATAGATATGGGATTATTAGTTTTGCATCTTGGTCAAACAAAATGTCTTCATTGCAAAAATACGGGGTTTTTACCCTAACATTTTAACCCTTTACCCAACGAATCGCCCGCATCCGCCCGCGTAATATGCAAATTGAGCAGTTGAAAAAATATTATTTTTCAAACAATTTCAACAAAACCATATCATGTGACCCCTCGATATTTAAAATAATAAATTTTGATATCGTCTGCGTTGGGTAAAGGGTTAAGGTAGTATACCGGCAGCTAGTTGTCATTACTTTACCGTATTTTTAACAGTAATGCTTTACATTGTATGCCACCCCCCCTCCCCAAGATGGCGTCAAGTCAATCAACGCGTGCAACTCCTCCCATGGGTTACGTTTGATGGTGCGAAACTGTAACGCAGTGTTGTGCAACATCAACCAAACACCACACAAAAGCCCAGTACGAAAACTAGGAACATGGTTATAACTTTCCATTCTCGGTACTTGTTTTTATGTCAACAACAACTAAAATATGTTGTCTTTTTTACACGCCTGTTATATGTAATCCCCATCTACAACAACACCATACCATGCGAAAAATGAAAGTCTGTTCCGCACAATTGTGCGGAACAGAAATCGTTGACGGACTATTTTTAAGTAGAAACGAAATTTCGATGATGTTTACTACAAATAGAGCAACGCAATTATAATTTGAATCGCTAGCGATAGCTGAAAATCCTCCCATGAGTTCCAATGTGTTCTATGAGCCAGGCTCAAAGAACACATTGGAACTCAGGGGACGAGATAGTAATCGCGCACATTTGGTTGGCGATATAATGTGTTGCTTTTGTTGATAATTGTGAAATGAATTTTTCAGTCTTTCTAATAATTGTTTTTATAGACGTGAAGGTGTGTAATAAACACAGAAGGACACACGCATGCGAATGGATTAATCGGTATGGCACTTGTACCATCGCGGTGGTTTTATCCTTCCGCGCTGGCACTCGTGCCATATCGATTAACCCATTCATACGCGTGTGTCTTTCTGTGTATGTATTGCCGTTCAAAATATCAAAGTATTCGTTTTTCGCAGAAGTCGAAATATTTTCTACAAAAAGTGATTGGCGACAGAGAGAACTCGGGACATTGAAAACTTTCGAGAAAAATATTTTGTAGAGCCATTTCTATTTATCCCATAAATGGCCGTTTATTTGAACAATAAAGGCCTTGGATAAATTTTTGCTTTATTCACCTAGTAGGGTGATACAATTTCCCCGTAGGTTTAACAATGAAAGAATTTATTCCCCTAGTAGCGACGGACTTGTTGACCTCTGGCCTCTACCACATTTGTCTAGCATAATTAACAGTTCGATTGTTGATTTCTTTAAATCTTTTTGAAAGTATTACACAATGCCAGTAGAAAACACCACCCACTGCTCATATAATAAAGTATTGTTGCAAGTTTAGCTAAAGTTTGTAGGGGAATTATTTTTAGACAGAAATGTATTTCTGCGCCTTGTTTATTTTTGCCAATTTTGCTGGTCGATCGAATTGGACCAATGTGCCCCTCACTTCTCGCTGTGTTTTGTAGCGAATTATAGCACGATTTTGCCGCGACTGCCCTGTAGAAGATTTATGGGATAAACAAAATAAATAAACGTATAGTGTTTTCAAGTAAAAAATATATTCTCAGAGTAGGATTAAGAATGAAACCGACGAGCCTCTGGCTATCGGCAGGTAACACACTTTTTCTATGTGTGATCGGTGAGCGTTCTAGCAATCCAGTTGCATAGATGTCAGCGCCCTAACTATTCTTGCGTGAAATGAATTTATGGGCACTTGGTTACATTTCGTATACATGTGTGCTACGCATGGAAAATGAGGCCTTTTGAGTTTTGAACCACTGTTTCAATGAAATTCAATGACGGAATGCTTCAGGATATTTATAAGTGGGGACCAATGTTTGAAGTGAACCCTTTGACAAATAGAACATCGTTTTTAACAACAAAATTCGCGGCCTTCTTAAAAGCGTTGTTTGTTTGTCGATATATTATGATACCTTTATCGGATTCCTACATCAAGTGAGAAACTAAATCTTCAACTCGTTCCACGGCTTATAATGAAATTGATGAAAGTCATCCCATATACTGAATATACTTGGCCTGGACATACCCGAGGTCTCGTTCCGGTTGGTGTTTTGTTTTTAATTTTTTCAATCTTTATGTTGTACGTGATATATAGCGTTCCATGCTACACTGACAATACTAACCAATTAGTCAAACGGACAATTTCTTGTTCACCAAAAAGTTTATTCACAGTTCATTAACAGAGCTTGGTCGGCGATAAATGAATATCATACAACTCTTTTGGCTGACATCCGAAGGATACATATTCCACAGCGTATTTAATATTATAAAATGAAAGTATAAGTGTTAATTCTTGTGGTGATTATGCAGTAATTACAGTGTTGTTTATGAGGGCAGATAATCGCTGATTTGTCCTTCAGATAACAGTTACACACTGCTTGATAAATCTTATAATTCATAAAGTTTTAATTGCTGTTTTGGAGTTATGTTCATCTAACGTTGTTAAGAGTAACTTTTTTTGTTTTTAATGTTATTATTTTCTTGAAACCAGTAGACTGGCTACCAACTTTGAGCTGAAGAACGGCAGGTTACCGTCGTTGAAAGTAATAAATGTAAAAAAGTTGACAGACGCCTTTAGTGGGCTAATTTTCTCCATAAAGTTACGCCTTACGACACATCCTCGATCAACACTTAATTTGAAACTATTAAATAGATGTTTGATAGAGTTTGTTTTGTCAGATTTTAGGTGGACAGAAAGGTTGTATATTACTTGATGAAACAGATAGTGGCGAGTGCGTGTACGAAGAGAGGAGTGGCTGTCCATATCGTTGATGCGCCTTGACTGCTTGATCTGTGATAGATGAATCTTTCATCGGCCAACTCCTGTTTTGAAATTAATAAATCCCGATAAAAGATTGAAATAGTTAGTTTTGTCAGATTTTAGGCGGAAGAGGATGTCACGTCGTGAAACAAATCGTGCTGAATGCCTTGATGTGATAGCTGAGTGGATAAATTAATCGTGCTGAATGCGTTGATGTGAAAGCTGCGTGGGTAAATTAATCGTGCTGAATGCGTTCATGTGATAGCTGCGTGGGTAAATTAATCGTGCTGAATGCGTTCATGTGATAGCTGAGTGGGTAAATTGATCATGCGCAATTTATGGAGGATATCAACGCTGATTCGGTGAATATCGGGAAATATCTCATACATGAGATAATTCCCGATATTCACTAAAATAGGGTAGATTTTTTTTATTATATACTACGTAACATTTTACTGCGCAATATTCAGTCCAATTCGACTGCAAACAGTTTCAAGACAACAAAAAAAAAAGACTTGCTGATCGTTCCTTGAAGGCAACGTTTAAGGCAACGTCATGCGCTGAAGCCGACACGTGACGTCATTTAGGAAGCTACTGAGTGATATTTCTCGATATCCATCGAGTCGATGGATGTCAAGAAATATCTTTTAGATAATATGTGATAATTGACAGATTAGCATATAATACAAGGCCATATTTATTAGATAGGATTTTCATTCCCAGTTCAAACTTGGTCGATATGACTTCAAACTCGGCTGATATAGCGCCGATCTCTACAAGAATGAACCAAGCCAGAGTTAGTCCCCCTAATGCGTCGATACTAAGCGCAACTAAATTGTTTACATCGAAATCATTAACAGGAAAACTTGTGTTTCCGGGAGTAGGTAATAAATGCAGATTCACGAGCACTTTGTACATGTACCGTACACGTACACGTACACGGTGCGTTTACCATCGTAGGATTCAGTGTTAAATCACACGCTTGTTCACAAAAATGTCATTTTTTCATAGTGCTCCAGAATCGGCTATTATTTTGAGACTCCTAGATCGCACATTTAACGTTCAAATACCCGTTGGCGAACGTGTCGAATGTACAAGTTTTTCAAAAAGTGAAAAATGTATGAAATTGTACATTTTTCACTTTTTTTTTTTTTACTTAAAATTTTTGTCGACGTTCCCATCGCGGATTAGACCTTCAATCTATCGTTGGTGAACGCGAAAAAAAAACTTTGCCGATTCTAAGGCAGCATCAAAAAAGGTGGTTTGCCGATTCTGGAGCAGTGTCCCAGAATCGGCAAACGGTTTTTGAGGCTCTGAAGGTGGTCACGTGACCTGCTAATTAACCAATCAGATTGCTTGATTCTCATAAACTTAATCATACAAAGTTATTCCCCTCGTCGTGGGGGTGGGAGTCACACCCATCAGAAAAATCGAAGTTTCGAGAAGGTGGTCACGTGACCTATCAAATTGAACATCGAGGAAATAAAAAAAAGTGATTGATATATATAGGAGAGAGAAAAAAATATATATATAAAATAGTTATTTAAAAAAAATAAATATATCAAATCGAATAGATAATAAAAAAAATACGTAAATCATGTGCGCTTCCCAGACTATTAGAGCTAGGTTTCTTTTAAACATGCTGATGAGAGCATACGCAATCTGCGTGAACGAAGAACTACGTCCCATCTTGTTAGAACGATGCGTCGGAGGTAGGGATCATCTATACTTCGATCACGAGAATCATTCGTGTCTGACGATGGAAAGAGAAGATATGGTCGTCAAGTATTTCGAACCGGCGTTCGAACGCGTTAGATTCGACGATGTGATCACGCTTTGGAAGAGATTAGTCTTCTGTAAGAATCAAGACGAGCCTACAGTTTCGGAAGAACTGAAATTGGCACGTAAAAGTCCAACTTTAGAAGACAAAGGATGCATCATGAAATTATTGTTCAATGAAGCATACGTCTAAGTTTTCTCGTTGATATAAAATAAGGGAGAATAGAAAATAAAAATAAATACACACATAAATTTTTTATCTAATATTAGAAAGAAAAAAAAAATACAAAAATGAGAACCAGAAGTAAATTGTATCCGACGTTAGATGGCGACGAGGATGAGAAGCCGAACGGCGTTTTGCCGACGGCACCGTCGCTAGAAGAGAAAGAAAGAGGAGAGAGGTATCGCATCGATCAAATCAATAGAATCCGAGCGGGTATTTAACTCGAGAGAGAGATTCTCGCCATTCTCTCAAGAAGAAGTATTCGCGTTTCGTGAAATTCGTCAACGCGATCGACACGACACTCATCACGATTTCCATGGGTTTACACGCGGCCGGCATCGGATTGTTGTCGACCGTGATCGGCATTCCAATCGTGTTGACCGTAGAAGGAGTGGCTCTCGCCGCCGGATTGTTTAGCAAGCTCGGAAACTTTTTGAGTAGGAAATTATATCTGAAGGCGAGGAAACACGACAAGATTTGCGTCTTGGCTGACTCCAAGATCGACACGATATCCGAAATGATCTCGATGGAGTTGAAAGATGGTAGGATATCGGATGGAGAATACTTTGCGATATTGGATGAGAAAACGAAATACGAAGCCATGAAAGAAGCCGTGAGAATCAAGACTCGTCAGATCATCAAGGAAGAGATGAAGGATTCTCTCATGGAAAAGGGGAGGAAAGAGGCCAGGGAGGAATTCAGTAAGATGATATAACTCAAGAGCAGCGATTGAAAAAAAAAATATATATAATAAGAACAGAATTTTAAAAAAAAAAATATTAAATTTATATATAAAATAAAAACGAAATTAATTTAAATAACTCTTAAAAATGTATTGCGTAAAGTGTAAGAGAGTTACCGAGACGAGTAATTCTTGAGAAGTACGAACTAAAAACGATAGACAGATGCTTCGCGGAATTTGCGACGTGTGTGGTTCTATCAAGACTCGATTCGTCAAAAAAAGAACGCGAGCAAAGGTAAAGGCATCGTGAATAAAATGATCAATAATCTACCTTCCAAAATGCATCAGCCTGGTCACAGTTTCACGGGACCCGGAACGAAATTGAACAAGAGACTCAATGCCGATCTGACTCCTAAATCTTGGAGCAAACCTGTGAATAGGGTGGACGCGGCCGCGTATGATCACGATCTGTGCTATGCCGGACATCCCGACACCAAGACTCGCAACGACATCTGCGATAAAAACACGTTGGGGAAATTGAGAGGCATATCGAATCCGACCAGGAGAGAGAAGATAGAACGTTCGCTGGTCGGCAATCTGATCGGTGCGAAACGTCGATTCGGATGGGGCGTTCAAAAAAAAGCGCATCTGAAAAAAAGAAACGATTATTGACAAGCGAATTGGCCGAGGAGTTACACAAACCCATCGTGCGTAAATTTCGAAAGAGAAGGGTGTTCGTGAAGGGTTTGGATGATATTTGGTCTGCCGACTTGGTCGACATGAGATCGTTTTCGAGGTGGAACGAGGGTGTCAAATATCTATTGATGGTCATCGACGTGTTTTCCAAATATGGTTGGATCAGAGCTTTGAAGAATAAATCGGGACCTTGTGTCGCCGAGGCTCTGAAGAGCGTGTTCGACTCGTCTTCTCAAAAACCGAGTAAATTGTGGGTGGATAAGGGAAAGGAATTCTACAACAAGCACGTTCATCGATTGGTCGACCTCTACTCGATCGAAAACGAAGAGAAAGCCAGCGTGGTGAAACGTTGGAATCGAACGATGAAGGAAAAGATGCACAGATACTTCACGGCGAATTCAACCAAAAAATACATATACGCTCTGAACGGTCTGGTCAAAGATTACAACAACACGTGACACAGATCGATCAAGATGACTCCCGTGGAAGCTAGCGATCCTCGAAATGAAAAACGGGTCTACGCGAATCTATATCCTGAAAGATCTAAGATTAGGAAGAAGTCTAGAAAGTCGAAATTTGCGGTTGGTGATCGAGTGAGAATCTACGCTTATAAGAAGCACTTCAAAAAGGGTTATACTCCTCGATGGACCTCGGAAATCTTCGTGATAATCAAAATATTTCACACCGATCCGGTGACTTACGAAATCGAAGCTTTGGATGGAGAAGAGATCATCGGAAAGTTTTACGAACAACAATTACCGAAGACAAAGTTTTGATAAAGAAAACAAATTTCTTTTATTTACACTCTTTAACATTTTTTTGTTTACACACATATATATATAGGAGAGAAAAATAATAATAAAAAAAATAATTAAAAACTATTTTTAGATAAAAAAAAAGCAAGCTAATTAATAAACAAAAAAAACAAAAATCCTTTAAAAATGACAAATATACTAGATAAAGCACAAAGCATAGTGAAAGAATAAAGTATTCAAGAATATGAGGTTCACGAATACGAACCGGTAACCGGAATGAGTTTGAACAATGCGGGAGAGATAAGAATCAACGTCGAAACTCAAGATCTATTCATACATCCTAGCGAGAGTTACATAGTGGTGCAGGGACGTCTCACCAAGGAAGATGGGAGCGACTACGCCGACGACTACACGGTTACTCTAGCCAATAATGGCATCATGCATCTATTCAGTAATATAAAATACATGCTATCCGGACAAGAGATAGAATCTGTGTTTCATCCCGTTCAGGCCACCACGATGTTCAGACTCTTGACGTATCCTGATCATTTTTTGAAATCCAGAGGACTTAAATCAGTTGTGAGTGAAAGACACCGTCGGCCCTGCTAGCGCCGGCGCCGCCGCGATATTCGACTACGTCGTCAAGACATCCAGACCTAAAGGAACGTTTTCGTTCAGGATACCTTTGAAACACATCTTCGGATTTGTGGACGATTACAACAAGATCATGTACGGATTCAAACACAATCTGACGTTGATTCGAAAAGGAAACGACGACGCAATAGTGAGACTCACTGCGTCCGATGCAGGTAAGATAACTCTACACAAGATATCGTGGTTCGTTCCGCACGTGGAGCCTTCGATCGTGGAAAAAGTGCATCTCTACAAGATCATAGAATCCAAGAGTAAATTACCCGTGGGATTTAGAATGAGACAGTGCGACACGGCTAGCATTCCTCTCTCCATGAATCACTTCGATTGGAGATTGACGGTGAAATCTGCTTCCGAGAGACCGCGTTTCATCGTGGTTGCATTTCAGACCGATAGGGACGGGTCTCAGGAAAAGAATGCGTCGCTGTTCGATCACTGCAATTTGAGAAACATGCAAGTGTTTCTGAACGCCACGAGATATCCAGCAATCGATTACAATGCGTTGTTTGACAAGAACGATTTCTGCAGACTGTACGGTGATGCCGCTGATTTTAGAAAGAAGTATCACGGTCTAGACGAATTGATGAGCAACCCTAACATATCTCCCAGCAAATACAAGTCGATGTATCCCATGTTCGTATTCGACGTCAGTAAACAGAGTGAACGACTCAAGAGTAGCGTCTTAGATATTCAGATCAAGATGCAATTCGATAGGATCGTGCCAAGAAAAACCGAAGCCTTCACCCTGGTGCTGTCGGACAGAGAATTACAATTCAAATCGGATGGAAATAAGATGTCGATCATTCGATGAGAGACGTGTGTGAAAAAAAAAATAAAACAAAAATAAAAAAAAAGTAATGAGTAATTATTAAAAAAAAAATAAATAAATAAATAAATAAAGTAATGTGATCTAGAGAGATTAAACATCTTTCTAAACCTCATTACTTTTTTTTTTGTTTTTAATAATCACACATTATTTTTTTTTTAATTCATTATTTCCACACGTTCACTGTTTGTTCAAAGGATCTAGTTCGATCAGTAGACTCGCCATGGAAGTGGCTGCTTCGGGATTATTGGTTTTCATAACGAAATTAATCCTGTCTCCGGCGTTCACTTTGAGAGGCGTGCCGAACGTGCTAACATTCGCGTGTTGATTCTCAGTCTTTTCGACGCTGTATCTCTTATCGCTCTCTACTCTATTCACCATGAGATTGACGACCGCTCTGTTATTCAAATCTGAGGAGGCTAGACTCATTCGAATGATTTCACCTCCCAACTGCATGGGATATCCCACCTGACCATGTTTCGATCCGCTACCTCCATTTCCGAAAGACCATTCAGCTTTTCCCTCATCTAAGGTGCCAGCCTCCCCGGCCCACACGGTGATCAATTGTCTAGCATATTTGACTTTCTCCACCACCGAAATCAGGGTGCAGGCATCTGTCATGTTCACAGGATCCGGTAGATTCGTGAGCGCGCGTCCACCCATGTCTAGTTTACCTTCCATGATGTCACCCTTTCTCCAGACTGAGTTGTCGTCGACGTACTTCCTGCTGACTGCGCTGCAATCGAATTCGGGATCGTGACTGAGTCCGAATAAATTCTTACCGTTCATGTCGATACCACCCTCCATGGTTCCGCCAGATTGTTTGTTCAGGTAGAGATCGTCCACTTGCAATTATAGGTATTCTTGTGATTGTATCACGGCAGAATCTACATAGCCCTTGTTGACCGCGGTTGAGTCCGCATCCGTGTCGTCAACCTTCGACAAATTCAATATTTTGTTGAATCCCGCATTCAGATCCGATTTCATTTCTCGTCTGTCAGACTTTCTCTGTTCCAGATCTACGTAGTGTTTGGTCGCCACGTCCTTGGGATTCGTGGGAGTGGCGACGTTCGTTATCTTGTTACAATTGGCATTCAATTCCGAGTGCATCGTTTTCTGAACGTATCTATTTCTCAGGTGTTTGCTGAATCTCGCGTGAGAGTCGTCCGCATATTTCTTGGTCGCAGCATCCGTGGGATCTATGAAATTTGCGACGTTCACCAAACGTTTAGATTTTAGATCGAGATCATCGGTCATGGTTTTATCCACATAATTATCTAGCATGATTCGTTCGAAATCGGCGTTCCCCCTGTCGACGTATTTTTTAGGTGCAGCATCTGCGCGATCTATCGGCTTGGGAAGATTGTAGAGCTTCTTATCGTTCATGTTCAAAGGTTCCTCTCATGATTCGTATCTCCGAATGTAACGTTCATCCAAGTTGGCAACGTCGTAACCATCGTCGACTTCGAACGTCTTCCTCTTCTTTCTTAGGTTGACTTTTTCGTCATCACTTCTACCAAATTGATCGACTGGCATGTTGTTTTGAGATTTTTTGTTTTTAAAAAAATATATTTCAAAATGCAGTTTATTAAAAAATGAATTATTTTATTTTTATTTTTCGTTTTTATTCGATTAACATTTTTTAAATAATTTTTGTATCTTTATATATACTATAAAAAAATCTCTCTCTAATGTAAATCATTGAGAATGTCTTGAAACCGATCTCCTTCAGACCATCTCTTGAGAAAGTAGAGACACCGGTGACTGCAAAACACTTGATCTGGTGATTGCACTCATTCCGTGTTGTAACAAACCATCGATTTGTTGAAATAGTTCTTTATTTCTTTCGGCGGCAAGATTCCGTAGCTGTCGAAATAATAATTCTTCTTCCCGTTCTTGAACCACGCCACCCAGTGAGTGCCTTCACCTGATAAATCATCTAGATTTAAAATTCCGCATTCCGATTGTCTAGGTCTTCTCTTCGGCAAGACATCTCTGGAAAACACGCCTAGAAAATCTTTCATTTTCAAATCCTTTGCTGCATTCGACAGATCGATGTTGGATAGGGGTTCGTTAGGTAAGACGACACCTTCTACGGATATCTCTATTTTCTTATTGATAAATGCGCATATATATTTTTTTTTTTATTTATTTATTTTATTATAATTCACTAAAATGACGTTATTTTTTTCTTTTTTTTTTTCTTTTTCTTTTTAAACTAACTCTCTTGATGTCTCTATCGATTTCCATAATCTCGAATCCGTCTAATTCCTCTTGATTTTCTAGAATCCTATCATCCTTACTCATATCTGGAATCCTATCATCCTTACTCATATCTGGAATCCTATCATCCACACTCATATCGTCTCTAATTAGATCCGCAATCCAATGTCCGCGTGCCAAAGTGCTTATTTTATCATCTAACATGAATCTCCTATTGTCATCGGCCGTCAGCGAAATCTTGTTGACTATTTCGGTATACAAGTCGTGATTTTCGCTTCGAATCGATTTCATAGTCTTATACACTGGACCACTTCCTAACAGGCAATCTTTATACTCTTGGAAAGAGATGTTTTTCTTCACCACGCACGCTTTAACCCCTTTGCACTTCTTGATCTCTTCATCTTCTAGACGATAAGCATACAGTTTGGGTCTCAAGCCCACGAATTCGACGATTTGTTTACCACTGCTCTCGTCCTTAAATTTACCCAACACCTTCTTGTTGTCATTCGATTGAATGTTGGACGGGTGATCGACGGGATAATTGCTCGTGTCGAACTACGCGGCCACGTCCGGAGATATATCTTGGTAGACGTCTTTCATCTCTATCTCGTAAACTAAACTGTCCGTGTCGGTGAATAGTAGTTTGGCTTTGTCACCAAATTTTCGTTTGACGTAATCATAGTGAAACTCATACATCAATCGCTTGCTGATATCTAAGACTAATTTTTTAGCTCTTTTCTCAGACGTGACGAGTCGAACGTCAGTTCTCTTCCTGTGTTTTCCATTGATTTACCATACACGCAGTTGTTCATGAGTTTGAAGAAATCTTTTTCGAAATCGTTCTTGGCTCGAATTCTGAGATTCGTGTTGAGATCGATGTATTTTTTCATCCAAGGCTCTTCGTCGAATCGAATGATGTGATGTATGTCGACTAATTTCATCCCATAATCGACGTATTGTTTCAAATTCTCGCTGTAGACGACGTACTTACGTTTGTTAAATAAATTGGGAATGAGTTTTTCCCCGTCTCCTTCGTTTGGTTCCATTCATTCGGGAGCCAGCAGATAATCGTTGTGTAGATCGTGTAATTCTTCCGGATAGTTCAAATCGACTTCTAAAATGCAAGGATAGTCTCTCCATTTTTGCATCTCTTCCTGTTCCGTCACCCATTCGAAATTTCCAATCGGTAAAGGATGACTCATAGCCCAACTGTACAGATTATTAGCGTCCCAATACTGTATGCATTTATTCAACCGTTTTGAATCGAAACCTTCTTATATGTAGGGATTGTTAGCTTCAGAATATCTGTGGGAGATCATCAAGACGCCACCTCTCGCAGCCCTTTCGTACATGAGCAACATGTTCACGTTGGATAATAATTCCAATTGGACTTCGGTGGTCTTCAACAGAGCGTCCCACGCCAGACCGGGTGTGGTGAAATACCAAGCGGGATCCAGATCGTAATTTCGAAGACAGACGTCCCGAAAATTGTCAAACACGTCTGCCAAGAGCAGAACGTCAGTCTTCAGATAGAGATCATGATAATCTCTCATGGTTTTCATATTGAATGATTTTCACACGTTTTTGGCGTGTTCGTAATTCTCGTCAGAAATGTCGGATTCGTATAATTTCAAATAAAAATCTTCTTTCGACGGTAGTGTGGTGTCTTCAAATCTCTTTAGATCATTCATGTAATCGTAAGGATAGACTCCTTTCCTCAACATGACGTCTACTCGTTCTCTGAAATGTTCGCTCGTGATTTTAAATTTATCCTTGCTCATGTTATCGACTAATTTTTCCAGAGTGGTCGACATGAATTTAAAACTGTCAATGAAACTTATGCTTCTACGAATGGATTTTGTTTTTTCTTTCAACGTATCTCCATCGATTACTCTTTTCTTCTCCATGAGCTTCCACTTCACTGTTTGCGATGCAATTTAATTCTTTGTGGGAGGTGCCGAGATTTTTCACGAACAGATGACTGTCGTAACCCGAGAGATTGTGAAATATCACCGGATAGAAAACGGCATCTCGATATTTTAAATTACACATGCTGTGAGCCGGACCATGATACAGACCCGTGTAATGATCGTGGTTTCTGACCTTCTTATTTTCCTCCGAATTCTCGTCGAATGATTGTCTGCATATGTGACATTTGGTGGCTCTGTTATTTTCGTCCTGCTGCTCTCGCATGATGATCATTTTCACCGGAGTTTTGAATTTGTGATATAAGATTTGAATTTTCGATTCTAACTCTTCCACGAACCTTTGGGCTACGTCGTCGTCTTCGCACTGTTTCGTGTAGGTGAAGGGACCCATGTCGTGTTGCGAGTCGAAAGTGCATTTCACGTAAATGCAATAGCCCGAAGGTATGTGTTTTTGATATCTTTTGATGTAACTTTGAAGAGCGTTGGGTTGACAGGAACTCATTTTCGCGGTGAAACATTCGAAATCAGCGTACACGACGAATGGTACTTTTAACCTCCTATTGCGATTTTCAAACTTCACGATGGTGTTGCGTTTGGGCATTTCAATGGTGACACCTTGATTTTCATTGCAACATTTCTGATGTTTTGCTAACGATTTTTCGCTGTGAAACACGTTCATGCAGTTGCAACATAAACATATCTTATGTTCATGTTTATTATTTTGTCTTGACAGTAATCGGCTCGGATGTTTAACCCAACAATAAATACGATTGTCACCATTCGAAATCAATAATAAAATAATTGTATTTTCTCTTTCGAGATACGAAGTCTGTCTGAGAGGATAGATCGTTCGTTTTTCATCGTCGTATCCCAAGACGTTCACTGCTACGGTGGGATTTTGAGCCTCGAAATGTTCGATGTGTTTGAACTCTGTTGGAAAAGTCACTCCAGTCCAATCGAGATTTTTAGAAGTCTCCTCGTAACAAGAAACTCTATCGGTGCTCATTTTGACAGGGTATAAAGCGAAGGTGACTGCCCATTTAAAAGACTGATCATCTTTATTTCTCACGTTGACCACAGAGTGTTTTTTAGCTAAGAAATACGGTCATTTCACATAGGAAGACCCTTTCAACGAATCGTTTTTAGTTATATGAATTTCGAGTTTCAACACCTCATTGAACGTCCAATTACTACCTTCATGTTGATAATTCGCGAGAGACATCAACATCTTGTCTTTCATCTTTTCGAAAACGTCCGATAAATCTGAACCTCGAAATACAGGTTTGACGTTAGATCTGAAATATGCATTTTTCACGATGCTCTTGCCAGACTTCACGTCGATTTTATTCATCACGCAATGGAGTGTCATCTTAATTTTTAGTCCCACGTTCATGTGTTCGCAAAACAAATCCAATACTTCTTTCTTCACCCGTTCCATGTACAATTTCGGATCGATTTTCTTGAACGAGGGAACCACATCAAAAGTTTTAAAAACGCCTTTGATCGCACTCTCCCATTCTACAGGCTTCGATTGGAATAGTTCCGTGACGAGTCATGCTACATATTCTTCTCCTTTCCCTTCGTCGATTGCTCATGGAATTTTGCTCGATATATCTCGTTTGTCTAGAATCTGAAGTGCATCACTCGTTTTCGTTTTAGTTTTTCTTTTCTTTTCTTTTGAAACTTGAAGTTCTTCAACAGCTTTTCGTTTAGTCGTCTTCTTATTTTTCACAATCGAAACGTTTTTGGTTTTTTTGATGTCAGCATTTTGATTCCTTTTACTATCTTTTTCTTCTTCTCATTTTTCACAACCGATGCATTTTTTGACGTCGTTGCTATCAACATTTCGTTTACCTTTCTAGCATTTCACAAATATTCCTGTATGACTTCAATTTTTTTTTGATTTAGTTCTATGATTTCTGAAATGTGGAATTTTTAATAGTTTACAAATCTTGTTTAACTGAGGTACGGTTTTCTCATTTAAATTTTCCATTTTTTTATCTGTTTGCTCCATTTGTAAGAATATTTTTTTTCGAATTTTGTATTAAAATAATTTATTAAAAAGTTTTGTTTTTTTTACTCTTTATGTATAAAAAAGATTTTTTTTTTAATTTCAATTTTTTTCTTTAATGTGAAAAAGATTTTTTTTTAATTTCAATTTTTTCTTTAATGTTTTTTATTCAAAACAATTTACGATCGCTTTTATTTCTTGTTCGCAAAATGAACACGTTTTCTCGTCTCTAGAATAACATTCCTTACAATAACACAAATGTGCACATGGTACAAACAAAACGTTTGCGGATATGTTTTCGCAAAGCAGACATGTGTTCATATCACCCGATTCCTTCTCACTAGATGATAATAACTCGTCTGATTCTTTCATGAATCGAATCAAATCTTCTAAAGTCATGAATTGAGATAACGTCTTGTTTGTGTAATTCAATGTATTATACAATTGTTCCTTCATGTATCCAGATTGTAAAATACCCCTTAATAAACTCTTGTTTTTATTTCTTTCCCATTCTTCGTCTTCAATTTTAATCAATCCTAATGACTGGATCTTCTTCATATAATTGCAATGACCTTTGGTATTATTTATGTGTTCTACCAAAGGTCTGTCATTAGGTTCCCAATTCATTAAATGTATGTTGCATCAAAAACATTTAACTCTGTCACTTTTACCCACATAAATTAAACCCGCAGCAGCTAAATCTTTAGGTTTTTTAGCAAGATGTGAAGGCCAATTTTTAAACGTTTGAAGTCTTGCACGTTCTAAACTATAATTCAGATGTTCGGACTTGATCATTGTTTTTACCTCAAAATTGGGTTTGTAAGAATATTTTTTTTTTCGAATTTTGTATTTAATGATAATTTGTTAAAAAGTTTAAAATTGTTTATATATGTTTTAATTCCTTCAAAAAAAATTAATCAATTTTATGTTCTTAACGTGAAAAAAATTGAATTAATACGAGAAAAAAAGGATGTTAAATTTAACTTTTTATTTATATATAAAGAGAAAAAAAAATTTTACAAAAAAAATTTTCACATTAAAGAAAATTAAAATTAAAAAACTTTTTTTTATATATATATAAAGAGCAAAAAAAACCCAAACTTTTTTAACAAATTATTATTTAAATACAAAATTTAAAATATACATTATTTGCAAGAATTCATAAAACAAAAAAACAAATAATCGATCATGACAACAACATCTAAAAGATGCGAATTGAAATTGAAACGAGTCGAAACATGTAAGAAATTCGGTTTTAAAATCTATAGATTACAACGACACGATCCCATCGAATTGAACGAGGTCGAGACGAAGGGCTTAAAGCACAAATATGACAAATCTCGCATGCCTTTGAAATTGGACGAAGCCACGCTCGATTTGTTTTACGAGTACCAAAGCGATCTACAGAAAATCGTCATCGCCAAAGATCAAGAATTCGACAAGGACGATTTGATGTTGCCCTATGGAAGTTACATATTTCCAAACATCTCACTCGAACTCGTGAACAAATTGGGTGGTGAGAGCGCATTGACCGAAGTAACAAAACTAAAAAAAGTAAAGATAAACATTCAACACATTTTCGAAAAAGGAGAAGAAACGAGTGTCAACATGCTAATAACGGACTTGGAAATATAAACAATAGAGAGATTGATTTTTTAGCTAAGAAGAAGGAAAAAAAAAAGTAATGAGATCATCTTTAGATCTCATTACTTTTTTTTTGTTTTTGTTTTCCTTCTTCACTATTACCCATAAATTATAATAACGTTTCCTTTTTTCTTAAATTTCAGCGTCGATTCTTCTTTTCTTTTTTTCTTTTTTTTGTGATATGCTACGTTTTTATAACAACACATTTGTTTATCCGAATCATAATTATGAACGAATGGTGTGCATCTCTTGGTAGCACTCACATCATTTCCATTCTCTTCAGAAGGTAGTGGTAACGGTGGAAAACGTCTCATTCTTTCAAATTTCAACCGCCTATCCCGATCTTTATTTAACTCTTTTATCAGTTCTTTCCTAAGATATCCATCATTAGCGTCTAATTGTTTTTCCACATCTTCTTCCCATTTCAACCATCTATCCTGCTCTTTTATCAGTTCTTTCCTAAGATATCCATCATTAGCGTCTAATTGTTTTTCCACATCTTTTTCCCACACTATCTTGCGATATTCATCCTTAGCGTCTAATCGTTTTTCCACATCTTTTTCGCACTCTATCTTGCAGTATTCATCATTATCGTCTAATTGTTTTTCCACCTTTTTATCCATTTTATATGTTATTTTATACTTTCTATGATTTATATTTTATATAATTATATAATTCTTTTATATTATAATAACATATTCAAAATCGGTATATTCTTAAATGGCGAATTCTCACCAAACAACAAACCCTTGCCGAGTCGCTCGACGTTCTGTCCACTCTTCAGGTAGAGACCATTTCCACTCAAAGAGTTGTCACCTCTAACGGGTTTTAGATACAATCCTTTACCGCTGTCATCTACGTGGACGCGACACACGGCTCCTCCCTTCTTCAAAAACAGTCTGCTGCCACCCATTAATTTCCCTACTGCCGAACTCGCGAGTCCCGTGAGAGCTCCCACGCCGAGAGACTTTCCGGGAAAGGGTAATGCCTTTGCGGCGAAGGGTAATGCTTTTGCGCCGATTCCTGCCAATAGCGGTACGAAACCGCCTTTCATTCTCAAGTTGTATCTCAATTGAGCGGGACTCAATCTCACCGTCAACCCTCTTCCATCACGAATCGCTTTCTCCATCCTTTTGATTTGACTTCTGGTCCAGGCAATCGAATCCTGGCCGCCTCTCGTCAGATCTTCGTGAGTGAATTTGAATCTCACCGCCTCGCCTCGAGTTGTTAACGCTCTCTTAAGTTTCTTCCTCTGTCCTGCGGATATGTTCACGTTTTTAATCACGTATTCTGTCATAATTCTTTTTTTTTTTAAATATATTTTCTTCAATTGTTTTCTTGTTTTAATGATAATTATATATATTAAATAATTTTTGTAAAATTAATATTGCATTTTTTTTATTTTTGTTATTTATATATATACACAATATTTTTTTTTTTGCTTTTATATTTCTCTTATGTGAAATCGTATCGTCACTCTCTCTCCGCGAAGATCTAACAGTTCACCATTTTGATCTGTCAACGTGGTTTTGAGACTATACAACATGTCTAAAATCACTGGTAGATAAACTAAATTTCGAGGTCGCTCCACGATCTTATAACCCGGCGACACGTTTGGAAAGAAGGAATAGATCGTCGGTTGAGCGCTACCATTCACGTAGCTTCCAGCAATCACATCCACGTTCACCAGAATGCTATTGACTGTGAGAATGTCGACCGTATTTTCAGATGCCGCGTGGCCTCGATACATCTTTCGATCGAATCCCAACATCTTGCCTATAGAATCTTCCAAATCCAACATGGTCTGTAAGGTATTAGGGTTGGGAGCGAGTCTGATCTTGTTGCTTCCCTTTCCATCCGTCTTCATTCGCGTCTGAATGTAATTGTTCAAATCGTCTATGTCGTAACTTCCTTTGGGAATTCGAATCTCCAACCAATCCACTCCGTCGGAATACTTGAACGAGTTATTCTTTTCGGTGACGTTGGGAAAGGAATAATAAGTCTCCAGATTCACCAACGCCATCTCGTATCTTTTCTCTCTATTCAGTTCGATGGAAGGTTCGAATTTCGTCGCAAATCGAATCGAATCGCCACTCACCACGATTTGAATGGATTGTTTTGCAGCCGTATTCTCGGCTATCCGTTCTAACAATTCTCCTTGTTCGAACATTATATTTTAATTTTATTTTTTTTTTAAAACTAATCATTTGAAGATTTATTACTTTCTAAATTTTTTTTTGTTTCACGCTCTATCTTATTATCATCAGAAACATAAAGCTTGTCGAATCCGCACCGATATTTTCCGCGATTAAATTCGCTAGTCAAATCGATCACGACAAAATTGTAAAGTCCTCCATCCCAAACCCTCTTACAGAATCTCCTGAATTCCGCCGCGCTCATGTCGTTTGCGACGTGATCGCCGTAGATGTGATTGAGATTCTTGAGATCTTGGCGAAAGAGACATAGAAAATTAGCGTTCTCCCTTATCGTCTGTCTGGGCAATCGAAAATAATTCTGCGACAGATAGAAACAGTCCACGTTGCTGTGTCGGCCCCTAACATAATACGATTCGCATCGGTTCTGTCTCTCCAAAAGCAGATCGTCGAAAATCATGAGATTCGTATCTTCCGATTTCAATTCTCTAGGATCCGGAACGTCGCTACCGCTCTCATAAAATCGACACTGGACGTTCGAAGATGCGTTTCTCTTCATCAATTCCATCGCCGCACCGTCCAAAATGGTCGAAAGAGGAGCTTCACTTTTGTCGAATTCCTCCCTACTGTCAAAGATTCTGGCTATGACGTCCTTGGGCAATCTACGATCCATGCACTCTCGAAGCAATCTGCAAGCTCTTGCCAAACACAAACAATCTGTCGTAATCCAATCAGTCGGGTCGGGACAACATATTCCTCAACAGATTGGACTTTCCACAATTTGATTTTCCCACTATCAAGCCTCTTATGCTTTTGGGAAAGAACTCATTATTCGACCTCTTGGTCGCGGCGTCGTTCCAAGACATATCTTTAATGTTCATCTTCGTTTATTTTTTTGTTTGTTATTTCAGATTTTTTTCAAACACAATTTATATGTTTTTTTCAAACTCAGTTGTTTAATATTATTATTTATTTATATTACACCGTCGCGAGTTCTCTTCAATCCGGATCCACTCGTCATTTTGACTAAATCTTGTATGGGTACCACAGCATCCTTAAAATCTTTCCAACTTTTCGGCTTTCGCTCTAACGCAGCTCGCTTCGCCGGTGAACTGATCAACTTGTCGATCAACGCGTCGGCTGCCCTCTTGCCAGCCACAGAAGCTATCCTACCACTGGCTTCGGAAGCGGCATTCTTACCAGCATCCAAACCCGTCTTCTTACCGACCTCAAACGCGGTCGATGCGAGTTTTCTACCCGCATCGCTCGTGAACGCTCGCATTATAGAATCGACGATGCCAGAACCGCCTTGAACGTAAGTTCTGACGTATCCCCTGTTCTTTATCACCAACATATTTTTATTTTATAATATATTTTGTTTTTTCACTGGTAAATCGTTTGTTGTTTAAATACTTTTATTATTCTAGTGTAAAAATTCACTGTTTTTATTTTATATATTTTTGTTTGTTTGTTTGTTTCTCTCTACTTATTATATATACAATCCTTCAATTCGTTCATCAGCCTTTTATAATGGTTTTTATTCAAAACCTTCTGTCTTAACAATTCGTCACATATGCTAACTATCTCATTATGTAGTCCTGTGTTACCAGCGCGTCTACTCGCCATCAACAAACTCAATCTCTGAGACAGAGCGTCAGAATCGCTCGGAAGAAAAGTGGTTTTCACCCCTTTACCAGTCACCGATTCGACGAACTTCTTATTCATATCCCATATGGGTTTCACCACTTTCGTCCACTTGTAACCTCTGTTGGCTTTGGGTCTTTGGGTCTAGTCTCTCTGGCATCGTTATTTCTCAGCATGGCCTGGGTCTGAACCAGAATGTCGCCGTAATTGTCGAAATCCTGTTCCGTGTAAACTCCAGGCTTGTCAAAAAGGAGCAATTTGCACAGTCCATCAGTTATTTTATACTTTTTCGAACCGACAATTAAATCTTCGTCATCTATTTCCACTTCTGTGTCGCCTACAAAAGTTCTACCGTTAGAATCCTTATAAATTCCATACAACAGATCTCTCTTACCGCCATCCTCGGACGATGCGACGCTATCAGTGGTGATAGTCGAAGCTGTATCGTCGCTCACGTCGGTTTGAATCCCCGTGGGAACGTAATCCGGTGTAGATTGAAAGGAATACCGATTTCCAAAACTACCGGGCAACGAACCCATTCTCAAAGAACTCTCTTTTATAGGTCTCAATTCTTCGACTATCTCGTTCTTGCTTCGCTCTTGAACATCCGTCACGGGTTTAAATATTTTTGTGGTTTCGCGTCTGAGTTCCATCTCTCCGAGACGTCTGCTTCTGTCAGCCCATTGAATGCTCTTCTTGGCACGTTCATATTCGCCTAAAATTTGATCTCGACGTTTAGCATCCATCTGTAAAAACATTTTTCGTTTTTAATTGTTAATGTTCCTTTGAGTATGCTAATGTGAGTTATTTATTATTTTCAAAATTAAATGTATAATTATTTTTTTATGTTTTAAGTAAATAAAATCTTCTGTCTTTAATATAATAACTAAAAAAATTCATATCTCATATTTATATTTTATTTCTCTCTCCTATATATATCAATCACTTTTTTTTATTTCCTCGACCTTCAATTTGATAGGTCACGTGACCACCTTCTCGAAACTTCGATTTTTCTCATGGGTGTGACCCCCCACTCCCACGACGAGGGGAATAACTTTGTATGATTAAGTTTATGAGAATCAAGCAATCTGATTGGTTAATTAGCAGGTCACGTGACCACCTTCAGAGCCTCAAAAACCGTTTGCCGATTCTGGGACACTGCTCCAGAATCGGCAAACCACCTTTTTTGATGCTGTCTTAGAATCGGCAAAGTTTTTTTTTCGCGTTCACCAACGATAGATTGAAGGTCTAATCCGCAATGGGAACGTCGACAAAAATGTTAAGTAAAAAAAAAAGTGAAAAATGTACAATTTCATACATTTTTTACTTTTTGAAAAACTTGTACATTCGACACGTTCGCCAACGGGTATTTGAACGTTAAAAGTGCAATCTAGGAGTCTCAAAATAATAGCCGATTCTGGAGCACTATGAAAAAATGACATTTTTGTGAACAAGCGTGTGATTTAACACTGAATCCTACGATGGTAAACGCACCATGTACGTGTACGTCTACGGTAGATGTACAAAGTGCTCGTGAATCGGCATTTATTACCTACTTCCAAGGATAATGGCAAAGGCGGCGAAAGCTCCAAAAACGTGGGGGTGGGGGTGGGGGGGTCTCACCTTTCTTGGTACCGCAAGAGTGTAGAATGGGAAATATTTTTTCTTCGGGGGGGGGGGGGGGCAATGGTGGCGGGGCGGTGTATTCATACAAAATATATAAATTTATATACGCTACCCCTCACCCTTGAACCCTCCCTATTTAAGACACTAACCTCAGCGTATTTATTTTGTTTTGTTTTCACTGAACTCTGGTGTATCTTCCATATCAATTCAATGGCAGTAATTGGAAGAGGCCATATTCGTTATTTGTGGGTAAACCAATTCATATTTTCAACGTTCAGCCTCAAGGCTGCACGTTGAAAATATTGATATTAATCTTCTCCACACATTCACTTACCAGATATCATACTTAATGAATTTATAAATTATCATGCCCATGGACCGGAAAAGCGGCCTCTCGGGTTCAAAGGGCTAATCATAAATTTGAAACCGTCCTTTGAAATATTACGTCCCATTTGGAGCTTTCTATTTTTATTCAATAAAATCTTGAAAATCAATGTGGTCATATATGTATAGGTGATGTGTAGTGATTATAGGGGTTGTGTACATCATGTCTGAAAATGCCGTACGGGTACCTATAATTGGTATAAAAAGTATGTGTGTGTGTGTGGGGGGGGGGGGGGGGGGGCACTTGCCTCATTTGCCCCCCCCCCCCCGCTCCGCCGCCCCTGTATAATGAAATGGTGATATGTGTATAGACCCCTGCAATGTGGTCATATATGTATAGGTGATGTACAGTGACCATAGGGGTTGTGTACGTTATGTCTGAAAATGCCGTTCGGGTACCTATAATTGGTGAAAAAAGTGGGGGGGGGGGGCACTTGCCCCAATGCTCCCCCTCCCTCTCCAGGCTCCGCCGCCCCTGCATAATGGAATGGTTTGAAACGCAGTTTTTGAATGACGAGCAATTAATGACGGCGATGAATGAGGATTGGTTTGAGGAAGAGAGAGTTGTACAGAAAATTCAACGCAAACTAAGGTTCAGAGTCATAAGAAGATAAGTTGTAGAAGAGATAGTTCAGCTACACGAGTATCGCGGCATTCCCTAGTGGGGGAAGTTGTAGAAGAGATAGTTCAGCTACACGAGTATCGCGGCATTCCCCAGTGGGGGAAGTTGTAGAAGAGATAGTTCAGCTACACGTGTATCGCGGCATTCCCCAGTGGGGGACGTTGTAGAAAAGATAGTTCAGCTACACGAGTATCGCGGCATTCCCTAGTGGGGGAAGTTGTAGAAGAGATAGTTCAGCTACACGAGTATCGCGGCATTCCCCAGTGGGGGAAGTTGTAGAAGAGATAGTTCAGCTACACGAGTATCGCGGCATTCCCTAGTGGGGGAAGTTGTAGAAGAGATAGTTCAGCTACACGAGTATCGCAGCATTCCCTAGTGGGGGAAGTTGTAGAAGAGATAGTTCAGCTACACGAGTATCGCGGCATTCCCCAGTGGGGGAAGCTGAGACGTTCGGATACCTGAACAACGTGGAGAGGAAACTTGCGGCATTGAAAAGAATGAGAAACAATAACACTATTACAGATCTAATAGTGCATCCGATAAAGCCCATTCTTCGCGGGTTCGCCCAATAAATTGGTTTTATCGACTGTACTATCAGACCCCTTTCACCAGGGTACAGATTCCGTCTATAATATACTCCAAATAGCCTAAAATCTGCTTTGGGAAATAGATTTTACAGCGCTCCAAAGAGGACCACCATTTTAGCATGTCCGGTATAGCATACTTGAGGGCCGTCTGTGCCTATTTATTGGTGCAAACTGTGTTAGTCAATACACTTCTTATGATGGTTATACCAGAATCTTGTCTGAGTGAAATTGAGGCTTTAACGTCTAGTTACTGTCATTCGGTCGAGACTTCCTTGTTGGTCCACGCGTTGACACGGAATGCGGTTCTGAAAAGGAAATTCCTGTATGCACCAATGTGTCTGAGCTGGATCAATTGAAATAGGATGATGTCAATGAGTTGTGGAATCTGTGCGATGGAGTCAGAAGCAAATCAGTTCCCCAACCGGATATGCTAGGGGAAGCAGTAATGAGCTTGTGAAATTAGAAGATTGCCTCTCGCAGTGTATCTCTAGGTAAGTTCAGAATCCCAAACTGCGAAGCTCTGGCTTCAGAATGTAGAGTATGTAGACCCCCTGTAGAACTTCATCAGAGCAAAGTGAAGGCGGTCTGACTAGCGGTAGGGTTTGTTTTCCGATTCTGTCCGTTTTCGGTAGGCTCTCAGCATTCGTAGGTGTGCTGAAATTCACAATTCAATGTCAACAATCACAAACGTTAAACATGTTACAAGTGAACAGCATGCTGGTATGAGTACCACTCGAACCAGGGGGATGGGGTGTTATTCAGATACCCTGAGTATTTCCGAATGGTTTGACCATCACGATCCCTTTGATTTAAATTAGAATCGTTTAAGGTCACCCTCTACTGGGTTGTTTGACGTAGACAAGGATCAAATAAACTGTCAGGAAACCGAGTCTATGGGTTATAGTATTCATAAAACTCTTGACTGTCAGAACTTATTGAAAACGCCAATGGAACGAAGCATGCAGATCAAAGAATTGAATCATATCATTCATTGTGTTACGGTCGACAACCAGAAAGTTTGGATAAATCCGACGATCCTGCTTTCTCGCTCGACTTGATCGCCATCGCTCAGAGGGGCGAGAATACGGAACATCCTTTTTTAATACGAGCTCGCGGTAGTCCCAACGTCTTTATTTAAGGATAAAGAAATGCGAAAACCCACGAAAGTTCAACTAGCAAATGCGACGACCAATTCAGTAGAGACCGCGGACCCTCCCGGTAACCTTACCAGGTAACCTTACTCCTGTCGTCGATGGTTCGTACGCAGATGTGATTCGTCAGTACACCACTTATGTTCAATCGAGAAAAAGACCGAACGGATTCGCGTTCGAACTGTCATTTTTTATCGAATTGAACGAGAAACCGAAGGCTTCGAGTTCAATATTATCCCACCGCCCAAATCGATCGAGTGCGGTAAAAATGACAGTTCGAACGTGTATGCTGTTCTGTATTTATTGCACGCCTATAGTTTACTAAAAAAATATTAAAAACACAAATTACTGCCAAAAATAACCCAAACGTAAAAAAACAAATAGTTAAATAATCCGCGCACGTGATCTGTATTGTTCAAGAATAATACGAAAAAATGATTGTTCGTTTCGGCTTTTGCAGGAAAAGCCTGTATTTTATTAAAATAAAAGCATAGGCGTGCAATAAATAGGAAGTATTGGATAGTATTTGGTGTGTATGAGGATGCACCATCGATTAGAGATGGGCGGAATTGGAATTTTGAATTAGTATCGTTTCGGTATTTTTATGATACAATGGCATCGGTTTTTATTCGGTATCTGACTTAACTGAGATTTCTTGATAGTATCAAAGGCGAATTCACACCAGGAAAATACAGAATAAGTTGTTCTTGTAGCATTCTACCACAGTGCCACAAATACCATTGCCAATGTGCTCAATATTTGCATTCTTTTCCCAACACAAATCATATCTATACCAATTTTGTGACTTGTTCCAAACACACCTTAACCTTTAAAGGCCTATTTCAGGCATTTGCGATCTCATAGCATGTGCCCTTAACATGTCATCATTAGGACGACTTGCTGACAATAAACAAATCACATGGGCAATGATTTCTAGTCAAGTTTTGGCTGCCTTAACAGGCAGCCAAGACTTGACTAAAAATCACTGCTAAGCAACTGGACATATACATGTTGTAGTCCGGTGGGAACTCAGGAAACTGCCCATACCCTTAAGGCTTAACAAAACTGAAAAAGAAAATTAGTGCTTTCTTTAATGATAATGAACACTTCAACTGCCATCAACCCCCAACAAGGCCTTATAAATACAAAATGTAGGAAAACGCGAAAATATAAATGGCTTCGGTATTCAATGATTGATTCGGTTCGTTTTTTTCGGTATCACCATGCTTTCGGTATCGGTTCGGATTTTCGGTTCATTGCCCATCTCAGCCATCGATAAAAGACACCAAACATCGAAGGAGATATGGGAAAACATGCGCCGATATACGACTCACTGTATCGCAGCAAGTCCACGCGTATCAGCGAGCATTATTGGGAAAACATGCGCCGATATACGACTCACTGTATCGCAGCAAGTCGGCGCGTATCAACGAGCATTATTGTGAAAACATGCACCGATATACGACTCACTGTATCGCAGCAAGTCGGCGCGCGTATCAGCGAGCATTATTTTGCGAATGCAAAGAACAAAACGCAATTTATTAAATTGTTGAGTTCATCGCTAGAAAAGGACAGCCTCGAAATAGCTTCGAGTGGAACACGGGTTGTCGTTGTTGCCGATGACATCATTGGGGTATATATATGGCGGATATGTTTTTCCGACCAGAGGTACATATATCTGGGGGCGACACCCATACAGAATTGCGATGTCGTTTCCTCAATTGGTCAAGCTGTAAAATTACACATTATTTTTAATCATGCGTGAAGCGGCTGTGACACTACAGCGGCATCCTTTTTTCAGGCAGGGAAAATGAAATCTCAAGAAAATAGAGAATTAATGTCTAAAGTAAACGATGTTGCTTCTTCCCCCGAAGATGTTGGTACAGTGGGTCTCAGCTTCATCCAAATTCTTCATGGAGCGAGAGCTGGGGAATCACTAGGGAAGGCTCTGTTACGTCAATCACCAACATAGAGATTGCATATTTCCACTCTTTGTGTGTGCATCTGTACATTTCGGTTGGGATTCGTTGTCCAATTATGTTTTACCTTTTACCCAACGCAGACGATATCAAAATTTATTATTTTAAATATCATTTTTTTAAATTTTTCAAAAAATTTCAACAAAACCATATCATGTGACCCCTCGTTGAAACGAGCTGGACGAGCTCGTTCCAGCGAGGGGTCACATGATATGGTTTGTTGAAATATTTTGAAAAATAATATTTTTTCAACTGCTGAATTTGCATATTATGTGGGCGGATTCAGGCGATTCGTTGGGTAAAGGGTTAACATCATCCTTCGACCCCTTGGTCTGAAGCTGATATGAAGTTACCTCGGGCCCATATCACGACCGATATCAAACTAACCAAGTAATAACTTCTAATTCATCATACACAATATGGGGGGGGGGGGGGGGGGCAATACTCCCCCCCCAACCCCCAAAAGCACACATTACAAAAAGAATTTCAAATTCATCACGACTGGATATGAAATTTCGTAACCTCGTTAATATTGATCTGAATCTCGGCAAACCTCGGCCGGACCGATTTGAAAACAATTTTTAACCCTTTACCAAACATGAAAAGCAGGAGACACTTGCAAACAAAATTCTTGAATAACTAATTTGTTTAATTTTTTGGCTCAAAAACATAGGTTTTGACCCCTCATTGGAACGAGCTCGTTCCAAAGAGGACTCGTAACATATGTTTTTGAGACAAAAAATGAAAATATAATGAAAATTATTGGCGATTTTTGAGAATAGTGCTGGAAGGTTTTTGCCATTACGTTGGGTAAAGGGTTAAAAAGTAAACTCAAGAATCTTTTCTTCTCGAAACATTATCTGCAAGAAATTTGCGATACAAGTGCAGGGTCTTCCAAATGAACATACACTGCAAAAAATATAGATTCTCTTTAGAACCAAAACTGGTTCTAATCTTGTCCCTGAGATGGAACCAGTTCTGTTTAAACAGTATTTATTTCAAATCAAATAAATTTACAAAGATTAGCATTCAATTTTAACAGAATATTATATGAACTGAAGTAGATTCAGCAGTAAACTTGGAGCTTATTCAACGCAGTCGCCAAACATTTTGAAACAAAGGAGATATGAACAGTTGGCATATCGAACCAGTCTTGGTTCTGTATAGAACCAAACCTGGTTCGATATGCCAACTGTTCATATCTCCTTTGCTTAACAATGATTTGAGGCAACCTCGTATAAGCTCTAAACTTACGGCTGAAACCCCCTCAATTTATGTTTAACTCTCTTAATATTTAATGTTAATCTTTATAAATTTATCTCATTTGAAATAAATACTGTTTAAACAGAACTGGTTCCATCTCAGGGACAAGATTAGAACCGGTTTTGGTTCTAAAGAGAACCTATATTTCTGCAGTGTAAATTGTATACAACTGCTTTGAGTTTGATATTTGGTAAAATTTACGCAGATTCAAACTAAAATAAATTGGAGGGGCCAGAACAGGTCCATTAGTCTCGCGCACGATTCTAAATTCTCATTTTAGCATTTTATGATTTGGTTTTAATGGCTTCGTGCATAGAGTAGGTTAGCCTATTTGTACTGGGCGGGGAACAATGTTCTGTGGGTGATTTATTACAATTATTTCAGGGCAATTAAGTTTATATGATAAAGAAAACTGATAATCATCATCATCATCATCATCATCATCATCATCAATAACAAAATGTATCGATCAGATTTCCAGTCTGTCCAAAGCGCGCTTTTATGATTTTGATATATTCGATTTTTAAAGTTCGAGATTTAGCTGGTTGGTGCCTGTTACAGTTTCACACGTACATATACCTTTAACGTGGAGATAAATTATCGCGCTGTCGACAGAAATGAAAATCAGTTGAATTATCCTACGGAAAATGTTGGATTTTGAGTGAACGCAGGAGAGGTTTGGGAGACAAAATGGAACTCAAATTTTACGTGTGACTGTCGTGTTGCACATTGGAACTGAACACCTTACTCAGACTCAGAATGAGTGAATTACCACTAAAATACTCGTGGGATGAAGTTTTCACCCAGACAATAACAGTCGATTCTTGGGGTAATGCGTGGAAAGAACCAGTACAGTTTTAGCCAAGAGATCTCCGGGTTCAACCCGGAGGGCCCATGGCTGAAACTTTGCTTGTTGTTCTAATGCTTTTTCACAGGCAAGGATTTTTTGTCTGAGTGGAGATAACACACCACGAGTGATTTAGTAACAATCCACTCCCCATTAACTGTAGGTGACTAAAGTATCCTTACAAACACATATAGGACAAGATGAACTTGTTTTACTCAATAATGTTTCCGCGAAGCACTGGGTTTTTATTTTAATTTGACAGTAAAAACTGCTTCTTGAGTCATTTTCAATCATACAAACAGCAACCAGTAAATCTCTGATTGCTCGATGAGGGATTACTCGCAACTTCAGTAATCATAACTGATTTTTGCTGTTTGTAGCGGATCTTCGGCTCATAAACACCCTCCACAATGTGATACTGGGATCCTGGAAACAAACGACAGGGTCATATAGGAGTTCATTGTCTTCTCAAGGTGTCTAGTAAAACCGAAGAGGAATTATGATTTACTATACTTTTAATGAAAAAATATAATGAGATGCTATGATGTATGATAACGAAAGTTGCTTGTCAACCCTCATTGTATATCTGATATGTGTGTTCTTCAACTTATTTTTCTAAGTGGTTCGTAGACACTCAATACTTCCGTGACAGGCAAGCCCCTTTCGACCCTCTGTGACTGTATACTATTTGGTAGCTGCATGTCAGGCTGGATGGTCAGTAGTGTTGGGATGACTTTATGTAGGTCGTTGACTGGACCCTCGGGTGAAGACCAGAGCGAGAGGGGTTCCTCTCACAAAGGTGCTACCTCTCCCCGAGGGCGCTGTAGTGTTTTTCAGGCAAGTATAGTCTGCCACTTCGAAGTTGAGTCGTGGAGCGGTGGTGGGCCATCATTGGCAAGTAAAGTCTGTCTCAAACTGAGGCTGTTTAATCAATTTCCGCTTGTTCAGTTTGATATTTTGGATAGACGACAACAACGGCCCCTTTCGGGAACCACCCATAGAGAGACCCGAACTTTCCTGGTTCGGGGGCAGGCCTGCACTGGAACCTATTTGGATGGGTCAAGATGCGCTATACAGACGCTTACGAAAAGGGGCAGAGGCGGGGCGCAGGATCAACGCTCACCTCCCTTGAAGTGGGTGACCAATTCTAGGGATGGAGCGGAGGATGTTCAGAGTCCATAGCGGTTACTGTTTTCCATAACGTTTTTAGGTTCCATAGCGGTTATTGGGGTGCTGGCGACCAAAAAGAAAGCATCTCTGTGTACCTGCTAAAAGAAGAAGACAGAATTAGTTTGATAAACAAAGAATAATGAAAAAAGAGAGAAACAGAAAGAGTTCGTAATTTGCCATTTTTCTCTTACCAGTTTTTGATTGTATTAGGGCGATGAGTTATTAGTGGTTTAGTTGAGTCGGTGAGGACAGCCCTTCCTGGTTGAAGGTCACGGCGATGAGTTATTAGTGGTTTAGTTGAGTCGATGAGGACAGCCCTTCCTGGTTGAAGGTCACGGCAGAGCCGTTATTACTGCCTGTTTATTCGCCTTCCCTTTACCGATTTTGCTGGTTTACAGTTCCCAAGGAAAGCACAGGTATACAGAGTAGGATATACAAAGATACAGGGACTAGATAATAATGGGACCAGTAGGCGGAAGCCAATGAACCTTGACACCCTGAAAGTGGGTTATAGCAACATCCAGGGTCTCCACCGGAAAGTAAGTGAAATTGCTACATTGATTGAGGCAGAGGAGTTTGGCGTCATGGGCTTAAGCGAAAGACACGAGGAACGGGTAGACCAAGTAAGGGGGTACGTATGGATAGGTGTAGGGCGCACGGAAGGCCAGAAAAAAGGGGGAGGGGTAGGCATGTACATTAAAGAGAATTTAAAACCATCGCTGATCACAGACCTGGAAAACATCAGCACCCCGGCTGAGGTATCGAAAGAAAATGGCTGGGTAAGGATCAGTCTGAAAAACAAAAGTATTGCCCTTGGGGTTGTGTATTGTGAGGTGGAGGGAAGCAAACCTGAATGGAATGATTCGATATACTCAACACTAAGGTCCTATATCACCGAATTACAATACAAGGGGCTCGGTATAATTCTGATGGGTGACTTTAATGGCCACATAGGTAATGATGAAGAAGGCATATAGGGTGGGGACAATAAAGTCAACAGGAATGGAAGGAAGCTGTTGCACTTCACAAACGAGCTCGGTCTGAAGATTCTGAACACGGACGCGAGGTGTAAGGGGAAATGGACCTGGGAGAGGAACGACAGAAAATCAATAATCGACTACATCCTCACAGATATTAATTTATGGAGGGATGTGATAGGGGTAGAAGTGGATGATGAGGGTAAAATGGAGGTGGATGGTGATCACAACTTGATTACAGGGACGATCAGGGCCAAAACTCTAATAAAAAGCAAAGGAAGCTCTAAGGAGATTTGGGAACTCAAAAAGATGCTGACTGGGCGAAGTTCAATGAAAAACTGAAACCAAAGCTTGCAACCGTACCCAAGAGGGGCAGTGTCCAGAAGATGGCCGACGTCATAGTTGGTGCCTGGTGGAGGCAGGAAAGGAAAGTGTAGGAAAGGTCAGGGTGCCAACACGGGAACTTGGGTACAGAGTGAACGAAGAACTGAAAAGGGCCATAAAGGGAAGAAAAGCTAAATGTGCTGCATACAGGAGAAGTAGAAAACTTAAGGGTGCCGAAAGCAATGAGGCCACAGTTGCTAAGGAAGAATACCACGAAGCACGAAATAAAGTAACTAAGATTAAAGACGATAATCGGAGAGTACGAAATAGCAGTCTTATTAGGGCGATAAGAACGACAGGGGGGTCGAGTTCGAACGTATTTTGGAAATGGGTGAATAAACGTAACAAAGGAAGTAACCCACAGAGTATTAAAGTAGATGGCAGAGTTACAGACGAGCAAGATCAAGTCGCATCAGAACTAGTCAAGCACTGGGAAAAGGTAAACGATAAGCGATGGGGCATGGGGAGCCCACCAGAGTGTCCGAATCAGGTCGTGGAAAACCTATCGAGCTTCGTGTGCAACGAAATTAAAACGGAGGAGGTGCGAAAGGTGATATCAAAATTAAGGGATGGAAAAGCGGGAGAAGTGGATGAAATTCCTAACGAGTTTATCAAAAAGGGGGAGAGGAACTCGTAGAAAGCCTAACTGCCCTATTCAATCTAGCCATAGAAAATCAAGAGGTCCCAAAGGAGTGGAGAGAAAGTAAAGTGACATTTATTCACAAAAAGGGGGAAAAGAGTTTTGGATAACTATCGAGGGATCTCTGTCAGTAGCAACATAGGAAAGGTTTTCTGTAAAGTCCTGTATGGGCGACTAGAGGAGGTGATTGAGGAGAAGGGGTTTTTTGGGAGAAATCCAGAATGGCTTCAGGAAGGGAAGGAGATTTGCTGACCATCTTTTTACACTATCCCAAATGATAGAATCCGCGAAAGCAAAAAAGAAAAAAGATGTTTATGACCTTTTTGGATATCAAAAAGGCATACGATAGAGTATGGAGGGAAGGCATGTGGCGCACGCTGGAGGCTATGGGCTTAGGAGGCGAGTTTGTTGGAATTATGAAAGCATTATATAAAGGTGTACAGAGTGAACTTAGCCTGGGAAACATTACAACGAAACGTGTGCCTATGGAGATAGGCCTAAAACAGGGGTGTATCCTTTCGCCGATCCTGTTTGCATTGTACATCAAAGGTTTAGGAGATGAACTCCTGCGTAGCGAGGAAGGGGTAGCAGTTGGGGACTTGAAGATCCCAGGGCTATTTTTTGCAGACGATATGGTTCTAGTGTCAGAAAGCGAAGAGGGGCTAACGAAAATGCTGGGAATTGTTGGGAAATATGGGAGCAAATGGAGACTCGAACTTAATGAAAGCAAGAGCAAAGTTATACCTGTGGGCCGCAAAGTGGACCCCACTCGAAGGTGGAGAGTGGGTGAGTTCTGCATTCCGGAAGGGAGCAGCAAACTTCTCAGTGTGGGAGAGACAGGTGATTACGAGTATTTGGGGGTAAATATAAACATTACAGGAAGAGGCATCTACCGGAACCACACAAATAAATTGATTCTGAAGGGGAATCCTTAACCAAATGAAACTTATAGGGAGAAACAGTTTCAATAAGGTTTTCGTGGGGAAAACCATTTGGGAAATGGTGGGGCTGCCAAGTATAACATACGGTACGGAAGTGGTACCCCTAAACCAGACGGCCGTAAAGAGCTTGGAAATCCTGCAGAACGATGCAGGCCGATGGATAACGGGGTCGAGTAATGCCGCAGCGCTAGAAGCAATCAGGGGTGAGCTTGGGTGGATGAGGATCAAGGACAGGATAGACCTGTTGAAGCTCGGTTATCTTAATTATTTGGTAAATCTCCCCGACAGCCGATGGTGTAAAGTAATGTTCCTGAGAATTTTCAACTCAAATATCAAAACGGGGTGGATGGTCCAAGTGAGGGAGCTAGTAGAGAACTACTCATTGGAGATCTCGGACCTGGACGTTGGGGCAAACCAGGGTAAAAAAAATCGTCAGAGAAAGGGTCATGGAGGATTGTAACCGTAATTGGCGAGAGGGGGTCAAATCAAAGAGGTCGTTGGGTGGCCTGCGTGATAAAGAAAAGCCAGGTTTTGAAGAGTACCCTGATGGCACCTTTGGGGGGTCACTGTTGTTCAAGCTGAGGTCGCGATCCCTGGAGCTGAGGGGAACAATTGGGAAAGACGGTGAAAGGGAGTGCCAGATGTGTAACTTGGACATGGTGGAGACTCTGGAACATTTTCTTCTAGAATGCCCAAAGTATCAGTCTAAAAGAATGAGATTCACTGGGAGTATAATGGTGAAGTGGGATGGGAGAATGAAGGACATGGGGTTAGGGGGAGACTCAAAGGAGAGGGTTAATATGCTAATCGGAGAGACTGGGAAGAATGGGACAAGGGATATCATCAAGCAGTTCGTCTCCGAGTGTTGGGAGGAGCGGAGAAGCGTGGGAATAGGGAGGCAGTTGGGAGTACAGGGGTAACCATGGCCTTCTCGTCCGAGAACCGCGACAAATCAGCGGCTGGCCAAAGTGTTATTATTATAGTTGTTGGATCGTACTGAATTTCTTATTTTAAGACGTTTGATTTTAAGTGATTTAGCTGAGTTGGTGAAGACAGCCCTTCCTGGTGGAAGGTCACAGCTGAGCCGTTATTACTGCCTGTTAAATCACCTCGTTCCCGATTTTCTTTTTAGACTTTCGATTTTTATTGATTTTAGCTGAGTTGGTGAAGACAGCCATTCCTGGTAGAAGGTCACAGCTGAGCCGTTATTACTGCCTGTTAAATCACCTCGTTCCCGATTTTCTTTTTAGACTTTCGATTTTTATTGATTTTAGCTGAGTTGGTGAAGACAGCCATTCCTGGTAGAAGGTCACGGCTGAGCCATTATTACTGCCTGTTGGTTCACTTTCTCGTTTCCGATTTTCTTTTTAGACTTTTGATTTCTAATGATTTGAGCTGAGTCGGTGAAGACAGCCATTCCTGTTAGAAGGTCACGACTGAGCCGTTATTACGGCCTTTTAATTCACCTTCTAGTATAATTTGACACTATTTATTATACTTGTGTTGAGTTTTTCGGTTTTTGACGACTGTCGCGGATGACATTGAGTTCGGATAATAGTTGGCTCTCGGCGAGCCGGTTGTGGGATTTTGCTGCTAGGGAGTGAAGGCGATCTTTTATCGTTGGAATGTCGGCTCTTTCGTGTAGTGTTTTGATAGGTGTATCCCAGGGAGCACGGAGAGCGACCCTGAGCGCATGATTTTGAACCTTCTGGAGTTTCCCCATATTTGTTTGATTTAGGTCTGTTGGGACGATAACCCCATACTCGAGTACAGGGGGCACAAAGGCTTTGTATAGTTTAAGTAGAAAAGTCTGGTTGTCTCCCCACGATGTACCCTTTAGCATTTTTAGTAAGTTAATACGTTTGGTCGCTTTGCTGGCAATATCGTCGGTGTGTTTATTGAAAGATAGGTTTTGGTCGATGGTGATGCCAAGGAATTTCGCCTCTGTGCATTCAGGGAGGACTTTGTCCAGTAGTTTTAGGTCAAAGTCACGGTTATTTTTCTTGCGGGTGAACGTGATTGTTTGCGTTTTACTCGCGTTTAGCTTGATTGTCCATTTAGCACACTATTGCTCTAGGTCGCCGAGAGCACGTTGAAGTGGTTTTTGAAGTAGATTGGCGGTATTATTAGAGTTCCAGAGACCCTTATCGTCCGCAAATTGTGAGATTTGAACGCGATTCTCGAAGATTTTGAGATCATTGACGTAGATGATGTATAGGAGGGGCTGAGGACGGATCCTTGAGGTGCCTGCTTCCAGGGGGACGCTGTCGAACATTTGGTTGTTTACTCTGAGTTTTATTTCGCGATCGTCAAGGAAGGAAGAGAGTAATCTAAGCAGTTTCATGGGGAGTTTCATTTTAGATAGTTTGAGGCGCATTCCATTGAGCCAAACGGAATCGAACGCTTTCTCGACGTCTAATAGGACTGCCGCGCCCATTTGCTGGTTATTAATCGCGTTTTTCGTTAGATTGACTAGGCGGTAGACATGCTCAATGCCTTCTTTACGGTTTATATAGGCTCTTTGCCATCTGTTAAAAAAGTCGGTTTCTTCGAGGTGCCCCCTCAGTCGATTGGTAAGGATTCTTTCGAATACCTTACCAATGCAACTGAGAAGGCTGATTGGGCGGTAGCTGGCCGGATCAGAAAGGTCTTTGTTTGGTTTCGGTATCATGATACCAATGGCTGTTTTCCAACATTTTGGAAAATAGCCATGGGTGAGGCAAACATTGAATAGGTTGTTGAGTTTGTCAATTGGGGAATTTGGGCTCTGTTTCAGAATTTTGTAACTGACTTCATCTTCGCCGGGAGATGAAGAATTTTTGCATTTTTTTATGATATTGATGATTTCATTATTAGTGATAGGGGTGACGAGGTCGTCGTCATTCCCTTCTTATGGGTCGGTTTCAAATTTAGGGTCACGGTAGATATCTGGATGTTCGTTGATGAAGTCATCAATGGCGTTTATGGTGACGTCATCGTTGTCAGGGCCTTGGTATGGGCGATGGGTTTTTCTAAGGAGGTTGTCGAAAGTGTCAGCTTTGTCTTTGTCGGTACGCGTGAAGGAGCCATCTTCCTTTTTAAGGGGTTTGGCTACTGCTTTATTGCCATTATTTTTTTACCTGTAAGTGTTTTGAAAGAGTTCCAGAATTTTCTGGCATCCCTGACCTCTTTTAGATTGGCTGTTTCTTTTTCCCAGTTGGCCTGTTTTTCAGCTTGGAGGGTTTTCTTAACCTCGCCATGAAGACGGTTATATGTTTTTTTGAGGTCAGCTTTTTTGGGGGGGTCGTTTTCTGCTTTGAGAGCTCGAAGCGCTATCCGTTTAGTTTTGATTAATGAGAGTGTGACGCCCGAAATATTATTTCTCCAGGGGCGCACTTCTTCTTTTGGGCATATTTCATTTGGGGTTGAGTTGATGATTTTAGCTAAGCCCTCGCACTGGGCTTCGAGTTCAGTGGCGTTTGATGGGGACCAGTCGGTGAGTTTTACATCGATGAAGTCACGGTAGAGGTTCCAGTGTTTATTTTTCTAAAATTTCTGCGGAGGGTGGTGGAGGGGGGGGGGTACCTGAGGGACCCATTGCCTATTTGGATTGAGGCATGAACCGGGAGGTGGTCGCTGCCCATGTCATCTTCGCCGACCCAGTGGTCGTCGATGTGATTTACGAGAGAATCGTTAGTGATAATTAGAGCTGGGTTTTCGGATTGCTGGAGCGGGTTGCTATTGATGTAAGTCACGGAGTTATCATTCATAACCACGTGTAGGTTATGTTTTTTGGTGATTTCGAGTAGGGCTTCACCGTTGGGGCCAGTGTTTTGACAACCAAAGTATAGATGTTTGGCATTGAAGTCGCCGAGGAAGATACAGTGTTTGAATTTCCTCGTGAAGAATTCAAAGACAGTATCAGAGACTATTTTGCTTGGGTCGTTGTAATAACACACAGTGGCTATGTTTTTATTGTCGGTTGTGATTTCTGTTGCAATCACTTCGGCATCAATGTCATCAGTTTTTATGGTTTTATTTCTGATGTTCTGCTTCATCAGAAGAGCAACGCCGCCACCTTTGGTGAGCTGTCGATCCCTTCTAATAACACGGAATTCACAGAGTGAGAAGTTTTTATCTTTATTTAGCCAACTTTCGCAAATACAGACTATGTCTGTATTTTCGAAATATCTGCTCATTTTGGAGTTTTTTTTTATTATTAACGCTTCTAGCGTTCCACGCGGCTATTTGAAGATTATCCATGATTAGGGTTGGAGGTAGTCGCGCTGTTTTTTGGAAGTAGCGGCGATTTAATTGATAGCGGCTTTAATTAGAGATTCAGAGATTTGTGTTTTGAAAAGGCGTGACGCTGAACGGCTTACATAGTGGCAGATGTTGGACAGATTAGCGCAGATATGTTTAGTTAGAACAGAGTAATGTGCTAAGGAGCATATTGTGTGTGTGTGTGGGGGTGGGTGGGGGGGGGGGGGGGGGGTTGGGGGGAGCGTTGTTGGGTTTTTCAAGTCTAGATTTTTTAGTTCAATATTCGTTTTGACTATTTTATAATGGGTGCACCCACGATAGTTACTAAGATGACGGCCTTACAGTTAGGACAAGAGGGGGAGTCGGAACTGCATGCTTTGGTTAGGTGGTTACCTCCGCATTTCATGCAGGTCAAAGTTCCCCTACATTTGCTGGCTACGTGCCCACATTTCTGGCACTTGTGGCATTGAATTGGAGGAGGGGTAGATGCTTCTTGTCGTTTATGATCAGTCATTATTCTCAGTTTTGCGTCGCGGGTGGGGGCGTGGTGGCTCAGTAGGTAGAGGTGCAGGCTGCAAGCCGAGAGGTCCTCGGTTCGAATCCCACCTGCGGCAACCGCGTTGTGTCCTTGGGCAAGACACTTCACCCCCATTGCCTACGTGGGAGCACGGTGACGTTGTGTACTAAGGCGTACTGCACGTCGATGGTGCACCTGTCTTCATTTATGTTTATCTCCCATGTATCGTCTGGGTACTTTAGGAGCCGGACAACAGCCCATTTCATACAAATTTCGATGTTTGGCAGCCTGTGGATGGTTGCCATATACATCGCCTAATATCTCTTGTATATGAATGGTCGTATCACATACAGCTCTAATAATGATGAATGTTTAAAAAAAATCTACAAGACGTGTTTCGAGAAAATGCCTTTAAACCCCAATTTTGGCAGTTTTTTTGCGAATTCTGACGAAATAAGGGTTAAATCGAAAATTCCGCTTTGGTACATTTTTAGATTTTGTGACCGTCTATGAGTGTGCAAAATTTTGTGAAAATCGGTTCGAAAATAGCTTCTGAATCGTGCAGACAAAATGTGTGGAAGAAAAAAATCTGAAAAAAAAATCCGTAGAAAAACAATAGTCTTTTCCAGAGGCAAAAGCCTAATAATGTTGAGAAAGCTCTTAATGAAATGTTGTGAAATCACTGAACATTCATTACATTGGGCCATTATCAACCAACAACTTAAAAGGCGATTTCATATTTTTACTCATTATGATTAATTTTTAGCTTAATTTGACAAAGTCAAGATAAGCTATTGCCATCACGCGTGCGGAAGTCTGTTAGTCTGTGAGTCTGTTATATTTATTTATTTATTTATTTATTTATTTATTTATTTATTTATTTATTTATTTATTTATTTATTTATTTATTGGTGTTTAAGGTCAGATATTTCTGCACAATGGCTAATCATGACCAAATGTGAGCCTGTTAGTTTGTGAGTCTGTTCACATTTTCCTTTAGCACAGGCTACACCCCGTAGTTCTTATCTGATCGTCACGAAATTTCATATGCAGGTTTGGAGTCATGTCTCGATGAGAACGTCCCCTTTCGGTCGTGATCGGTTAACCGGTATGGCTGCCCGATTCCAAAACCCGAAAACCGTTAGCACAGTCTACAGGTCGTATTTATGAAGGGATTTCATTGTAACTTGGTAGAATGCCTCTGTATAATTCCTCGATGAGAACGTCCCCTTTTGGTCATGATCTGTTAACCATGATTACTGCCCGAGCCCAAAACCCGAAAACCTTTAGCACAGTCTATAGGTCATATTTATGGAGGGATTTCATTGTAACTTGGTAGATTGACTTCATATAACGTCTAGATGAGAAAGTCCCCTTTTAAACGTGATTGGGCAACTGTGACGGCTATAGGAGCGTGAAGCCCGAAAACCCTTAGCACAGTCTACAGGTCATATTTATGAAGGGATTTCATTGTAATGTGATAGGATGACTCAAAATAATGTCTAAATGAGAACGTCCCCTTTTGATCGCGATCATTCAGCTTTGATGGTTGCCCGAGCCCAAAAACTTTTAGCATAGTCTATAGGTCGTATTTATGGAAGGATTTTATTGTAACTTGTTAGGTTGACTCCATATAATGCTTAGATGATGACATCCCCTTTTGGTCGCGATTGGTCAACTGTGAGCACAGTCTACATGTCATATTTATGAAGGAATTTCATTGTAACTTTGTCGGATCACTCCAGATGATGCCCAGATGAGAATGTCCCCTTTTGGTTGCTATCATTCAATCATGATGGTTGCCCGAGCCTGAAGCCTGAAAACGTTTAGCACAGTATACAGGTCATATTTATGAAGGTATTTCATTGTTACTTGGTAGGTTGATTTCATATAATATCTAGGTGAAAAATGTCCCCTTTTGGACACGATTGGGCAAATCTACAGGGACCCCAAAGCTCGAAAACCTTTAGCACAGTCTACAGGTCATAATTATGAAGGGATTTATTGTTGCTTGGTAGGATGACTCCAAATAATGTCTAGATGAGAACGTCCCCTTTTGGTCACAACCATTCAGTCTTGATGGCTACCCGAGCCCAAGAACCTTTAGCATAGCCTATAGGTCGTATTTATGGAAGGATTTCATTGTAACTTGTTAGGTCGACTCCATATAATACCTAGATTATGGCATCCCCTTTTGGTCGTGATTGGTCAACTGTGGCCGCTACAGGTGCCCAAAGCCCGAAAACTTTGAGCACAGTCTGAAGGTCATATTTATGAAGGGATTTCATTGTAACTTCGTCGGATCACTCCAGATGATGCCCAGATGAGAATGTCCCCTTTTGGTTGCGATCATTCACCATGATGGCTGCCCGAGCCCGAAGCCCGAAACCCTTCAGGTCAAACTTTTGAAGGGATTTCATTGTAACTTGGTTGACTTCATATAACGTCGAGATGAGAACACCCCCTTTCGGACACGATTGGGCAACTGTGACAGCAACAGGGGCCCGAAGCCCGAAAACTTTTAGCACAGTCTACAGGTCATTTTTTATGAAGGGATTTCATTTTACCTTGGTAGGATGACTCCAAATAATGTCTAGATGAGAACGTCCCCTTTTGGTCACAATCATTCAGCCTTGATGGCTGCCCGAGTTTCCCCTTTTCGTTGCGCTTATTCAACCAGGATGGCTGCCCCAGCCCAAAAACCTTTAGCACAGTCTACAGGTCATATTTATGACGGAATTTCATTGTAACTTGGTAGGTTGACTTCATATAATGTCTAGATGAGAACTGCCCCTTTTGGATGCAATTGGACAACTGTGATGGCTACAGGGGCCCAAAGCCCGAAAACCTTTAGCACGTTCTACAGGTCATATTTATGAAGGGATTTCATTGTGACTTGGTAGGATGACTCCAAATAATGTCTAGATGAGAACGTCCCCTTTTGTTCGAGATTATTCAGCCTTGATGGCTGCCTGAACCCAAAACCCGAAAAACTTTAGTACAGACTATAGGTTGTATTTGTGAAGGGATTTCATTGTAACTTAGTAGAATGACTCAGTATAATGTCTAGATGAGGACGTCCCCTTTTAGTTGCAATCGGTCTACCGCCATTGCTGCACAGACCTGAAGCCCGAAAACCTTTAGCACAGTCTACAGGCCATATTTATGAAGGGAATTCAATGTAACTTGATAGGAGGACTCGTTTTAGAATAATTTCACTGTAACTTGTTAACTTTCATTGACATTCGTTAACTGTGAGGGCCACATGCATTAACTGTGAGGCCATATTAACCCACCCCTCAGCTCTTCAGTACAGTCTACACCTTATATTATTTTTATTAAAAAACATAGCATACAGGGAACAGAAATTAACATATTCCCGATTATCACAATTGCTGTCTTATTTCATAATCCTTTCATAAACATTGAACGTTATCCTTTTCATCAAACACAACACACAGACAAGTTAAGCTGCAGTGTCATTGACACTTTCAGTATATGTTTATTCCATGATGTTGCAACTTTGCGAGTATCCAACATGGTAGGAGCAAGTTTGATCATATAAACATGCTCCTAACATGTTGCATACCCACGATAACGTAAGCCAACAAATATGCTGTGAGGCTCTTAGTACTGTGATCTGTGCTAAACCTGTGGGCAAAAAAATCTTCAAGGCACTTTGCAGGGTTCCCATGAAGCCTTGAATTGAAAAATCTTTTGCCAAGGACCTTAAGGGTCCTTTATTATTGTGAACTTCATTCATCTTACCCCGCATTGAATTGAATATTGCTGGAATCGATATTGTCTGTCCATGAAAATGTCAACCTAATAGAATGAGAATTGTGTATTAGATTGCAAACATGGGTGTGGTCTAATATTAAAAATAACAGTATTGAGTACAAACGTTCTGTGTACATGCAGCTAAGTGTATCATATACTGAGTCAAAAATAAAGTATAATATAAACAAATGTGAAAAAATAGCATAAAGGATGAAATATAATAGTTCTAATGTTGCATGTTTGTGGACAAGAAGTCGTCCAAAGAGTTTATTGACATGTTGTTGTTGTCCACTCAACCGTATACCATTTTGCTACGGATTTCAAAATAGCACGTGCTACCCGAGAATGTCAAATTGAATGGGTGACCGGCGATTTTCTTTGTGTTATGTTGTGCTAGAGAGCCTTGGTTATTGAGAAAACATGCTAGTTTTTGTCTTCCGACATTTTAAAAAATGCCAAGGTTAACTGAAACTCAGAAGTTGCGTGCCATTGGTATGCATGAGGCTGGGAAACCTCCAAATGAGCTCGCTGCTGAGTTCGGAGTCACTGTGGCCACTATTTACCGTCTCATTGGAAGATATAGAAGGTATAGAACCACTGGATCTACTGCTGACCGACCCCATTTAGGTCAACCAAGAGTTACGACCCCTGCACAAGACCGACGCATCAGGATGTCGCACGTGTGGGATCGCTTCCTTCCGGCGATGAGTACAGCAGCAATTACTCCTGGTAGAACTAACAACAGAATCAGTGCACAAACTGTCCGCAACAGACTCGCTGAACACGGCATCCGAAGTACGCGTCCATACCACGGACTAATCCTGACCCAACGTCATCGCACCATCAGAATGGAATGGGCACGTCAGCGTGTTCGCTGGACTCGGCAGCATTGGGGCACAGTTCTTTTTAGTGATTAATTATGATTTTGTCTACGGCACACTGATGGTAGGGCAAGAGTGTATCACCGACGATGAGAACGGTTTTCTGGTGCTTGCGTGTGGGAATGCGATCGTTTCTATGAGGGTAGTGTAATGGTTTGGGCAGGAATTTCCTTGCACCATCGAAATACAGTTGATCTTCATCGATGCTAATATGAATGGACAGCGATGTGGGGACGGAATTCTTAACGCTGTTGATGTCCCATTGGTCAATGCTTTTACGTCGGATTGCAGTTATTCCAGCAAGACAATGTCTGATATCACATGGCGCTTATCTGTCATGACTTTCTTGAGGAGCAGAGCATCGAACTTCTTCCCTGGCCCCCACTTTCGCCAGATTTGTTGCCAATTGAGCATCATTGGGATCAATTGGACCGTCAGGTACGACTTCATGATCTTCAGACATTAGGCATTTTACGTAATGTTCTAAGGCAGGAGTGGAATGCAATACCACAGGGTGACATCCAGAGACTTATCAGAGACGTATCAGGTCCATGCACCATGTCTGTCACATACAGTGGGCTAGAATCCCCACCTTATCCTCTGGGTACCTCTTTTTGATTAGGCCTGAGACTTTGATTCAAATTGAGGTTCACAAAGGGTACATTTAGCAATGCTACCCTGCTCTGCAGGACAGCATCACCAAATTCACCCTCTGGGGACCCCATTCTGCAGATGACAGCCTGCTTATTTCCAGAATTGTTTAGCACCCCCACAGGCTGCATCTCTCACCTGATCAGTTTCATATTTTATATGTGTCTTTCAAGTAATGTCTAAATGGGAGCTATCAAATTTTTCTGAATTTCGTTGAAAACATGGCTGTCAGAGGCCATTTTGAATTTGGCATATAAATTGTCAACAATACCATTGGCATACCCTACAGGCCGCATCTCTCACCCATCATTTCAAAATTTCATATGCACTTTGGTGTAATGTCTAGATGGGAGCTATCAAATTTTCAAGAATTTTGTTGAAAAACGATGCCATCAGTGGCCATCTTGGTTTTGGCATATAAATTGTCGACAATTCCATTAGCACACCCTACAGGCTGCACCTCTCACCTGATCTTTTTCAAACTTTATATGTAGTTTTGGTGTGATGTCCAGATGGGAGCTATTAAAAAAATTTCTGAATTTTGTTGAAAAACATGTCCACCAGTGGCCATCTTGGTTTTGGCATATAAATTGTCGACAATTCCATTAGCACACCCTACAGGCTGCACCTCTCACCTGATCTTTTTCAAACTTTATATGTAGTTTTGGTGTGATGTCCAGATGGGAGCTATTAAAAAAATTTCTGAATTTTGTTGAAAAACATGTCCACCAGTGGCCATCTTGGTTTTGGCATATAAATTGTCGACAATTCCATTAGCACACCCTACAGGCTGCACCTCTCACCTGATCTTTTTCAAACTTTATATGTAGTTTTGGTGTGATGTCCAGATGGGAGCTATTAAAAAAATTTCTGAATTTTGTTGAAAAACATGTCCACCAGTGGCCATCTTGGATTTGGCATATAAATTGTCGACAATTCCATTAGCACAGCCTACAGGCTGCACCTCTCACCTGATCTTTTTCCAAATTTTTATGTAGCTTTAGTGTGTTGTCTAGATTGGAGCTATCAAATTTTTCTGAATTTTATTGAAAAATGTGGCCAACAGTGGCCATCTTGGATTTGGCTTATAAATAGTCAACTATTAATCTTTTGCACACACACCCTTTAGGGGCATCTCTCACTCAGTCTTTTTCAGCTCTAATCTGTGGCTTTAGGGTGATGTCTGCATGCATGGGAGCAATCATGTTTTTTTTTCAATTTCATTAAAAAACATGGCCGCCAGTGGACATCTCAGATTTTGCAATTAAATTGCCTACAATTCCTTTAACACATCCTACAGTTAGTTTCTTAGTTCAGTCCTTTATTTGTGAAGTTGAGCAATAAGTAAGGATATGGTGGATGAAGAGAAGAAAAATTTAGACTTGTACAGAATATTCATCGCAAACTAAAATTAATTTAACCCTTTACCTAACGTGCAAAGCAGACGACAACTGCAAACAAAATCCTTGAATACCTATATTTTTCAGTTTTTGCGTCAGAAACATAGCTTCTGATCCCTCATTGGAATGAGCTCAATGATAATAAAAAAATGAAATAATAAGGAAAATTGAATGGTGATTTTTGTGAATAGCGCTGGCCGGTTTTGGCCGCTACGTAGGGTAAAGGGTTAAGTGGGATAAGAGATAGTTTTGCTATCAGAATGTAACAACGTCCTTAGTGAGGAAGCTTGGACCCTCAGATAGCTGAACTTGGAGAAATGGAAACTTCAGACTTTGTGAATAGAAAGAGAAACAATAATACTGTTTGATATAGAATACACGTATAGTGTTTTCAAGTAAAACATATTTATTCTACGAGTAGGATTAAGAATGAAACCGACGAGCCTCTGGCGAGTCGGTTTCATTCTTAATTCTACAAGTAGAATAAATTTTTTACTTGAAAACACTATATGTTTATTTTATTTATCCCATAAATCTTCTACAGGGCAGTTGCGGCAAAATCATCCTATAATTCGCTACAAAACACAGCGAGAAGTGAGGAGCACATTGGTCCAATTCGATCGACCAGCAAAATTGGCAAAAATAAACAAGGCGCAGTAATACATTTTTGTCTAAAAATAATTCCCCTCCAAACTTGAGCTAAACTTGCAAAAATACTTTATTATATGAGCAGTGGGTGGTATTTTCTACTGGGATTGTGTGTAATACTTTCAAAAAGATTTAAAGAAATCAACAATCGAACTATGAATTATGCTAGACAAATGTGGTGGAGGCCAGAGGTCAACAAGTGCGACACTACTAGGGGAATAAATTCTTTCAGTGTTAAACCTATGGGGAAAATTTATCACCCTACTAGGTGAATAAAGCAAAAATCCAAGGCCTTTATTGTTCAAATAAATGACCATTTATGGGATAAAAAACTGTAACAGATTTGTCAATTTTTGTAAGTATTTATTTTGATGGAATAAATAAAGAGGTTAGTACTTGATCAGTATCAGATATCAGCCCTTGGTAACTTCACAGCAACTTCAACATTGGGTCACAGGCTGAGATGAAGCTACCTCGGGCTAATATCTCAGCCGATACGAAACTAACCAAATTATAACCTCTAAGTATCTCATGTTGGTGGGGGGGGGGGGGGGGGGGGGACATTGTTTTTCCCCCAGAACATATCCTTGGAAATCCCTCTATTCATGATGACAACTTCCTTGAAAGCTCTTGAAAGTATCCCGAACATTCCTGCAAACTCCTGGAATTGTCTCAAGCGTAGGAAACTTTCAAGTGTAGGAAACTTTCTTTGGCTTCTTGATGTATCACTGATGGTTTAACTCTTTGCATGCTGCTGGCAGATATTCCTGCCCAGGACAGAAAATCTCTTGCCATTAAAATATGTAAAAAAAATTAAGAAAATTTAACCAAATTTCCACCTGTAAATTATAGAGATTTACTGAACAATGATTTCTCAAGCCAAATTTTCATGAATTTTTCATCAAATCTAGTCATGGCTGCTGTGAAGCAGCCATGACTGGATTTGCTGAAAAATATTTTAAAATTACTCAGCTGGTTAAGACTTAATATCGGTGACATAATTTTCCTGGGGGAGTGAGGGCATGGGAATTATAATGCTGATTGGCTAGTGTTTAACCGATTACCAAAAATGGCCACTGCCCGATTGCCGGTTATTTGAACTCACACTCAGCCAATTCCGGTGCCGATTCCGATTGTAATACTGTGCGCTGCTAGACGAGTCGAGGCATGAAAGAACTACATTAAATTGAACATATTTCACAGTGTTAAACGTCATTCACTCGGGTCGCAGTAAAATGACCAGAGGCGCACACTCGGTATGAACTGGCGATTGCCGCAAGTACGCTCAATTGTAAGCGTTACGTGTTGTTTAACTTGTATATCCCGTAAAGGGGCGTCTAGAGAAATTAAGAATACACATTGTGGTGGTTTTTCAACTTTATTGAATGGTATCATTGACATCATTTTACATTAACAGTTGAACAATTGCAGAATATAATAAAATGTGGTTAATGAATCATCACAAAAAATTGCTTGGCAACTATCAGTTGAACCGATGTTCCAGGAGCCGTTGCTGTTGTCTTTCGATTGCCCACAATCGGCCGATTGGGGTAACCGATTCTGATCATTGGTTGAACACTAGGCCCACAAAAACTTTGTGCTGAATTTTTGTATGAGCGCCATGTTAATGTCTGTGGTGTATGTTTTGACATTTTAATTTGTGCTGGACAGGCTTTTTGGGAGGTCTCATCATTCTTTTCTTGGTATAAACTCATTCATCAATAGTTTCTGGTCGAAACATATGCGAAGACTGACATGTGACGAACGTTTACATGCCGTTGGCATGTTGGAAGCTGGCAACAGCTAGACTGCAGTGGCTCAAATTCTCAACGTTACCCGATCGCTCATTAGCAGGTTGTTGTCACGCTACCGTTAGACAGGCAATGTTGGCGACAGACGTCTGTCAGGTCGTCCAAGGGCGACAACTACTAACCCGGATCGTTTTATCCGAACCACAGCATTACGTAACCGCCATCAAAGTGCCTCAGAAATTGGACAGCAGCTACACTGAGCAACAGATGTGCGAGTCAGTAGTCAGACTATCCGAAATCACCTGCACAGCTGGAATCTGTATGCTCAACAACCTCGAATAATTCCAAGTTTGACTGAACGTCACATCGCAACAAGGTGTAATTGGTGTGGAGCATGGGGGTCAATCGTCGGTGGAGCAACGTCATGTTTCTGATGAATCGAGGTTCACTCTCGACTTCCACGAGAGGCGAAACAGAGTGTGGCGGCAGTGGAACGGATGATACCATGACGTAACCATTAGGCAGCTTGATCGTTTTAGTGGTGGATCGGTTATGGTGTGGGGAGGCATAAACATGACAAGTAGAACAGCGTTATATGTCATCCAAGGGCGTGTCACAGGGCAGTGTGGGGAGGCATAACCATGACAAGCAGAACAGCATTATATGTCATCCAAGGGCGTGTCACAGGGCAGTGTGGTGAGGCATAACCATGACAAGCAGAACAGCATTACATGTCATCCAAGGGCGTGTCACAGGGCAGTACTGCCGTGACAACTTGCTAGCAGTTCATGTGGTGCCATTTGCACGATGTCCCAGCCATCGATTCATTTTCCAAGATGACAAAGCAAGGGCACACAGGACCTGTGTTGCTACAGAGTTCCTCCAGGATCAGAACATCACTACACTGCCTTGGCCAGCACTAAGTCCAGACCTTTCACCAATCAAGCACATTTGGGATATGCTTGGCAGGCACCTACAACAACACTAACAGCCCCTACCAATGTCCAGGAACTCGCCGCTGCACTGCAGGAAGAATGGAATAACATCAGTCAAGTTAATATTGGACGTTTGGTGAGGAGTATGCCATGTCGGATCTGCGCTTGTCTCGCGAGCTGAGGAGGATTTACAAGGTATTGAGGTCTTGGACTGAATGTGGTATATTCTCTGACTGACCGTCCATGCCTTCTGCAGCTCAGTGTGTGAAATGTGTGCTTGTTAGATAACCAACTATCACTGAAATCATTCAGCAGATGTCGCAGTGCTTGCCTCAACTGTCTTCTTGATATAAAGATAAATATATTTCTTCATATATCTCACTTTTATCAAATATCCCCTACTTTTTGGAATAGTATATTACCCCAAACCTAAACCAGTAAAGGGTGTCCCCAAATTAGGAGATGGTGACTAACTGCTTGTTGTAACATTCTAAAATGAAGATATTTGTTAAGAAATACTTTTGCACCATGCAAAATAGGTCTTAGAAAGTCCTGTATTATAATTTCTATTTGTATGTAAATTGACTAATCATGTAGTTTCTCATATTTTGGGGACATTTTTTACTTGAATCCAGTGTCCCCCCAATTAGATCAATCTAAAGTCCTACTTGGATCATAAATTATGCTACAAGTAAATCCAACATTGTTTTCAAAGAACTTCTTTTTCCTAAAAACACCTAATTTTTTTTTTTTTTTGCACATCTTGATGTAATATTATGTTACCCCTGGAACAAGTTCAGAAGAATATGTTCCTGTCAGAGGGCACATGTAAGCTTTCAAAAATAACATTTGGAGTCAGCTGGAGTTAGAATTTTTCTGCGTACTACTGTAAAATTTAATAGATTCATTAGATAAAGGGTTAATAAAAATTGAAGCACTGAAAAAACCTGATTGAATTTGGTTTTTTTTTCAAAAAAATGGATGGATGTAATGAAAAGTGGGTGGATGTAATAACAAAAACAGCAATAAATGAAATTTCCTTGCAAATTAATTTCTAACTTTTTTTGATAAGCTCGAGTGAGATGGATTAAGTGAAAAGTAACCCATGCAGAGCGCCAGGTAAAAGTTTGTTAACCCTTTACCCAACACAGACGATATCAAAAGTTATTATTTGAAATATAATTTTTTAAAATTTTTCCAAAAATTTCAACAAAGCCATATCATGTGACTCCTCATTGGAACGAGCTCAATGAGCTCGTTCCATTGAGGGGTCACATGATATGGTTTTGTTGAAATATTTTGAAAAATTTAATTTTTTCAACTGCTCAATTTGCATATTACCCGGGCGGATGCGGGCGATTCGTTAGGTAAAGGGTTAAACATTTTTAGCTTGACTTGACAAAGTCAAGATAAACTATTGCCATCACGCGTGCGAAAGTCTGTTAGTCTGTGAATCTGTTATTCTGTGTGTCTGTTCACATTTTCCTTTAGCGCAGACTACACCCTGTAGTTCTTGTCCGATCGCCACGAAATTTCATATACAGGTTTGAGGCCATGTCTAGATGAGAACGTCCCCTTTTGGTCGCTATCATTCAGCCTTGATGGTTGCCCGAGCCCAAAACGTTTACCATAGCCTATAGGTCGTATTCATGGAAGGATTCATTGTAACTTGTTAGGTTGACTCCATATAATGCCAAGATGATGACATCCCCTTTTGGTCGTGATTGGTCAACTGTTACGGCTACAGGGGCCCGAAGCCCCAAAACCTTAAGCACAGTATACAGGTCATATTTATGAAGGGATTTCATTGTAACTTCGTAGGATGACTCCAGATAATGCCCAGATGAGAACGTCCCCTTTTGGTCGCGATCATTCAACCATGATGGCTGCCTGAGCCCAAAACCCGAAAAAGTTTAGCACAGACTTCATATCGTATTTGTGGGGGCGCGGTGGCTCAGTTGGTAGAGGTGCAGGCTGCAAGCTGAGAGGTCCTCGGTTCGAATCCCACCTGCGGCCGCGTTGTGTCCTTGGGCAAGACACTTCACCCCCATTGCCTACGTGGGGGCACGGTGACGTTGTGTACTAAGGCGCACTGCACGTCGATGGTGCACCTGTCTTCAACCAATGCTAACCCTGCTTGTGTGGAGTTCGTATGTTGGGGAGCTGACAGTTGCTCGCCGTTGCTCAGTGGTTCTCTCCTGGTACTCCGGCTTCCTCCATCCATAAAACTGTCGCGGTCATGATTAGCCATTGTGCAGAAATATGTGACCTTAAACACCAATAAATAAATAAATAAATAAATAAATAAATAAATACATAAATATGTTGTATTTGTGAAGGGATTCCATTGTAACTTGGTAGAATGACTCAGTATAATGTCGAGATGAGGACGTCCTCTTTTAGTTGCAATCGGTCAACCGTGATGGCTACATGGGCCTGAAGCCTGAAAACCTTTAGCACAATCTACAGGCCAGATGTATGAAGGGATTTCAATGCAACCTGATATGATGACTCGTTTTGGAATAATTTCACTGTAACTTGGTAACTTTCATTGATATACGTTAACTGTGAGGGCCACATGCATTAACTGTGAGGGCCACATTAACCCACCCTCAGTTCTTTAGTACAGTCTACACCTCATATTATTTTTATTAAAAACATAGCACACAGGGAACGTAAATTAACATATTCCCAATTATCACAATTCTTGTCTTGTTTCATAATCCTTTCATAAACATTGAACATTATCCTTTTCATCAAACACAGCACACAGACAAGTTAAGCTACAGTGTCATTGACACTTTCATTTAAGAATGCCAGGCCTGAGTTCATCTAGACTATAGTGTTCTTATTGTCACCTTTTTTCCCTTATTGACAGTTAGGTAGAGAATGCGGCAAGAAGAACACTGCGTATTGGCCCCGTTGCCAGATAGGCTAAGTGACGAGAGTCCACAGTAGTCACTAATTCAGTTTTTCAATTCCTAGTAAGATAGGTTTATGCACAAACACCGTAAAACCATTCAACCGGTTTTTGCTGGGTCTTTCAGTTTGGTTTTCTACAAAACAGGAACCGAACTGTGAAAACCGAAAAAACACCAAGCTCTTGACCTTACTAAAGGACATTTTTGAAATTGGTGTCAAAAATAGCAAAATCCTTCACTCTTGGAGTCTAAGGAATGGTGTATATTACTTAACCCTTTTACCCAACGAATCGCCCACATCCGCCCGCGTAATATGCAAATTCAGTAGTCGAAAAAATATTATTTTTCTAAAAATTTCAACAAAACCACATCATGTGACCCCCTCGTTGGAACGAGCTCATCGAGCTCGTTCCAACGAGGGGTCACATGATATGGTTTTGGTGAATTTGTTTTGAAAAATTTGAAAAAATGATATTTAAAAAAAAAATTTTGATATCGTCTGCGTTGGGTAAAGGGTTAACCGAATACCACATACTTTTCTTTTTTACTTCTGGGGTGCCATCAGTTATCTATATATTTACTGACAAATGAACAGTTAATTGGTGAACAGTGTGATTGGGTGAAAAATGAATACGCAAATAAATCATAATTATTTATTGATAGACAGCTACCAAATGTATCCGTCTATAGAATAATGATCGTTAATAAAAACATTGAGTCAGTATGGAGCCCCATTCCTTTAGGTAGGGGCGGGACACCTGGTTCATAGGACGAGCTGCTACTGCTCACACACATAGCTTATGATCACTTCATTGGAACAAGTTTGTCAAGATCATTTCAGTGAGAAATAATAAGAAATGTTTTTGAGGCAAAAAATGAACAGTTTTGTCCCCCTGAGAGCTTTTCTCGATCGCATTATGTTTTCACCATGTCCGTCCGTCCATCATCTGGTGTCCGTCATCCGGCTGTTAACTTTTGGTTTCCCTCAAATAACTAAAGAACCATTTATGTGATCAAATCATTATTTTAGAAGTTACTTGTGGATGACCAGACAATGTTCTCTTTCGATTTTGGTCCAACTTGCCAATTCAATATGGCCACCATGGCAGCCATATTGAATTTGGTTTCCGTCCAATAACTAATGAATACTGACTTGAATCATTCTTATTCTTTAATTATGCATTATTGGTGTCTATAGGAAGCTTCCTTTCGATTTTGGAGTAGGCAGCTGAACCAAGGTGGCTGCCAGTGGCTAATTCATTATGGTGGCCATTTTGGATTGGGTTTGCGCCCAACAACTAATGAATACTGACTTGACTCTATTTCATTTTTAGCTCAACTTTGACGTAGCCAAATTTGAGGTTATGCCACGGCCCATCCTCCATCTGTCTGCCTATCTGTCTAGACGTCCGTCAACAGTTCAATACGGCTCGGGCTAGAGGCAGTATTTACGAACCGATCTTTACGAAACTTCTTGGGTACCTTTGTTATCATCGTGGCACGAGAACGAGTGTTTATTGGGTGCAGTCCAAAATTCAAGATGGTCACCAGCAGCCATTTTGTACCGAAATTAGTGCAATCAGTTTTTTATACAGAACTTCTGAATGAAAGTTCTGATTTGAATAAATTTTTGCGTGAATGTTTAGTAACACGGAATACATCACATACAATATTTTTTTTTTCTTGTGCAGAAATTATGCAAATTAGATGAACTTTAATTTATTCGTGCTACTTATACACAGTAAGTACACATGTCAATACGGCTTGGGCTAGGGGCTGTATTTAGGAGCTGATCTTCACGAAACGTCTTGGGTACCTTTGTTCTCACCTTCGGACGAGAACGAGTGTTTCTGGATGCGGTCCGAAAGTCAAGATGGCTGCCGATTGCCATTTTGTACTGAAATTAGGTACAATCAGTTTTTTTGTACAAAATTTCTATATGAAGGTTGTGATTTGAATAAATTTTCGATTGAATGTTTAGTAACATGGAGTACATCACATATAATAAAGAGTGTTTTCTAGTGCAGAAATTATGCAAATTAGATGAACTTTGATTTATTCAGTGCTACTTATACACAGTAAGTGTACATGTCAATACGGCTCAGGCTAGAGGCTGTATTTATGAACCAATCTTCACGAAACTTCTTGGGTACTTTTGTTATCACCTTAGGACAGGAACGAGTGTTTTTGGGTGCGTTCTGAAATTCAAGATGGCTGCCAATGCAGCCATTTTATACCGCAATTAGGTGCAATCAGTTTTTTGTACAGAACTTCTAGGACTATATCTTTGTTATCATGGGATGGTAATGAGTGCTTTTGGGCTCGGCCAAAAATTCAAAATGCCTGTCGGCAGTTATGTCTATAGACATTGTGTTATTACATTTTTTGTACAGAACCTGTAAAGAAGGTTTTTTATGTCAGTAATGTTTGCTATAAATTTATTGAGCGCCTTTGTTATCACTGTGGTATGAGAACAAATATTTTTGGGTTCAGTCAGGCCCACTCGGGGACGTAAAAAAGGAAATAATTAAAAATCTTTTCCAAAAACACCAGACAAAATAATGTTTCTTGAATTCAGTATCCCTAGGATGTGTTTTTTCAAATGTGTTGAAGCCAAGTTCCTGTATTAATATTTGGTGTTGTTTGGGGAGGGTAAACGTTATTAGCACAACCCGATTTTCTATTTCCAATGAGAAAAATAAAACCTCCTCACCCGTGGGAACCCTATGAGCTAAAGATAAAAAAATTCAAATACCTATATTTTAAGAAGAAGCTGACAAATATTTATTAATTAATATGAATCAACTTAGAAGGGTTTGAATCAAGCAGGCCAAAATAATTGCTAACATTTGGCTCCTGGTGCACCATACAAGGATCCCCATTGTAATATGAACCCCATGGGGATTTCTTTTCTACTTTAGCATCTAACTGTCATCCACCTTACAATACTTTACCTGTACATTTGTTACAGGCTACGGTCAGTATTTATGTACAGACTTTTACAATACTTTACATGTACCTTTGTTATCAGGTCATTACCTAGATGTGTGTCATTGCTGTGTCACATACTATACATGTATATGTCTTACACAAGTTGATCTACAGTGTCATTGACACTTTCATTTGGTTATGTATTATTGGTGTCTAGAGGAAGCTTACTTTTGATTTTGGACCAGCTAGCCAATCCAACCAATTCAATAATAGCCGCCATGGCAGCCATATTGAATTTGGTTTCCATCCGATGGATTGAATGATTTTTATTTTTTAATTATGGCTTTCTCACCCACGGGTCATAGATAACTCAAAACTGATTATGTCACTATGTTTGCTCACCCTCAGGTATTGGTGCGGGGGAAACACACCACCTGGCGATGGATAGAGGGGGTAACACACCCGCTGGCGATGGATCGACTCTAGTTTAATTATGGATTTCTCACCAACGGGTCATAGATAACTCCAACTGATTATTAGTCTGTGTGAAACACACAGACTATTGTTTTTGCATGGTTTCTTTTTCTTTTTTTTTTTTTCTTTTTTTTCTTTTTTTTCTTCTTCTTCTTTTTCTTCTTCTTCTTCTTCTTCTTCTTCTTCTTCTTCTTCTTCTTCTTTCTTCTTCTTCTTCTTCTTCTTCTTCTTCTTCTTCTCCTGTCTTCTGTCTTCTCATCACTTTTTTGTCCGCAAGATAACTCGAAAACGAATTGCCCTATCTCGTTGATTTTTGGCATGCTGATAGACAGCCACAAGTTCTCGGCCACCTATGTTTTTCAGATTCCTGGGGTATCAGGGGTGTCTGTAGGGGTGTTTTGAAAGTGGGTCACGCCCATATCTCAGGCGTAGTATGACCTACAGACCTGGGACCAACACCAAATGAGTCGACATTCGACGGAGGTTCAAAATATGGGTCAAGGTCACGGAGGTCATCTAGGGGTCATTGAGTGCATTTTTCAGAATTGCTGGAAATCACATTTTTTGACCCCCTAATGTATTCCTGACGTACACACATACATTTTGACGTAAAAAAAGTGGGCGTGGCCAAAATTTTTGAAAGTGGGACACGCTCATATCTCAAGCATGGTATGACGTATGGACCTGGGACCAACACCAAATGAGTCGACACTCGATGGAGATTCAAAATATGGGTCAAGGTCACGGAGGTCACCTAGGGGTCATTAAGTGCATTTTTCATAATTGCTAGAAATCACATTTTTTGACCCCCTAAAGCATTCCTGACATACACACATGCATTTTGACGTAAAAAGTGGGTGTGGCCAAAATTTTTGAAAGTGGGTCACGCTCATATCTCAAACATGGTGTGACTTATGGACCTGGGACCAACACCAAATGAGTCGACACTCGATGGAGATTCAAAATATGGGTCAAGGTCACGGAGGTCACCTAGGGGTCATTAAGTGCATTTTTCATAATTGCTAGAAATCACATTTTTTGATCCCCTAAAGCATTCCTGACATACACACATGCATTTTGACGTAAAAAAAGTGGGCGTGGCCAAAATTTTTGAAAGTGGGACACGCTCATATCTCAAGCATGGTATGGCGTATGGACCTGGGACCAACACCAAATGAGTCGACACTCGATGGAGATTCAAAATATGGGTCAAGGTCACGGAGGTCACCTAGGGGTCATTAAGTGCATTTTTCATAATTGCTAGAAATCTCATTTTTTGACCCCCTAAAGCATTCCTGACATACACACAATGATTTTGACATAAAAAAGTGGGCATGACCAAAATTTTTGAAAGTGGGTCACGCTCATATCTCAAGCATGGTATGACGTATGGACCTGGGACCAACACCAAATGAGTCGACACTTGATGGAGATTCAAAATATGGGTCAAGGTCACGGAGGTCACCTAGGGGTCATTAAGTGCATTTTTCATAATTGCTAGAAATCACATTTTTTGACTCCCTATAACATTCCTGACATGCACACATGCATTTTGACGTAAAAAAAGTGGGCGTGGCCAAAATTTTTGAAAGTGGGTCACGCTCATAACTCAAGCATGGTATGACTATGGACCTGGGACCAACACCAAATGAGTCGAGACTCGATGGAGATTCAAAATATGGGTCAAGGTCACGGAGGTCACCTAGGGGTCATTAAGTGCATTTTTCATAATTGCTAGAAATCACATTTTTGACCCCCTAAAGCCTCCTTGACATACACACATGCATTTTGACGTAAAAAAGTGGGTGTGGCCAAAATTTTTGAATGTGGGTCACGCTCATATCTCAAGCATGGTATGACGTATGGACCTGGGACCAACACCAAATGAGTCGACACTCGATGGAGATTCAAAATATGGGTCAAGGTCACGGAGGTCACCTAGGGGTTATTAAGTGCATTTTTCATAATTGCTAGAAATCACATTTTTTGACCCTCTAAAGCATTCCTGACGTACACACATGTATTTTGAAGTGAAAAAAAGTGGGAGTGGCCAAAATTTTTGAAAGTGGGTCACGCTCATATCTCAAGCATGGTATGACGTATGGACCTGGGATCAACACCAAATGAGTCGACACTCGATGGAGATTCAGAATATGGGTCAAGGTCATGGAGGTCACCTAGGGGTCATTAAGTGCATTTTTTATAATTGTTAGAAATCACATTTTTTGACACCCTAAAGCATTCCTGACATACACACATGCATTTTGACGTAAAAAAAGTGGGCGTGGCAAAAATTTTTGAAAGTGGGTCACGCTCATATCTCAAGCATGGTATGACGTATGGACCTGGGACCAACACCAAATGAGTCGACACTCGATGGAGATTCAAAATATGGGTCAAGGTCACCGAGGTCACTCAGGGGTTAATGAGTGCATTTTTCATAATTGCTGGAAATCACATTTTTTGACCTCCAAATGCTTCCCCCAAAATTCAGATGTGCATTTTTTCATGAAAAAAGTGGGCGTGGCCACAATTTTTGAAAGTGGGTCATGCTCATATCTCAAGCATGGTGTGATGCATGGACCTGGAGCCAACACTAAATAAGTTGACACTTGATGGAGGTTCAAAAATGTGGGTCAAGGTTACAGAGATCACTTGTGGTCATTGAGTGCATTTTTTCAGAATTGCTGGAAATCACATTTTTTGACTCTCTAAAGCATTCCTGAAGTCCATACATCCATTTTTACGTAAAAAGTTGGTGTGGCCAAAATTTGTGAAAGTGGGTCATGCTCATATTTCAAGCATGGTATGATGTATGGACCTGGGACCAATACCAAACGAGTCGACACTCGATGGAGATTCAAAATTTGGGCCAAGGTCGAACAGGAGTCACGAGGGCTATTACCAGAATTGCTGGAAATCATATTTTTGAACCTCCTTGTGCATTACCTTGATTGGTCCCTTTGAATACTGTGAAGATATATACCTTATCTGGTTTCTTGGAAAAAATTAACTGATTTTTGAATGAATATCTATAAATACTGTCATTGAAAACCTATTTTTTATTTCTTTAAAACTATTTTATCCCCAAAATAAGCCTCTAAAGTATTCCCATTACATTCATAGAGGGGCACGGTGGCTAAGCAGTTAGAGGTGCAGGCTGCAAGCCGAGAGGTTCTCAGTTCGAATCCTATCTGCGGCAACTGTCTTGTGTCTTTGGGCAAAAACACTTCACCCCCATTGCCTACATAATGGCATAGTGATGTTGTGTACTAAGACATACTGCATGCCGATGATACACTTGCACTAACCCTGCTTGTGTGGAGTTAGCATGTTGGGGATCCAGACAGTTGCTTGTTGTTGTTGTTTGGTGGTTCTCTGTGTTCTCTGGTTTCCTCCAGTAAAAACTGTACGACACGAGGCGGGCCTAGCTGTTGAAGTGTCGTTAAACCCCAATAAATTAATAACATTCATAGAATGTCTTCTATGCACTGTTTGTCAACATGATAACCCAAATACAATCAATCCTATCTCAATGTTTTTGGTATGCTGATAGAGTGCCTGCCATTGGTACTTGGTCATCTATGATTTGGAGGCATGTGGGGCCTTCGGGCTCTAGATGTTAAAAATATGTTTACAACATTTACTGGGAAATGAGTTAGCTGAAGCAGTAACCATTATCTAAAACAGAAATCTCCAGAGAGAAAGCTGAGATAGACTTCTTTGTTACATTGAACAGCACTGTATATTTATGTTGTATCATGTTACAAAACTTCAGTCTCAGTCATTGAAGAGAGAGAGAAACCTTCATTTTTCAAAGCATTTTTTAAAAAAATCTATTTATTCTCAATCATAACTCAAGACTGAGAGGTTTTGGGATGGAGTGGTGTGTGGCTTTCTCGAAACACCTATCACAGTTACAAAGTAATAAAATGGAATATTTGAATGGTCAGATTTTAACCCTCTGAATACTTCGATGTGAGTAAAAAAAATATCAAATATGACTCATGGCTACAGAATGTTTTTCACTCTCTTTTCTGAAACATTTAATTCTATGTGGAATGGGACACCTTTTCAGTGTGCTTTCCAAACTAAGGGATTCTTAACCCTTTAGCCAACATAACGGCAAAAACCGGTCAGCTTTATACACAGAAATGTCTATTCAGTTTTAATTACTTTTTCATTTTTGCTTGAAAAACATAGCTTATGACCCTTCATTGGAATGAGCTCATTTTTAAAGGATTATTTATTTATTGGTGTTTAATGTCACATATTTCTGCACAGTGGTTTACCATGACCAGGACAGTTTTACGGGCGGAGAAAGCCAGAGTACCTGGGGAGAGCCTCCGGGCAACAGCGAGCAACTATCAGATTCCCCACATACTAACTCCACACAAGCAGGGTTAGCATTGGTTGAATACAGGTGCACCATCGATGTGCAGTACGCTTTAGTACACATCGCCACCATGCACCCACGTAGGCAATGGGGTGAAGTGTCTTGCCCAAGGACAGAGTGAGGACCGCTCGACTTGCAGCCTGCACCTCTGCCAACTCAGCCACTGCGCCCCCATTTAACCCTTTACCCAACGGAGACAATAGCAAAATTTATTATTTCAAATATCATTTTTTTAAAATTTTCCAAACAATTTCAACAAAACCATATCATGGGACCCCTCGTTGGAACTAATATTTTTTCAACTTCTCAATTTGCATATTACGCGGGCGGATGCGGCCGATTCGTTGGGTGAAGGTTTTTTTAAAATTTTTATTGGTGTTTTAAGGTCACATATTTCTGCACAATGGCTAACCATGACCGTGACAGTTTTACGGGTGGAGGAAGCCGGAGTACCCGGAGAGAACCACCGAGCAACAGCGAGCAACTGTCAGCTCCCCAACATACCAACTCCACACAAGCAGGGTTAGCATTGGTTGAAGACAGGTGCACAATCGAAGTACAGTACGCCTTAGTACACATCGTCACCGTGCCCCCACGTGGACATTGGGGGTGAAGTGTCTTGCCCAAGGACACAACGCGGTTGCCGCAGGTGGGATTCGAACCGAGGACCTCTCGGATTGCAGCCTGCACCTCTACCATCTGGGTAAAGGGTTAAAGGATTAAAATGAAATATTTAAAGCGAATATTTTAATCCTCTGAAAATCTTAATATGGGGGCACGGTGGCGCTGTGTACTAAAGCGAGCGTACTGCACTTCGATGGTGCACCTCTCTTCGAAAAAATCATTGAGAATAATGAAAACCATTTCCATTCTCACAGTGTTGTTCTAAACACACATGGATATAGATGGGACCTCGGTATTTTGACAATGCCAATAAGTCTTCAGACAGGCTCTTGTGGGTCTTCAAGGCCTTTCAACGTCTACATTCCAACATTACTGAACCTTTTTACTTGCAATATATTTTCCAGAGGTACCATGCATGCACTTCATCATTGCCTTGCTAATATGGACATTTGCCATCATCTACAAATATGGCAGATCCGGAGTTGGTGGAGCCAATATTTATAAAGTAGTTTGTGCTCATACTTCAGGCGTGGTATGACCTATAGAAATGGTACCTACACCAAATGAGTTGAAACTTGCTGGAGGTTCAAAATGTGGTCCACCTCTATGCGTTCAAGAGAGGTCATTAAATGCATACTTTTTCTTCCTATTGGGAATTTAATTTTATGCCAATTAATGCAGTTCTGAAGATTATACATGTATCTCATCATTCAAATAAATGGTAGCGGCAGTAATGTCCATTTCTGATTCCTTGATCGAACCCTATATATGGTGTGCACATATATGCCTTTTCGGGTTTCTTAGAAAAATTGTTCTGATTCCTGTATGAATATTTTCTCCATGAAAGAATTTCACAAAAAGCAGTGGGGAGAAAGCTGTGACTGTCACATACAATAACATGATCTATTTATTTAATCTCATTGTACAGAATTAATTCCCAAACCAAGTTAATATTAAAACAAACACTTGATAATGAAGAATTCCAGTGTACATGTAATTGTAAAACTACACTGGAGATTTGTTATTTAAACCTATCACAATACTGTCAGGATGCCGGTAAAAGATGCAATACTGACATAGTTGAATGTTCGGTTAACTGTGTTAGTGCTATGACTGTTTAAAATTAATTTATTAGAGAAGTTCTAGTTTTATGTATGCCTTGTTTAGGTCACTAGATGCTATTTTAAGAGCAGGCTTTCAAATGAGCTCTTGGGGTTTTTTAAGGTTTTTATGACAATATCTCCGACATAGAGTCTATGCACCCTTTGTCAGCGCGACAACTCAAATACGGACCGCCCTATCTCTATGCATTTTGGCATGCTGGTTAACAATAACCAGTTTGCACTTATCTATGTTTTTTTCACCCGTCCGATCTGAATGTCAGATGACAGATCTGAAGTTGGTGGAGCTATTATTTCAAAGTGGGTTGCGCTCATTCTTCAATGTAGATGTGGACATGGGACTACACCGACTGAGTTAAACATTGCTGGAGATTCAATATATGGTCCACCTGAATGAGGTCATCAAGTGCATATTATTCAGAAAGACTGGGAAATGCATTTACACCTTAATGTATTTCTAAAGTTTATGAATGTATTTCATCACTCAAATTAGTGGGCAGAGCCAAAATTGTCCATTTCTGATTCGTGTATCGAACCCTTTAAATGCTGGTCACATATATGCCTTTTCTGGTTTCTTATAAAAATTGTTCTGATTCCTGTATGAATATCTGTAAATACTGTTAACGAAAAACCCATATCTGATTTGTTAAAAAATATTTTACACCAGAAGATAAGCCTTCATAAATTCTCTTTCTGTAGAGTTTATTCCTGATACTTTAACCCTTTTCACACAGACTTGAATTTACTGGATGCAGTAAATTCTGTTTCTCTAGTATCACTATGTTTTTTACCATGTCCACATTTTGGACGTACGCAGTATGCAATTCTAAATATAATAATGTTCACGTTCTGAACCTCCGTTGTAAGCATTAGTGTTTAGAACTGCATACGTCCAAAATTGTATTGTTCAAAGGAATGTCAATAGTTTGTTCTATATGTCTGCTGCCAGTCAGGAAATTCTCGCTTTCATAAATCTCAATGATAAATTTGACCAGCAGGCTGCAAGTCATACATGTACATGTAAGTATCATTGGGGTTTACCTGTGTGAAATTTTCTCCGGAATTCCAGCGAATTCCGGGAAATAACATGGTCTTTTTCATATCTGGAAACCCTGGAAATCCAGGTAATTCTAGAGAATATTAAGTCTAGAAAATCAGGAAACCCAGGATTCTGCGCAAGCCTGAAAATAATTTTCATTGCGCTTTCAGACAAAATGTCAGATGCCAAATGAATCATGTCTGTCATTTAAGAATGATATCTGACATCTTACAAAATGGAGTTTGAGAATTCAAAATAATGGGGATTGGGGTGAAAATGTACCTTCATCTTAAAATTGCTCAGAATTCATCCAACCATACCTTGTTTGGCAGGGCTGAATGAGCCCTGCCAAACAAGGTATGATTGGTTTCATTCTGAATTGGAACTGAATTACCCTTCAGACACAATTTAGATACATGTATGGCTATATCAAATCATATTCCTTCACATGCTGTTAATACTGACTTCCCCAGCTTGCCAGTACCAGAAATTACAGTAATCATTAATTTTAGGCTTGCTAGTTATGTACATGAAATCCAGCATGCATGATGTTCTGATCACTGAACTTCATTGATAATTTTGGCATCAGACATTTTGACTGATGATTTTAAACCTCAGTCAGACATTGGCATTTTTGTACCTGACATTGTCCTTGTCTGACCACTTATTTTCTGGTATGATTCTGCGGTATTAGCCACCCCGGAATTCCAGGGAATTCTAGAGAATTCCGGGTGTTAAACAAACTTGTCTGAATTTCCGGATTTCCAGGTATTCAAATGATGTTTCATTGTTAAAAAAATTTCTGATTTTTCTGGATTTCTCGGACTTCAGTTTTATTTTGTCACAAAAGAATTCCTGATTTTTTCGGGTTTCCTGGAATTCAGTACTTGTTACAAATTAAATAATATAATTAAACTTCACAGACTGAGAAATTCACACCTCAGTTGTGCAATTTTTGCAGCCGATTGGATCAAGAAGCTCTTGAATTCATGGACATATTATTTTTTTTAACCTAACTTAACAGAAGATGACACTTGCCACAAATTTTGTTGTATAACTAGATATTTCCATTTTTTTTTTTTTGCTTCAAAAACATAGCTCATGAACCCCTTCCCCCCCCCCCCCCCCCCCCATTCTCATTGAAATGGGCATACGTAGCTTGTTGCACTGCGATTACTACAAATATGGATGTGTCATGGTACATGTACTTATATGCACCATGCAGTTGAGAAAAATTTATCGTAAGAGGAATTTGATAAAAATACAGATAGCCATACAATATTTTAGAAATGCATTCAAGATTCAATATTTAAAAGGGAATCCTCGAAGACTGTGGGAAAAACAAGCTGGAATCAGGAATTATAAATCCAACCGATGAAACCACCCATGAGATGTGTTGAGGTGAGAAACAAAGATTTGGATGAAACAAATTGTTGAAAAGTTAACATTTCCCCAACCTTTATCCATTTTTTTTATCCTTCCCCAACCTTTATCCATTAGGCTCTGAAGATTATTGTTTATAATTCAAAAGCGTATTATCAAGCTGAAAGATTGAATATGCACACGTATAAGTTTATTTCCTTTCAGAAAAGTCTCTTCACCAAAAATACAACATGGCAGAGATGTGAAACTTTTCTCTCCAATTTTAAATTACCCAATGGGGACATGACATTAATATACATTATGTATTTCTACTCCAACAGAGTAAGAATTCCAGACTTTTCCGAGAAACCAGGAATTTAAAACTCAGTCATCAGATGCTTTTTATGAGAAATCCTGATTTTTCTGGAAAATCAGGAATTTAAAATCAGGAAAAATACAGGAATTCTCTGGAAGAATGTTTTCACAAATAACTACTTCTTTTTCTTGATTTTTCCAAGCTTTGTCTTGATTAATCTCCCGGAATTCCTGAATACCCGGAATAAAATTCACACAGGTGTGATTGCGAGAATTTCCCAGTTTCCGGATTTTCTGAATAAAAATTTCTGTTCCCAGTTCCTTGAAAACCTGAGAATATTTTAAACTCTAAATTGACAGCTTATTTTTAATGACAAATTCAGGACATCACTATTAACCCTCTGCACTATGATGTCAAAATGGCAAAGTTTTCAGAAGCAAATATTTCCCATAATGCAGTCTAATATTTAACCAAATATATCTTGTTTGACAGAGCTCAGTGAGCTCTGTCAAACAAGATATAATTAGTTAAATTTATAGTTAAACAAGAAAGAAACAGAGTGACTGGAAAAAATTCTCTTGCACTACCAGTGTGCAAGGAGTTTATCCGCCATTACTATTATTAGGAAGGAGAGAGTATTTTTTTATCCCATAAATTGCCGTTTATTTGAACAGTAAAGGCCTTGGATAATTTTTTGCTCTAGTCACCTAGTAGGGTGATAAATTTCCCCCATAGGTTTAACACTGAACGAATTCATTCCCCTAGTAGTGACGGACTTGTTGACCTCTGGCCTCTACCGCATTTGTCTAGCATAATTAATAGTTCGATTGTTGATTTCGTTAAATCGTTTTGAAAGTATTACACAATGCCAGTAGAAAACACCACCCACTGCTCATATAATAAAGTGTTTTTGCAAGTTTAGCTAAAGTTTGTAGGGGAATTATTTTTAGTCAGGAATGTAATAATGTGCCTTGTTTATTTTTGCCAATTTTGCTGGTCGATCAAATTGGACCAATGTGCACCTCACTTCTCGCTGTGTTTTGTAGCGAATTATAGCATGATTTTGCCGCGACTGCCCTGTAGAAGATTTATGGGATAAACAAAATAAACATATAGTGTTTTCAAGTAAAAAAATTATTCTACGAGTAGAATTAAGAATGAAACCGACTCGCCAGAGGCTCGTTGTTTTCATTCTTAATCCTACTCGTAGAATAAATTTTTTACTTGAAAACACTATATGTTTATTCTATAAACACATGCTTTTAGTCTTGGTGCTTTGTTCAAGGAATATTATTATCCTATGTCTGATCGTCCACAAATAATTGCTCTGATCCACAAGCCTGAAAATAAGCAGACTGTCATCTTCAGAATGAGGACCCCAGAAGGTGAATTTGGTGATGCTGCCCTACACAGCAGGGTAGCATCACTAAATTTACCCTCTGTGAACCTCAGTCAGAATAAAAGTCTCCAGCCTAAACAGGAAGAGATACCCAGAGGATGAATTGGCTTTTTGGGATAACATCAGCGAATTCACCCTCTGGGGACCTCATTCTGCAAATGACAGATTGCTTATTTTCAGACTTGGTGATCCATCCCTTCAAGGAATCTGACTATGGTCTATCCTTTCTTTAAATCTCTCCCTACTTCAGCTTTTGAATGGTTAAATCCCCTTGGGTAATATTGTGCATAAAAGGAAAGTCCATTATGAAAATAAAGGGGTGATCAAAATTAAATTTTTAATCTCCTGCCACATTGCTCTCCTCCTAACTTTAATTAGAGGTTAATTATTTCTTGTTTTGTTTCATATTGACAGAAATATAAGCCCATGGTAACTTCATATCAGCCTGAGACCATTAAGGTCAAAACAAATAAGTACAAAATGTTCTCAGATCTGTTACGGTTTTTTGACAGTGTTGTTGTTTCTCATTCTTTTCACAGAGTCTGAAGTTTGCCCTTTTCCTAGTCCAGCTATCCACATCATTCAGATAGCAGAACAATCGCTTATTACACACCCGTAACTGTATTTGTCACGATCACATGGATTTTAGGGGCATGCGGTAATTTTAACCAGAAAGCTCTAGTGCGATCCGATAAAAAGTACCAATCGCGTGCACAAGTTCTCTCGATAGACTGGTTCTTATAGTTTGCAGCGTTCAGTGGAATATAACCAATGAGAACCATCGGCTATATTTATCTGTCGGAATTACCCATTCTCATCACAAAATCTTTGATGTACAACTATGCTAACAAGAAGGACGCCAACGCCCTATAGCTCACCAACATTCCTCTTTGATAGTAACTTTGGCAAACACAAGAACTGTACCAAACAGGCTCATAACATGTGACAAACCTTACCTAAACACAATCTCTTAAAAGTAAAACACAGAAACTGACATAAACACTAAGTTAAGCATGAAATTCTGAGCTAAACAGAAGACTAAACGCAACTAAAAATGTCAAGAAAACTGTTTAAAATGCAGGGTATGAGGGGTTAATCATGGAACAATGATACTGAGGAACATGTATGATGAATATAAGTGACATGGGAAGAGAAGAAGCACAGCAGCTGACCTAAACACTAAGTTAAACATGAAATTCCGAGCTAAACAGAAAACTAAACGCAACTAAAAATGTCAAGAAAATGTTTAAAATGCAGGGTATGAGGGGTTAATCATGGAACAATGATACTGAGGAACATGTATGATGAATGTAAGTGCCGTGGGAAGAAAAGGAGCACAGCAGCTGACATAAACACTTAGTTAAACATGAAATTCCGAGCTAAACAGAAAACTAAACGCAACTAAAAATTTCAAGAAAAATGTTTAAAATGCAATGTATGAGGGGTTAATCATGGAACAATGATACTGAGGAACATGTATGATGAAAATAATTGCCATGGGAAGAGAAGGAGCACAGCAGCTGACCTAAACACTAAGTTAAACATGAAATTCCGAGCTAAACAGAAAACTAAACGCAACTAAAAATGTCAAGAAAAATGTTTAAAATGCAGGGTATGGGGGGTTAATCATGGAACAATGATACTGAGGAACATGAATGATGAATATAAGTGCCGTGGGAAGAAAAGGAGCACAGCAGCTGACATAAACACTTAGTTAAACATGAAATTCCGAGCTAAACAGAAAACTAAACGCAACTAAAAATGTCAAGAAAAATGTTTAAAATGCAATGTATGAGGGGTTAATCATGGAACAATGATACTGAGGAACATGTATGATGAATATAAGTGCCATGGGAAGAGAAGGAGCACAGCAGCTGACCTAAACACTAAGTTAAACATGAAATTCCGAGCTAAACAGAAAACTAAACGCAACTAAAAATGTCAAGAAAAATGTTTAAAATGCAGGGTATGAGGGGTTAATCGTGGAAAAATGATACTGAGGAACATATATGATGAATATAAGTGCCATGGGAAGAGACGGAGCACAGCAGCTGACCTAAACACTAAGTTAAACATGAAATTCCGAGCTAAACAGAAAACTAAACGCAACTAAAAATGTCAAGAAAAATATTTAAAATGCAGGGTATGAGGGGTTAATCATGGAACAATGATACTGAGGAACATGTATGATGAATATAAGTGCCATGGGAAGAGAAGGAGCACAGCAGCTGACCTAAACATTTAGTTAAACATGAAATTCTGAGCAAAACAGAAAACTAAACGCAACTAAAAATGTCAAGAAAAATGTTTAAAATGCAGGGTATGAGGGGTTAAATCATGGTATAATGATAATAATCATCATATAGCAGCATTATAAAGGCCATGATATGGAAATAGGGTGAGTAAGTGACCTAAACAGAAGCTTTAACATTATTGGACACGTACGCTGACGCCGACGCCGACCGATCGAGCCATGCCATAAGCTCACACAACTAAAGTTGGTGAGCTAAAAACTGTTGAAAGTCATGAAAGACACATGATCTCTGCCAAGAAATTGAACAGTGAAACTCAACCTTTGCTTTCGTTATTGAAAATCGAGGAAAACTTAATTAATTTTAGTGCAAAAAAGTCCAATTGGGTTCGACATTGCAGCCAGCCACTAATACAGTTCCTATAAAACTTTGTTACAATGTTGACCTCATCGCTGCGTGCTGCCGGCGAGTCGACACGGGGCTTACCGTGTAACTGTAATCTTATTCGATTCACACTTCGGCAATGAAGCAGCACGTTTGCCAACGCAAACATACTTTGAAAAGCATGTTAAGGTGAAGTTGTCCTCCTGAAGCAAGACTAAATGAATCTCGAATACTGGTTAACATGAAGCGGAAACACAGATGACGACACACCGACAGCGCCTGGAGATGTTTGACAGCTAGAACATGCAGTTACTAATTAACTATCTCCAATTCCACCCTTACTAGATGACCACCCCCCACACCCTCTCCCCACTCTAGCTGAATAAAGAAAATAAATTCGAAAGAATGAAAAGCCTGGTTTTATAAGAAAAACTCGGTATTTTACATTTGTGGAACCAATGCTTTTTACGTGCTAGTGGGTGTTGGGGCAACAGGTTTATTTTATTTTATTTTTTTTTGTGGGGGCAGGGTGGAAGGGCTTTTTTAGGGGGATATAGTATTGCTAAAATATGACTTTCTGGAGATTGTACTGGGGAAATTAAAAAATGTTACCAGCTACCCACTACAGAAATTCTGAAAAATCTCGAGTAGGGTGGGATTGAGACCATGAAGAGGGAAGGGGTGATAAATACATGTGGTCTGATGAATGCAATATATTGTCAATTTTATGAGATGACTTCCCTGAAATTCAAAAATAATTATTAGAATATTTAAAACATAGACAATATGACAATATTTTCCAGACACAGATTGATGTGTATTTTTAAATGACTAATTTAGGATTTTTGCTAGTATTTCTGTTTTATACAAGGAGATTTCTTATTTTGCTTTAATTCTCAGCAACAAAACTTAAATCGAATGCCACCTATGTGACTTAGTTACATGGGTGTATGAGATGGGGAGGGAGTTGAGGCACTCTCAACCCCTTCACCAATAAGCAGTTAATTTTGCAGTATTCATTGAAAAGGACTGGTATTTTCAGAACAGAGTGTTCAGAGGGAGGGGGTATTTTTATAATTTTGGCAAATATCAGGGCAGTGGGAGGAGCATTTTAATAGGCAAATTCGAGGCAAGGGCCTGCATTTTGATTTTGAAACAAAAGTTCTGGGCAGTTTGATTGGTCAGCCCCATCTCCAAGAAAATGTTCTCCAAAAGCCTATCATTTTAGCCACATTCTATCAGTCCTCTTTAAAACAACTTACTAAGTGTAAATCAGAATACCAAATTCCAAATTTAAGACTCTGACAAGATATTGGAGCAGACACATAAAAAATTATTTTGCTTTGAACCAGATACCGGTACCAAGAAAAAAATATTGACAGAACCGTTCAGATAACAAACTGGTGAAGTATAGTACTACTAGTACAAAATAATGTAGACATTAATCAATCTTGGAAAATATTATTAACCAAAATAGGTTGGAGCTTACTGGTGAGAACACCCCCCCCCCCCCTTATTTCTCTTTCAGCCTCTGACTAAAACTGCTGGATACTCATTTTGTGAGCTTTCAAGAAAATGCTGTCAGGTTATAGATGGGGGGGGGGGGGGGGGGGGGTGTAAAAAAGGTGTATAAACTAAATTACTTGTGCTGTGGAGACAAGACATGACATTTTCTTGCAGTTATCATGCAATATATGTCTCCCTTTGTATATCTGTAGTATTATGTGGACAACCTAAAGCTTTTATTTGTAAGTGCAGACCATTTCAAACAAAGGTTATCAAGACTTGAGGTAAAATAAAAAGAAGGCTAAATTTCAAGTCAGAAACTTTATAATGTTGAAAAATAAAGTGCAAACTTACCAAGACTGCAGAGTTCACTCAGAGTCAGAATGGAATCTCAAACTGCCTCACTGCCCTCAGGCTCAGTTACTCCAAACGCGATCAAATGACCGCCCCAGTAGGTTAATTATTGCGCAAAATGTCTTTTCTCGTCCAGTGTTTACGTTTGTTACAGTGCAGAACAGAAATGACCGATGTACAGTCCACATGCGATAGCCTTATGGCAGTAGTGCATGTGTCGTCAAGCCGAGTTCAAACTTGTATTTTTAATATCACTCCCGAGTTTTAAAAGCACGAAATTTAAACAGAGCGGCCAGTTCGCACCGTATTCAAATTAAAATCCTTGTACATTTTCCATCCTCCAGATATAATGATTCCTGCACACACAATTTTGAAAACACATTTGAGACCTCATAATTTGTGACGTCTGATATGCTGAACGCAATCGTTTGAGTTTTAAGTGTTCGGATCGACATTTTTTGCGAATAAAATGAATCAACAGCGATTCTACAGATGGCAAGGTCAAAGACTTAAGACTGGTTCTCTGACAAAATTGCCCATTTCTCTCTAAAATTCTTTCAACCGTTCAAATTGTCGACTATTTAATTAAATTAGCGATTAATTATAGTAAATTCTTTTTCATGGTTGGGTGTGTAATAAATACAGTACCACACTTATGTTTGAATGGGTGGCTGAGTGGATAAATATGCTAGGGTTTTGTTTCTTATTAACCCCTAGCACTGTGGTGATTCAGCAGAATTTTATCCAATCACTGTTTTTCTCTTGTTTAGCTTTAAATTTAACCAATTATATCTTGTTGACAGAGTTCACTGAGTTCTGTCAAACAAGGTTTATTTGGTTAAGTATCAAACTGCATTATGGGAAATATTTGCTGCTGAATACTTTGCGATTTTGACAACAGAGTGCTGAGGGTAATAAGTCATATCAGGGGTCTTATCCTCGGCCAAATAGGGCTTGTTTACTGTGGTAAACAAGATCTGTTTCACTGGTAAAATAGGACCCGTCACTCATGCTTGGGGTGCGAGTTCTCTAAAATGGGCAATATGTGGTATAAACGATTGACTGACCTTGACTTTATCTCAATGTTGTGGTCATGATTAACCCTTTGAACCCTAGCGGCCGCTTTTCCGGCCAGGAACATGATACGTCATTAAATAGGATGGCTGTTCAATAAATGTGTGCTGCTGACCAATCAATATTTTCAACGTGCAGCCTCGGGGCTGCACGTTGAAAATATTGATTGGTCTACCCCAAATAATGAATATGGACTCTTCTAATTGCTGCTATTGAACTGGCAAGGAAGATACCACTAGAGTTCAAAGGTTAAACACCAATAAATAAATAAATCCTTGGCTCAGTAGGTAAAGGTGCAGGCTGCAAGCCAAGAGGTCCTCGGTTCGAATCCCACCTGCGGCAAGCTCCTTGTGTCCTTGGGCAAGACACTTCACCCCCATTGCCCATGTGGGGGCATGGTGACGTTGTGTACTAAGGCATACTGCACGTCGACGGTGCACCTGTCTTCAACCAATGCTAACCCTGCTTGTGTGGACTTAGTATGTTGGGGGCTGACAGTTGCTCACCGTTGCTCGGTGGTTCTCTCCGGGTACTCCGGCTTCCTCCACCCGTAAAACTGTCGAGGTCATGGTTAGCCATTGTGCAGAAATATGTGACCGTAAACACCAATAAATAAATAATAAATAAATAAATCCTTGGCCAAATGGCTGTTTTGAGCCTCATGTGTGCGTGTGTCTGAGCCAATAACTGTTAGGGCCACAGTCATCAAACTTCACACAATTATAAAGGACCATTGGGAGGATGTGTCACACACCATAGCCGGGTTCGTACCTTCAAGGTCAAGGTCACATTTCAATGTCACACTAAAAAATCAAGGTCACATTTCAATGTCACACTAAAAATCGGTCAATATTCGTGTCTCAGCCATAACTCAGAAACAAATTATAGTACAATTGTTAAACTTTTTACAAGGACAGTCAGAAGGTGTGTCGCATATAATAGTTTCCGCCACATCTGCAAGGTGAAGGTCACAATTGACCTTCATATGTTCAGGGTCGCAAATCGTGTCTCAAGCATAACTCCAAAACTATTAGGGCTGCAATCATCTAACTTCGACCAATTATAAAGGACAATTGGTGGATGTGTCACACACCACAGCCAGGTCCGTAAGATCATGGTCAGGGTCACATTTCCAGGTCACACTGAAAATCATCAATATTCGTGTCTCAGCCATAACTCAGAAACGAACCAAAGTACAAATATTAAACTTTTTACAATTTGTTTTTGTTTGGTGGAGGTCAAGGTCACAGATCAAGGTCACTGCCACATAGGGGGGCATAGTCACTTCCGAGTGAATCTCTTGTTTTATTTTATAATGGTGTGGATTTTTGGCTCATGAATGGTGATATAGCCAAAATAATCAGCTGATGGTATTGATTCAAAATCTGTACTGGTGGTTAGGTATATGTCGGAGGTCAAGTTTGCACAGGTGTGTTTTCTGACTAACCAAGGTCTGTTTGGGAGCTGATATTTTACAGGTGACCAAATGGGACAGTTTGTGTACAAATTTGTTTTGAGAAATCCATTCGAAAAATGAATAAATAACCCATATGTTTTTTCCTTGTCAGAATGTTAATCCTAATCAGTGGGGGGAATAAACAATTCCTGTAAATAGACATAGTTCTATCGCTACCAAAGCACGAAAATTGGAAATTTATCCCCAAAATGAGAAAATGTGGACCTTTTTGAGCAATCAACTGTGTCATTCAGCTGAGTGTATTTGAATGATGTAAGATTTTGATTGTGTGTTGTTTTCTCCAGAAAAGGCCACACTGAGAAGCTTTCAGAAAATATATACCTTATCAGGATTGTGAATAGGGGAGATAATTTAAATGCAAAATATCCTCGAATGGGTGAATGAGCAGGCCTGAAAACAAGCAGTCTGACATTTTGCAAAATGAGGTCCCCAGAGGGTGAATTTGATGATGTTGTCCCATACATTGGGCCAATTTATCCTCTATGTACCTCTCTCTGTTTAGTTTTGAGACCCGGAATCAGATTGAGGTTCACAGAGGGTAAATTTAGTGAATACGACCCTGCTGTGCAGGCTTGCATCACTAAATCCCCCCTCTGGGGACCTCATTTTGCAGATGACCGTCTGCTTATTTTCTGGCTTGTGATGAGAAGTTGTGCATTTCTTGAAAAAACAACATATATTCAGCTGAATAACTATAACAAGACATTGTCTCACTTTCTTGAGGTCCCGGAATCGTTCCTGGATTGAGAAAAAAGTTCTTGACATTCTGAACACTCTCTGACACCACCATATGTTAGGAGCTTGGTGCTGTCAAAGTATCGGATAGAGACGTAAAATGCCATGTGCTGGGAGAAACACAGATCCATTCATAGTATATGAGATCCTGAGGTCAGGAAGCTGCCACTATGGAGGTCAATCATCCCACATACCTGTTCCATTGGACCAAGGAGAGACATTGATATAAGTTGTACAACTTGCTTGCCAATCCTTGTTAAAACATAAGCTTAACTCTTTGCATGCTGCCGGTAGATATTCATGCCCAGGATAGAAAATCTCCTGCCACCAGAAGAAGTATAATTTAGGCATTTTAAACCATTTTAAACCAAAATATTCCCCTGTAAATTTAATCAACTTTATGACAAAAGATTTCTTGAGTTAAATCAGAATTTTCATCAATTTTCATCTGACCATAACTTGATTTAATGAAAATATTTTAAAAAAATACTTAGCAGGGTAAGAGTTTGAGGATTCATCAGCCATGTTTTGAGAGGAAAAAACATAACTAAATTAGTAAGGTGACTTTTATGTAGTACTGGGCTGTTCTTCATGGTGTGTTAGTCACTGAGTTACATCTAATAGTGTAAGTCACCTCCACCAACATGTATGGTATATGGAGATTTAATACCTGGATGTCGGTTTTAAACACCGAGCTGAGATAACGTTTTTGTTCCGTTTGAAACACAATATAAACATAGTGGAGAAAGATTTGTGGATGCATTGCTCATCGCAATCACTTGGACCAAATTTGGAAATATTTTTTGTTTTTATAAATGCACAGACAGAGTTAAATCCCTTGGGTCATTAAGGAAATGAGTTAACAGTATTTTGTTGACATATCGTCCTCTGAGTTCCAATGCGTTCTATGTGCCTAGTGGCCCGGCACATAGAACACATTGGAACTCGGGAGACGATATTTGCTCTTATTTTGCTCAATTTGTTTCATTTAATTACTCGACTATTTGATTCATAACGGCAAAATATGATCGAATTGATGGAAATCTGATCATATTTGTGACTACTTTCAATTTCTTTCTTTCGATTTTTATACCGAGGCGAGTGAATGCGAAAAACTTTCATTTAAACCATATGCCCGTGATGTTTCGCGAACCCATATACCCTGGATGTTGCACGCTCTCATATACCTTGGATGTTGGGTGCATCCTTTGCCATGGCTATTTATCCAATACATTCTGACCAATCAAAAGGACAGAATTTATCGGGATATAGGGACAATTCGTTTTACTTTATGTCTGCTGTAGGTGGGTTTATTTTTTCTGCGGAGTGTCATTCAAACTGTTCTAGCTTTGTTAACAACACTTTACCAAACATGATATCAAAATGTATTATTTTCAATATTATTTTTCCAAATTTTACAAAAAAATTCAACAAGACCATATCATGTGATCACTCATTGGAATGAGCTTTATGCACTCATTCCAGTGAGAGGTCACATGATATGTTTTTTTGAAAAGTAATATTTTTTTCAACTGCTCACGTTGGAAATTACATGAGCTGTTGCAGTCAATTCGTTAGGTAAAGGGTTAACAAAATAAAGTCAACAAATAGAAATAATGCTATTATCAAAGACAACTTGATGCAGCTAGCCCATATTGAATTTTTTATCAAATCAAGTCATGGCTGCTTTATAGCAGGCTGGGAGCACCGGGGCTCAGAGGTAGACTGTTGTACTTCTATGCTAGAGGTCCCGAGTTCGATCCCCGTCCAGGACGACCCGCGTTGTGTCCTTGGGCAAGGCGCCACTTAATCCCAGCTGCCTCAATGGGGGCACAATGACGCCATGCACTAATGCGTACTGCGCGTCGATAGTACATGTCTTCAACCACTGTAACCCTGCTTGAGCGGAGCATGATCAGAGCTAGTATGTTGAGGAGCTGACAGTTGCTCGTCGATGCTCGGTGGTTCTCTCCGGCTTCCTACATCCACAAAACTGTCACGGTTATGATTAGCCATTGTGCATAAGTATGTGACCTTAAAACCACAAATAAATAAATAAATTACAGAAGGCTTGTCTTGATGTGATAAAAAAATTCAAGAAAATACTTATTTGGTTAAGAGTTTTCTCGTAACCTGCTGAGTAATTTTAAAATATTTGAAAAATTTTTCAACAATTTATACTAAAAATCATTGGTTGAAAACTTTACACAACTTGCAAGGGAAAAGTTGATTAAATATCCTCAAATTTGACTTATTATCCCTCCGCAGGGGAAAGATATAGCGCAGAGCTCCGTCTGTCCATCCGTCCGTCCATCCGAATTTTGCTTATGGCATAACTTGAACAATAGTCAACGAATTTCAATTCTTTTCACTACAAGTCTCAAAATCAACAATGTCTATGTCAAGTTCATTGACCACTGATATCTCTTGAAAAAGTATGGGAGTTATAGCCCTTTGTTATAAAAAATATCCTGTAAATCTTGTTTATGGCATAACGTGAACAATTGTTAACGGATTTCAATTCTGATTGGTATATGTCTCTTTGTAACAATGTTTATGTCAAGTTCGATGACCAGCAATATCTGATGGGAGTTATTTCCCTTTGTTTAATAAAAAATGTTGTGTAATGCTTGGTTATGGCATAACTTTAACAATAAAGGCCAGATTTCATTTTTTTGGTATATGTCTATAGCAACAATGTTTACGTCAAGTTTGATGACCAGTGACATCCGACGAAAATTATGGGAGTTATTCCCCATTGTTAAAAATTACCGTGTATTGTTTGTTTGTGGAATAACTTAAACATTAGTAACCAAATATCAATTTTTTGGGGTATGTATCTCTTTGGGTACAATGTCTTACGACGAAAATTTTTGTACGTATTGTCCAGCTCCTTCTTCCCCTCCTAGAGTGAGCACATGCAGAAAAAACATTTTACTGCTATGACCCCTCACCCACCCCCCATCCCTCACCACCACCCTGTCAGTTAGGCAATTTTTTCCTTTGCACCAAAATGTATTTTGAAGAAATTAGAGTGATTATATTCAAACAAAACATTTGACTAATTTCACCTCACATCCTCCCTCCCCTCCCCCGGCGTCAATTCAGCATTTTTTTTTTTTGCTCCAAAATGCTTTTTGAAGGATTTACAGTAATAATAATAATAATAATAATTGATTTCCTAGAGCGTAAAACCACAAATAGTGCTCTAAAACGCTTGACAGAAATAAATACACTTTTCTGAAATAAAGAGTCACATCTGTTTTGGTTGCCTCTTAGAGAGGTTCAGTAGAATGCTTCAGTAAATAGGAAAGTTTTAAGATTTCTTTTGAAGACATCGAGAGTTTCTGAAATTCTGACACTAATTGGCGCTGAATTCCACAATCTGGGACCCACGATGGAGAACAAAAAATCATGAGCCTGATTAGATCTGCTAAAAGGTACAACTAGTTGAATTTGTTTTTTAGATCTGAGCCTGCGTGAAGGTTTATATACTGTGAGGAGCTCTTGCAGGTAAACTGGAGCCAGTTTGTGGATACATTTGAATACTAAGATCAATATTTTGAAATCAAGTATACCTTTTGTAGTTGTCTTAAAACAAGTGTTATGTGTTCAGAGCGTTTGGTACCAGTAATTATCCTAGCAGAAGTATTCTGAACTTTTTGAAGCTTCTGAATCAGGCACTGGGACAGCCCCACTAACACTGAATTACAATAGTCTAGTTGTGAGGTGATGAATGAGTGCACACGTTTTTCAAGTACTGACTGGTTAAGAGAAGATCGCAGTATTCCATCATTACGAAGCTGCCAGTAGCATTTTTGACATATTTTATTGATATGGATGTCTAGTTTTAAATTTGAGTCCATAATCAGTCCAATATTCCTGGCCGATTCACTTTTCATAGTGATGTTGTTTCCAACCAGAATTGATGTAACAGAGGATGCAGGCATGCGAACCCCGGATATCACTAAGAATTCAGTTTTAGACTCATTCATTTTCAGTTTAAAGTCTATCATCCATTCCCGCACAAGATTTATGCAAGTTTCCATGTTATTGACTGCGGTGAAGGAGTCACTTGGAACAGATGGTTTGAATGTGATGTACAGTTGGGTGTCGTCTGCGTACAGATGATATGATATGCCATGCTTTTTAAGAAGGCAACCAAGAGAAGAAGTGTACAGAGTAAACAAAAGTGGTCCAAGAACTGAGCACTGAGGAACACCACACTTTAACGTCTTGCTTTCTGAACCGATCTTATTGATGTATATTTATTGACTCCGACCTTCTAGATATGATGCAAACCACGATAAGACAGTTCCACATATGCCATGCTGTGTCAATGTCTGCATGAGAATACCATGGTCGACTGTGTCGAATGCTGCTGACAAATCCAAGAGAACAAGCAGTACACAGCCTTACCCTCAGACACTGATTTAACAATATCATTGTTGACTCGCAGTAAGGCTGTTTCTGTACTGTGGTTGGCTTTATATGCAGACTGATTACGTGCAGGAAAAAATTGTACTCCTATTACCCCCAACTAGTGTTGAAACGACTAATCGACGCCAACGCGATTTTTGTCAAAAGTCGCATTAAAATCTGTAGTATAATCAGTACATTTTTTAGGCAAGGGGTGTGTTAAGACAGATAACCTAAAATATTGAAACAATGTAACTACAGTGCATTGGTTTTACGTTTGTCTTCAAAACAAGAGTGTCAGCTATTCAGGGACCGACCTGGGCATGCGCCAGTGCGTATTTGGTTCTGAAACATCAGGACCTGGCTCTTAAATCTCAGAAATAGGCTTCTCAGTTGGCGCGTAACTTCTCAGATCATATTTTGATATTCTTTCGATGGATAATCGAGAGATACACTCTTACATGTATTATATATATGATTATCATTTATCATTGTTGTAGAGTGCTTAAGTTAATACTTCAAGTCTTAATTACCAAGCATTAATCTTCACTGTGGTTTCTGATCAAGTCTTGGCTGCCTGAATAGGCAGCCAAGACTTGACCAGAAACCACAGTGAAGATTTTACCAAGCATTAATCTTCACTGTGGTTTCTGATCAAGACTTGGCTGCCTGAATAGGCAGCCAAGACTTGACCAGAAACCACAGTGAAGATTAATGTTTGCTATAGTGTACTAAATGAAAATGATGAGAGCTATCACATACTTGCTGTGTGTGTTACAAACAGCAGTGTGACTCCGTAAATTGAAACCTGGCGCATGAATTGAAAAAAATAGGCTCCGAGGCTAGAGCGTACTTTAAATAGTCCTGATCGGTTCCTGGCTATTCTACGAGGCGATTCCGCATGCACAGTTCACTGTAGGCCTCGTTCTGCACTCATGATCAATGTGTCGGGGATGTCATTGATCTGTCAACATCACAGCAAAATATCCGATTCAATGCCCAGTGAGGAAATCAAAGGAATGGAAACTTTTGAAATCAGATCTTCCGTCCGTGCTACACTTCTAACATCTTCCTAACTCAACTAAAATTCACTTTCACAAGCACGTACCGCCCACTCCCCCCCTTATCGAATACATAAACGCCAATACTTATACAAAAAATTATCTTCAAAAAATGGCTTCAAAAAGTTCACATAAGCGACAGTGCACTTCGGATGTTTCCCAGTACAAACCGTAAAGATGTGTATAAATGGCCGGGTACAAAATGACCAGGGTATGAAATGCCCACCATCTGTAGTGCGTAGTCTACGGTCATTTCCGCTGTCAAGTGAGCATAATAGCACAGCAAGAAATTATGGCTAAAGTCGGGACGCCACGCCATTTGAAACGTTACTCATCAGTTTAATGGCGGATTTCAAAATTTGTTTTTGTTAAATTCATTCAGTGAAACTATGTCAAAGTAAACCTATTTTGAGACAAAGTTTTATTGATGCCATTAAGTGTTTCATGCAGAAGATTACAGAGTCTGTCAGCGGGTATCTTTATGCTAGGCCTATGGAAAAGTTATAGTATTATAATGATGCAGCGTGCTGCCGATTAGTCGACTTCGACTCGATTTTCGGCCGGTGACTAGTCGACTCCAAAATTCAGAAGTCGTTGCAACACTACCCCCCACCCCCCACTTTTTTCTTGTTCCAAGATTGGTTTGGCCAGATTTAGAGTGATTTTATGAAGGGAAAAAGGTCCCGAATTCGATCCCCATCAGGGATGACCCGCGTTGTGTACTTGGGCAAGGCACTTTATCCCAGTTGCCTACATGGGGGCACGATGATGCTGTGTACTAAGGCATACTGCACGTTGAAAATGCACATGTCTTCAACCGCTGTAACCCTGCTTGAGCAGAGCTTGAACAGAGTTAGAATGTTGAGCTGACAGTTGCTTGTTGATGCTTGGTGGTTCTCTCTAGGTACTCCGGCTTCCTCTACCTGTAAGACTGTCACGGTTGTGCATAAGTATGTGACCTTGAACACCAACAAATAAATAATAAATATGCAGGGGAAAAAACACCTATGCCCACCCCACCCCCACCCACCCCCCTCACTTGGGGGTGCAAGGGGATTAGCAGCACTTGGCGATGCAGGCCACTTGTTTTAATAGCTACAGATTTCCAGACCTGGGTGGGAAAATCCGCCAGCAGCATGCAAGCAGTTAAATCATGACTGAGGAAGTGGCTTTGAACTTTCACATATTAACTTTATTACTAATTGGAGAAATGCTTTAACCCTTTACCCAACGTAACGGCCAAAACCGGCCAGCGCTATTCTCAAAAATCGCCAATTAATTTTCATTATTTTTTTCATTTTTTGTCTCAAAAACATAGGTTATGACCCCTCGTTGGAACGAGCTCGTCGAGCTCGTTCCAACGAGGGGTCATAACCTATGTTTTTGAGACAAAAAATGAAAAAAATTAGTTATTCAAGAATTATTTTTGCAAGTGTCGTCTGCTTTTCACGTTAGGTAAAGGGTTAAAATTCTCTTTCACACTCTGCCTATTGATATCCATATATTCACATTTTTGAGGTTTACAAGTTAAGTAACACGTTTTTGTATGTGTATATTACAGGTTAAGTAACACGTTTTTGTATGTGTACATTACTCTTTGATAGAGTACTAATGAGGAGAATTTCTAAAGAAAAATTTCTCACTCTCTGCTGACCAAAATATTCTGTTGCTAAATTAACTTCTTCGTGATCATGAACTCTGGTCTGTTGAAATATTGTCCTTGCAGTCATATTTAACTTTCTGCTTGCTGCAACCTGGCTGCTGGCAGAATGAATAAATGAATGTTTTATTTTGCATTGAATATCGAAATTCTGTCTTTTGATTGGTCAGAATACCTTGGACAAATAGCCATGGCAAAGTGCGCACCCAACATTTAAGGTATATGAGAGCGTGCAACATCCAGGGTATAAGCGCAAGCGAAACATCAGGGGTATATGGTTTAAGAAAGCCTTTCGCTTTTGCTCACTTCGATATAAAAAATGAACCCAAAACCTGAAAATAATCACAAATATTATCAGATTTACGACAATTTGATCAGTTTTTGCTGTTGAAAATTAAATAGTTGAATAATTAAAATGAAAGAATTTGAGAAAAATAAAATAAGAGCAAATATCGTCCCCTGAGTACCAATGTGTTCTAAGTGCCAATAGGCTGCCAATAGGCACATAGAACACATTGGAACTAAGAGGACGATATGTCAACAAAATACTGTTTACTCATTTCCTTCATGACCCAAGGGATGTAACTCTATCTGTTGTCTTCTGCGATTATAAAAACAAAACAATCATCATGAATTTGGTCCAAGTGATTGTGGAGCGTGAGAAATGCATCCACAAATTTATTTCCACTATGTTTGTATTGTGTTTTAAATGGAACAAAAACGTTATCTCCGCAACCATGTATGGTATATGAACATTTAATACCTGGATGTCTCATTTAAACACATTTAAGCAGCTCGGTGTTTAAAAACCGACATCGAGGTATTAAATCTCCATATACCATACATGTTGGCCGACATCCAGGTATTAAATCTCCATATACCATACATGTTGGCGGAGATAACTTATAATATCCTCTGCAATTAAATGCAATGAATGTGGTACATCAACTTACTGAATGTAAAGTAACACGACAGCAGATGTAATAGAAATGGAAGTTGTGTACATTGCAAGGTGAAGGTATAGCTAGATTGTCTGTCTTCCTGCTGACTCCTACAACTGATACCGATGCAGCTTGCAAGCATTGACTCATTGGATATTTTGGGTTTATAGTTAACCCTCTTCTTAACTCGAGCACATTGACACAACCTAAAATGTTTCACATGGGTTCAGAAACATTCGACCCTCCTACCTCGGGAACACAGCTCACGACTTTCTACCATAGTAGTCTCGGCGAGATTACTCCACTGAAGGGCCATATTATACTGCCAACTAAAAAAATACTCTATTACAGTGAAGAAGTACAGTTATTGTTTGATTAAATGTCCTTCCCCTGCAAGGACTCCGTATAAATGGCACAAATGAGGATTGAACTGTCAATCTATCAGTTCAAGTCAGCAGCTAGTCCTAACTAGGACCCCCTGATCATCACCCCCTGCCCACTTCCATGGCCTTCCAAATATCATACCTCCACCCCACCCTAAAAGGTTGGCTAGGGCATAGCATAGATGGCACAAACCAGGATGGAACTGTCAACCTTTCAGTTCAATACTCCCTAATGGGTGCAGTACTTTGATCACAAAAGTAGTCTCATTCGTGATCAGATCTCAATCCCCTCTGAGACACATAATCACCGGTGGGTCGAGATCTCATAAATAAACTAGATGCGTCAGTATGACACATACCCCCCCCCCCCCCCCCCCCCCCCATGAAGGTAACATGATCAATCATTGGTGTTACACGCTTGTAGGTACCCCGGAAAAAGCCACATATCAGATATCGGCTGATTATCTGAATATACAACAAAAAAGTTCGGAAAACTGATTCTATTGAGTATCTTAACCATTTCGCTGCTGTGCAATTTGGTAATATCCTGTGCTGAACCATATATTGGAGGGAATGGGGTTAAAGTAAAAAAAAAAATGAAAACGCCAATAACGTTCACGTATTTGTAAATTTAAAACTGTTATTATACAGGACATGGATAGTGTATTATCACTAAATCACCCGTGGATGGCGATTCCACCCAAGCAATAATTGCAGATTTGTTGCAAACCATAACAAGCACAAGCAAAGTTCCAGCCAATGGACCTCCGGGTTAAACCCGGAGGTCCATTGGCTGAAACATTGTTTGTGATTTTTGTCCATATGTGCAGAATTTGAAAGTGATACTTTGGGTGATACCTCCACTCTGCGGGTGATTTTGTTACAATCCATTCTCCACGAACTGTATATTGGAACAACGTTGACTGAGTTCAACAATGTTTCCAAAACTACTCCCAGCCACACCCCATAAATCTCAAAAGAAAAGACGTCTAGTTGACTTGAATTTAGTTCCTATTTAATGGACTGACCATGTAGTCCAAACTTTCCTCCACAGACCGTTATATAATTTTTGATTTGTTTTGTCGCCGGGTGACACAGGACAACAAAAAACAATTATATATGTTGGGACAAGTTTGGACTATTGAGTTCGTTGTTGCCTCGGGTATGTCGAAATTTACATAGACGCGAAAAATGGTTGAGAAGAAATGGATAATGCCATATCGTCTGTTGCTTGCATTTCATATAACATGCATTCTATTGAGAATAACAACGTGCTATGATATCCATTCCCTGTACATGCATGTTGTATCACCGTACTGAATACGGACGTATTGCACAGGCCGTCAGCAGTTGGTTCCGTACTCAACATGGACCTGTTGCAGCGGAAGGGTTAAACTAAGTTCAAGATCAGTAACTCCACAAAAAAATCATCCGATTAGGACCAAACTCGAACTCGATTTGTAGGTACCCATGACAAAGCCAAATACGAAAATCTGCCAATTATCGAAATGTATGGTGAAAAAAGTCCAGAAAACGGAATGATGGAAAGATGGAACGACAGGCGGACAAGGGTAGCACTATATGCCCCTGGGTATTTCATGGCAGGGCATAAAAACTGCAAAATCCAGACAGTTTCAAGAAAAACAAATCAAAATAGCATGTTATATTCAGTGTTAAAAACACAAAACACATTCAATTTAGTTTCCAACATAAACAGAGAAGGAACCTGTCTAAATATATCACATCAGTCGTTGGTCGAATGCACCGGACTCAAGATCGCTTGGAAATCTCAAATTCCTCACTTAGAGTTGTTTACCAGGGATATTTAAACAATCAGATTCGAGTGAAAAATTGACAACACAAAAATAACATTCGGACTGCTTGTTCTTTGATAAATACTTTCCACAACTGGTCATATAATGATGAAGAGTGCTAAACTTATAAGCTATTTAAAAACTTTTTGTTGTGTTATTCCCGGCAGTTTAGTCAATATTTGACGTTAGATCATCATGACCGTAACACTGATCGGCGTCAGGTGGTTTCATCCAACAGAACGCTGTAAAAATTAAAAAAAGCAAATTAGGGTTGGTACCCCCACCACCTAACAGTGATGTCTTATAAAAATGAAGGAAACACAGCAATTATCCATTGAAAAGTGCTTTTAGTTCAAATTTCAAAATTCTCCTCTTCACATATAAAGTTCACATGAAGCAGTCCCCAGCTTACATTGCTAATCTAGTAAAACCATATATACCGAAACGCCCCCTCCGTTCCACAAACCAAAATCTTTTAGAAGAGAAATCTCGCTAGCTACGGTGGACGTTCTTTTAGCTATAATGCTCCTAGACTGTTTAACATGCTACCAGAATTTGTTAAAACAGCCCCTTCTTTGACAGCATTTAAATCTAGATTGAAATCCCATTTATTTAACAAATATTTTTAAATCCTATGTTGGTCATCATTTTGTTTATGAGCAGTGCTGTAAAGCGCCATGGAACTTTTTTAATATTGTGAGATGTTTGCGCTATATAAATGTATATTATTTATTATTATTGTTCTGGTTGTTACATGGGAGATGTGCAATAAATAGAGAACCACACATAAGTTTGAATAGGTTAGGAATTAACACACAAGATTGCTTTGGCCCAGGATATCACAAGAGCCGTGTTATTTCCTGCAGGAATATGGCTTCGGCTCTCGTGATATCCTGGGCCAAAGCAATCTTGGACGTTAATTCTTAACCTATTCAAACATATGTGCGGTTCTGTATATTTATTTTTTGATAGGTGAAATTCTGTAGACTTGATAGCCTATGTGTGGCTTAGTGGTTACGGAATTGAACTTCACACCGAAAGGTTCAATCTTTGCCAGGGGCAACCGCGTTGTCTCCATAGTTAACCATTTACCTAACGTAACGGCCAAAACCGGCCAGCGCTATTCTCAAAAATCGCCAATTAATTTTCATTATTTTGTTCATTTTTTGTCTCAAAAACATAGGTTATGACCCCTCGTTGGAACGAGCTCGTCGAGCTCGTTCCAACGATGGGTCATAACCTATGTTTTTGAGACAAAAAATGAAAAAAATTAGTTATTCAAGAATTATTTTTGCAAGTGTCGTCTGCTTTTCAGGTTAGGTAAAGGGTTAAGGCAAAATCATCCTGATTGCTTACGTGGGAGCACAGTGTTGCTATGTACTAAGGTGAACTGCACATCAATGGTGCACATGTCTTCAACCAATGCTAACCCTGCTTGTGTGGAGTTAGTACACTGGGGAGTCTGACAGCTGCTTCCCCACAGGAACACTGCGGTAAACAGTCTCTCTTTTACTGGTAAAATAGGACCCAGTCACCAATGCTTGAGAGGTGCAAACCCTCTTTAAAATGGGCAGCATGGCTTATTAACGCTCACCCTGGTCTTGAGTTGATTCTCATGTTGCGGTCATGATTAGCTATTGTGCAAAGATATGTGACCTTAAACACCAATAAATAAATAAATCTGAATCTACTCGCCATTGCTCGGTGGTTCTCTCAGGGTACTCTGGCTTCCTCCACCAGTAAAACTGTCTGAGACAAGGTGTCCCTGACTGTTAAAAGTGTTGCTAAACTCCAATAAATGAATAAATAAATAAATTGCCTATCTGGGAGCACGTTCGTGTGTACCAAGGGGTAGCTGGCATGATGACAGTACACTTGCCTTCGACTGACCCATGTTAACCGTTCTTAATTGTTCAAATTTAGTAAGTTGGAGAGTCCCTTACAGTTACTTGTTGGTGCTTGGTAGTTTTCTCTGGGTACTTCAGATTCTGAAACCTATAAAATGCTCTGTGTCTGACATGATATGGCCCTGGCTGCTGAAAATGTCATCAAACCCCCAATAAACACACAAACAGGTAGATTCCTTAGAAATATGCCTGTGGCATATATCGACCTGGCACCTCCCAAAATTATGCCCCCAACCTCCTCACTCAATAGGAAATCCTAGCTGTATCAGTGATTGGCAAAGCTTGACCCCCATACCCTTGTGGACATGAGATAACCATAGGTGCTGTAAGTGATCTTAAACACCAATAAATAGATATGAAAAATTCAAGAAAATACTCAGTTTAAGAGTAAATGCAAATGGTAGAGGATACAAATTTTCATTGTAATGAATATGGAAGATGCACTGAAATAAATCTTCTAATGAAATTCTTAGCTAATATCTACCATAGTTGACATGTAACATTTTTGGTCAAGTTGTGTTAACAACCGAGACCTATGGTTTGGCAACGTTCGGTGTGTGCATCCGGGCATCCAGGCATCCAGGTAGGCGCTGGGTGTCCTCACACTGTTAGTGCAATAACTTGAACAAACGTTCTCCGATTTGACTAATATTTGCCATACAGGTCTTTTACAATAATATCAAGTTCGAAAACTGGCTTAGCCTGAGTTTTCAGTACTGAGTTACGGGCCTTAATTCATCAACTTTTACGAATTTTGAGCTCATTAGCACATTACTTGAACAAACATTCTCTGATTTGACTAATATTTGCCATACAGGTCTTTTGCAATAGTATCTCCAGCGAGTTTGAAAACTGGCCCGGTGTGACGGGAATGATAGTCCGTAGGAACGTTAGTCCCTCTGGACTATTATTCCGCGGAATTATAGTCCTAGGTCTAACATTTCAGGGAATAGTAGTCCGGCGGACTACTACTCCTAGAAATGTTAGACCTAGGACTATAATTCCGCGGAATAATAGTTCAGAGGGACTAATTTTCCTACGGACTTCCATTCCTGTTACACCGGCCCATTTTTTGTTACAGAGTTATGGGCCTTAATTTGTCAATTTTTATGAATTTTGATCTTGTTACCATGATCAATAACTTGAACAAATGTTCTCCAGTTTGACTAATATTTGCCTTACAAGTCCTTTGCAATAATATCTTAAGTGAGTTCGAAAACTGGCCCGGTCCGAATTTTTACGAATTTTGAGCTCAGCTTGGTGATATATTCTGACTTTCAGTGGAGAATGCATGGAGAAAGTAGCCACAACTTCACACCTCCATCTACGATGCACACCTCTTGTTAATATAGTGAGTTACCAGTTTTGTTTATGTTGAGTTCTTGGTGTCATATTGACAATTGGTATGAGACATTTGCTGTTAAAGTGTCGTTAAACCCTAATAAATTTATAAATAAATAACCCGCTGAGTACTTTTAATCTCATACCTGTGAAGACAAAGGGGTCTATGAGTTTTCTATGTGTCCATCCATCTATCACATCAGTCAAACTTTGGTTTCTGGTCATTATTTTTTTTAAACGTTCATCCGATTGCAATCAACCTTGGATGCATGATGTCTTTTGGAAAGAGAAAGAACCCTATTTATTTTGGGGTCCAGTAAGTCAAAGCTTCAGGTCATGGCCACTAGAAACGTATTCTAATTTGGAACTTGAAATGGTTTCTGGAGATTATCTTTTCAATGGTTCATCTGATTCTCAAACTTGAATAGATTATGCCCCTTAGGATGAGAAAGGTGACTCTTGATTTGAGGGTTTGTAGGTTGATGGTCGGGGTCATGGCGGCTATAAATGGACTCTAATTTGGGACTTAAAACCGTTTCTGGAGATTATATCTTTTCAGCGGTTCATTCGATTTTCACCAATTTGAGTAGATAATGCTCTGTAGGAAGAAGAAGAACCCTATTAATTTTGGGGTCAGTTGGTTAAAGGTCAAGGTCACAGCAGCTATACGTGCACTCTAATTTGGAGATTGTTTTCTACGGTTCTTCAGATTCTCACCAAACTTGAATAGAGGCACTTACTCCCTACTGACCCTATTTTGTTAGCTCATTTGAGCGAAGCTCAAGGGGAGCTTTACTAATCACTTTCCGTCCATTGTCCATCCGTCGTCCGTCCGGAGTTAACTTTACATTTTTGGACTTCTTCACACAAACTACTGAACCAAATTGAACCAAATCTGGTGTGCATGTTCCCTATCATATGTCAATTCAAATTTGTTCAAATCAAGTTGACCTGCCTCTTGTTAGAGCCATGCCCCAAAATTGAGCCTAAATCTTAAAAGATCTTCTTCTCATGAACCAGCAGTAGCTGAGACTTGATATTAGGTGTGAAGCTTCCTTTTGAGGTGTAGACTCAGATTTGTTCAAGAGAAGTTCTAGGGGCTATATCTGCCATCATTATGGAAGGGGCAAGAATTTTTGCCCCGCCCAAAATTTCTATTTTCCAAACTGAGAGGCTGATTTGAACCAAATTTGATGTTAGGTTTTATTGGGACATAAGTATTTAATTTATGCCAAAAACAATTTTCCCGTCGCCCCATGGGAACCGTAGGAGCTAAAAATAGAAAAAAAATTAAAACGCCCTTATCTCCAAAACTGCACTGCACTGAGAATTTTTATTTGGTGTGAAGCTTCCTTAGGACCAACAGAATGGAATGGTTAAAAAAATTGCTTTCGGTTTTATCACAGGGTACTTTTTCGGGACTTTGAAAAAGTGCTCATTCAGCATTTTTTAACACTTATGTGTAATGGGGAAAACTTTCAATCTTCTCCCAAACCACTGGTCCAAAGGCTTTCATATTTCACATATAACATCATTGGAAGATTGATTCACATATTTGTTGAAATCAATACCCTGGGTCCATATTTGGGCTCTGTATGGGAGCCCAAATGTTCATATTAGTGCAATATGAGGAATATTCTTCAAAAATTGTCTTCTTCAGATCCACCAATCAGTATCTTTTGATATTTGGTAGGCAGCATCCTTAGGGAGTGAGATTCAAGCTTGTTCAAGCAAAGTCCCTGGGTTCATATTTGGGCTCATTGTGGGAGCCCGAATTATAACTTAGTTCAATATGAGGAATTTTCTTTAAAGATCTTCTTCTTCAGATTCAACAGTCAGCATTTTTTTTATATTTGGTATGCAGCATCCTTAGGGTGGTGAGATTCAAGATTGTTTAATCCAAGTCCCTGGGTTCATATTTGGGCTCCCTGTGGGAGCCCGAATTATAACTTAGTTCAATATGAATATTCTTCAAAAATCTTCTTCACATCCACCAGTCAGAATCCTTTGATATTTGGTGTACAGTATCCTTAGGGAGGTGAGAAGTTTGTTAAAGCCAAGTCCCTGGGTTCATATTTGGGCTTTCTGTGGGAGCCCGAATTGTACCAAAATTTCTATTTTCCAAACTGAGAGGCCAATTTGAACCAAATTTGATATGAGGGCTTATTGGGTCATTAGTACCTAATTTATGACAAAAACATTTTTCCCGTCGCCCCATTGGAACTGCAGGAGCTAAAAATAGAAAAAATGTAAAACGCCCATATCTCCAAAACTACATGGCATTGAGAATTTTTATTTTGTGTAAAGCTTCCTTAGGAACAGCAGAAAGGAATGGTAAAAAAAAATTGCCATCGTTTTTTTTCATAGGGTACTTTTCCAGGTCTTTGAAAAAATGCTGAATCATCATTTTTTAACACTGTGATTAATGGGAAAAACATTGTCCACGACAGTTTTACAGGTGGAGGAAGCCGGAATACCTGGAGAGAACCACTGAGCAAAGGTGAGCAACTGGCAGCTCCCCAACATACTAACTACACACAAGCAGGGTTAGCATTGGTTGGAGACACGTGCACCATCGACGTGCAGTATGCCTTAGTACACAATGTCACTGTGTCCCCGCGTGGGCAATGGGGGTGAAGTTTATTGACCAAGGACACAACACGGTTGCTGCAGGTGGGATTCGAACCGAGGACCTCTCAGCGTGCAACCTGCACCTCCACCTACTGAGCAACTGCACCCCCATAAATGACATATTAAAATGTATATATATCTGTCATGTATATATTTATCATTATGACTCGTCCGTTTTGTTCACTTTAAAACATTTGATATTTTATTTTCATATGAATCAGTGATAAATAAAGCCTTCCGTCAATTTCATTGGTCAATTTCAAAACTGGGCAATTTGATTGGCTAAACAAAATATAACTGGGTCACATTTGCATAATTTCAGTAGGGAGAATTTACGTTATCTGTCCTATTTAGGGTGGGTTACATTGTATTAACCTTTTACCTACAATAAAAACGCCATTCATTTTTTTTATATTTTCACTTTTTGCTTCCAAAACATAGGTTATGACCCCTCATTGGAACGTGCTCGATGAGCTCGTTCCAATGAGGGGTCATAACCTATGTTTTGGAAGCAAGAAATGATTTTTTTTAGTTATACGAGGATGTTTTTTCCAAGTGCTGTCTGCGACTCAAGTTAGGTGATGGGTTAAAAAGTCATACTAAGTGGCTAATTTGGGCGTGTGTGTGTCATATGATAAATAGAATATGAAATGAATGTTTTTCCAATATAATATTTATGAAACTCGTCCGAATTTTCCGTTTGGGCTCGCCAGAGGCTCGCCCAAACGGAAAATTCTTAGACTCGTTTCATAAATATTATATGAGAAAAACACTCATTCCATATCCTCTATATATGTGTTTACAAATATGGTTAGTATTTATATATCTGGTTCAAGTGTGCTGGAGCTAATAGATACAAGAGCCTAAAGCGAAAGAAATTCCTCTTAATAAAGCTCAAACAGCAATATTTATATTTATATGTCATATATAGTCTGTGCATCCTACATGAGTACCATCCCTGTTTATCTAGCACAAAAACTACATGAAGTGGTTGTCATGAATATTTTTTGAAATGTGCGGAAAAAACAAAAAAAAAAATGATATTTTGTGTGTTGTTAAAAAACAACATCGACTGACAAAAATTTGTTCAGGGATTTATATCTCGACAATATCTTATCCAAGTTCCATTTTGTTGTTTTTTTTTTGTTCCAGGTGAAGCTGATCGAGAGAATAAAAAGAGAATTCAAACAGTGGGAGACATGAATGTGCAAGCAAGATCGATGACAAATGCAAAAAACTGATGCCTATACTTTTGTAAAAAAAGAAATTTCTTCTTTATTATATAATATATAACAGTAATCAAACTTAGTTCTTAGTGTTTTTATTTTGAATTTCTTGTCCTTCACTGGGAGAACATTTGCTGACTCCGGGCTCTCAAATGCAAGAAGTGAGCGATTGCTCACATGGACCCACTGCACACCTGAAGTTAAAAAATGCCAGCAGTTGATCACTTGCTTGAAATGCCTGTAAACATCCAGACTTGGGTCCTGCGAAGCTTCAAAATTCAATCTGATTTTGAATTTTAAATTGCTATTCGGTACGATTTGAATCAGCTGCACAATTCGGTTCCATTTGAATCTTTTCACCGTCATATAGCTTGGCATCAGTCATCTTCGTTGTCTCACAGTACATATAGTTCTGGTGGAAATTGTAAATAAAGAATAGTGAACATGAAGACTGAGTACAGTTTCCGCTATCTAAACAGAAACAACATCTGTACCCATGCCATCAACCATGTTAATTCCTGTCTCACTCGACACTTCTATTGAAAGAAAATTTTAAGTTTCCATGCAATATTCGATGATGCGCTGTTGCTATCAGCTAGCCTTGTACAGTGCACCAATTTGTGCTTTTGAACCACAATCCTTAGTGGGTAGTATTCCAACTGCATCACCAAGGCATGCCGTGATGTAGTTGGAATATTTTATCAGTCAGGACTTGAGCCATCACTGTCGGAACAAATCAGGATCACAGCACCCCATTCCCCAGTTCGTCATCTTTAAGATGCCCCTGATTCGATTTGAGATTTGATTCTAATTTGAATAATTGCCCAGATTCGTTTCAACATTCCATTTGAAGTGAAAATGGGGGATTTGCAGGGCCTCAATCCAGACTTGATTCCCAACAATGAAACTGTGAAATCTCTACTAAGTCTTTATGAACCCTTTGAAACCTTGTTTCCTGGAATGGTATCGCCTTTGTCTACACTTACACTGAGATGGGTCAGTCCAATATCAATATACTGGGAGGATAAAATAATCACTGCAGTTTGCAGCCGTCCGGCTGCAAACTGCAGTCATTATTTTATTCTCAATGCCCCATGTTTAGACCTCTTATAATAAGACAAAAAGGGACGAAATTATGTCCAGGACTGAAATATCGGTCTTGCGGGTTTAAAAGGTCAAATTTAAAGAAATTTTGGTGCAGACACCTGTCAAGCTTTACAATTTGATTTTAAATTGTTTTGATCAGTCAAAATGAATCTGGTTGATTTGGAAATTTTTGAATCATTAAGAGGTTACCAAAATCCTTCCATGTGCCACCTCTTGTATTCTTCTTCTGTTATCTGGTCTCTTGTAGAGGAACAGAAGAGTCCAAGGAGTTTCTGCTTTCAAAACTACTTCAGTTCCACTTTCTTTACTTACTTGTCCAAACAGACAATTTGCTGTTGAATTCAGTTCTTGAACAGTCTTTCGATTTGGAAAATAGGAGGTGCATCATATACTGCTTGCATGACAAACTCATTCCAATGAGGGGGTGGTGGGGCCCTCAAAATTGAAAAACTGGTTTTAGTGGATAGAAAAAAAATGCAATTCACACATCAAAAAGTATTCCAAAAATGCACAAACACCACAGCTGCAGAATACACATTTTTGACCAAAAAGAGCCAAGCAAGGACCAAAATATATTTTTCAGGGACTTTTCATGACTTTTGGAAATTCCAACTTTCACACACTTTCAAGTCCTTAGAATTCCAGTTTCGAAATTCAAGCACTTTGAAGGACTTGTCCAAATCCTGGTTCTGTTTGGATTATATGAAAGGTTAACAGGGTTTCTGCAGAGTTTTGAAAATCGACACTGTCCATTAGTTTGAAAATAAGGTTTTTTAAGGCATTGAAAGTACTAGAATTATAGAAGGGAACCTTGCAAAGTCTTGAAACTGCTCATTTTGAGTTGTAAGATAACATCATGGTCGTAATACTGTTACTTACTCTTTCATGTCTAATAGTGTACTGTGATCACACAAACAGACAGAGATTTCAATCGGATCATGACTGGGTCACGACCAGGGGCCATAATACTATAATACTTTTGCAATTGCATTTTCTAGAATTGTATTTTCTAGTTATGACTTTAACTGGTAAAGTGCTGGAAGCCCATATTTGGACTTTATTCTTTAGTGCCGGTACCGCAATTTAAAGGGTTCATATTCTGTGGATGTGCTTCATATTATCTTTGAAGTGATATTATTTTACTACTGACACTCTCCCATCAATTGTAACAAGGCAAAGATGCACAAAGAAATTTTAAGGTCCAAAAATAATTTAGCACTCTGCCAGTTAAATGGGTTGAAATGAACCATTAGAATTTTCAAAGATGTGGCAATTTGCCAGTTGGCAAATTGCCATATCTTTTAAAATGCTAATAATTCATTTTAGTCAGTTATATTAATAGGTGGAAAATATAATTGTAAAAGCTTTATAGTGTTGAGTCCTGGTCAAAATTCTCCATTCGCTTACCTCCTGCGGCACAATAAAATCTCATTTGTCGACAACAAAGTACGAGAATATTGGATTTGATATGCAATTTTCATTTGTTTTTCATGCGGTCTTGATTTCGCAGTATTTTATTACCGAAATACCAACCCTCTGATGTAAGTGTGCCATTGTCGGATTGTAAAAAAGTCCACCTTTATTATCTCAGTGTTGTACCAATCCATGAAACGGAGTCTTGAAAAGTTATGGAGATCTTTCCAATAATTCATGATCGGGAGTGCAGTGGATCAGAGATAAGAACTTCAAACCAGTCCTGACAAACAGTAACTGTGTTTTGTCCTTGGGTAAGAAATGTAATCCCTGTTGTCCACATGAGGGGTTCAGTTGAGCTGTGTACTAAGGCATACTACATAACAATGGTGTACTTGCCTTCAACCAATGCTAACCCTGCTTGTTCCAGTGTTAATACATTGGGGTGTCTGACAGTTGCTTGCCATTGCAGGGTAGTTTTCTCTGGGTACTCCAGCTTCCTCCACCCATACAACCATTCACCTCGAGGTGACCCTGGCTGTTGAAAGTGTTTTTAAACTCCAATAAATAAATAATAATTCATGTTGGGTCCTGTTCTTATTATAAAATAAAAAAGAGTGATTCTTTTGGGGTTTATGCTCAAGCCAGAAAATCAGGAGACTGTAATCTGCAGAATGAGGTCCCCAGAGGGTGAATTTAGTGATGCTACCCTGCACAGCACGGTAGCATAACTAAATTTACCCTTTGAACCTCAATTAGACCCCAGAGGGTGAATTTAGTGATGCTACCCTGCACAGCAGGGTAGCTTAACTAAATTTACCCTTTGAACCTCAATTAGAATCAGGGTATCAAAACTAAACAGAAAGAGCTGCCCAGAGGAAAAAATTGGCCCACTGTATGGGATAGCATCATCAAATGTACCTTCTGGGGACCTCATTCTGCTTATTTTCAGGCCTGTTTATGCCACATATTACCTCAGCTGCTACCGATCATATATTTGATTGTCCATTCATTTTTCCAAAATCCAGAAACATCTTTATTCTGAGTTTGGACGACCTTCGTTGTGTCCTTGGGCAATGCACTTTATTCTGGTTACTTACTGGGGACACGATGATGCCATGTACTAAGGCGTACTGCACGTCGACGGTGCACCTGTCCTCAACCATTGTAACCCTGCTTGAGCGGAGCTTGAACAGAGTAAAAATGTTGAGGAGCTGACAGTTGCTCGTCAATGCTTGGTGGTTCTCTCCGGGTACTCCAGCCTTCTCCACCCGTAAAACTGTCACGGTCATGATTAGCCATTGTGCATAAGTATCTGACCTTGAAGACCAATAAATAAATAAATTCTGGGTTTACCATGATCCTTGAAAATCCTTGCAAACATGGCAGAAAGGGCCTTAACTGGTGGAGTTCTAAATTATTTTTTTTAAAGATGATTAGCTTAACTTGACAAAGTCAAGATAAGCTATGGCCATCACGTGTGCAGAAGTCTGTTAGTCTGTGAGTCTGTTCACATTTTCCTTTAGCACGGGCCACAACCTGTAGTTCTTGCCTGGCGTCACGAAATTTCATATGCAGGTTTGGGGTCATGTCTAGATGAGAACGTCCCCTTTTGGTCGCGATCAGTCAACCGGTATGGCTGCCCGAGCCCAAAACCCGAAAACCATTAGCACAGTCTACTGGTCGTATTTATGAAGGGCTTTCATTGTAACTTGCTAGGATGCCTCTGTATAATGCCTAGATGAGAATTTCCCCATTTGGGCGTGATCTTCCAACCGTGACGACTGCCCGAGCCCAAAACCCGAAAACCTTTAGCACAATCTACAGGTCATATTTATTGAGGAATTTCATTGTAACTTGGTGGGTTGACTTCATATAATGTCTAGATGAGAAAGTGTCCTTTTGGACATGAAGGGGCAACTGTGATGGCTACAGGGGCCCGAAGCCTGAAAACCTTTAGCACAGTCTACAGGTCATATTTATGAAGGGATGTCATTGTAACTTGGTAGGATGACTCCAAATAATGTCTAGATGAGAACATCCCATTTTGATCGCGATCATTCAGCCTTGATGGGTGACCGAGCCCAAAAACCTTTAGCATAGGCAAAAGGTCATATTTATGGAAGGATTTCATTGTAACCTGTTTGGTTGACTCCGTATAATGCCTAGATGATGACATTCCCTTTTGGTCGTGATTGGTCAACTGTGATGGCTACAGGTGCCCGAAGCCCGAAAACCTTGAACACAGTCTACAGGTAATATTTATGAAGGGATTTCATTGTAACTTCGTAGGATCACTCCAGATGATGCCCAGATGAGATTGTCCCCCTTCGGTTGCGATCATTCAACCACGATGGCTGCCCGAGCCCGAAATCCGAAAACCTTTAGCACAGTCTACAGGTCATATTTATGAAATGGTTTCATTGTAACCTGGTAGGTTGACTTCATATAATGTCTAGATGAGAACGTCACATTTTGGACACGATTGGGCTACTATGACGGCTACAGGGGCCCGAAGTCCGAAAACCTTTAGTACAGTCTAAAGGCATTCGTGTACTCTCATTTAATGTATACCCAGTCTTGGAGAAAATTCTTTGCTATATTTTCCAATTATAGTGAAACTTAGTACCATAGCAAATTTAAATTTACAACAAAAAAAAACAGCAAATTACCGAAAAGAGACCAAGACGTCTCGACAGCTTTCAGATAAATGAATTTAATAACCTAAATAGTCGCGATATTGTTTACGCCTTTAATACACAGCATATCAAACTTAATCGATGGGCAGATCAGTTATTATTATTGTTAAATTTCAGTGTGTCTGCAACAATCATTGTAAAATCACCCGCCTACAAAGAGAGAAGTGGGTCTAAATGTTTATACGGGGGCGGGGTGGAGGTTGGTAACCGGTTCTCGTCAGATCACCGAAGTTAAGCAACGCCTAGCGCGGTTAGTAGTTGGATGGGTGACTATTTCAGCAAATGATTCGTGCTCCCTCATTATGTCCTTGGGCAAGGCACTTGAACCCGATTGCCTAGCTGGGGGCACGATGACGCCGTCGATGGTGCGAATGTCTTCCACCAATCTAACCCTGTCTGTGCCGCGGTGCAGAGTTAAGAGTTACGATGTTGGAGAGCTGACACCCGCTCGGAGGTACTCTCCGGGTACTCCGGCTTCCTCCACCCGTAATTCTGTCACCGACATGATATGATCCTGGCCGTTAATGTGTCGTTAAACCCTAATAAACAATTTTAAAAAAAAATGTTTATACGAAAACAAGATCATCTTGCAATGTATATACATGTATGCAGATAGCAACTTTCGTGAAAACCTTATTACAGTGTTAAGTTAACGCGTCCTTGGAGTTATTGTGGTGTCTTCCCACTAGACCAATTCCCTTTAGACCAATTCCCTTTAGGCCAATTCCCAGAAGACCAATTCCCCCTAGACCAACTACACACTGTTATTGATTAAGGGTTGATTATGGATAATTAAGAAAACATTTATTTACTGATAAGCACTTTATTTGATGAAAAGAATATTTATACGCGTAACATACAAAAAAATATAGGTTCATAACATTTCAGTTTATAAAATATCAACAAGTCAGAAAATAAACAGACTATCATCTGAGTAATGAGGTCCACAGGTGGTAAATTTGGTGATGCTACCCTGCACAGCAGGGTAGCATCAATAAATTTACCCTCTGTGAACCTCAATCTGAATTAAGGTCTCCAACGAAAACAGAAAGAGGAACCCAGAGGACAAACTGACCCACAGTGTGGGATAGCATCAGCAAATTCGCACTCTGGGGACCTCATTCTGCAAATGACAGACTGCTTATTTTCAGGCTTGAATATCAATAACATTAAATACATTTATAAATATTTATAAATATATCAAATTATTGATAAAGAATTATTATAAAAGTAGAACACATCAATTGGTCTTTTGGGAATTGGCCTTGTGGGAATTTGTCTAAAGGGAACTGGTCTAGTGGGAATGAACCGTTATTGTCAGTCAAAACACCAAGTTTTCAACAAAAAGGGCATGATTCCTGAGAACGCAAAGGGAAATTGGTGAATTTCAATCAAGTTCTTCTCACGATGTATGCCTGATAAAAGTTTTGTAAAAGTCGGATTATATATTTTCAAGTTATCGCGTTCACAATGTCATCTGTTGGATGGTCAATATAATCATACACATAACCAGCAACAGACTTTTGATGGACAGTGGCATGTTATCATTCAATATATTTGGGGATGCTTAGCTTTTTTCTTTGTGTATAAGTTGTAAATATTCAACTTGTATGAAAATGAAATTAATATACTTTTTTTCTCACGCATTTGCAATTACTTCTTTTCCAGTCCATCACATCACCTCATGTGTCGTCCTACCCAGCTCCTCCCTCCTCTCCGGCCAGACGGCCTCCCATCCAGCTCCTCCCTTCTCTCCGGCCACCCATCCAGCATTCACTCACGCATTCGTTCATTCATTTGATCGTTTGCTTTCTTTCCGTCCGTTCGTTTGATTTTTCGTTCATTCATTCACGGCCAATTTTGGACAACCGCCAGAACATATATACACATTGACATTTAAATGGGCAATATGATCGCAATTCGTTATTTTGATTACCACAGACAGCATTTAAGTGGTCGCCCAACAAAACGTTGGACATTTTTTTTTAAATTTCAAGAATGACCTGAATACGAATTAAAGTGGCGAATAGCGTCATATTATATACCAAACTAATGACAAACGTACACAAACCTTGAATTTAACCACTTTTTCAAAATGTTTTTAATTTTTTTTTTTGCTTTTGATGACAAAGAAATTGCCAGCCGCACAAGTAATCGACAAGAATAACAACGAACAGATCGTTAATTTTAATATTTGAGTTGTAAATAAATGACTCCACACTCCATACTCGGAGAAATCATATTCATCATATCGTCACAGACGTGTTCAAAACTCTCAGAGGAAAATGAAGGACCACGAAATATAGATTGTGGGTGGACATGTTTGTTTGATCACGTGATTCCTGGGCCAGGTTGGGAAACGATTTAATTTCCAAAGATCTGCAATCTGCAAAGATTTCGTTGATGTCTTCGAATCTGCGAGGCGATGTAACAGGCCTGGAAATCTAGAAATTCAAGGAGTGCAAAACAATTGCCCTCCTCAGATTGCTTGGGAGTGCAATTGCACCTGAAATTTTCAGTGCAAAACCTTGTATCTATTTTGGTTATATTCACTACAAGGTATCAATATTGTGACTGAAAAATTGTACTACATTCAGCTACATAGTGGAATTCACACACACACATCTTCTCATTATTCAAAATGTTGCATTCAATTCTTATGTCACTGTCTTCTAAACTCAAAATCTATCGAAATGAGACACAGAATGGGTCATGAATTATTGCAAATCAATGTAACAGTGACAAATCGTTCCCTGAGTTCCAATGTGTTCTCTGTGCCAGTAGGCACAGAGAACACATCGGAACTCAGGGGACGAAATGATAATAGATTTTAAAGCCAGTCCCAAACAGGTCTGGTATTCCCGAAATTCAGGGGGTGCAAAAAATTGCCCTCCTCAATTTTTTTAGGCGTACAGTTGGTGTGCAACACTCTTGCATTCCTAAAGAATGTCAGGCCTGATGTAATATATCACACACGATGCATTCACAGGAAAATATTCCTCTGACAATGCACTAATTGCGAGATACAGTCCTTAGTAGCAATGCTGAATCCTGAAATTTTGGAAAGTTACGGAAGTTTAAGCAAGGGATTATAACGTCACCGATTCGAACTACTAATATTTGGTTATTGTCGACGAGCAAAACACAAAACTAGACCATTATGTTTGAAAACAAAAATATGTTCACATCCACATACATTGCAGTCCTCACGAGAGTCTATTTACGAAAAAATAATTTGATTATACCCAAACTATATTTGTGTCGACTGGCGAAAAGAAGGTTTGGTGAAGTCTGCTATAGTGCTATTCGAATGCGACCAAAGTTTCAGAAAGTTCTTTTTTCTGTTCACCAAATATAGTGAAATTTAGTACCATCGTAAATTGAAGTTTCGTCCTCGCACAATCGCCTTGTGAGTGAAATGGATACACGTCGATTTTGATCGCTATTGGCACCAACAGGTTACAAAAATGTATTTGTACTGTACAATCTGTTGACAGAAATAGCATGACGCGACCTGGTGAACAAAAATCACACGAATTACCAAAATGAGATCACAACATCTCATAAGTTTTTAGATAAATGAATTTAATAATCAGCATAATTGCGATATTGTTCAGGCCAGTCATTCATGGTCTATAAAATTAGTATTAGTATGCAGATCAGTTATTAATGTTCTTAAATCTCACGAGCAAGCAACGGTCAAGCCTCCTCAAACAGCAACTACAGCAGGGGGGCAGTTTCAAAACACATGAAGGATACCAAACCATGCACACAAACGAATCAGAATCCATGCTTTCTTTCCAACTTAACGAAATTAACTGCAGCACCAGGAGCAACAGCAAACATAATTCCAGGAATAATAAAGGGGACGTTTAACCTAACTTTGGTCAAATTTCAAGTAACTGCCCCCCCCCCCCCCCCGTCCAAAAAAGGTCAGAAAGGAATAACCCCAATAAATTATACAGCATTTGTTTCTGAATGAAACATAGATCATGTGGAAATTAATATTTGCCATGGACACGAAATTGTTAACATGTGTTGGACAGCACAGCCTGATAGTTTGATATGGCATAAGAGACCAGATTTTGTACAATAAAATACTTTAAATTTATTGAATAGTTATATTCTGCAATCCTTTTAGTACGGACTCGACGAAATCTTTTTCTCATTCTTGCAATGAACGGACAGAAGGGCTGCCATTTTTCTTGTGTTTGTTTACCTTTAATGAAGTTTGCCAAAGGTGAAATCCACACAGTTCACAAGAACAAGTATGGAGTCGTGAGTTCATCACTGTAAAATGACGAATGTCCAATGTGGCTTTTGTCAGTCTGCAGTGATCATACCCGCCACGATCCTGTGATATTTTGCATGCGTTTTGTGTCAAATTGGTTGGAAAAGACGATACTAATACACAAAAAGGGAAAACTACCCAACTTCCTTATTTGGTATTATCTGTGACCATTTCTTGTGTTGTATGAGCAATACCAGTTACCAAAAGTGCCATCTGAATGCTCAAGCTGATGGGTGTCTTCCCACTAGACCAATTCCCTTTAGACCAATTCCCTTTAGGCCAATTCCCAAAAGACTAATTCCCCTTAGACCAACTACATACTGTTATTGATTAAGGGTTGATTAATTTAAGGATAATTAAGAAAACATTTATTTACTGATAAGCAATTATTTGATAAAAAAAAATATTTATATGCGTAACATACTATAGGTTTATAACATTTCAGTTTATAAAATATCAACAAGCCAGAAAATAAGCAGACTATCATCTGAAAAACGAGGTCCCCAGAGGGTGAATTTGGTGATGCTACCCTGCACAGCAGGGTAGCATCACTAAATTTACCCTCTGTGAACCTCAGTCTGAATTAAGGTCTCAAACATAAACAGAAAGAGGTACCCAGAGGATAAACTGGCCCACTGTATGGGATAACATCAGCAAATTCACCCTCTGGGGACCTCAGTCTGCAAATGACAGACTGCGCATTTTCATTCTTGAATATCAATAACATTAAATACATTTATAAATATTTATAAATATATCAAATTATTGATATAGAATTATTTTAAAAGTAGAACGCATGAGTTGGTCTAAGGGGAATTGGTCTTTTGGGAATTGGCCTCGTGGGAATTGGTCTAAAGGGAATTGGTCTAGTGGGAATGAACCCGCTGATGAAAGTGAAATGCGCCTGCATAACTGAAAGCAAACGCGTGTGTTGACAACATCTAACATACACTCGGGACGAATCGTCGCTTTCCTATGACCGGGCCATCTCTAGACTGTTGTTAATATTACCACACTCGCGGGCCATCTCTAGACTGTTGTTAGTATTACCACACTCGCGGGCCATCTCTAGACTGTTGTTAATATTACCACACTCGAATTGAAGGTATTCAAATTTTTATGTTTAAAATGTAAGATATAATTAGTTGGTTTTCAATCGAACGTTGTTCACTGCGAGGCGCCAGCATTCCGACGCTCAATAAGATATCATTCTTTTATTTGAACTACAAGACGCCTATATGACTCACACCTCACCTAGCAACCACAGTGGACTTCTAATTATCTATAGAAAGTTTATCCCAACTCCCAGCACTTAGGCTTGCGTCAGCATGTTTAATCTGGCGTTAGTACATCAATTTCCTTGTTTACCATTATTAATATTCTTCGCTAATTTGCAGTATTAGTAAAACTGTATGGTAGAATTAAATCATTTGTTAAATATTATGAATATAAGTGATATCTCAAATGTTCAATACTAACTTTGGAAGCACAAGTTACTGACCACGTTATACTTCATACCTTACTGATCTTCTTGTTCCCCACAAACCTGTCAGAACTCTAAGGTCCAGTTTCTCCAATTACTTAGTTTACACATCTTGCAACCTTCTATAATGCGGTGGTCGTGCTTTTTCTGTTACCGGTCCGAAGCTCTGGAATTCGCTTCCCGCTTATAATGAAGACGCCACAAACTCTCAACCAGTTTAAATCTGCTCTGAAGACATATCTCTTCAAGCAAGTATATAACACTGGGCTTAACATTGGTTGATTAATAGTTGAAAGTTGTTACTGTTTCTTTTTGTATATATTCAGCTTCAACCACAGAGTCTATTTATTTATACACCATGCGTGTACTCGATTGTAAAGCCCGCGAGCACATTGTGGAACCGAGGCTATAAACTTCATTATTATTATTATTATTATTATTATTATTATATTATTATTATTATTATTATTATTATTATTATTATTATTATTATTATTATACGACTCTCGTAGCCTGGATTTAACGTTTTACATATTATTGTTATTCTTGGAGGTGTCTGCTGGATGTTAATAAGTGTTACATGTGTCTTATATCATCTGGACATTCTTTGATCCCGTAGAATTCAGTACGACGACCCCCCGTCCACAATTCTCTCAAAAAGAAATGTTGGGACGAATCGTCTCGATATTTGGGACGAATCGTCCCGGTTGAAATTTTGGGATGAATCGTCCCGGGACGAACTGGTTTTGGGACGAAACGTCCCGTAACCCCACAAAATGACCCGCCATGCATACAGAAGACTTACATCAAAGCGGCCAGAATCCACTCGCGATCAGGCCTAACATCTGATCGCGAGTGAGTTCTGTGTGCTTTTCTCCCTTCAACACTGTAGAATATTTCCCTTCGCAAATGCGAGAACGCTGAATTCCAGATGCAATTTTTCGTTTGTTTTTCTCGATGTATTTTGGTATTTACCAAATTTTAATTATGAAATTGTGACTCACTGGTGTAAATATGTGGCGACCAGATAGAGATCTGATCGTGAAAAGGGCCGCTTTTGCGATCACAGTTCTGTGCCGAGAAGAAAACTTGCTCATAAAACAATGAAATTAGCTCCCCTGATATGCATATGTGTTGAAATAACATCCCTTGATATGTTCTGTTTTAGCAACACTGTTTTAAAGTAAACAGAAATGATAGAGCAATAATTAGAGCTGGGCGGTTTTGCTTTTTCAGATTCGGTTTCGGTTTCAGGGAAAAAACTTAGTTTTTCTATGTGTTAATAACATATAGTAAACAACACTTGGGAATCCTTACCTTGGAAAAAATCCACAATAGTTGCCACAAAAATCTCTGTTTGAAAGTATCTCTATTCAGTTCAGCCTAGCTTCCTTTGATCATTCTAAGGGGTTCCAGGGGATCAGTTGCTAAGCCTTTTGGGTAAAAAAACCCCATAAATTTCTGTAACAAATCATTAACCCTTTACCCAACATAACTGCCAAAACCGGCCTGCACTATTCTCTAAAATTGCCAATTAATTTTCATTATTTGTCTCAAAAACATAGGTTATGACCCCTCATTGGAACGAGCTCGTCAAGCTCGTTCCAATGAGGGGCATAACCTATGTTTTTGAGACAAAAAATGAAAAAAATTAGTTATTCAATAATTTTTTTTTGCAAGTGTCGTCTGCTTTTCGTGTTAAAGGGTCAAGTTCATCTATTCTATGCTGTGTTCTCAGTGTTACATTTTCCCTCTTATTGACTCCTCTGACTGAAGTTTTGTTACGATATGTTTCATTTAAAAAAAAACAGAAAAAACTGAACCGAAACCATGTTTTTTTCCTGAAACTGAATTAAAACCAAACCGAATGTGAAAAATCACCCCTCCCCCACCCCCTCCCCCTCAGCTCTACAAAATGACATGCCCCATATGCAGACGTATTCGCCCCTTTGCCCGATAGACTAAGTAACGGAAGTAGATAAAGGCCACTTGTCCTGTTCCCTCCCAGTGAGATAGTTTAATCTGTTTATGCGCAAACAAAGTAAAACTGTTTTGTCATTGTTTGCTGGGTCTTGCAGTTTGGTTTTCCGGTTTGCTGCAAAAACCAGAACCGAACCGGAAAACCAAAAAAAAAAACAAACTCTCAGCTCAAGCGGGATGAGAGTTGAACTTATGAAGGCAACTAAATGAGCTGAATTAAGCTAAAAACCCATATTTTCACCTCAAAAGTGGTGAAAATAAAGTTTCTTCTGAAGAAAATATGTAGTCAAGGTATCCTTGGCAGACATTTTATTTCTATAAATTTACATGAAAATGGTCTTCAAGACCATTTTCATGTAAATTTATAGAAAATAAAATTTCAGCATTTTGAAAATACATTAGCTGAAATCAGCTAACTAGCTGAACTCTCTCATCCCTGATGAAGGGAAAGGTTTCAAAATAATGCTTAATGTCCGCCATATAATTATTATCCTGCAGAAATAAGGCTAATGGTGGCATTTTATTTCTTTAAATTTACATGATAATGTGAAAAACCATTTTCGTGTAAATTTAAAGACATACAAAAAATTGTAATTGGGTCTGATTGGGAGAGAGAAAAAAACGAAATCAGATAAATATAACTGAAAATCACACTCTGGGATTATTTATGGCACTAAGAAGTTGTAGATTAAATAATTGTTTTGTTGCATGTTATTTTAAATTGTCTCAAGGAACTCTACAATAAAATTTAAAAAACCTCCATATTAACAAAATAATATTTGAACCCAGCTTAATATGCACCAGATGCTAAAAATATGAGAACTTTATCATAGCAACAGACACTTTTAATACACTTTATTTAGTTTTTCCAAGACTATTTACCATCATTTGGGTAAAAAGTTGACCTGTTAATTATTCAAAGGGTATATGTGAAACCTATAACTGGTTGAGTGCTGGAAGCCACTATCAGGGCCTTCAAAAAAATGAAGGTATCAGACTGGTTGAGTGCTGGAAGCCACTATCAGGGCCTTCAAAAAAATGAAGGTATCAGTCTATGAGATCAAAAGCCAACGTTTCCCTTGCTCATGTTTCATATTCCGTCAAAAGCAAATAAAATTTTCTTTATATAAATTTGTTTTGTTACAAATTACTAGAGTGTCTGTGGGCGCTGTCCAACAATTTGTAATAAATCAAGTTCTGATAAACAGATTCAGACTACCAAAAATAATCTAACCCTCAACCAATTAACAAATATGTTCCACCAGACTCGACATTCTGGATAATTCAGGAGGGAGCGGGGGAGGAATTGCCCCTCCTCTCAACTTGCTAAGGAGTCAATTATAAGAATTTGGTCTTCGCACATTATAGAGTCTGACACTCATGACGTGAACTTAGGCTCTCTTTCAGTCCTAAAAAGGACTCACCAGTCAATAGACCACCCGTTGGGAGCTCTGATGACTAGAGCATCCCTTTTAGGCCTAACTCTTCAACCTCTGTAATGAGGGAAGCCCAAATGTTCACCTATTCAACAATTAAGTAACCGTACTGATTTGCTTCAGCAAATTCTACATTTAAAATTAACTAGGGAGGCCCGCCCACCCCGGGACAAGAAGCCCCACTCAGTAGAAGTAGTGCATTGCATATCAAGGGACATAATCAAAGCTGGAATGTCTTACTGGATGGAATGATAGAATAACAGATTTCCCATTTATATAATAGATTATGGTGCAACATCATGGAATTCAGCTACAGATTCTCCATAGATGGTTGTGAAGGCTGTCGGACAGAGTCTGTCTAGACACTGTTTATTTTTGACTTTCATGTGTCAAGCGAAAAAAACCCATTGTCATACGCATAGATTAACAGCTTTTATCTTTTTTTTCATTTTGCTTTTGATTTAAATGACTGTTTTGGACTGTTTTGTTTGGTGATTTAAGTGTGGAACATGCACACTGCAAACAATTATGCTTGGCTTATAGGGGCACTAAAGATTCTCCTCCAGGCCTTGAATTAACTCGCGAACGATCGTTCTGGTGATATGTCAATTTATGAATATGCAAATGAACTGCAGGTTGTGACAAAGTGATACAACATAACTCTATTAACCCTTTACCTAACGTAACGGCCAAAACCGGCCAGCGCCATTCTCAAAAATCGCCAATTAATTTTCATTATTTTTTTCATTTTTTGTCTCAAAAACATAGGTTATGACCCCTCGTTGACAAATCTAGATAGAAGCAGAGAATTCTGAAAGAATTCGAAATAATACAAGTTGGCGGGTTGTTTGTGGTAATTTGATTTACTCCTATTTAATCGAACACACCCTCCGAACATACCCCTGTCTTGTTGTAGGTCTTTAGGTAACATAGCAACCACGTGCTACCATAGAAACCAAGATGGCGGCCTCCAGTATACAAAATGGACGACGGAAACACGTATCACCCTAACAACACGCACCGCGCATGCGCACTAACACCACGTATCACTATGGAGATGACGTCACAACATGGCCACTCACGCGCGTTACCATGACAACACAACATGGCGCCACTAGGTCACGTGACATGACGTCACTTCCGAGGTCATCCACAGAGGTCATCCAAATGGCCCCTCAAAAGGTACATGACATACTACTGGGGATAGTTAACCTTTAACTGGTGGAGTGTTAGAAGCCACTATCATGGTTCTATAGAAAAGTGTTGAAAGCCACCTTAGTGGCAGTACACTGTATCAAGGTTCATACGACCCAGGACAAAAATAATTCAAGCACTTTTCAAGGACATTTCATGGACATATAAGCATTTAATAAGCAGGAGTTTTCTGACGGGATTGTCATTTCCCAAAAATCTCATCTGCATCTAAAATCTATTTCTTGCACAATAGGCTGGGTGCTAGATTTGTTTGGTGGTTACAATTTATTCAATATTTATTTTATTATAAATCATTGGAGAGTGCCTGTAGGTACAAATCACAGGCCTGTAGGCACTCCCCAATGATTTATAATGAAGTAAATTGATGTGAAGAAAGTCGTATGCCACTGACTGTGCACTGAGTCTGCACAAACAATATGAGGACTTGTTTAAAGAACTCTCACTTTTCAGTTAAATTAATGGTGGCTTTCAGCACTCCACCAGTTATTTCCGATATGCATGTTTTCTTTCCTCACCTTCTTAAACATATTAAAACCAAATAAAATTGAAAATTTAGCAGAAAGTTGGACTCAAATAAACAAGCTGCAATGATAGTAGGAAAAATCCAAGGACATTTAAGGAGTCTGACTGATTTTCAAGTACTTTACAATGGCATTTTCTGAATATTCCAAATTCAAGGAATTTGGCTAAAATTCAAGGACTTTTCAAGGCTGTACGAACCCTGCGTATGCATTACCTTGATGTTTGCTGAGCAGTAGAACACAAATGTGTACATAAAATTGTATTGTTACAATTTATTGGAGAGTTCTGGTCTTGCTGATGGAAGTTGCAGTATCTTGGCAGTGTAATCTTAGTGTTAACTTTTTATGAGGGCACAAAAATAAGTCAAATTCTCCAGACCAAGAAGGACAAGAATCAAAGGAACCTTTTGCATTAATCAAAATTAATTCTCCTTGTTTCCCTGGTGAGAATTTTACCCAACGCAAAGGTCAAAACTGGCCAGTGCTATTCTCAAATATCGCTAATTAACTTTCATTATTTTTTGTCTCAAAAACATAGGTTATGACCCCCTCATTGGAACGAGCTCGTCGAGCTCGTTCCAATGAGGGGTCATAACCTATGTTTTTGAGACAAAAAATGAAAAAAATTAGTTATTCAAGAAATTTTTTTGCGAGTGTCGTCTGCTTTTCATGTTATGTAAAGGGTCAAGCACTGACTTTTAAGATATGATAGGTAAATATTGATTCAAAGCCATGGTAAGTCAAGCTTATCTATAACACCATGCAGGGAGATGATCACAATACATGTACATGGCCTAATCTGGGATGCTCAGTATGTTGAAAGTTTCTGACAAGGGTACTAATAAACAGCAGACAGAATTTTACTGTAGTCGGGTAGGCATCTTCTTATGTATTGGGCCTTGTAGAACTTTGAAATTTGAAACCAGGCCATAAAATTTGAGAGGAACGATTTTATCGTTCTTCTGGTGGTTATGTAAATGAAAAAACAGATAACCGAAAAGTTGTTCGCCTGGAACTACAGCAGTTCATCAAAAAATTGTGTCTTATCACCTTATTTGATAGCACTGTTTTAAAATGTTCCTGTGGGAAGACCACTCAACGCTCAAACTTCCCAAGACTGCTGACACCCCCTGTGCTTTCTGCCAATGCTTTCGAAATCTGTGAACTGTCATACAGTAGGGCCATCGTGGATGGGTCGAATTCAACTGGTTGTCACTTTATTTATTATTATTATTTATTGGTGTTTAAGGTCACATACTTATGCACAATGGCTAATCGTGACGGTGACAGTTTTACGAGTGGAGGAAGCCGGAGTATCCGGAGCGAACCGCCGAGCATCGATGAGCAACTGTCAGCTCCTCAACATTCTAACTCTGTTCAAGCTCCGTTCACGTACATGGCATCATCGTGCCCCTATGTAGGCAACCGGGATAGAGTGCCTTGCCCAAGGACACAACGTGGGTCGTCCCGGATGGGGAACGAACTAGGGACCTCTAGCATAGAAGTCTAATAGTCTACCACTGAGCCACTGCGTTCACTAGGTTGTCATATTTCCATGCATATAATTCAGAGATGATCCACTATGACACCCAGCAAAATTTTCACCAATGAAGCACTGGGATAATCCCAGTGCTTCATTGGTGAAAATTTCGCTAGGTGTCATGGCCGATCATCTCTGAATGATATGCATGGAAACATGCCCCACCATACATGCAGATTTTGACCCGTCCACAATGGCTGGACTGTAATCGATCCTCATTATTATATCCAGATGAACGGTAAATGGGTTATCTCAACATTCGAGATTTTATTCTCTGGATACAATTCAAAACTACCACTGTGATTTGATTCAATTCGATCCAAGTGGTGCTGATTCAGAAAATGCTCTCAAAATTCTGACAAGTGCATCCCCTTTAAATCTTTTCCTTTCTTTCGAATGTATCCTCTTGACGTCTGCTTCTGTCAGGAGCATGGTGACTTAGTGGTTAAAGCACTGGATTTCAAACTGAAAGGTCCACAGTTTGATCCCTACCAGGGGCAACTGTGTTGTGTCCTTGGGCAAAGTATTTCATCTGTAATCTGGTTTTCTTTAACTGAAACTTGGCAACCAAGCAACTTGAATCTGGGTTCTCCATACCAAAGGCAATGCTGAGCTACATGTAAATTGAACAATGTGGCTCTTCTATAAATCCAATATTTTGTGTTCGAGTATTCCCGAAGGAGTAGTTTACATAAAGGATTTCACCTATCAGCCCTGGTTTGAAAGAGATTAATTCTGTCAAGTCAGGTACGATATTAACTCCTTGCACACTGCTTGTGGATATTACTGCCGAGGACAGGGAATGTCGTGCCAGTACAATATGTATGATTTGGCACTAATAACCAATTTTCCCCTGTAAATTAAACCCATTTTTCGACCAATGATTTCACGAGTTAAATTTTCATTAATTTTTCATCAGCAGTCATGACTAGATTTGATGAAAATTAGAGATGGTCTGTCGCCCGGTATACCCCCCACAGTGGCATACCACCTAGTGTAGGTGATTGAAAAGGGGCATTCAATTTTAAATGCACTGCTCCTTATCATGTTGATCATTTTGGTGACATTTCATGAAAATGCGACTAAAACTGTGGAAGTAATTCGCTCCACAAGTATTTTGCAAAATCCAATATGGGCTCCAGTCAGCCATCTTGAAACCGATATGGAAAAAATTATATCACGCACTGTTCCTCATCATGTTGATCAATTTATATTGAGTTTCATGAAAATGTAGCAAAAACTGCAGAAGTAGTTCGCTCCAGAAGTATTTTGCAAAATCCAATATGGCCACCAGTCGGCCATCTTGAATCCGATCTGGAAAGATATTATGTCACACACTTCCCTTCATCATGTTGATCATTTTTGTGAAGTTTCATGAAAATGCGACTAAAACTGTGGAAGTAGTTCGCTCCACAAGTTTACATGCGCAACGGACCGACGACAACAGACCGACCGACGGATAAGTTGACTCCTACATACCACCCTTAAACTTCGTTTTGTGGGGGTATAAATATACAGATTGAGAGTTAAATCTATTGGCTGTGTATATTTGCTTTACCTGTAGTCATTAATTAATTCATTGATATTGTACATTGTAGCATACTCAGCAGATTGAGAGTTAATCTATTGTCTGTGTATATTTGCTTTACCTGTAGTCATTAATTAATTCATTGATATTGTACATTGTAGCTTTGTTCTTATCAATAATAGTTGTTTGGTCAGCAGTTTTTATATCTGAACATTTTTGGAATAATTACCTTAACACAGACACCAACATGTTAAAAATAAATAAACATTGGCTAAATGACCTCTCAATAAGGTACAGTCACTGATCTTGGATCTCCAATACTGTTTTGATTCCGTCTAGTTAATTATTAATTTACATACAGTCGATAGAGAATACTGTGAACCAAGTGCCTATCTTTCAAAGGTCAACTGAACTGAATACCACTAATTAACTAATTACCTGTATAAATTGGACTACATGAAATTTTGGGTTATTAGTTCACCTCACTGAAAGTCAAGGTGAGCTTTTGTGGTCACACTTAGTCGTGATTAGGTCAGTTATAAACGTAGTGTTTGAGTCTTTTTCTCCCAAGCTACTACTCATTTATTTATTGGTGTTTAAGGTCACATATTTCTACTCAATGGCTAATCATGACCACAACAGTTTTAGGAGTGGAGGAAGTCAGAATACCTGGAGAGAACCACCAAGCAATGGCGAGCAACTGTCAGTTCCCCAACATTCTAACTCCGCACAAGCAGGGTTAGCATTGGTTGAAGACAGGTGCACTGTCGATGTGCAGTATGCCTTAATTCTAAGTACTTAGCACACAACCCCACCATGCCCCCACTTGGGCAATGGGAATGAAGTAACTTGCCCAAGGACACAACGAATGTGGGATTCAAAATGAGAACCTCTCGGCGTGCAGCCTGCACCTCCACCTACTGATCCAACGCATCCTCTCCCAAACTACTAGACAGATTCCAATAAAATTTCAGGTGGGAATCAGGGAAGTGAAGAAGTGTTTGTTTACTGTAGTAAACAAGGTCTGTTTTACTGGTGAAATAGAACCATTTCACCAAAGCCATGGGTTGAAGTCCTCTAATTTGGGCAACATGGATATCAACGATTGGCAGGACTTGACTTTGATCTCCATATCACAGTCATGTTTAGCATTAGTGCAGAAATAATATATGTGACCTTAAACATCACTACGTAAATAAATAAATAATGACATTTCATGTAAATGATAAGAGGGGAGGGTCAATTTAGTTCTGTTAAAATGGGAGAAGTTGGTAGAAATTGGCAAATTGCAACATATTTTTATAAAATCCCACACTCTCGCATTCCAAATAAACATACCTGTATGTTTATTAATTTTCGGTACATCTTCTACCTTGTATGAAGTTTATTTGGGCCTGTATATTTGTTAGAAACACCATCGGTGTCAAGTGAATACCTCATTTTGGTGACATATTTTGGGTACTTCAGTACTTAGCACACAAAGCCGAGGTGACGGTCTTGTTTGGGTTAGGAGTATTATATAAATGACAGGTACATTTGTTATATTAATACCTCTATCATGATTTTTCATCCTGTACTTTTATTTCGACCTGTACGTTTATTTGTTTTCCTCTGATTTTCCACCCTATACTTTTATTCCGCCCTGTACTTTTATTTTTTCCTCCAGAGTAATCTGATGAATGGAATCTTTTGATACATGGTATTCAGCTTCCTTTTGTAGTGTACACTAAAATTTGTTCTTGAGAAGTTTGAGACATTTTCTGTTGTTATGGAAGGGGCAATGTTTTTGGACCTTCCCAAAATTTGCTTGGTGAATTGAATAACATTTTTCAGTTCTGTATGCATGGTGAACTTGCCAAATTACCTGTGGAAAAGGACTCCAGACAATTGGGTTGTTTTTATTCACTGGCAATATTAATTGGGCTACAACAGTTTTATTTGACATAATTATATTAACATTCCCACAATATTCATCTAACAGGAACTCATTGTTTCTAAATAAATCAGGCCTTAGCATTTGTCTTTGTTCGCAAGAATCGCTTTTGATTCTTGCAAACTCCTGCTGTGTGAATCACAAACTTGAATCTGTCCCTCATACTGCACTAAATTAAAATTTGGGTACCCATAAGGTGACTAAATATGAACCCAGGGACTTGATTTGAACGAAATGGAATTTTAGCTGACAAAAGATCTTGAACAAAATATCAAAAGATTCTGACCACTGCAAGAATGCTGTATACCACATACAATAATAATAATAATAATTGGTTTTCTAGAGCGTAAAACCACAAATAGTTCTCTAAAACGCTTGACAGAAATAAATACACTTCTCTGAAATGAAGAGTCACATCTGTTTTGGTTGCCCCTTAGAGAGGTTTAGGAGAATGCTTCAGTAAATAGGAAAGTTTTAAGATTTCTTTTGAAGACATCGAGAGTTTCTGAAATTCTGACACTAATTGGCAGGGAATTCCACAATCTGGGACTCACGATGGAGAACACACGATCACGAGCCTGATTAGATCTTCTAAAAGGCACAACTAGTTGAATTTGATTTTTAGATCGGAGACTGCGCGTTGGTTTATATACAGTGAGGAGCTCTTGCAGGTAAACTGGAGACAGTTTGCGGATACATTTGAATACTAAGATCAATATTTTGAAATCAATCCTCTGTTTAACTGGAAGCCAATGTAATTGTCTTAAAACAGGTGTTATGTGTTCAGAGCGTTTGGTACCAGTAATTATCCTAGCAGCAGTTTTCTGAACTTTTTGAAGCCTCTGAATCAGGTACTGGGACAGCCCCACTAACACTGAATTACAATTGTCTAGTTGTGAGGTGATGAAGAAGTGCACAAGTTTTTCAAGTGCTGACTGGTTAAGATAAGGTCGCAGTCTTCCAACATTCCAAAGCTGCCAGTAGCATTTTTGACATATTTTATTGATATGGATGTCTAGTTTTAAATTTGAGTCCATAATCAGTCCAATATTCCTGGCCGATTCACTTTTCAAAGTGATGTTGTTTCCAACCAGAACTGATGTAACAGAGGGTGTAGTCATGCGAACCCCAGATATCACGAAGGATTCAGTTTTAGAGTCATTCATTTTCAGTTTAAAGTCTATCATCCATTCCCGCACAAGATTTATGCAAGTTTCCATGTTATTGGCTGCAGTGAAGGAGTCACTTGGAACAGATTGGTTGAATGTGATGTACAGATGGGTGTCGTCTGCATACAGATGATATGATATGCCATGCTTTTTAAGAAGGCGACCGAGAGAAGAAGTGTACAGAGTAAACAAGAGTGGTCCAAGAACTGAGCCCTGAGGAACAACACACTTTAATGTCCTGCTTTCTGAACCGATCTTATTGATGTATATTTGTTGACTGCGACCTTCTAGATATGATGCAAATCACGATAAGACAGTTCCACAAATGTGTCAATGTCTGCATGAGAATACCATGGTCGGTAGTGTCGAATGCTGCTGATAAATCCAAGAGAACAAGCAGTACAGCCTTACCCTCAGACACTGATTTAACAATGTCATTGTTGACTCGTAGTAAGGCTGTTTCTGTACTGTGGTTGGCTTTATATGCAGACTGGAAGGGCTCTAAAAGATCATTTTCGTGCATTTGGAACAAACTCCTCATGTAGGGATGCAGATATAATAGATGATATGGCTGGCAGAAGATAATCGATTTTCTCTTTTAAAAGGAATGTTGGAATTTGATCTAGATCTTTGGATTAATTGGATGATGATAAAATCATTTTTCGAATGTCGTCTTCTGAGACGGAGTGAAAATTAGAAAAATCACTTTTTATGTCAAGATGATCAAACTCTGGTGGTTCACATGATGGTATACTATCCAGAATTACTTGAATTTTAGTGATGAAATAGTCGCTGAATTTTTCCAGAATTTCTTCAGTATTTAGATGATCTGGGAGAATGACTTTTTGTTCTTTACCAAAGAGACTATTGGTTAGCTAGAACGGAGCCCTTGTATTAGATGACTCTTCTATAAGAGAATTGTATTACTCCCTCTTCGCCCTTTGATGATCTAATTAGTTGTATTTCTTTGCTAGCAGAACATTTGCCGGTGAACCTCAAGCTTCGTTTTATTGTAAAGGCGCTCAAGTCTGCGGCGCTGTTGTTTAGCAGCTCTAACATCTTCTGAAAACCACTCCACTTTTTCCCTATTAGTTATAATTTTTGACTTGGGTGGTGCATGTTCACCCATGATGCCCTTAAGAGTTTCTTCAAATAAAGACAGCAATTGCTCAGATGATTTATGACTACAACAAAAATAGTTCGAACACAGAATTGATGAACTGATATCCATTTTCAAGACATCAACGTTTATGGATTTATATTTTCTATAAGTAATTTTCTTGGGAGGGATTTTTGAAGTTGCTAGTGTCATTTCGGACAAGACCGCATAGTGATCAGACAATGCTGGATCTGTGACATGGACATTTTGTACTGACGTGCTGTTACTTTGACGAACAAGAATTAGATCCAAGGTGTGTCCTCTCTTGTGGGTAGGTTTTGAGACCAGTTCTGAATAGCCAAATGATTCAAACAAATTTGTGAATTGCTTGGCAAAAGTGTCATGATTCTGACTGATAGATCTGACAGAAATGTTGTCTTGTTATCACTTATAGGAAAACTCTCCGTACAAGGGGGTCCCAATAAATGGTGATAACTCAGAATTTGGTACCTGTAAAACCTACTAAAACTGGGCATGATGTATTTCCATTGCAGGCTCATATTAAATTCCAAGAAATTGTACTAATGACAGTCATAAGTCATTGAGGAGAGTGGAAGGTATCTTAATTAGCTGAAATAAGCTGAAACTCTCAGATTTTATCCTGAAAAAAGTGAAAGTTTGTGAAAATAACTTTTCTTCAGAAAATAAGAGGACACAGTTAGGGTATAACTTGCCGGCATTTGATCTCTGTAACTCTACGTGAAAATGGTCTTAAAGTTTAAGACCGTTTTTGTGTATGTTTGTAGAAAAAAAAAATTAAGAAATTTGATAAAATTACTTATTAGTAAATCAGCTATTTAACCCTTTGCACACTGGTGGTATCTTCCATGCCAGTTAAATGTCAGAAATTTCAGAGTCCATATCCATTATTTGGGGGTAGAGCAATTAATATTTTCAATGTGCAGCCTTCAGGCTGCACATTGAAAATATTGATTGTTCTACCACACATGTTCCCTTAGTAGCCATCCTACTTAATGAAATTGGACAACCCACATTGTATCCTTTGGCAAGGCACTTTATCCCAGTTTAGGGCTGAAACGGTTGGCTCATTTTTGTAACCGACTAACCAAGAGCTATAACCCGATAATATCCGGTTATCCGTGGCCAATATTTCACCGAATATGGGGTCAAAACTATAGGAACTGGAAACTATAGTAATCAAACTATTCCGCAGTGTGTATACAAACGAGTACTCGACAATGTTCGTTTGGATACACACTACGGAATAGTATTTGCAATCACTCATTACTCATGGAAACTGTCGATCATTAATAAAGTCTTGAACGCCAAAGTCGATTATTTCTCAATATACACAACGCGGCTTTGGTGTGTAATCTTTCACAAAGGAGAAGCGACAGATTTACTACGTTTTAAACGTGGAATGACGAATACTATCGATATTTCGGATGACCGGTTGACGGTTTTTCTAATCGGTTAGGTAGCTAACTGGTTTCAAGCCGATTGACCGGTTAACCATTTCAGTACTATCCCGGTTACCTACACGAGACACGATGACGCTGTGTACTAAGGTGTACTGCACGTCGATGGTGCATATGTCTTCAACTGCTGTAATCCTACATGAGAGGAGCTTGAAAAGAGTAAGAATTTTGAGGAGATGACAGTTGCTCGTCGATGCTCGGTGGTTCTCTCCGGCTTCTCCCCCCTTAAAACTGTCATGGTCGTGATTAACCATTGTGCATAAGTATGTGACATTAAACACCAATAAATAATAAATACTTGATGAAATTATGACGTATCATGTTGCTGAACTGGAAATACGGTCTCTCGTGTTGAAAGAGTTAAAGGAAGTCTCCTCTCTCATCAACATCCCTCACAAGTGAATTGCTACCTATCAAACATGCTGTCTAACCTTAGCTACAGGCTAAATAAGAATAACAGCAACAAATATTTGCCACAAGACAGACTGCGTAGAAGCTTTGATAAGTTGATAATAGGACGAAGAGAAAGAATAAATTATGATGAGTTGTAAGAATAGTTCATAATACTATCAGACACCTCGCTTGCAGTAACCTGGCCGAACAGGAAAAACCAAGGAGAAAACCCCGAGGGAGAAAACCCCTGGAAACCTGCGTCCGACGTCGAGTGCGAGGCTACCACGAGGCAGTGTTCTGACCTACACTGATGCTTGCAAATAAACATGTTTTAACGAAGATAAAACTAGACTTCAGCTTTTCGAGTGGGACTGTCTAGAAATGATTAATAAACCAGCCACCCTATAAAACAGTACAGCGCTCCTGTTCACCAAAAATACGCCGACACCTTAACCACTCACGCACCGGCGAGACAATATTTTCTCGCTATTCTACGAACCGCCGGAAAATTATATTCCTGTCAATGACCATGACACAGACAGTCTGGTTATTTTTTGCTAGGATGGGAGCATGACTCCCCCAAACACATTTGTCAGGAAATTTTTGTCTCATCACTGACGTTAGGGAAATTTTTAGGCTATTTGAGTATTTCCAAAAAAATTTTGGCTAAAATTTTGCAAAATTTTAGGAAACTTATTGATATTTAGGTAAAAACATATATTTGGGACTTGCCCCTGACCACGCCCCCGCCCTCCCCAGGTTAAAACCTATCTATGCCTCAGGTCAGGTGAGGTCCAGCTGTGCACAAGTTGACATTACAACATTTTCGCTAATTTGATTTCTATGTGTTGTTATCGCGAATTTAGGAGATCTGAATATACCTGTACAGGTTACAGATACTTACTGGCACTTAACTGGCTTCTCTTGAATCACAATATAATTTTTCAGATGTAAACGGTAATCTGACTGCATACTAGGGTTCTTTGGACTTATCACTCAAGTAAACTACACTGTTTTCTACGGAAGCGTATTGCTGCCACGTGGAAAAAAAAAATAAATTGTTTCGTTTAAACGAAAACTTTTTCGTTTAAACGAAAACTTTTTCGTTTAAACGAAAACTTTTTCGTTTAAACGAAACCACTTTCGTTTAAACGAAAACTTTTTCGTTTAAACGAAACCACTTTCGTTTAAACGAAAACTTTTTCGTTTAAACGAAAACTTTTTCGTTTAAACGAAAACTTTTTCGTTTAAACGAAACCACTTTCGTTTAAACGAAAACTGTTTCGTTTAAACGAAAACTTTTTCGTTTAAACGAAACCACTTTCGTTTAAACGAAAACTTTTTCGTTTAAACGAAAACTTTTTCGTTTAAACGAAAACTTTTTCGTTTAAACGAAACCACTTTCGTTTAAACGAAAACTTTTTCGTTTAAACGAAAACTTTTTCGTATATACGAAACCACTTGTTAGGCCCATCTTCTGCTTTTTAACATGCAATACACCTACGTGCCACCAAAGATGGCTGATAACCTAGGACGAAGTGAAATATGCGCAAGGCCCCACATCACTGCGCAAGACCTCACACCTGTTGCTGTCAGCAGGTGTATGTGCGTGGCGGGGATGGGATGGGATGCATCTCGGGGGGGGGGGGGGGCATAAAGATGTTAGTAAAGACATGAAATTCAGATGTCTTTTGAGCCTATAAAGCCAGCCATAAAAAATGTTTAACAATGCATGGAGATTGAGGATGGGGCGTCACTTGAGCTTGGTCGGGCGGCAATATAGGCCTATGCTTATCCGCTACAGGCACAATCTTGGACTCCAAGGTGGAAAGACCTGGGTAGGATGGGGTCAGTGGCTGTGGTCTGGAGAAACGCACCCCACCTGCCCCAAATAATTAGGCCTACATTGCCCCCATCCCGCCCCCACCCACCCACCGCTAAATAAATTTCAAACAGCTACTAAGGATTTCCAGCCCCCGTCTTTCCTTAGGAGACTCCAAAACCCTTGATGGTGCTTCGGAATTTTAGAACATTTTGGATAGACCCAGACTCCCACCGGTCCAATGGCCTCATTATTCTTCAGGAGGCTTCAGAATTGCTCTCAACGCTTCACTGCTTGAAAATTTTACCAAGGGAGGGCATCCGGACACCTATCAATGGTTTCACCTTCCCCTCAGGAGGCATCAGAATGAGAATCGCCGACAGAGTTAAATAATTATATTTCAAGGAAGGGGCCTCGGATCCAGTAGCGCCGCTACAGTGTGTGTGTGTAGGGGGGGGGGGGTGTATGGGAGGGCATTTGCCCCAAAACATTGACTTTGCCCCTCCCCCATTTTCCACCTGTCCATCAGTGACAGATCCACACACCTCTCTAACACACACACACACTGATTCTCTTTTCTTTATTTCTATACAAAACTCAGCTGATGAACATATCCATTTGCAAGTTCGGATGCAGATACTTTTGAGCCATGTACGTTCATAAACGTATTTTTTTTTAAATATGGGAAGCGTATCTCGATTTTCGACGTCCAAAAATGTGAAGATTTATCCTAAAAGCACCAGAAGATTTCATCTGATTTTTTTATCTGGGAGTAGAATCCCCCCCTCCTCCCGTGGGGTGGGCCTCTCCCCGATTTATTAGAAATTGAATCCCCCATCCCGAAAAAAACCTCCAGCAAACCTCCTACGTTTGCTCTTGCTTCAAGAATGTAATGATATAATACTTTATGCCCCCCCCCCCCATTAATGGAAAGCATGTGCCCTACTTGCACAACCCCCTCCTCCACCCCATTGCGGAAAAAATCTCCGGAGCCTCCTCTGCCCGCGTCTCCCAATGGAAGGGGTGATACACCGGCCTATACCTTTCCTCTCCGGCCTTCGGGATATACCTGTGGCATATGGACCCCCATCCCCACTTGCAATCGTCCCCACCTGCGGCATATCGACCCATCTCCCCGCCCAGCCCCGCCCCGCCCCCAATTGCAATCTCCCCCCCCCCCCCCACAAGTAGAGATTCTAATTCCGCCATTGGACCAGATTCCCTTGCATGGCGTTGGTAAGTTTGCCTTGAGGGTCTGAATGTTCGGACAGTGGGCGGGGGGGGGGGGGGGGGGGGTGGGGTGGTGTCGAGAGAACCATATGTTTTTTTTTACCCAAAATGATCCGTGCGCACGATATAATAATCCGCGCGCGCGGATTGTTAATTTGTTTGCACGGATTATTCTTTCATGCGCACGGATTATTTTTTGTGAGATATGGTCTTGACCTCCCAACAGACAGGTCCGCTAGACCTACTTACCAACACCATGTATGAGAATCCGGCCCAGTCGAGGGGAGAATTCCAATTGAGTGTGTGTGTATGTGGGGGGGGGGGGGGGGGGCACTATGCCGTGGGAATATCCCGAAGGGCTAGCCGGGGGGGGGGGGGGGGGGGGAGGGAGTGGTGTCATACTGCGGTGCATTGTAAACCCGACAATGACAGAAAATAATCGAACAGGACTCCTGTTCATTCTAGCGCGGAGTGTTAGGGGCCTATAAAGGGCATGTTCGATTGCATTGGAAATTAGAGGGTGCCCCCGTAGTGAAGAAGAACCCATATTTGGAAGAAAGAAGGCCTGACGGAACCCTTTCGTATATCCCCTCCCACGATGGCAAGGGACATAATAATGTCCGACAAAGTTATAGGATGTGATACAGGTGTGCGGAAGCTTAACTCCTAATGGTGTCTTGTCACTGTCTATACATTATGTCCCTCACACACGCATCCATCCACCCTCTCCCCTCGCATGCACGCACTGTCTCTTTTGTATCCCCATAGGTCCAAATATGTGGAATTTACCCTAAAAGCACTCCGAACGGGTGGGAAGGCAGGGCAAGCTTCTCCTCCCAGATAAAAAAAATGAGCCCCCACCCCCACCTCCATCACCCTCCAGCAAACCTCCCATAGGATCACTCGTGCCTAAAGAATGTAATGGTATTGCATGTTAAAAAGCAGAAGACGGCCCTAACAAGTGGTTTCGTATATACGAAAAAGTTTTCGTTTAAACGAAAAAGTTTTCGTTTAAACGAAAAAGTTTTCGTTTAAACGAAAGTGGTTTCGTTTAAACGAAAAAGTTTTCGTTTAAACGAAAAAGTTTTCGTTTAAACGAAAATGGTTTCGTTTAAACGAAAAAGTTTTCGTTTAAACGAAAGTGATTTCGTTTAAACGAAAAAGTTTTCGTTTAAACGAAAAAGTTTTCGTTTAAACGAAAGTGGTTTCGTTTAAACGAAAAAGTTTTCGTTTAAACGAAAAGGTTTTCGTTTAAACGAAAGTGGTTTCGTTTAAACGAAAAAGTTTTCGTTTAAACGAAAAAGTTTTCGTTTAAACGAAAGTGGTTTCGTTTAAACGAAAAGGTTTTCGTTTAAACGAAAAAGTTATCGTTTAAACGAAAAAGTTTTCGTTTAAACGAAAGTGGTTTCGTTTAAACGAAAAAGTTTTCGTTTAAACGAAACAATTTATTTTTTTTTCCACGTGGCAGCAATACGCTTCCGTAGTTTTCTAATATACATTTAGAAAATCTTCACCAAGGAAATTATTTTGTTTTTGTGTAGTCATGTGATAATCTATTTTTAAATTTCCCGCCCAAAACTCGATGAAATGGGACGTTGCAATTTTCCAAAATCTAAAAATACAAACACTGAAGGCACCCAACTCCAAGTTGCCTCCCCTGTTACGCTGCGTAAATCCAGCGTATCAGGGGGGGACAACACTGCTTGAAGTTTGTGCAGGTGAGGGTAAATGATCTGATAATGCCCCTGGATGCTCTTGGGATGCATCGAGAGGTTGCAATACACTAAAAGATTTGCATTGTCGACAGTGTTAACAATTTCCTGTCTCCTAAGCTCATCAAGGTCATTTGGGGGAAAACAGTCCCGAATCCACTTAGTATATCATCTCATTAAAAAAAATGAACAGGAAAAAAATATATGTCGCCGTGTGTTTTCTGTGTTCAAATTTGACGATTTCCCAACTGCCTTCCAATTTCACGCTCAATTGAAAAGGCATATTTTACTTGCCCCCCCCCCCCCCCCCCCCCCAACCACCACCTTATTTTTCAACTCTCACAGTTTTGAAAGGACAGCCAGTGCCAATATTTTCAGTCTTTTCTAAAATAGACACTGTGGCATTTTTATTGAGGGTTTCAAAATCAATAAATATTGCTCCAATCAGCTGATCTCCTTCATTTTATGCTCTATAAAATCCATTACAGGGCGCCTTTGCCTCCATTTAGTGTATTGTAACCGAGAAGACTTTGTCAAGTTAGCGTCAGACACAGATGAAATGTACAGATTAATAATTTGTACATACTGTGCCAAGGCAGTCCCATCCAACTAATATCAGTAGCCGATTCAGACGGGGGCTGATCCGGTGCATGTTCGATGTAAAACTCTTCCCGCCGCACCTGAAAAAATTGAATACCTAATTTAATGTCACTAACATTGGGTTCTCTGGCAATGGCACGAGACCCTGATACCGGACACGACAGGGGATCTTTCTCAGTCCCCAGTGCACAGAAACATCCAGCTTTCGAGCGACTTTGGCGACCCCTCCCAATTTATACTGGACTCCCAAGCCCCGTTTCAATCACAATTCCTGGATCCGCCTCTGAATATATGTATTTCGCACACCAAACCAGATGCCTCAATATATCGTCGCCGGAATGCTAGAATGTCCTATGTCCCATGGGGGGAGATAATACATAGTCCCTTGGGGGACATAAGACATTCTAGCACTCAGGTGACGATTTGTGAAGGAGATAAGATATCAGGTTAATAATTACCTCTTTGTGCTCTGATATATAAACACCTACATTTCAAGAAACAATTTTTTTCCGCAATGCGACTAGGAATTTAACCATTCAGTCTTGTTTTGTCAGAGCTCAATGGTCAATTGTAATGGAATATACCAGAAACAGCCCGACAACCACCAAATATCACTCAAATGGGCCCTTTTATCCATCCGTGGCTCGAATTCTCGCTTACATCCCTATTCTACCATTGCTTTTTTCTATCCCTGACTGTCCCCGACGGGAACAGGTCAAACTGTCACACGACCAAAACGTCACATTTCAAAATGGTCAAAACGTCACACATTTTGGTCAAAACGTCTCATACTTTTGGTCAAAACGTCACATGCTTTTGATCAAAACGTCACACTTTTTGGCCAAAACGTCACATACTTTTGGTCTAAACGTCACGCATTTTATATTTATTATTATAAGTGGACAACTTACTAATGGCGGGGGGGGGGGGGGGGGGGGGGGCGGCATGAAGTTAGAGATGTGTTGAAACTATTTTGGGTCGGGACCATTTGGATGTTGTGAAGTACGCAGAACTGAATTAGCCGGAGCGATTCGTGCCTCTCAGAGTTTATAGACCGAGAAACATGTCAAGATGTCGAAATTTTCGGCAAGGTTACTAATGATATGCCTGGGACATATTTACCCATTAATGCCTTCCGTTGAGGGCACTATGCTCTCATAGTGTTGCTGAGGGATGCAATAGTGCCCGAGCGATAGCGAGGGCACTATTTGGTTCCCGAAGCAACACTATGAGAGCATAGTGCCCGAAACGGAAGGCATTAATGGGTTTAGTACATCACACCCAGACCATCTCCACAACATATTAAAGAAGGAACGGAGAGATAACTAACACTTTACTATCCAAAATAAAACAATGAAATTAATAACATGAAAATGTCAGGAAAACATTAAACTATCAACTGGATTCGAACTCAACGGGTAAATTAGAATAATGTAAATAAACACATGAAACCGATCAACCAATCATGTGGCACATAACTGGTTAACACGAGATATCATACAACAGAATCAACGTCTCACATATGGTGGTATTAACAGAGCTTGTGAGGCACTATAGAAATTCCATTATTCATGGCACTAAAGTTTTATTAACGTTCATCCCATTGAACGTGTTATGGGTACTTCCTCTGATGTACGAGCACATTTTAATTATTGTAAATATTTACAACATAATTGCTGAAATTGAATTTTGGGGCACAATACTGCATTTTGTTGCATATTTCTTTGGATTGCTTTCGAATGTCAATTGATGTTGAGTTTTTTGAACACTCGATTTCCTCCAACGCACTTATCAGATCGTCGTCATCAATATCGGTATCTAATAATTCGGGTGCTGATACTGTGGAATTTGCTGACTGGAAAGAGAGTTGCGTTGTTGTTTTCTCAACAGCATTCCCCGCTGCAGGCATTTCTGAATGTTCAGCATCTGCATTATCGACCATGGAACTCAAGCTCTCTGACATACCTCGTTTGACATCAGCTCTTGTGTCCGAAACGTAACTTGACAATGATTTTTCATTTCTGTGTCCCGATAAAGAAATAATATCGCGATCTTTGAATCCACAATCATTAAGAATTGTTATGGTCGTAGCACGCACACAGTGGTTGGTATATGTATCAGAAAGACCAACTTGTTTAGACATTTTTACCATGAACTCTCCTATGGAATTTTTTCCCATTGCCCTTCGCTCAAACCAACATTCGCCATTCTCGTGGTATGAATTTGGGGGAATTTGAAAGAACGCATCACACTCATGGTTTCGTTTCATAAGATATCGTTGAAAACTATTAACAGGACACATTTTTGTGCCAGTTTCATACATTCTAGGTCCATCACCTTCATCCTCATTCGTTACACCTGTGTGATTTTTTGTTCGCTCAGAAGTAGTTTTCAGGATGTATTTTCTTCCAGTGTCATCAGTTTTAACTACAAAATCACAAGCTTTAATTTCTCGAATGTTTTCTCTCCCTCTCCGACAAAAGTAAAATAAAAGCTCAAACATTACTTTATTCAAAAGACCTCTTGGAATGTCCGGATTAAACACAATTGGGTGCTGATATAATTTCCTTAGATCGCCTGAAATAGAATGAAACACTAAGCATCAACGCAGAACAAACGTTTACACGGTCAATCACAATCGTTTATTGTGATCGAAGATAAATAATATTCAGTGCCCTCTCTAACACTCTTATTCAAAACTATTTAATTAATAGGTCTACAATTTATTTATTTATTCATGTTTATGATAACTTTCAACATACATTGCTCCCCGCAATTTATCTATTTATTTATTCATGTTTATGATAACTTTCAGCAAACATTGCTGCCCGTTATTTATTTACTTTCTCTCACAACTGATCTTATGTGTCTCTTGTCGATTTGAGTAATAAACAACACTCGTCTATTTCATGTAATTAACAAGACTGTGTATTTATACGAGAACAAATAATTACAACACCACTGTCTATTGCAGACACTGACTTGTTCACTTTCTAGTTTTGTTGTGTTCTATTTTATTATGTAGTTTTTATAGTTACCTGGCGGAATGGGTTTTTTGTGTCGGACTGTTTCTTTTCCGTCTTCTCTTGTTTTCTTCAACATGCTGTCGAATACACGATTAGCACCTTTGAAAGCTGGGTCTGTTATTATATCAAAGTGTCTCTCATGTGGGGGTTCTTGCAAATATCTTCTTATTCCTTGACGAATGGCACAAATACTGCTTTTGGAATACAAATCACCATCGCGATTTCTAACGTTTGTATAAAAGTCTTTCAATAGTTCCGTTAATCTTCCAACATCTGACGTTTCAAATGCACCATTCCTTTTTCTGTCAGAACAGAACTGCCGGAGAATATTGACAGCATATTTGGTTAAACTAACAGTCTTTCGGCTCTGATGTTGTTCAAAAAAAGAATTAACATTCTCGTTTGCGAATCTCGAAACGCTCATTTTATTTCTATTCGTCTCCACATTTGCCATCTGCTCAGAAGAAAAGGGGAATCCCCTCGGGATTCTGTTTGCAATGCGTGTGCACTATTGCATGACTCCGGGCACTATGCTTGACTCCGGGCACTATGCTTTCATAGTCCCTATCAATACAGCCAATGAGAATACGGAGATTTGTCACGTGATGTACTAATGTATGATAATACCTCTGTCGGAAATGTCACCCGTCGTTATTGGTGGCCCACATACAGGAAATACACGAGTTTTGAAACGTGGAGAAAAATACTTACCATAGAAACCTGTTCACAGGTGAGAATGGAATAAATTGGAGTAAAAGCGATCAAAAATACACATTATTTTTTTCAGTAAAATGTATCAACTATCACTACGAGAAGATTAATGGTTTCGCGCGTTTGAGGCAAGCCCCTTTCAACCCCCCTTTACTACAGTTTATTTGAGGTTTAGCGACGTGTCTGGGCGTATTAAAGGAGGAAAGTGGCCAGGTTGTGTTAATGGCGTCTGCTCCTTTTGCCCCTTTTCTTGGTTTTGTTGTTCCGGGTGAGTACTTCTTTCATGTGTTTGTGGAAGTCCCGCTCCCTGACTTTCAAGGCCTCTGATAGTTTCCCTGGATATGCTAGGACTCTAGTTTTATTTTCACCTTCTGCTCAGGTGTCCTCAATGTATTTCCTGAATTGACTGATGGAACCGATGAAATCAAGCTTAAGGGATCAGTAGAGGTCGATGGCGCATTCATCCAGGAATTCTATGAATTCGGCCGATGGTATCTCCTCCTGGTTGCCTTCATCTTCCTTGTCAAAGCCCAGGCTTCTTTCTGTTTTTCTGTCTCTGCTCTTCTCCTCTCAAGCCAGGCCTCCTTTCGCCTGGCGTCCCGGCGTTTGGTGGATGGTGACCTATGAAAAACAACTGGGCGGGCCAATCAACCATAGCATAGAAAAAAGGGGAGGGGGGCTGTTGAGCCAATTTTTCATTTCATTCTTCTGTTGGCCTTCGCTTCCAACTCTCGTGGATCCATAAGCAAATAAAGTTATTCGGATCGCAAATGGTTTCGAATTCAGAGAAATCTTTCGGCAAAGGAAACAAAATCAAATTCACAATCGGGAGCACCACCAAGGAAAAGGAAGAAAAAAGGACAAGCTCAGTTGGGTTGAAAGCGGTTGAACTGAAACTTCATTTATTTATTCGAAGCCGAACTCATCTATTGCTCATTGTCCGTGAGCGCCTTTCATTCATTCGATTTGTTGATTGGGCACAGAACAAGGAATAGTTATCTTGCTGTATGAGTGTGTGACGTTTTGACCAAAGGTATGTGACGTTTTGACCAAAAGTGCGTGACGTTTTGACCAAGAGTATGCAACGTTTTGACCTAAAAATGTGACGTTTTGACCATTTCAAAATGTGACGTTTTGGTCGTACGACGTTTCGACCAGCACCCTCCCCGACTACACGTCCACTGATTATACGTGCATTAGCTGCTTGCTGCGAAACCCTGTAGCTGCATTTGGAATCCTGTTCATGGTGGTTGTGATAGATCGGATGTAACAATAGGCCTGCAAGTAAGACCAGATGTAATCTGGGTGTTCTGTCAACTTCTGTGTTTTATAATAGCCAAACGACTGTGGAAGTAAACATAGAATCAAATATTTGACGCTCTGGAAAGAATTTGTTTCGCACTTCATGAACTGATGTCCAGCTATTCCCAAATAATCGTTTTTTTTTTCATCTTTAATTAATCTCTTTATAGAATTCTATGGTAAATTTTGAGCTTCGCACACCTCGGTTTTTCGCGGATGCGTGCCAAGGGGGGTAAAAGCTGCGCTGAACTGCACGTATTATTAGGCTACTGTGAGTTGTACAACGGCAATGGATCTTCAGAATGTGATATGTGAACAGAAGAGATTCCAGTGATGGTATTTCTGGTGTAATAGATGCAAGCCAGAAAATAAGCAGACTGTCATCTGCAAAATGAGGTCCACATAGGGTGGATTTAGTGATGCTACCCTGCATAGCAGGGTAGCAGCACTAAATTTACCCTCTGTGAACCTCAATCTGAATTAGGGTCTCAAAAGTAAACAGAAAGAGGTACCCAGAGGATAAACTGGCCCAATGTATGGGATAGCATCATCAAATTCACCCTCTGGGGACCTCATTCTGCAAATATCTGACTGCTTATTTTCAGGCCTGAATAGATGTTCCTATAGTAATTTTATTTTCGCCGGGACTGGCACCCCGACGTAATAGACTTTCTACATCAAGCTTTCAAGCCACCAGCCAATTTCTATAAGGAATCCTACGTTTTATTTTTTATTTTTTAGTTTGGGGGGGGGGGTGGATGTTTGTTTAACTCCATTTCGTGGAAATTTGCGCCCAGACTACCGTTGATTTAATGTGAATTCTCTCTACTAACAAAGATATACAGATATTCTTTTGTGCCCCAGTTACAGATATTCCTATCATGAAGCGTTTATAAATCCGCTTGAAAACATCAATATATTAACACAACTGGTCGAACTTTGCGGAGCAGTCTTAATAGCGGACCTGTAGTGAACATCATTCATAACTCTTTAGTAAAGAAACGTATTTAGGGCCTAATAGCATTGGCAATGTCATTAAAGGTTAAGCCAAATTGAGTCTCGATTGAGAAAAAATTCTTGTACCGATTCAACGAAAATGAATTCTTGTAGAATTTTTTGGATTGTATCGGAAAAAATATTTCAGTTGGTAGGAAATCGAACCGTAGGTTCTCCTTTCCAATCAACTGAAATATTCCATTCGATTGAATCTATATATATATAGACGATGGGCTATTTATAGGCTAGACTGGTTTCCGACACATAACAGCATCAGATTCGTTTGGGAATTCGACGGGTGGCGTGAGTTCTTGGTTCTACGCAAAGGTTGGGTACACTCTGACGAAACAGACTCGAACAATGGAAGTTATGGCGTAACAGACGTTCGTTCTATCCAAAGTTGGATGCATTTTGACATAAAAAAAACTTTGTACACAAAAGTTGGATGCACTTTGGCGTCTAGACTTTCTACAATGGGAACCTTTGGCGTAATGGACGTTGTATGCAAAGTCGGATGCACTTTAGCGTAATAGAGATTTTATATAAAGGATGGAGGCACAATGGTGTGAGAGACTTTCCACGCAGGCAACTTAGAGCGAAATAGATGCTTTACACAATGCGCGATGCACTTTGGCGTACAGGCACTCTACATGGGGTACTTTTGGCGTTAATGGACGTTGAACACGAAGTCTGATGCACTTTACCGTTATGGGCGTTTTTTTTTATAAAGGATGGAGGCACAATGGCGTGGAAGATTTTTTACATAGGGCACTTACTAACACGACTGCTTGATTGCGAGTTCTAGTGCTTGGTGATATAAGTTGCAGCCCTCGAAATTGGCCACAGCAATCAGCACTGCCGTGGTGAATGCTGTAGTAAATTAGTTTTACCGCGGCACTTTAATGCTGTGGTAACATTTTCCCAAGATGCTCAATTTATAATATTTCAATAATGTGTATTAGAAATCATGAACAACGTCCCACCCAAAATACCCTTGTGCAACACTCTTAATTATATAACTCAAGTATTGAATATCAGGACTGGCAGTTACCTGCCAGTCCTGATATTCAATGCTTGAGTTAGGAAAGGCTACATGCACTCCTAGTACTTGATTTGTGATGTTCTTTAGTTCAAACCATATTTATTTTCAAGAAGCCAAGTGAACAAATCTTAAACTATACAAACAAGGCCATGGATTAGACATAAAGCCCGAGGCTTACAATTCATCGTCTCCACATAATGTACAGAATTGATTTTCATGTCTATGATTGCTATGGCAATGCCGTGGGAAATGGAATTTACCACAGCAATTGATTGACGTGGTAAAATATTCCTAATTTCAAGGACCGAAGTTGTTTGCTCAAACGTATTCAACAAATTTGTGGTACGTTGGGGGCTGATTGCGACCGAAATGGTATCCACCGTTCTAGACGAAGATAAATCATAAACGGATAATCTCACAGCAATAACGTTTAGCCTATAGCTTAACACTTTTACTGCCACGCCCACTTTATCCATATATGGAGGACCTCTATGTATGTCTGTATGTATGAGAGGAAGTTTAATAAGGTTTATGACATACTTGAAACTCTATCATATGATTAGTTGTTGGCTCTATGAACCCATTCCAACAATTAATCAGAGGGTAGGTTTGATCTGCACATACCAGAACGTACAGATAACCATCTTAAAATAGGTGGCAATAGTCGCTTTTGGCAGCGTAAGCGCAACTTATTTGCGAGAGAATATGTGCGTATTCTGGAGTATTTATGTGGAGCATGACCGTGGCGTACCCATGAGGGTAAGTTGAAGACCCCCACCCCAACGTACCCCACGGGCTCCCCTAAAATCGTAAATTACGATCTGCACGGGCGTCAACAAACGAAGTAAAAGATGACAAACCACGCTTCATCTTGTTGAAAATTGACGTTCTTCCGGGCCTCAAAATATCTTCCAATACCTCTATTTAGGGCATATTTTTCAAACATTTCTTCTGGTTTGAAAAATATACCACACTAACCCGAGAGGCACAACATCCCTGCAGTTCTTCAACTTGAGACAGCGACATAAAAATCCAGTGCTCCTCAAAAGATCTATGTGGTACCTCCACTTCTTTATATACCTGGCTACTTGCCCTTTGCCTGAGAAGGGTTGACATGTGCGCAATTATCTTGGATTAAATAATGTGACAGCACAGTCTGTAGTCAGTTTATATAAAAAAAAAGGTAAGAGTATATCATCTTCTCCAATCTGAACTCGATCAGATCAATAAGAGGCTCGTAGTCGGGAGGGGATAGCTAATCACGTAGAAAACACAATACCGCACACCTCATTACCTTCAATGACGAAGACCACAAACTAGAAGGTACTTCAACGAACCCAATTCTGATAGCTAATTACTGTTCGTTACGCCGGCGGATATTTAATCGACAAATTCACCGGACTGGATTGCCAATGACATATTAGAAGTTGCTAGTCTGAGAATAATATTAACTGTCGGTGTTCCTGGCTATAAAACTAATACAATTCACGTGGAAATGAGAATATTTTTCGTTGTTTTTTTTATCGAAGGATGAGTCCAGAATCTCTAGTAGTTGCATAGATAGCTTTTTCTAGTGGGAAATGAGACGTGTAGAATCTCCAACAGAAATTAACGATTAGACTTGACCCCACATCCATTCCGAGCCCTGCAAAAAATATAGGTTCTCTTTAGAACCAAAACTGGTTCTAATCTTGTCCCTGAGATGGAACCAGTTCTGTTTAAACAGTATTTATTTCAAATCAAATAAATTTACCAAGATTAGCATTCAATTTTAACAGAATATTACATGACCTGAAGTAGATTCAGCAGTAAACTTGGAGCTTATTCAACGCAGTCGCCAAACATTTTGAAACAAAGGAGATATGAACAGTTGGCATATCGAACCAGTTTTGGTTCTGTATAGAACCAAAACTGGTTCGATATGCCAATTGTTCATATCTCCTTTGCTTAATAATGATTTGAGACAACCTCGTATAAGCTCTAAACTTACGACTGAAACCCCCTCAATTTATGTTTAATTCTGTTAATATTTAATGTTAATCTTTATAAATGTATTTGATTTGAAATAAATGCTGTTTAAACAGAACTGGTTCCATCTCAGGGACAAGATTAAAACCAGTTTTTGTTCTAAAGAGAACCTATATTTTTTGCAGTGTGGCCACTCAGAGATGACGTACCAATTGGGAGTTTGTGAAGCAAGCTCACTGGCTCCCTGCCTCAAATGAGCCGCCGACGTTTGGAAGGTATCATGATTTACAAGTGAAACACCGTAAAATGGTGTATAAGGCTTGAAATATTTATGATAGTGATGGTCCAGGTAGATAAAAGGACATCGAAGGTATTGGTATAAATGTCTGTCAAGGTGATAGCTTAAAGTCGCGAATTTCTTGTTTAAAAGTGTAAATATTTTCGATAATCTTTCTGACTGGGTTAAACATAAAGTGTAAAGATAGGTATATGACGGACCCCGAAAACCGATTTGTTACATAAACAGACCAGCATTAATTCAAGCGCTGCTAATTAAGCATGGAATTTTGTGTCCATTACCGCGTTTCTGTTTAACGCTATAATGGGATATGTGGTAAGAGATCAAACGTAGAGGAAGCCAGTGCTCTCTTGTAGTCACTATCTACGTAACTATGGCCAGTTAACAGGTAACTGTTGGAAAAACAGCACATCGCACATGTCCATATTACGCATCTAGCCTGTCACCGAATGTCAGGAGATACCAAAATTCGAGTCTTTCAAAGGAACTTTAAAGCGAATATTAAATTAAGAGAGATCTAAGCGGCCAAGTTCAAGAGAAGCAATTAAACTGAGAACTGATGTTCTGGCCACCGAAATAAAAATCTGGGGATTTTCGAAAATTTCATTCCAGTCTGAAGGTGAGTAAGACTGTGGGTCTCTGCGAAGAAATGGGGATGTCCCATGCTATAGGTTAGAGGAGGTGCCGCATCGGTGCAAAAGTATAGGCACTTTGTAGTATAGGGGAGTCACAGAGCTCATATTTAGAATAGGGGCAGTCGAGGGCCAAGTCGGTGGCCATATCTGAGTGTAGGATCAGAAATAGAGAGTATTTAGGAAGACGGCACACCTGTTGTAGAAGGCAAGACATGCGCAGGCAGAGTAGGCTTGCCTGTATGAACATTATTCTGAGATAAACGCAGGGGAGCGTTCAATCCCATTAGTGGCGACTGCTTGAGTGAAAGCGACCAGTAAAGATATAATAATCTAGTGGCCTTGCGACGGCAGTGGTAGAGTAACATTCCGTCACTTGTAAGAAGGAAGGCGATATAATAAAGTGACAATGCGTTAGTGGCCGGGCGACGGCAGTCATAGAGTGACATTCCATCACATGTTGAGTAAAAGCATCCGGTAAAGTTACAATAAGTTAGTGCCGTGCGACGGCAATGAAGGAGTGAAGTGAAAAGGCGACCAAAATCCAAACACCAGTGACAAGGAAGGAAGACCAGCGACAACAGAGAATGTGGAATCGCAAGTGACTCAAAAACTGCGTGGGTAGGAGGTGATTGACGTTTTGTTTTCTGATTCATTGGATTTAATGCAAGTCACAAATTACCATATTCGTTTATATATATATAAGTCATTGACCCCTTCAGGATAAGAAACACCCCAAGAAAGAGAAACGGGCGGGTTCGTTACGGCGAGGCATACGTACACGCAGGATTCATGCGACACTCCTTGGGTTTTGGCTGAATACACGGCGTGAATCTATTTCCCCCCAGCAGCGACAAAGCCCCGGTCTACGACAATGTCCCAGAACATCAAAATGTGGTGCGGAAACGGAAACAGTTCTACGACTCCTAGGCAGTGCTCAGCCACCACTGTTGCCACCTGTGGCACATTCAGGTGTTTTTAAAAAGAGAGGGCGCACACAGATTTTAGGGAGATACTCCATCACGAGCACGCCAAAAGCCCGGGACGTCGCAAAGATGGCCGATTGGGTGGGGAAGGCGGGGTGGGGGTGGCGGTGTAATATTTGTCCCGATTATAATAACTCCAGTCGGGAGCGCGGTGGCTCAGTGGTAGACTGATGGATTTCTATGCTAGAGATCCTGAGTTCGTTCTGTCCTTGTTCAAGGCACTTTATCCCGGTTGCCTACATGGGGGCACGATGACGCCGTGTACTAAGGCGTACTACACATCGATGGTGCACATGTCTTCAACCGCTTTAACGCTGCTTGGGCGGAGCTTGAACAGAGTTAGAATGTTGAGGAGCAGACAGTTGCTCGTGGATGCTCGGTGGTTCTCTCCGGGTACTTCGGCTTCCCCCACACGTAAAACTGTCACGGCCACGATTAGCCATTGTGCATAAGTATATGACCTTAAACACCAATAAATAAATAAATAAATAAATAAATAAATAAATAAATAAATAAAATAAATAAATAAATAAATAAATAAATAAATAAAAATAAATAAATAAATAAATAAATAAATAAATAAATAAAATAAATAAATAAATAACTCAAGTCCAGCCTGACAGACTGATTACACCTTCCAACTGCATCATCAAGGCATGCCTTCGAAGAAGGCATGCCTTGATGATGTAGTTGGAATATTAGTTGGGATTATATTTCAAAAACTCGAGAGTTCTAGGAAATTTATTTCTGTATAAATAAAGTATACATGTAGTAGTCATGATGCATGGGCTTTCTAGATTATTCAATTAATAAGGTCCGCACTCCAAAGTGATCGTATCGAGTTCCCAATAATCCGAATCGAGTATAAGGCCTACGAACCTCCATTTGTATGGCACACTGTGTGTGTGACATTCGTCCAAGTATCAAATGTACATATGTCCCGTAAGAAATTGAATGATTACTTGTAAAAAGAATTGATACCCTAGACACTAATCCAGATGAAAAGGACCCGACTGAAAAAAAACGTCTGTGTGTATGAACATTATGGCGTAGTGAAAGAAAAAAAACATTTGCACGACTCGCTTGAACAGTTGAGCTGGGGTGTAAAGAAAATGCAATGAACTAACAAAAATTAAAAAGTTTTTGATAGACAGAAAGGTAATTAACTGATCAGCAGGGATGCTCGGCGCACACCTTAACTGTGTAACATTCTCAATATAAAAGGGCAAAAATTAGTGCATAAACAGAAAGTTGATGTCAGGATGTCAGGGGAGTACTAGATTTACAAATGTGAATTACGTAGGGAGCCATGTCCTGGAGGTCGATAGATAACGACGGGGATTCAAGAGATATGAATTTTAACAGAGTTTAGAATTATACCTATAGAGGTGCCCTCGCCATTAATAGGCCTATTATTATTAATGGTGACGGTGCTTGAAGAGGTATAAAATTCCACTTAGTTCAAATTTATACCACTTGAAGCGCCGACGTCATTGGTAAACTGGTGCACTCGAAGGGCCATCCACGAACTTTTCCAAATTTTCGATACACTGTTTTTCTGACTCGCTCGATTAGCGGCTGACTGTGAGTCAAAAATCAGCGTTGTTAAATGTTGCGGGAGGCCTGGCGCGGCTGCGGCGCTTGAGGTAAATCCGCCACTCGTGATAAACAACCTGATAGACTGACAGATAGAAAGATGGAGGGATGGGTGGATGAATGTGTGACTCACAGCTGGCTTCAAATGCACCAAATAGACTATTACAGTTTATGAATTAACAACGCACTAAATCTATGGTAATAACTCTCTCAATTATTACTTGATCACTTTAATTTATAAATTGGAATATTACTTTTTTATTATCCACTGCCGTGTACTGCACTGTAATGAAAACTGTCCAGGTAATTGATTATTAGTAAAAACATTGGAATATCGCGTGAAACGAAGTGAACTAAACAAAGGGTAGCAAACTTGCTTAGAGTTTAACAAATCTTGATAGTTTTTGAACGTGTTGCATACAAATAATTAAATTCCAGATGATTACATAAGTTAATTAAAAAAACATTGAAATTTCAAGTTGAAAGCTCTAAACGTCCTTGTCCCTATATCCCGATAAATTCTGTCTTTTGATTGGTCAAAATGCCTTGGACAAATTACCATGACAAAGGGTGCACCCAACATTCAAGGTATATGAGAGCAACATCGAGGGTATAAGCGCATGCGAAACATCGGGGGTATATGGTTTAAACAAAAGCTTTCCGTTTTTGCTCGCCACGAAATAAAAAACGAACCCCCCCCCCCCCCCCAAAAAAAAAAAAAAAACGAAAATAGTCACAAATATCATCAGATTTCCGACAATTCAATTATTAAAATAAAATAAGAGCAAATAATTCGACCCCTGAGTACCAATGTTTTCTATGTGCCAGTAGGATGTCAGTAGGCTGCCAGTAGGCACATAGAACACACAGGAACTCAGGGGGACGATATGTCAACAAAATACTGTTTACTCGTTTCCTTGACGGCCCAAGGGATGTAACTCTATCTCTTGTCTTCTGCGATTATAAAAACAAAATAATTATCGCGGAATTTGGTCCAAGTAGAGCTGAGAAATGTGTCCGCAAATTTATTTCCGCTGTGTTTGTATTATGTTTCAAACGGGACAAAAACGTTATCTCCGCTAACATGTATGGTATATGGAGATTTGATACCTGAATGTCTCATTTAAACACCTCGCTTGTGGCTCGGTGTTTAAAAACCGACGTCCAGGTATTAAATCTCCATATACCATACATGTTGGCGGCGATAACACTCTAAAGGTGCTTTTTAAGTAAGAGAAACTTGTTTACTTTGAAATTTCCACCTTTGATATTCTATTAATTCTAATTAAAATATACACAAATTATACATCAACATGGAGGTTGTGATGTATAAAACATGAAATATATATGCCATAGACTCTCGGAGTGGACAGCAGACACCAACCATTCCTGGAAGTCTGCGACCATATTCGTACTAGAACTGATAATAAAATAATATTTCAGGCAAACACCTTGTGATCAAATGTGCTTCAGATATCCAAGAACAGAGCTAGGACATAAAAATACTTCAAATCGCAGCGACAGAGCTGTGTGGGGGATAAATTCCAAAGCTCTCGGCTTTGTTTTCATTATCTGTTTGTTTATATTTTATATCAAGATCATCGGGCCGAAAAGCATCGATATACAATGGCGTCTAAAATCAAATAATGAGAAAGATCGCCTTCATAATACACACTATTATTATATGGAGACAACACAGTAACTGTTGCCATATTACTTGCAAGATATAATGACACCTTTTTGTATTTCTTAGAATTACACTCGTATCGCCTGATATGCGCATGTCCGTCGGCCATGGAACTCATCTTCAATAAAAATGCAGCCGGCGTTGTTCTTTCCCCAAATGCTGACCCGTTGCTGTATCGTAAAGTGAATGCCTAGCTTTGTTCTTGGATATCTGAACCACATTTGTCCACGAGTTGCTCTTGGTAGATATTATGTTATTATCAGTTGTGGTATGAGTACGGTAGCAGACTTCCAGGAACCACTGGTGTCTGCTGTCAACTTTGTGAGTTGATTGCATATATTTTTTTGTGTTTTATACACCACCACCTCCATTTGATGTGCAATTTGTTTATATTTAATTTGAATTTATGGAACATCAGAGGTGGGAATTTCAAAGTACACAAATTTCACTTACTTAAATTTGATAAATTAGTCATTAGTTTTAACAAAGTTGTTAATATCGAGCTGCACATCATTTTTATATAGAAATTCAGTAATTAGTGTTCAAGTTATTACCTGAACAAAACTGGTAGTGACGGTAAAAAGGGGTTGGTTGACAGAAAGGCGAATGGTGCCACGAACGGATACTGTACAAAGGGCAATAACTCTCTCGTTTCTCTTGTCTGAGGGTCAGACACATTGTTAATAAGACGGGACCAGGGCTCAAAATAAGCGGTGTCTGACGCTTTTTGCTATGCAAAACCTGCAAAAAGCTACACAGTGTTCAATTATGTATAGCATTTTGCGATACAAGATAATCAAATGCAGCCTATTAGGCTGCAGTTGATTATCTTGTATCGCAAAATGCGAATGAAAATTTGCAAACAAATTTGAAAACTAGTTCACTGATGCTTTACGTCTGATTGTGGAACATTCCAATCATAACTCAGATTAACTCTCCATCAAGCATCATTTGCAACTTCAAATGTAAGATGAATTCTATTGGTTTAAATACTTCCTGTTTTTACAACATTGTGCATAAAATGCCCATTAAAAATAACTTCAAGCCCATCAAATTAAAAATCCCAACTTTCATTTTGAGAACTCTGTTAAACAACCAAGACGCCATTTGAAAATATCCAAGTCCATGCAACCCTTAAAGGCATTTCAGTTAAAGAAAAATATAGTAAATGCTTCGTGTGTTGCAGATCATTTGGAAATGCCCAAAAATGGATGGAAACTATCCTATCTACTTAGAAGAATTCAATACTAAACAGCATAACATAACTCTGCTACACAAAAATAGCTATGTAATTTTTTACAAAATGCTATTCATTTTTTGGGAAATGTGTAGCATTTTGCTACGCAAAGAAAAAAAGTTATTGTGAGCACTGGACGGAACACCCACTGACATTTAACGAAATCTTGTGCATAATGTTTAAGGTATGGCAAAAAAGTTAACATTTCGTGTCGAAAGTACTGAACAAAGGTCAATAACTCTCTCTGGAATTAGATCGGTTTTCGAAAATACCGTTAAGGCCTTTACACAATTAGTGCCATGCGAGCGTTTTGAGTAATAAATATAGATTTGGCTTTTTAGTTTGCAATTTTAACAAAGTGTGATGGCTCTGGTTTCAGCATAACTGTAGACCAAGGCCAATAATTAACAGACCCGTGTCCAAAGTCCCAACAAATAATCACTGAACATAAACCGGAAGTTGCGTCAAAATTATTCAAAATTCTAACTAGTGATTTTATTATTCAGTTTGCTCGGCTAAATAATTATGCTTGTTCCACAATAAAGTCCACATGAAAGAAATAACACTATGTTCCAATAAGAGTAAAATCTTCACCCCCTGATTGGATGAGACCTGGCGTAATTATCCCCGCTTTCGTCCGTACGTCCGTCCGGTGTTACATTCACTGGCATTAATGTTTAAACTATGCTAATGTGTTCAGGTATCACCAGTACATGTGCATGAAGGTTTCGGGATTTTGATTTGGTTCCAAGTGGTTCCAGTCGAACCATTTTTATCCTTACAAAATCTTTGTCCGCTCAAAGGATCTTAGGGTATTGAATTCGATACGTTTAAACCATGTTAACATGTTCAGATAGCATCTGTAGATGTGCATGAAGGTTTCGGAATTTTGATTTGGGTCCAAGTGGTTCCAGTGGAACCACTTTTATCCTTAGAAAATCTTTGTCCGCTCAAAGGCTCTTAGGGTATTGAATTCGAAACTTTTAAACCATGTTAACATGTTCAGATAGCATCTGTAGATGTGCATGAAGGTTTCGGAATTTTGATTTGGGTCCAAGTGGTTCCAGTGGAACCACTTTTACCCTCAGAAAATCTTTGTCCGCTCAAAGGCTCTTAGGGTATTGAATTCGAAACATTTAAACCATGTTAACATGTTCAGATAGCATCTGTAGATGTGCATGAAGGTTTCGGAATTTTGATTTTGTTCCAGGTGGTTCCAGTGGAACCACTTTTATCCTTAGAAAATCTTTGTCCGCTCAAAGGTTCTTAGGGTATTGAATTCGAAACGTTTAAACCATGTTAACATGTTCAGATAGCATCTGTAGATGTGCATGAAGGTTTCGGAATTTTGATTTGGGTCCAAGTGGTTCCAGTGGAACCACTTTTACCCTCAGAAAATCTTTGTCCGCTCAAAGGCTCTTAGGGTATTGAATTCGAAACATTTAAACCATGTTAACATGTTCAGATAGCATCTGTAGATGTGCATGAAGGTTTTGGAATTTTGATTTTGTTCCAGGTGGTTCCAGTGGAACCACTTTTACCCTCAGAAAATCTTTGTCCGCTCAAAGGCTCTTAGGGTATTGAATTCGAAACGTTTAAACCATGTTAACATGTTCAGATAGCATCTGTAGATGTGCATGAAGGTTTCGGAATTTTTATTTGGTTTCAGGTGGTTCCAGTGGAACCACTTTTATCCTTACAAAATCTTTGTCCGCTCAAAGGCTCTTAGGGTATTGAATTCGAAATGTTTAAACCATGTTAACATGTTCAGATAGGATCTGTAGATGTGCATGAAGGTTTTGGAATTTTGATTTGGGTCCAAGTGGTTCCAGTGGAACCACTTTTATCCTCAGAAAGTCTTTGTCCGCTCAAAGGCTCTTAGGGTATTGAATTCGAAACGTTTTAAACCATGTTAACATGTTCAGAGAGCATCTGTAGATGTGCATGAAGGTTTCGGAATTTTTATTTGGTTCCAGGTGGTTCCAGTGGAACCACTTTTATCCTTAGAGAATCTTTGTCCACACAAAGGCTCGTAGGGTATTGAATTTGAAACGTTTAAACCATGTTAACATGTTCAGATAGCATCTGTAGATGTGCATGAAGGTTTTGGAATTTTGATTTGGGTCCAAGTGGTTCCAGTGGAACCACTTTTATCCTTAGAAAGTCTTTGTCCGCTCAAAGGCTCTTAGGGTATTGAATTCGAAACGTTTAAAACCATGTTAACATGTTCAGATAGCATCTGTAGATGTGCATGAAGGTTTCGGAATTTTGATTTGGTTCCAGGTGGTTCCAGTGGAACCACTTTTATCCTTAGAAAATCTTTGTCCGCTCAAAGGTTCTTAGGGTATTGAATTCGAAACGTTTAAACCATATTAACATGTTCAGATAGCATCTGTAGATGTGCATGAAGGTTTCGGAATTTTGATTTGGGTCCAAGTGGTTCCAGTGGAACCACTTTTACCCTCAGAAAATCTTTGTCCGCTCAAAGGCTCTTAGGGTATTGAATTCGAAACATTTAAACCATGTTAACATGTTCAGATAGCATCTGTAGATGTACATGAGGGTTTCACAATTTTGATTTGGGTCCAAGTGGTTCCAGTGGAACCACTTTTATCCTTAGAAAATCTTTGTCCGCTCAAAGGTTCTTAGGGTATTGAATTCGAAACGTTTAAACCACGTTAACATGTTCAGATAGCATCTGTAGATGTGCATGAAGGTTTTGGAATTTTGATTTGGGTCCAAGTGGTTTTTCAATCATGTGACAATGATGCGATCAGAACACTACCCTTTATACATCATGTTGGGTGAAGTATCTTGTTTGAAATATTGAAGTAGTTTCACATGTGAGTCTTCAGAAGGAAATTAAATACTGTTTTATCATTTTAAATCACACACATGCGTGAAGCCTTTTTATCCAAGTCTGTATCCTGCACTAACCAAAAAGGAAAGTGCAAATGCGGGGATATACTATAGTGTGCTTCGCACACAAATGGCACCATCTAGTTTCTTTTGTGTTTACGACTCCAGTAGCAAATGTTACCGTCTGACGTCGCAACGCGAAATATTTGAAATGACGTCGCCCGTTTCGTTATTGTTTCATCAACGAAGTGTGACTAACAAGACTGATTTACGATTTTAACTAAGATGGATTGAGTTTATCTGGTTTATTGATTATTTATCCAGCGCCGCCGTAGGTACATTTAATAAACCTGTGATCGTTAAAAGTTGCCTTGTAGAAGCCTTGTAGAAGGCAACTTTTAACGGTCACAAGTTTAGTAAATAAGCCTCTCGCGTTTCACAATGCAGGGTTTGGGCTATTAATAGTGTTTTATTGGATCATATTCGTTATTGTGATGAGTTGACGTTAACATGGTCTGAGGTTTGCGGCTCGGTTGAACATAGGCTTCGAGACGCAAACCTCAGACCATGTTGGGGCGCGGTGGCATTGCGGTAACCAGTTCTCGTCAGATCACCGAAGTTAAGCAACGTCGAGCCCAGTTACTCGTCGGATGGGTGACCGTCTGAGCGATCGAGTCGAACTCCCGCGTTCTGTCCTTGGGCAAGACACTTAACACCGATTGTTCACATGGGGGCACTATGACGCCGTGTACTAAGGCGTACTGCACATCGACGGTGCGCATGTCTTCAACCTATCTAACCCTGCCTTTGCTGCAGTGCGGAGTTACGATGATGGGGGGGGGGGGGGGGGGGGTGGCAGTTGCTCGTCGTTGCTCGGTGGTTCTCTCCGGGTACTCCGGCTTTCTCCGCCCGTAAAACTGTCACGGTCATAATTAGCCATTGTGCATAAGTATGTGACCTTAAACATCAACAAATAAATAAATGAATCAGACCATGTTACCGTCAATTCATCACAATAATTTATAATGGCAAAAACTGCGAAATGTGAAGAGAAATAATTATTTATTATTTTATTGCTACATACAAGGAACGCGCGCATCGCATCTTTTGTTTAACCTCTTGAATACGGGCGGCTGCTTTTCCGGCCCAGGATCTTGGTACGATCTGAATGAATAAAGTAGATAGTTGCTCAGTGAATCTGTCACGGATGCAGACAAATCAAGCCTTGGGGCTGTCACGGATACAGACAAATGAAGCCTTGGGGGCTGTCACGGATATAGACAAATCGAGCCTTGGGGCTGTCACGGATACAGACAAATCAAGCCTTGGGGCTGTCACGGATACAGACAAATCAAGCCTTGGGGCTGTCACGGATACAGACAAATCAAGCCTTGGGGCTGTCACGGATACAGACAAATCAAGCCTTGGGGCTGCCACGGATGCAGACAAATCAAGCCTTGGGGGCTGTCACGGATACAGCCAAATCAAGCCTTGGGGCTGTCACGGATACAGACAAATCAAGCCTTGGGGCTGTCACGGACACAGACAAATCAAGACTTGGGGCTGTCACGGATACAGACAAATCAAGCCTTGGGGCTGTCACGGATACAGACAAATCAAGCCTTGAGGCTGTCACGGATGCAGACAAATCAAGCCTTGGGGCTGTCACGGATGCAGACAAATCAAGCCTTGGGGCTGTCACGGATACAGACAATCAAGCCTTGGGGCTGTCACGGATACAGACAAATCAAGCCTTGGGGCTGTCACGGATACAGACACATCAAGCCTTGGGCCTGTCACGGATACAGACAAATCAAGCCCTGGGGTTGCCACGGATACAGACAAATCAAGCCTTGGGGCTGTCACGGATACAGACAAATCAAGCCTTGGGGCTGTCACGGATACAGACAAATCAAGTCTTGGGGCTGTCACAGATACAGACAAATCAAGCCTTGGGGCCGTCACGGATGCACACAAATCAAGCCTTGGGGCTGTCACGGATACAGACAAATCAAGCCTTGGGGGCTGTCACGGATACAAACAAATCAAGCCTTGGGGGCTGTCACGGATACAGATAAATCAAGACTTGGGGCTGTCACGGATACAGACAAATCAAGCCTTGGGGCTGTCATGGATACAGACAAATCAAGCATTGGGGCTGTCACGGATACAGACAAATCAAGCCTTGGGACTGTCACGGATACAGACAAACCAAGCCTTGGGGCTGTCACGGATACAGACAAATCAAGCCTTGGGCTGTCACGGATGCAGACAAATCAAGCATTGGGGCTGTCACGAATGCAGACAAATCAAGCCTTGGGGCTGTCACGGATACAGACAAATCAAGCTTTGGGCCTGTCACGGATACAGACAAATCAAGCCTTGGGGCTGTCACGGATACAGACAAATCAAGCCTTGGGGCTGTCACGGATACAGACAAATCAAGCCTTGGGGCTGTCACGGATACAGACAAATCAAGCCTTGGGGCTGTCACGGATACAGACAAATCAAGCCTTGGGGCTGTCACGGATACAGACAAATCGAGCCTTGGGGCTGTCACGGATACAGACAAATCAAGCCTTGGGGCTGTCACGGATACAGACAAATCAAGCCTTGGGGGCTGCACGTTGACAATAGTGGTTGGTCGTCCCCTAATAACGAATATTAACTCTTCCAACTGATGACACTAAACATACATGAAGGATACTATCAGTCTTCAATGGGTTAAAGGTATTTATACAATAAATGTGATGTGAGTGTTCCGTGGTTTACGATCGCTAAAACACAAATGTCAAATTGTCATCCCATTTTGCAATCAGTAGCGGCCGAGTGGTATGGGAGGGGGGGAGGCTGGAGTTGGGGAAGGTGGTGGGCCCGGGCCCAATGAGAAAATTTAGATTTTCAGTTATGAAACTTGTCTTTTTTTTTACTTTAGACCTTTTGGAGTGCTTTATCTAACACCAAAATGTTGCCCGTTTTACGTTAATATTCAACTGGCCGTTTGTAATGCAAATTCGGGACACATTTTGTGTGTTACTGGAGGGAATGGATGGAGTATTATACAAAAACAAACAATACTCCGGCATCCTTTCAAGTTTATTTGATCTTCAAGGGCCCCCAAATATTGTAAAAAAAGTATTTTGCGTCAAACGCTCCCCCACCCCCCACAGCCCCCCCCCCCCCCACGCCACCCCCCCCCCCCCCCCCCCAATCTAATAGTTGGACAATCGCAATCTGTCAGTTCAAATATCGCGGTAAGCTAATTAATTAGCACATCCGACTTGGACGTGTGAAGCTTTGTCTATTCCTGTTGGAGCACAATGCGCAAGAAAGAGACCGGGAAACAAATTGTTTGCAGCGGTATGACCAATGGGTATCCCGTGGGAAGCCCAGAAAGTGAAGCAATGCTTGCTTACTGTGGTAAACAAGCTCTGATTTATTGGTAAAATAGGACCCAGTCACCAATGGGAAACATGGGAAAAAACGATTGACAGCATTTGACTTTATCTCCAGGTTGCAGTCACGATTAGCCAGTGTGTAAAAATATATGACCTTAAACACCAGTAAATAAATAAATGGCCAAATGGGCTTAACCCATTACCCAACGAATCGGCCTCATACGCCCGCGTATTTTACAAATCGAGCAGTTGAAAAAAATCTTATTTTTCAAAAACGTTCAACAAAACCATATCATGTGACCCCTCATTGGAACGAGCTCGTCTAGCTCGTTCCATTTAGAGTCACATAATATGGTTTTGTTGCAATTTTGGATAAATTTGAAAACAACAGTAATTAAAAAAAAAATTTTGGTATCCTGTGATTGGGTAAAGGGTTAATTGGCATCAATCAGGTGACAGCTAACATGAAAGCTTACAAATCTGATGTACAAGCAGTCATCGTTTGACCGAAATTTGTTTATTGTTTCCACTAACAGCTGAGTATTAATTGTACAAGTATCGATTACCAGGGCCTTCAAAGCTGACGTGTGAGACGTCGCATGGGCGACAAGAATACAGCCCAGTCCTCATGGCGTCAACAGTTACAGTTTTTTTCCGTTATCGATCTCCCTTGTTTCGAGTGTCGTCCTTTTTCGTGAAACCAATTTTGGCGAAAGAGGTATGTTTTTTACACGTGGGAATTAACCACCGTGTCGTGCAATTTGCGATGCACCATTTCCCGTGCTCGCTTCAGTCGATGCAGTCTTCAGAAACCAGGTCTATAAGTTAATCAACCAACCAACTGGGGGGGGGGGGGGGGGGGGGGGGGGTGGCTCAGTAGTTAGAGGTGCAGGCTGCAGGCCGAGAGGTGCTCGGTTCGAACCCCACCTGTGGCAACTGCGTTGTTTCCTTGGGCAAGACCCTCCTTGGGCATGACCCTTCACCCCCATTGCCCATGTGGGGGCACGGTGGCGTTGTGTACTAAGGCGTAGTACACCTGTCTTCAACCAATGCTAACCCTGCTTGTGTGGAGTTAGTACCCTGCTTGAGATAGTATGATGGGGAGCTGACAGCTGCTCGCCGTTGCTCGGTGGTTCTCTCCGGATACTCCGACTTCCTCCATCCGTAAAACTGTCCTGTCGTGGTCATGATTAATCATTGTTCAGAAATATGTGACCTTAAACATAAATAAATAAATAAAATAAATAAATAACCAACTAATTTCTGTTTGAAACTTTACCCACAATAGCGTTGAGAAGAAGACATCCGGTAAATCAATACATGGCCATCGCGGCGCACGTCCACGTTAAGACTGGATTTTGAGTTCAGAAAGCAGGACAATATCTTCACCAACTCACCAACTAATGTCTGCGTCAAACTGTACCCAGAATAGTTTTTAGAAGACACCCGGTGAATCCATACATGTCACCGCGGCGCACTTCCATTTTAAGAGATGATTTTTTGAGTTCTGTAGTCTTCAAAGTTCAGAAACCAGGTCAATATATTCACTAACTCACCATCTAATTTCTGCGTGAAACTGTACCCACAATAGTGTTCAGAAGACACTCGATGGATCCATATAAGTAGTATGCCATGTACCCTGACAGGTCACATTTGAGGGATCTCATAGGGGGATCTCATGTGACGTTATAGTCACGTCACCCAATGGCGAGATGTTGTGTTGTCATGGTAACCAACGTGAGCGGCCATCATGTGACGTCATCCCCATAGTGATACGTGGTGTTAGTGCGCATACAGCACGTGTTGATAGGGTGATATGTGTTTCCGTCGTCCATTTTGTATACTGGAGGCCGCCATCTAGGTTTCTATGGTAGCACGTGGTTGCTATGCTACCCAAAGGCTTCTTGTGGGATAGGAGCATGTTCGGGGGTGTGTTCAATTTGAATAAGAGTAATTTCAAGATTCGTAGAATTACCACAAACAACGCGACAATCCCTCCAAATCACCAAAATGCACCTAAAATCTTTGAGGACCACCATACCATCGTACTGAGAGGCCCTCGGTACCGAGCCCCAGCCCCCCCCCCCCCCCCACCCCCATTGAACTAGAGTAGTTTTTCTGTTTCGGATTTTCCCCAGAATCCATATCTACTTCGTAGAATTATCACAAACAACCCCATAATTGTTTACTTGGCTCTAAGTTCCCAGTAAATTCTCGGTTTCTTTCTATGTATCTACAGGCTCTGTTATGATTTCTTTGTTCTATTTATTCTGACTTCCCTAGATGTGTTTATGTTCTACTGTACGCATTACATGCAGCACATAAGCACATGCTGGGCGACTCTTAGCCTCAGTTTGGAAAAAAGGGATTTTGTAGCCACAGATATATCCTAAAAATGGATTCTTAAAAAGGGATTCCAAAAAGGGATTCCATAAGTGGGATTTTGTCTTACCTCGAGTGACTCGCACATACTGCTCGAACGACTCGAATCCCATCGAGAAAATGTGGTTTAGAGCAATTGCTCGATCGAGTGACTGGCATATACGACTCTTAGCCTCATTTTGGAAAAAGGGATTCTGTAGCCACAGACATATCCTAAAAAGAGATTTTATAGGGATTCCAAAAAAGGATTCCATAAGTGGGATTCCGTCTTGCCTCGAGTGACTCGCACATACTACTCGAACGACTCGAATCACATCCTACAAATGTGCTTTAGAGCAATTGCTCGATCGAGTGACTCGCACATACGACTGTCAGCCTCATTTCAGGAAAAAAGGATTCCATGGTCACAGGTGTTTTTCAAAAAAGGGATTCTTAAAAAACGGTTGATTCCATATCTTGTCACCATGACAGCCTCTAACCTATCATACTACATAATTATACAATATAATACTAATAATGATCTCTCTTTTCCCGACAACCAGAAAAAAAAATTATACTGGTAGCTTCCAGTTTGAGGCTCCAAGGTGTCCGTTACATAATCAAAAAACAAATTGATTGAAATAGACTCAGGCGCATCGCGAAACCAGCACTGGGCAAAACACAGACCTATTTTGAAAATAAATATGTCTTGTCATAATGGCGTCACTCCAAGCAGTAAAACTGTAAAAGTTCATTTTCTAAATCGGTGAAAGAAAATTACATTACAAATTTTCCCCACTAACAGACAGATAATGATTTATAAGAATCGTTCAAGAACTGGAGAACTGAAAGAAAAATCGTGTCGCAAGAATAGAATAAAGTACCTTCATTTCTTTGTCAGGGAGAGTTTCATATCTTTATCCTTGCAAAAGCTGCACCGTAAAATTAGTTATTCACTCAACCCAGTTGATTTGGGTTGATTTTTATCCCAGCTGATTTTAGAGTGTGATGTTTCTCGTTAACCATTTCGAGACGACATGCTCACTGACAGTGTTTGTTCACACCAATTTATAATTTCATCCAGTTGCAATCCTACACACATTGTAAGAAACACTCCACAGTCTCGTCACTGGAAGCAATATGACTTGCTTTGTCCAGCTGCTGAGAAAGCTAGCCTTATTGATCTGTGATCCGGAATTATGAGTGGGAGCGGGTTGGCAGTGCCATCGCCAAAGCTGGCACACTACTACGATCCAATTAATTAATTAATTTATTAATTTATTTATTTATTTATTTATTTATTTATTTATTTATTTATTTATTTATTCGGGTTTAAAGACTCTTTTAACAGCCATGATCTCTTCGTGTTGGACAGTTTTACTTGTGGTGGAAGCCGTAGTACCCGGAGAGGACCATCGAGCATTGGCGAGCAACTGTCAGACTTCCCAGCGTACTAAATCCACACAAACAGGGTTAGAATTAGTTGAAGACAAGTGCGTCATCGACGTGCAATATGCCTTAGTACACAGCGTCACCTTGCCCCCCACATGGGCAATCGGGATTAAGTACCTTGCCCAAGGACGCAACGCAGTTACCCCTGGCGGGGACCGAACCGTGAACGTTTCAATTTGATATCAAATGCTGTAACAAATGAGCCGTCGCGCTTCCCAGCTCCCTACAAACGGTGCGTTATCGCCTCACACATCAAAACGGCTGCTTACCATGTCGTCGCCTGAGCGCTAGAATGTTCTATGTCCCTTATGGGACTACGTATTATCTTCCCTATGGGACTACGCATTATCTCCCCTATGGGACTACGTATTATATCCCCTATGGGACTATGTATTATCTCCCCTATGGGACTACGTATTATCTCCCCTATGGGACTACGTATTATCTCCCCTGTGGGACTTTGTATCATCTCCTCTATGGGACTACGTATTATCTCCCCTATGGGACTACGTATTATCTCCCCTATGGGACTATGTATCATCTCCCCTATGGGACTATGAATTATCTCCCCTATGGGACTACGTATTATCTCCCCTATGGGACTATGTATTATCTCCCCTATGGGACTACGTATTATCTCCCCTATGGGACTATGCATTATCTCCCCTATGGGACTACGTATTATCTCCCCTATGGGACTTTATCACATGACTATTGTAAAGTTCAATGAAAAAGTCCATCTGATATTCTTCTATATGAAAACACGTGTAATATGACCTGCAAGGATTTTCATTGGCTGAAATTTAAGCCTCATCTCCTAATTAATATTCATATTGTACCACTCCATTGTTTACAAACAAAACATGTCGCGTGTACTTAACTATCGAGTGAACGAAATTGTGAAAATAGATGGAAAAGGAGAAGGGGAAATTGTTAAGATCATTGATTCCACAAAAGGCTTGTTATACAATGTGAAAATAATAGGTATCGACTTTGAAGTGACTCTGTCGGCAGAACGTTTGAACCCATTACACGATGAACGCTACGAGACGCTAGATTGCCAAGAAACTGTTGGCGTTGCTAAGCAAACGGACGCTACTCAACAGCGCCGTTTTGTTAATATCAGCGGTGCAGATATAGATGGATTTGTTGAAAAAGAAACAAATAAAAACACTTTAAGCAAGACCTTTTATGATATGAAGTTAGTAAGAAATTTTCTTCAAAACAATAATATAAATGAGCATCGTGAAATTCACAACATACCGCCCAGTGAACTGTGTGTTATTTTATGCAAATTTATCCTGTCAGTCAGAAAATCTGACGGCTCTGAATATGAACCAAGCTCGTTGCGTGGATTTATTTCCAGTATTGACAGAAATTTAAAACGTTTTAATTATGGCCACACAATAGTTAGCAGTGTAGAATTTGTGAAAGTGAGAGACATATTGAAGGCCAAACAACGACAACTGAAACGAAGTGGCTTGGGCAATCGGGAAAAGAAGGCGGAGTCAAAAAGTGACAATGAAATTGACATCTTGTGGCAAAGCGGTCAACTGGGTTCTTCGACACCCGAATCTATAATAAACTCCTTGTGGTTTTTGAACACTATTCACTTTGGTTTACGGGGCTCAGATGAGCACCGTAAAATGTGTTGGGGGGATGTTAGTTTGCACAAGGACCCAAATGGCCAGGAATATTTACAGTTTATAGAAAGACAAACAAAAACTCGCCCTGGTGACAATGTGAGAGATGTTCGAAGTGTGCCACCCAGAATGTGGTGTAACTTTGATTTACCAGAAAGGTGTCCTGTGAATATTTATAAAAAGTACTCTCTTTTAAGGCCCTCTGGTTACAGTGACGAAAGTGACCCTTTTTATATAGCAACACATACTAAACAAGATATTATGAATGTCGGTGATCAGTGGTTTAAAAGACAGCCGATTGGAATAAATAAACTTACCTCCATCATGAAGCGCATGGCAAAAGCAGCTGGTCTCTCACCGGAAAAGAAACTTACAAATCACAGTGCTCGCAAACATCTTGTTCAGAAACTTAGTGAAAATAACATCCCTGCTCACCAGATTATGCAAATCACAGGACACAAGAATATCCAGTCAATTAACAATTACAGCCATATCAATGAACAACAACATAAACAAATTTCTCGTGTGTTATCTAACTCCAATCTTCAAACTGAAAATAGGCCTCAATATCCTAAATCCATGGACACAGATGTAGTTTATCAAAACCAGTCAATTTCTAACACAAATTCCACTGATCGAAACACACAATTTGCCGGTAGACTACAGAATATGTTCACAGGCAACATTTATGGTGGGCACTTTGAAATACACATTCATAACCCAGAAACATCATCAGCCCAACCCGCTCAGAAACGTAGGCGCATCATTGTGTCCGACAGCGACTCGGATTAAAGTTTATAAAATATAGAAATTGCAAATCCCTTCTTTGGATTTGCTTCTCTTATTGTTGACAATTGAATTACTAATGAGGGTTTTGTTGCAGTCTGTTTATTAAATGTCAATAAGACCGTTTGTTTTGAGAACTATTTTGTAAAGCGGAAGTATTGAACGCATTCAGTCAACATGGCGAAAGTAGGTTAATTTTCTTTTTCCATGTACGGGAACACAGACTCGTTAAAAATAAATCGGTTCAAGTTCGTTTGTGTGTGTCATGTGATAAAAAGAATCTGAAATTCGTTTCTCTTTGACATAAGATTTATGAAACTCGTTTCGACAATTTTATTTTAGCTCGCCAGAGGCTCGCTAAAATAAAATTGTCTACACTCGTTTCATAAATCTTATATCAAAGAAAAACTCATTACAGATCCTCTATATGTATTATCTCCCCTATGGGACTATGTATTATCTCCCCTATGGGACTATGTATTATCTGCCCTATGGGACTATGTATTATCTCCCCTATGGGACTATGTATTATCTCCCCTATGGGACTATGTATTATCTCCCCTATGGGACTATGTATTATCTGCCCTATGGGACTATGTATTATCTCCCCTATGGGACTATGTATTATCTCCCCTATGGGACTATGTATTATCTCCCCTATGGGACTATGTATTATCTGCCCTATGGGGCTATGTATTATCTCCCCTATGGGACTATGTATTATCTCCCCTATGGGACTATGTATTATCTCCCCTATGGGACTATGTATTATCTGCCCTATGGGACTATGTATTATCTGCCCTATGGGACTATGTATTATCTCCCCTATGGGACTATGTATTATCTGCCCTATGGGACTATGTATTATCTCCCCTATGGGACTATGTATTATCTCCCCTATGGGACTATGTATTATCTGCCCTATGGGACTATGTATTATCTCCCCTATGGGACTATGTATTATCTCCCCTATGGGACTATGTATTATCTCCCCTATGGGACTATGTATTATCTCCCCTATGGGACTATGTATTATCTCCCCTATGGGACTATGTATTATCTCCCCTATGGGACTATGTATTATCTCCCCTATGGGACTATGTATTATCTCCCCTATGGGACTATGTATTATCTCCCCTATGGGACTATGTATTATCTCCCCTATGGGACTATGTATTATCTCCCCTATGGGACTATGTATTATCTCCCCTATGGGACTATGTATTATCTCCCCTATGGGACTATGTATTATCTCCCCTATGGGACTATGTATTATCTCCCCTATGGGACTATGTATTATCTCCCCTATGGGACTATGTATTATCTCCCCTATGGGACTATGTATTATCTCCCCTATGGGACATAGAACATTCAAGCACTCAAGCGACGACGTATTACCACATTCCACCCCGTTCGTTTAAACCTCTCTTGCATTCTTCGGAAACACTGAACGGGGGAGAGAGGAGGCTCCTTAAGAATGATCCAGCTTTATCTTAGATTCTCCCAATCCCCCTGCCGTTACTTTCAAACGACAAATCGTTCATGACATTCCTATTCGTGCCAACCTAAAGATAGTCATTCCGACCTTCGAGCCACCAAAGTCCATAGAAAGGCAAACTGGAAAACATGATCCTACGGCTAATTGTTTCTACATCACCTGTACTGAATACAAAGTAGTGATTTTTAAAGAGGTAATTTTAAAAACTCCAATGTGGTTTTCCTTCCTCAATGTGATTTTTGTCCAATGTTGGTGAAACCTTACTCCGTCTTATCACTCACGTCCCATCTTCTTGAATGATCTGTTGTTGTTCACATGTGTGAACAACAACAACAGGTCATTCAAAAAGATGGGACATAAGCTTCGTTTCAGGCCCTTATCGTGGTCTACAAGTCAGATTGTACTAAATCTGAGCGTGTTTCTCGAAAAACATTTTGGGTTGAACAGCTTTGCACTCCTAAGCCTTCATGTTTTTTTTCAGTAGCCTCTGACATTTTAAAGAGTTATGTTAACATTAGGGTTTACTGGGAGCTAGGGGTTTCTTGTGTTCTCACCATTTGTCCAGAAGCACTTTCCTTCCATAACTGCATTTTTGCAACTGTTATTTTCATTTCTTCTCTTTGTGTTTTATTTTAAGCTTATTTGTTTTACAAGGATTGGCATGCAAGTTATGCACCTTATATTAACGCTCCCTTTGGCCCAATGACGCAGGTATGTGGAATGACCTTCGCAGCGCCAATTTCGTGGCCTCGCTCTTCTCGAATACTACGAAGGGATCTTTAGCCCACACGGAGTGTGTATTTCTACGCACAGAGGACAGCCATTTCATCCGATAGGACGGTGCGCTGTGATAGCATCAACCCGACAATAGATGCTGACAGAGTGTTCGGACACCTCGAGAACTTTCCCCGACTGAGGATTGATCCCGGAAGCTCTGGCATGAGAGACCAGCGCACTTATCCCCTTGGCCACCACTCTTTATTTTCCTTCTGATTTCAATTCCATATCGTGATAGTAAGAATCAAATTCACGGAGATTAGCCTCACCTCTCCATCAACTACTTGTTTCTGGTGAGAGGGGAGGGGGGGGGGGGCGTTTTGTCTGTACCCTGATGAAGGTTTTCGCCAGACTGGAAACTCGATGGATGGTATTTTTTTTCATTTTTGTCTCAAAAACATAGGTTATGACCCCTCATGAGGGGGTCATAACCAATGTTTTTGAGACAAAAAATTAAAAAAATAATGAAAATTAACTTACGATTTTTGAGATTAGCGCTGGTCGGTTTTAGCCGTTATGTTGGGTAAAGGGTTAAATTAGACGAGTACAAAAACTATATATATAATATATACACAATACATACATTGGTATATTGTATCTGGTTTCGTCTTTTAGGCATATGGATCTCAGTTAATGGAAGATCTGTGAAGATGCTACGACTTGAATTTAAGTTTATATCGCCTATGTAGAGCAGGATCTCCACAAGGCACTGTGTTGAGTCCGAGCTACAGAATTGAAAACTCAAAAGTTTTTCGGTAGTCGGCCCCGAGGAAACTTGACCCCAAGTCTTCGGAAACACAATCTCCTGGCCATAAATGCTCTGTTACCATACCAATTGATCTAAAGACAAACCCGTATATAATTATGAAAGCGTAGCTTTGAAATAGTTGCGTCTCCCGGTGGTTCGGCAAAGTTATGTTTTACGTGTAATTTTCAGGGTTTCTTTAGAATAAATCGCCCAGTGTTTCGATTACGCAAATAGAGTTTCATACATAGCTTTTTTGTTGATTCATTTGCAATGATAACGGGTTGTCAGTACATTCTGTCGCCTGCAGGAACATTCGATATATGCAACCAGAATCGGTAATGGGAGAAAGCTGTTAGACAATATTCCAGGCGACAACCTAATGTTCCTAGATCAACTCGGGACTATTTAGAAACAGTCTTAATTATATACTCCCCGTGGCTAAAACCATTAAACTGTCACAAGCAAACACTGCCTACCACGAAGCAATGTATCCTCCATCTGCTATTATAGTCTACCCACGTTTCCAGTTGAAATAATCTTTACTCTTGATACAACAGAGACAGAAAAACAAATGTTAGAGAGTGAGAGCCTTATGTACGTGCGTGCTTTTTTCTGTTTTTCCTGTCTTGTCTTCATCTTTTTCAGATGTTGCTTTTTTTCGGTTCATGCGTTTTCAGATAAAACGATGGGTCACACGATTCTGTTTTTTCTTTTCATAACTCAATGAACCGAAAAAAACACAATTAGATCCGCCCCCAGCCACGTCCCTAAAATACCAGTCTTCGGAGTTGCAACATGGTGTCAAATCAGTAGAAGTTAGAACACTGGCACGTTCTAAATGTGAAAAAGAAAAATAAATTTATATTTCTAATTTATCACCATGAAATTATTTATAAAATATTTAAATGACCGTGGTGGGTCAATTTTTCTTTTTCTTCACAACTGTATTTATTTGACATTTCAATTTTTACGCACACTGGGTGATCGTCTGCGTTCATCGTTTTACCCAAATCGATTGTAAACAATGGTTGGCCACGACGAATACGGCAATTTTGACATTGCTAATTTGAATGAAATTTTTGGAAATCAAAATGATTTTATATTTGAGGAAGAATATTTGGCTTTATATCTAACTCCACTTTTACAAACTGTGTTTTTCAGTTCTCGGGAAACGGTCAAAACCAAAATACAACGTAATACTGATGGCCTACTTCCACCTACCACGGAACGTAACTTTTACGTGAAGTGAACAGTTGAATGAAATTTGAGGGAGGCGTGGCTTATGATGTTTTCTTTGCATTACGTAATTCATTGGTCAATAAAAAAATTAATGACATAAGTGCATTTGACTTGCAAAGTGTGTCAATTGCTACCTGCATTTCAATAATATGCGCCCTCTTTTATGCCAGTAAAATAATATGTCTACCAGTTTTAGTTTTTAAGTCTCTGTTCGCTGAAGTAGAGGACGACTAACACTATTTATTTATTTGGGTCGCGAACGTTTAGCTACGCCCATTTACACAGTTTGGACTTTGTTTTTGGAATTCATAACTCAAGAAATAGACAAAAAGAAACGATCATTCCTTAATTATACCATGATTGCTTATTCTACTGTATATGAAAAGCGTATGATATAAATTTTAGCTTTGTACACCAACCGTCATCAACACGCCAGTAATGGGATTTTGATAGTTAAAATTTACACCTACTATATCCAAGTTGGCCTTTGGTGACGTCGGCCTGACACCGAACTTATCTAAATTTATCGCACGTCGCCTCGCGAAGAGTGAAATGAAAGTGGCAATTATTTTTATTGCGTTTTTAAATGAGTTCACCCCATAAAACACCAAAAATTAACAAACATGCATTGTCTCATGTTAATAAAGCATTCATAACTCGAAAGAGCATGTCATTATGTTATTAAAATGAAGTGTCAATGACACTGTAGCTTAACTTGTGTGTTGTGTTTGATGAAAAGGATAATGTTCAATGTTTATGAAAGGATTATGAAATAAGAAAAGAATTGTGATAATTGGGAATTTGATCATTTCTGTTCCATGTATGCTATGTTTTTGATAAAAATAACATGAGGTGTACACTGTACTAAAGAGCTGAGAGTGGGTTAATATGATCTCACAGTCAATGTATGTGGCCCTCACAGTTAACGTATATCAACGAAAGTTACCAAGTTACAGTGAAATTATTCCAAAACGAGCCATCCTATCAAGTTATATTGAAATCCTTTCAGAAATTTAGCCTGTAGACTGTGCTAAAGGTTTTCGGACTTCGGGCCCCTGCAGCCGTCAGTTTCCCAATTGCGTCCAAAGGGGACGTTCTCATCTAGACATTATATGAAGTCAACCTACCAAGTTACAATGAAATCCCTTCATAAATATGACCTGCAGACTGTGCTCAAGGTCTTCGGGCTTCGGGCCCCTGAAGCCGTTACAGTTGACTAATCACGACCAAAAGGGGATGTCATCATCTAGGCATTATATGGAGTCAAACTAACAGGTTACAATGAAATCCTTCCATAAATATGACCTATAGACTATGCTAAAGGCTTTGAGCTTGGGCGGCCATCAATGCTGAATGATCGCGATCAAAAGGGGACGTTCTCATCTAGACATTATTTTTCAGTCATTCTACCAAGGTACAATGAAATCCGTTCATAAATATCACCTGTAGACTGTGCTAAAGGTTTTCGGGCTTCAGGCCCCTGTAGCCGTCACAGTTGCCTAATGGTGTCCCAAAGGGGCTGTTCTCGTCTGGACATTATATGAAGTCAACCTACCAAGTTACAATGAAATCCCTTCATAAATAAGACCTGAAGACTGTGCTAAAGGTTTTCGGGCTTTGGGCTCGGGCAGCCATCATGGTTGAATGATCGCAACCAAAAGGGGACATTCTCGTTTGGGTATCATCTGGAGTGATCCTACGAAGTTACAATGAAATCCCTTCATAAATATGACCTGTAGACTGTGCTAAAGATTTTCGGGCTTCGGGCACCTGTAGCCATCACAGTTGACCAATCACGACCAAAAGGGGGTGTCATCATCTAGGCATTATATGAAGTGAACCTAACAAGTTACAATGAAATCCTTCCATAAATACGACCTATAGACTATGCTAAAGGTTTTTGGGCTCGGGCAGCCATCAAGGCTGAATGATCGCGACCAAAAGAGGACGTTCTCATCTAAACATTATTTGGAGTCATCCTACAAAGTTACAATGAAATCCTTTCATAAATATGACCTGTAGACTGTGCTAAAGGTTTTCGGGCTTCGGGCCCCTGTAGCCGTCACATTTGCCCAATCACGTCCAAAAGGGGACTTTCTCATCTAGATATTATATAAAGTCAACCCACCAAGTTACAATGAAATTCCTCAAAAGATATGACCTGTACACTGTGCTAAAAGTTTTCGGGTTTTGGGCTCGGGCAATCGTCACGGTTGGCAGATCACGCCCAAATGGGGAAATTCTCATCTAGGCATCATAAGGAGTCATCCTACCAAGTTAGAATGAAATCCCTCCATATTAAACATGACCTGCAGACTGTGCTAAAAGTTTTTTGGGTTTCGGGCTTGGGCAGCCATCACGGTTGACAGATCATGCCCAAAAGGGGACGTTCTCATCTAGGCATTATACAGAGGCATCCTACCAAGTTACAATGAAATCCCTTCATGAATACGACCTGTAGACTGTGCTAATGGTTTTCGGGTTTTGGGCTCGGGCAGCCATACCGGTTGACCGATCGCGACCAAAAGGGGACGTTCTCATCTAGACATGGCCCCAAACCTGCATATGAAATTTCGTGACGATCAGACAAGAACTGCGTGGTGTAGCCCGTGCTAAGGGAAAATACTCACAGACTCACAGACTTCCGCTCGCGTGATGGCAATAGCTAATCTTGACTTTGTCAAGATAAGCTTATGAAAAAGGTCCTATTTCTTTTTTCTAATTCGTTTCGGTGGTAAAACTGACAGCGAAAGTACCACAGATCCTCATGTCAACAACAAATTTGTACGGCTGCTGCTCAGTAAAATCGAGAAAAAATAATAGCGACTCTTAATAATCTGACGATCATGGTATAAATAAAATATACCCAAAGTAGCTTTGTGTACCAAATGTTCACCACTCGTGGTGAACATTTGGTACACCAAGCTACTATGGGTATATTCCATATTTCTTTGATATGTTCATTTTACTAAAAGAAAACCCTATAGGATGTGTTTTTCAGATCGCGAACCGGAAATACATTCTCTAAATAACTGCAGTTTAACCGTGTTACTCTCAAATTACTTACGGCAATATGCTGCGAACCTGGCCAAGGCCTACGATAAAAGAAAGCATTATCTTTTCGATAGAACATTGGGAAGATAATGTAGGTTGTTGTCCACTGTTTTCCTTTCGGTGTGGTCCAAAAATTCTGCCAACATTGAATGCACAACACATATAATGTTCAAATAGGCTCGTCCTCTTCAAACACTTTGAAATCTACACTGTTTTGTATTGCTAGAGAATGCCTACTGGTGTTTACGCGCAGTTCGAGACAGTGGAGTGTTCATGCCCAGAGGTTCGTTTGACAGGGTCGGCTTTAACTTAAACTGCGGCAGTACACGTTCAACAGACGGACGGGCGGACGGACGGACATGTTTTTTGTTTTTATGTTTTCATATGAATCACTGTACTTTGTTTGAAGCACATGTCACGTTAAAAAGAACTCCTCACTCAATTACTTTCATATTATTATCCTGGCTGGTGTGTTTGTGCACTTTATTTATTGTTAATTATTCTACATGCCACCCTTGCCGTCCTCACTACCAATGAACTTACGTTTCGAATCGGCGATTAATTAAGTCGGAGTGGGAGTTGATAGCGGTTGGTAGTTGGTAGTTCTTCAACCCAAGATTGATCTCAATAATATTTATTTTTTAGAAGCATGACAGAAATTTGGAGTATTTTTTTGTTGTCGTTTGTTTTAGCTGAAACGCTGCAAGTCCTGAACTTGAGACCTGGTGATAGCTGATCAAAGTTGTTTCAGAAGCCAGATCTCCTCCTCCTCCTCCCCCTCCCAGGTCTGGCTTTCGAAACTGTACTGTTCAAAAAAGTAGGGGATATCCAAACTGATGTTGAAATTTTCGGAAAATGGTATTGGACACGCGTGATTGGACACATCAACATGTTACCAAGTTTAGTGTGGATCATGAATGCCACCGACCCACGAAAACTTCGTGCGGGTTATTCGCACGAGCGCCGCGTTAATGTCTGTGGAGTGAAATTTTCATTTGTACTGGTTGGGCTTTTTCGGAAGTCTCGTCGATCTTTTCATAGTATAAACTTGTTCATCAATAGTTTCTGGTCGATACGTAACTCTTGAGGTATGCAAAGACTGGCACGTGACGAACGTTTATGTGCCGTTGGCATGTTGGAAGATGACAACAGACAGACTGCAGAGGCTCAAATCATGAACGTTACTCAATCGGTGATTTGCAGGTTGTGGTCACGCTACCGTCAGACAGGCAATGTTGATGACAGACGTCGGTCAGGTCGTTCAAGGGCGACAACTGCTAACCAGGATCATGTCATCTGAACCACTGCAATACGTAACCGCCATCAACGTGCCTCAGAAATTGAACAGCAGCTGCACCGAGCGACAAATGTGCGAGTCAGTGGTCAGACTATCCGAAATCGCCAACACAGCTGGAATTTGTACGCTCGACGACCTCGAATAATTCTACGTTTGACTGGACGTTACATCGCAGCAAGGCGTAATTGGTATGAAGCACGACAGCGCTGGGACAATCGTCGGTGGAGCAACGTCATGTTTTCCGATGAATCGAGGTTCACTCTCGACTTCCCGACAGGCGAAACAGAGTGTGGCGGCGGCGGCGGAACGAACGATACCACGGCGTAACCGTTAGGCAGCACGATCGTTTTGGTGGTGGATCGGTTATGGTGTGGGAAGGCATAATCATGACAAGCAGAACAACATTACATGTCATCCAGGTGCGTGTCACAGACAGTACTACCGTGACAACATGTCAGCAGCTCATGTGGTGCCATTTGTGCGAAGTCATGGCCGTCGATTCATTTCCAAGATGACAATGCAAGGTCACACAGGGCCCATGTCGCTACAGAGTTCCCCCAGGGGCAGAACATCACTACTCAACCTTGGCCAGCACTATGTCCAGACCTTTCATCAATCGAACACGTCTGGGATATGCTTGGCAGTCGCCTACGACAACGCCAACAGCCCCCTACCAATGTCCAGGAAGTCGCCGCTGCACTGTAGGAAGAATGGAATAACATCGGCCAAGCTGATATTAGACGTTTGGTGAGGAGTATGCCACGTCAGATCCGCGCTTGTCTCGCAACAGATGACGGTTTACAAGGTATTGAGGTCTTGGGCTGAATGTGGTAAATTCTCTGACTGACCGTCCTTGTCTTCTACAGCTCGGTGCGTGGAATGCGTGCTTGTTAGACACCCATCTATTGCTGAAATCATTCACCAGATGTCACAGTGCAATGCCTCAACTGTCTTTTTGGTGAAAATATAAATATATTTCTTCATATATCTCACTTTTATAAAATATCCCCTACTTTTTTGAATAGTATATTAAAAAACACTTTATTCGGAACATTGTCTACTGCACGTGTGAAAAATGTAGAAAAATTAAAACAGTTCGCAAGTCACTCCGTTGATGAAATAATTACGAAACGGGCAATGTCATTTCAAATATTTCTCGAGGCGACGTCAGATGGTAATATATGCTACTGGAGCCGTAAAAATATAACAAAAACTTCACGAGCTCTCGGCCAATCAGAGGGTGGGGATTCTAGTCTTATTGGAACATATATTCACAGTGAGTGGCATGGAAAAACGAGTGACATTACGTCCCTTGAGTTCCAATGTGTTCTATGTGCCTAGTGGCACATAGAACACATTGGAACTCAGGGGACGATTAGTACGAAGAGTAAGAAAGTTGAAACTTAGAAGTTCTGAAGCTTTAGGAAAAAAACGATAACAGAAGTAAGGGTATAATTGCAAGTTACAATTACAAAAAGAATATACCCATAGTAGCTTGGTGTACCAAATGTTCACCACAAGTACACCAAGCTACTTTGGATATATTGTCTACTGCACGTGTGAAAAATCTAGAAAAATTAAAACAGTTTGATCGTCAGATTAATAAGAAAGAGTTAAAATGTTAAACAAATCACGTGCGAATCTGTTTTTGTTTACACGAGCACCGGTGGGCGGTACTTCCGCTGGCAATTTTATCCAAGAAACGAAATGGAAACAGAAACGCGCAAATTACGAAGCTTGTTTCATTTAAATAAAATAATAACATACTATTTCGAGTTATGGATACTTGATTAATATGAGACAACGTATGTTTGTTTATTTTTGGTATCTTATGGGGTAAACTTATTTAAAAACGTAATAAATAATTGCCGGTTTCAGTTCACTCTTCACGAGGCGACGCGTGATAAATTTAGACAAATTTGCATTCAAGGCGAGGTCACCAAAGGTCAACTTGGATGTAGTTCCACTGTAGGTGTAAATTGTAATTTATGTATCTTGTTAAAACAAGCCTTCGCGATGTGACATGGTGGTCTGCTTCACAGAGTTTGGCCAAGAGGTCCTAACCTGCCCCATTCGACCAAACAACCCACCCCATCGATGATCCGTCGATGCTATCCCAGAAGCCCTAGCCTTCATACCTGTGTCATTGAACCTGTCCCCTGCGGCTCGACCAAGGACGACACAGTTGCTCTTCCCCTTCTTCCAGATATCCTAGCCTCCCACCGCAAGCGCAAAGATTCGTTCGACGAATCAGTCTTTGTTGATAGGTGTGGGGGGGGGGGGGGGTCGATGTTGTTCACTGATCATTAGGTACATGGTGATCAGGGGGCACCCAGTGATCACTTAGTGATCACTAAAAGCCAGATGAGTAGAATAGTCATTCGAGGAGTTAACGCCTTGGGCAACTAATCGATGGCTCATTTGCTCGGTGGGTAAGAGTCCTTCGATGAGTACCTCCTCACAGAACTGCTCTCGTCTCCTGCCGCTCGAGTCGACAGAGTAGTACAGAGTCGATCAGGGAGAAGAAGGGTCGAAAACAAGCTAGAAAATGAGCAGACTGTTATCTGCAAAATGAGGTCCCCAGAGTGTGAATTTAGTGATGCTACCCTGCACATCAGGGTAGCATCACTAAATTTACCTTCTGTGAACCTCACTCTGAATCAGGTTCTCAAAACTAAACAGAAAGAGGTGCCCAGAGGATAAATTGACCGACTGTATGGGATAGCATCATCAAATTCATCCTCTGGGGACCTCATTCTGCAAAGGTCAGACGGCTTATTTTCAGGCCTGGTCGAAAGCCTGCAAACAGACATAAACTGGCCCAAGTGATACGCTCTTCTGCTCTACCGGAGTACTCCCACTGAATCGAACAACTCTCTGGTCATGTGATCTGCACACATGGGTATAGTGCTTCTTTGATAAAAACGAAACGGACTGGAAGGTCTCGAAAATCCTTCAAAAGGGGCAATTTAGCTCTACTGGACAAAAGTCTGCCCTTGATGTGTTTAAGAACATTCAACATACTCCCGCACAATCGAACACACCGTCACAACACGTCCATACCCACATGAAGTCCATCTGCTATCATAGCAACCACGTGACACCCCTTGCAACCAAGATGACTAGAACTAGAGTACTATACTTCAGTACCGTACCCCAGAAACAGGTGCTTCACATGCGCAGTGAGAGACTATGTGTCACCATGGGAATGGCATACCAAGATGGCAATCCACGCGCTACCACGGTAATCCCCACAGGGCCCCTTCCGGTCCGTGACTGATGAGTTCAGATGAGAACCTGTATGAGAACGCGCTAAAAGGGCAAGAAGTGGCCCTGACCTATTACTGACCTCAGTCATTTGTGGGCAGATTTTAATATCTCTTTGTATGGTGAGAGACTAGCATGGGGAGAAGACATCCACATACTGCTGGTTCTGTCCATGCATAAAGATAATAGGTCTTGCCCTTGTAATGTTGCACTTATAGCACTTTCCATATGAACATTTTGCATTATAACTCTGACATCGGTTATTGGATTTTGGTGTCCTTTGGTGTGGTGAGAGATCAGTCTGGGGGATAGGGTATTCGCATATTGCGAGAGGGGGCATATGCAATGCTTCGCGTTGAACTATTTTCTTGTTTTCTTGTGTTCAACAGTTATAACTCGGACTTGTAGGCTCTATCACATAAGTAGTGTATAATGTGGTTTTAAACCCCTTTTAAGGATCTCATCAATTGTTTTAACAAGTTATTAACTGGTTGAGTGCTAGAAGCCACTATCAGGGATTTAAAGAAAATGTGGGTACCACAGCAAAGCCAACATTTTTCTCACTCATGTTCCTTTTTCAGTCAAACGCAAATAATATTTTGTTCATATTAAATTGTTTTATTACAAATTACTGGAGAGTGCCAAAAGGCACTCTCCAGTAATTTGTAATAAAACAAACATTGGTGAATAAATTCAGACAAGCAAAAATAAGCTAGCCCTCAACCAGTTAAATTGATTTAACAAGATAAGTAAATTGTTTTAACAAAATAAATAAATTGTTTTAACAAGATAAATAAATTGTTTTAACAAGTTATTAGATTGTTTTAACAAGATAAATAAATTGTTTTAACAAGAAAAATAAATTGTTTAAACAAGATAAATAAATTGTTTTAACAAGATAAATAAATTGTTTGAACAAGATATTAAATTGTTTTAACAAGATAATAAGTGAAGTCAGTGAAGCGGTTCTACGCTGTCGTACAAATAAACCAGTCTACCCAAAAGGTACCTTGTATTCTAAGCCATTGCATTAAGTTTGAAGCCTAATACTCGTATATCTAATTTGTTGGAAAGAATCGCGGGATTATTTTGGATATTGGTCATTCCTATCACAATGTGTCCTCTGTCTATTCACAGTACAAACCTTAAAGGTACGCTATGATGAGACGTAGGGCACACTTTTATCTATGAGATTATTTTAAATATATCATATTTACAGCCTTGACGAAGAATCTTCTGTAAGGTCGGTCGTTATATATAAACTATATAATAAACAATTACCCCATAGCGCTTGAGGACACCCTAAAAAGAAGAGTAGCGTTCAGTCCCACAGCCCACTCCCCGAGTATATCTGGAAGAATTGTCACGACATTTCAATGACATTAACATGAAAAATCTGTACTTACCCATGGCCGCTCTTTGTCATATCTAATTTTTACATGAAACATCTTCCAACCTGAAGTTCTTGTCGTACACTTGTGCCCCCACTCCAAGCAGTCAAGCGCTTTAATTGAGCATCTACACTCCCTCCGCTGACGTTTGTTTGACTGAGTATACCCACTAGCTGAAGTTTTGCTTGCATTTGTTATATCTCTTCACAGAGTTTGGGATATCGTGAAGCTGAAAACTACACTATATGGTGAGGGGCATCAAAACGGCGACGCCCCCCCCCCCCCCCCACTCCCAATCCACCGAATACTTTTTCCCAGTCGGGACATTTTCTTCTGGCTTGGGGTCAAGAAGATATCGATTCTCCCTCTTGCTAGTAACCACACACGTTCTTAGAAGATTAAACTTGATACTTGTATTCAAGTCGCACACGCTTAAAATCACATTCTATACTGCTTATGTGATAGAGCCTACAAGTACGAGTAATATAACAATAACATGATTTTGGAGGGCATTATGGTTCATTGGCGGCCCTGCAGCAATGATGAACAGCCCGAGGGTTTATTAAAGACGAAGTCGAGGGCCGTTAATAAGCCCAAGGGCTGTTCATCATTCCTGCAGGGCCGCTAATGAATCATGATGCCTCACAACAATAATGTTATTACTATTATTACCACTCCCTGTTACAGCTAACCTCACGAGGGAATTGCTGGAAGAAATAATCACTAAAGTCGGTTCGATATTTCTGTTTCGATCGTGCGTTCGACTTCAGTTCAGAAATACAAAGGGACGTCATCCGAATGGGAGTAATTCATTAGACCATGGAATCTAAAAATAGCCGGGCCGCTAATGGCTATTTATACCAGTACCGCCCGCGGCCCGGCTCCGTCGAATGACGTCACTGAAATTATGGAGTTTTAACGGCCCTCCAAAGTCATGTTAATCGACTATAGTAACTTATATATTGAGTGATAATAATAACTATTCGTCATTTGAGTTCCAATGATGTGTTCTTTGTGCCTACTGGCAGATAGAACACATTGCCTACTGGCACATAGAATACATTGCCTACTGGCACATAGAACACATTGCCTACTGGCACATAGAACACATTGCCTACTGGCACATAGAACACATTGGAACTCAGGGGACGTATTGAATATAAGATAAGAAGAATATAGTGCAACGCGAATCATTGTATAGACTGATCTCTCACCACACCAAAGGACACCAAAATCCAACAACCGATGCCACAGCTTTAATGCAAAATGTTCATATGGAAAGTGTTATAAGTGCAACATTAAAAGGGCAATACAAAATGAAGGTCTGTGGTACACAATTCGGGCCGTTGGGGGACCCAGTATAGCCAATTTGCAGTATGGTTCATGCAAAGTAAATAAGAAAATGCGAATCCAATGTGTCACGACTGCTGTGTATATTTATAGACAAAAAGGGCCGAAGACATTAACTTAAACCCAACTGGTTTCTAATCCAACAGCACCATCAAGGCATGCTTTCGACGAAGGCATGCCTTGATGGTGCCGTTGGAATGTGTTATCAATCTAGGTCTGAGCCATCACAGTTGGGACAACTTGGATTTAACCCTGCTAATACCGCTCACGTTCATGGTGTGCATGTCCGTGTGATTTCGATTTTGTCTTGATACTAGTTCATGTCAAGCTGCCGCTCACGTTATTTCGGTTTGGTAATTAACATTACCTCTGAGCAATTTCCCTTTGTTGAGGGAGGAAACGTCCTCAGCTACATAACGTGCTCTGTGTGCTATCAGAACCCGAGAACAAGTATAATGTTCAATACTGAATCGAAACACTTAGGGATTTGATGTTACTGATACAGAAAATCATTCGAATGGTAAAACCCGATCTAGATTTCACTAAAATATTGATACCGTTCGCTGGTTATTTGCGTACTGTGGTCACGATTCCGTGATTCAGTTACAGCCCTACTTTTCTCTTAAATCATTGATAATTTACTATGTGTGAGATGATTTTACATTGACCATCTATTCCTAGTGCACGCATATTATATCTTAATTAACTCTTTACCTCAAACGAATAGTTGGAAAATAAAATTCCAGAAAATCTAAAAAGTTTCATTTTTGCCAAAAAGCATAGCTTTTGACCCAGACCTTTCATTGGGACAAGCTTAATGAGCTCGTTCCAGTAAGAGGGCATAAGTTAGTGTGGAACACGCTGTCTACAGTACAACGAAAGTGCTTTGGTTGGCCTCAGACGAAGACTGGCATAGATCTGTATGCGTCGAACCCTCGGCAGCCGAGCCTGGCAATCGGGAGTCCAACATCTAAACCACTAGACCATTGCACATTGTCAAAAAACGATAGCTGGAGTGGAATCGAACTTTTTAGATGAAGTTCTCATGAGTACTTGCTTCATATTCCTCTCTGCGACAGCTTGAAAGTGTGGAACGCGCTGGCTACAGTACGACGAAAGTGCTGTGGTTGGCCTCACACGAAGACTGGCACGGGCCCCTGTTTGGGTTTTTTAACTGGTAGAGTGCTGGAAGCCCATATTTGGGTTTTACACTGAAGCGCATATGCTGCCTCAAAAGGCTTTATATTCTCTGGATGTACGTCAAATTATCATTGAGTTGAACTTATTTAGCCTGTATGAACTTGTAGTTTTACACTTTATGGGAGAATGCTCGTAAGTGCCCGTAGGCACTCTCCCATAAAATTTAACAAGACAAAGACATGTGATCAAGTCCTGCCAAGCAAAACTAATTCAGCACTCTACCAGTTAAGGACACAATAATCTCTTAGAGGAATTTAGAATGTTGGTTTCTAATCTCCTGCTGGAAATCGAACCCTCGGCGGCCCAACCTGGGAATCCGTAGTCCAACACCTAAAAAACGATAGCTGGAATCCAGGTTCTTTTTAGATGAAGTTCTCATGATTACTTGGTCCACCTTCCTCTCGGCAGTAGTATGGAAGTGTGGAACGCGCTAGCTACAGCACCACGGAAGTGCTGTGGTTGGCTTCAGACGAAGACTGGCACGGACCTGTGTTTTTCGAAGGACACAGTCATGTTTTAGAGGAATTTAGAATGTTGGTTTCTGATCTCTTGTTGGGAGTCGAGCCTCGTCAACCCGGCCTGGAAATCGGGACTCCAGCACCTAAACTACTGGACCATTGCACGCCGTCAACAAACGATGGCTGGAATCCAGCTTATTAAACGATATTCTCGTGATTACTTGGTCCACTTTTCTTATGGGAGCTACATGGACGTGATAAACGCGATTGCTGTAGTACGAAGAAAGTGCTGTGTTTGGCCTCAGACGAAAACTTATCCACGACATAAACGCAGTCGAAATAAATATTTTAGTAGCTGATGTTCAACATATATTTTTACGCGTCTGTTTTGTTAAATCTGTATCTAACGAATCGACAAAATCGGCCAGCATAGTATACAATTTTATCAGTTGAAGAAAATATATTTTTCAACAAATTTCAATAAAACCATATCATGTGACCCCTTTTTGGAACGGGCTCGTCGAGGTCTTTCCAATGAGGGGTCGCATGATATAGTTTTGTTGACATTTTTTTTTTTAAAATTGAAATTTGTTTTTAAAATAATGGATTTGCAAATCATTTGCGTTGGGTAAAGTGGTAACAAGATGGGAAACTAAAATATTTTCCAGATTTTGTTTTTCATTTTTAATCAAAATACATCACAGTACATTCGCCGTGGACTGGTCGCAATCCACGAGTGAGCAGTAATGCCCACGCATGCATTTATCAGGTAATAAAAAATCATCATTAGCAAAATTTTTATTAATGAAGCTAGGTTTCACCCATTGCTTCATTGATTAAATTTTTGTAGATTATTTTTATTATTAGTGATTGCAATTTAATATTATTGCGTCCGTGGAAATGTTACCCATCCCATGATAAGTGACCAGTCCACGCGGCCGTTCTGTATGTCAAAATTTTAGGGAAAAAACAATGCGCCTTTAACTCTTTTGGCGCGACAGGCTACTACAGTCGACAGACGGCAGACCGCGGAAAGGTACTGCAGTAGTCATTTTAGCCAACTGTGTGTGTCCATTTCCAAGTGCTTTTAACCCTTTACCCAACGCAGACGATATAAAAATTTATTATTTTAAATATCATTTTTTCAAATTTTTCAAAAAAATTCAGCAAAACCATATCATGTGACCCCTCGTTGGAACGAGCTCGACGAGCTCGTCCCCAACGAGGGGTCACATGAAATGGTTTTGCTGAAATATTTTTAAAAATAATATTTTTTCAACTGCGAAGTTGCATATTACGCGGGGGGGGGGGGGGGGGGTGCGGCCGATTCGTTGGGTAAAGGGATTAACAAACATACGTATTTCTATCTTTCATGCACCATTTATGTCCTATCCATGAACAACGATATCGTCTCTTGAAAGTATAAAGGTGCCATTTAAATATATACAGGAAATCATTTGAAAAACTGTCAATGAGATCATTAGAACATCTTTTTGGGGGCGCGGTGGAGCCGCGGTAACCGGTTCTCGTCAGATCACCGAAGTTAAGCAACGTCGAGCGCGGTTAGTAGTTGGATGGGTGGCCATTTCAGCGACTGATTCGTGCTCCCGCGTTGTGTCCTTGGGCAAGGCACTTAACCCCGATTGCCTACATGGGGCACGATGACGCCGTGTTCTTAGGCGTACTGCACGTCGATGGTGCGCATGTCTTCAACCAATCTAACCCTTCCTGTGCCGCGGTGCAGAGTTCAGAGTTACGATGTTGGAGAGCTGACAGCTGCTCGTCGTTGCTCGATGGTTCTCTCCGGGTACTTCGGCTTCCTCCACCCGTAAAACTGTCACCGACATGATATGACCCTGGCTGTCAATGTGTCGTTAAACCCTAATAATAAAGAACATCTTTTAAAATATAACGTTTTAGTCTAACAACCTCTACTTTTTGTAAAATTCCTGATGAATATTAGACGCTAAGAATTCTGTTTCTCAGATTATTCCGCGCCAAAAGAGTTAATTTTGTCATGTAGCTGTATTTGTGTGTTACTGCACAACGAGGCTCGCATCAGAGGCATCACACCATGCCTAAATTGCAAAATATGATAACAATTTCATATTTCTTTCTTTATCGCAACGTTCACATAACAATTAGTGTGTGGATGTATTTATGCAATAGCACCCTTGTGTTCGCTTTTCAAGGTGAGTCGTAAATTATGAGAGTAGTTCTTTTATTACTGGCAAAAATTATCAAGGGATAAAATTCTGAATTAATGAACGAGTACAAAGAACGGAAACAATTTTACTGGCCCTCTTCAGAATGAAGCAGAGAATTAAAAAACTCGACAGTCTTCCGATAGTGATCACTAAATGGAAAATGGATTATTCACTCGGGAGTATGTATTGTAAAGAAACCCTCGCAAGCGCCTTCAATGTTATTAAAGATATCTTGAGATACGGTACTATCTCTGAGGATTTTATTGATGTAATTTTACGATGCACTGTTACAGGCAACTTGTTCAATATGTTAAAAGAATGGCCGGCGTAGTTTTATGACAGACAAAGAAATGAACTCTTAACTTCATCTGCTAACGTTGGTGAAAAATCTGGGGACAATGGAGACCATTCACACCATATATTCCATAGATTAATGAATCTGACCGGCTTAGTCATTTTCCGGTGTAATTATATTTCAGAAATTTCCTGCATCTCGATATAGCGTAAAATTTCAAAAGAAGCTAGAAAGTCCTTCCTTCACGACACAAGGCTAAATATAATCGCCAGGTTAAACACTGGAGTTCGGACACAATGGGTTAATTCAGATACTTTGATAATAACGGGCTGATTTTATTAATGAATAGATAATAAACGCATGAAGATGTTTTTATTCATTCATGTAACCCATTACAATGCCCCCTTGATGAATACAGAGTCAACATATTGTTTTCACAGCTCTCAATGTTTATTGCTCTGTTTTAGTACTGTTCCTTGGAGATTGTACATATAGAAACGTGTTAACTTCTGTAACTAATTCAACCCTTTGAACGCTAGAGGCCGCTTTTCTGGCCCGGGAACATGATGTGTCATAATTGAATTAAGTATGATAGCTGCTAAGTGAATGTGTGGAGTAGACCGATTAATATTTTCAACGTTCAGCCCGAAGGCTGCACGTTAAAAGTATTAATTGGTCTACCCCCAAATAATCAATATGGACTCTGCCGTTTACTGCCATTGAACTGACATGGAATATACCATCAGTCTTAAAGGGTTAATTCGGATAGTTGGTTGCAATAACTTTTGACGGAGAGTTTGGCTACCTACTTTCGTCAACACTTTGCTTTACATGTAGGCCTATACTGAAGTTCAGTGAATACATTAGATATATAGTGTAAATACTTACAGTCTCAGTAGTTTCTAAATTGAAATCCTCAGTACGAAATGCCTTCATAACCAGCACCTGGTCATAGTTTGGGGAAGTTTTCTTGGCATACAGTTACGTTTCAGTTCACTTTTAGATATAGGAAAGGCATTTCTCAGTAAAGTATATGCAGGGAGATTCCCCTAAGGAGCAAGAACCTATTTCGGAGCTTAAACGTGCACACTTAAATCAAATGGGTTTAAACATTACCCCTAATCAACAGGGTTGAGTGAATATGAACCCAAATGGGTTCATATTCACTCAACCCAGATGATTTGGGTTGGCTTTTAACCCAACTGATTTAAGAGTGTGTAGAGATTAGATCTGTCTTGGGAACATCAAGCAGAAACATCCGAGACAAGTCATATTCTTAAGTTAAAGGAACCAACGTCTTATGTCAAGGAACCGAGAGCAGCAGCAAAACGTTCCAGAGATCGAAGGCGTCAGGGAGATTTCATTTTGAGGAAACAAAGAGAGGTTCACGTTCGCGAAAGTAGTGGAAAAGTCCATATGGATCACTCTGTTTCTGTTTCAAGTATATAATGAGAAGAAACCTAACGGGAATAAACAAACGTTTTATTTATCTGTTGTTAACTTAGATAGAAGGGTTCAACCATATGATATTAGTGGATCCACCCAAGAGAAGTTTGCTACATCAGACTAACGTGAATAAACAAACATTCTCTTTATTTACTGTTAACTTAGACTGAAGAGTTCAACTATATATTAGTGGACCCACAAGAGACGTCTGCTACTCAGAGACTGTCGTGAATAAACAAACGTTTTCTTTATCTGCAATTAACTTAGAAGAGTTCAGCTGTACAATATTAGTAGATCCACCCCAGAGACGTCTGTTACTCAGACTAACGTGAATAAACAAACGTTTTAATTATCTGCTGTTTACATAGATGGGGAAGTTCAACCATATGATATTAGTGGGCTCAACCAAGAGATGTCTGCTATTCACACTGTCTTGAATAAACAAACGTTATTAGGATTTTCCCTCTGGAAAAGACTATTGTTTTTCTACGGATTATTAGGATTTTCCCTCTGGAAAAGGCTATTGTTTTTCTACGGATTATTAGGATTTTCCCTCTGGAAAAGACTATTGCTTTTCTACGGATTATTAGGATTTTCCCTCTGGAAAAGACTATTGTTTTTCTACGGATTATTAGGATTTTCCCTCTGGAAAAGGCTATTGTTTTTCTACGGATTATTAGAATTTTCCCTCTGGAAAAGACTATTGTTTTTCAACGGATTATTAGGACTTTCCCTCTGGAAAAGACTATTGTTTTTCTACGGATTATTATTTTTTGGGGTTTTTTTTTTTATTATTTTATTTTTCCACACATTTTGTCCGTTCGATTCAGAAGCCATTTTCGGACCGTTTTTCACAAAATTTTGCACACTCATAGAGGAGCACAAAATCTAAAAATGTACCAAAGCGGAATTCGATTTAACCATTATTTTGTCAGAATTGGCAAAAAACTGCCAAAATTGGGGTTTATAGGCACTTTCTCGAAACACGTCTTGTAGATTTTTTTTTAAACATTCATCATTATTAGACCTGTCTGTGATACGACCTTTGATACACACAACATATTAGGCGATGCATATGGTAACCCTCCACAGGCTGCCAAACAACGAAATCTTGATGAAATGGGCCAGTTTCAGGCACCCACAGCACCCAAACGATACACGAGAGATAAACATAACTTCCTTTATTGGAAGTGTAATTTACCGAGTATCATTTTTGTAGGTAATAAGGGTGTTCACAAAAACCAAGCGTTAACCCGTTTTGGGCTGGTTAAACAGCAATACTCAAAGCTCAAAAATTCATGTTTTCAGTAGATTTCTCTAAACGAGTCCTGTAGATTTTCAAGAAAAATTTGTCACTCCCAGGACTTGGTGTGACAATAGAAGTTGCATGGACAAAATACTGGGGTGAGCATTTGTTAACCCTCCACGGGCTACTAAAAGTCAAAATTGTGAAAAAATGTGCTGTTTTTGGACGCCAACTGCACCCAATGGGTACGCCACAAAGAAAAATGTCAATCTGTACGAAAACATTTTTGTAAGCAGTAAGGGTATTCAAAAGTCGAAGTCTTAACCCATTTTGGGCAGGATAAAGAGAGAGAGACCCCTTAAAATCAAAAACATTCCCATTTTCTGTGGATTTCTATAAAAACATTATGTAGGTTTTCAAGAAAAATTCACTACTCGCAGGTCTTTGTGAGACAATACAAGTTGCATGGACAAAATATTCCGATGAGCGTTTATTAACCCTCTACAGGGTGCCAAGCATCATAATTTTGTTGAAATGGGCTGCTTTCGGACACACACAACACCCAACCGGTAGCTGAGAAATAAACATAATCTGCTTTGTTGGAAGTGGAATTCACCGAGGACCATTTTTGTAAGTGATAAGGGTATTAAAAAAAACAGGTGTTAGCCCCTTTCGTGGTTGTTAATAGTGATACCCATCAAAAGCATAAAAAATTATGTTTTTTCTGGATTTCTTTACAAACATCTGGTAGGGTTTTCAAGAGAAAGTGGCCATCGATAGGCCTTGGTGTCACATTACCAGTTGATTGGATAAATTAGTCCGGTAAGCATTTGTTAACCCTCCATGGATTGCTAAATTTCAAAATTTTGAAAAAATAGTCTGTTTTTGAACACCAACAATATCAAATGGAAATGCAACAGAGAAACATAACTTATTTTACCGGACGCAAAACTGGCAGTGAAACATTTTTGTAAGTAGTGAGTGTATTCAAAAATCGAGGTCTTAACCCATTTTTGACTAGTTAAGGAGATATACCCCTTAAAAGCTTAAAATTCCAGTTTTCTGTTGATTTCTCAAAAAATATTTTCAAGAAAAATTGACCATTCGCTGGTCTTGGAGTGACATTACAAGCTGCATGAACAAAATATTTCGGTAAGCATTTGTTAACCCTCCAGAGACTGCCAAGCATAGACATTTGGAGAAAATGGGCTATCCTTGGGTAACCATAACACCTAATGTGTACCTGCGATATAAACGTAACCTCCTTCATTGGAAGTGGAATTCACAGACGATCATTTTTGTAAGTAATGAAGGTATTCACAAAACGAAGCATTAACCCTTTAGGACTGGTTACAGAGCGACACCCCTTAAAAGGTTAAAAATTCATGTTATCCGAGGATTTCTCTAAAAACATCTTGTACATTTTCAAGAAAAATTGGCCATTCTCAGATCTTAGTGTGGCATTACAAGTTGCATGTACAAAATATTCCTGTAAGCATTTGTTAACCCTACGCAGGTTCTCAAACATCAAAATGTTGATAAAATAGGCTGTGTTTGCGTACTCACAGCACCCGAAGTTGAGAGGTGAGATCAAAATAAGTGGAAGTAGAATTCACTGAGAATTATTTTTGAAAGTAATAAGAGTATTCAAAAAACAACACTTAACCTGTTTTGGGCTAGATAAACAATGATACCCATCAAAAGCTTAAAATTCATGTTCTCCCTGGATTTCTCTGAACATATCTTGTAGATTTTAAAGAAAAAATGGCCATTCGCAGTTCTTGGTGTGACATTGCAAGTTGCATGAATAAATTTTCCTGTTAGCACTTGTTAACCTTCTACAGGCTGCCAGACATCAATATTTTGGATACATTTGAGATAAAATTGATCATTTTTAAATAGACGCAGCATTCAGTGAGTATGTGGCAAACAAACATAACTAACTCCTTTTGTTGGTCATTGACTTGTTGGACGACGATATTGATATTAACCCACTCCACCGTTAATGATGGTTTTTACCTAAACATTTTTTTTTATCAAACTGTGTCATTTGAGACTACTATACTCACCTTTCTCATACCATCAATGAAGGAACTTCAGTGAGACAGTTAAAAACAATTCATCAGACACTGTGGGGGTCATGAAAAATCATGGAATCTCATCGGGAAAATCCATGATTCTCCAGAATCATAAAGTCTAGTTTTTGGGGGGGGCCTTTGGGGTTTTTTTTGTTTTCCACACATTTTGTCCGCACGATTCCGATGCCATTTTCGAACCGATTTTCACAAAATTTTGCACACTCATAGAAGGGCACAAAATCTAAAAATGTGCCGAAGCGGAATTTTCGATTTGACCCTTATTTCGTCAGAATTGGCAAAAAACTGTCAAAATTGAGGTTTATAAGCACTTTCTCGAAACACGCCTAGTAAATGTTTTTTAAACATTCATCATTGCTAGACCTGCCTGTGACACGACCATTGATACACAAGAGATATTAGGCGATGCATATGGTAACCCGCCACAGGCTGTCAAACATCGAAATTTTGATGAAATGGGCTGTTTTCGGGCCCCCAAACGATGAACGAGAGATAAACATAACTTCCTTTATTTGAGCTCGTTCCAATGAGGGGTAACATGATATAGTTTTGTTGAAATTTTTGAAAATTATTTTTTCATCTGCTAAATTTGTATATTACGTGGGCACACGCGGATGATCCCTTGGGTAAAGCGATAATTTTATCCCATTCTGAGCTACAGTTAAAAAACACAAGACATCTTGAAAATTAAATTCTGGGTAAATAAATAATGACGATAAACCGATATTTTTGTAATTACACCAGTATTCAATCGATATTGGTTTGAATACCAGTATATATCGGTTTATCGATATACCGTGCAGACCTAGCGGAAACACAATCTCAACTATCGCATCAAATGTAATTTTTATGCATTTTTCGACTTAATTTGTTTTATCTAGTTAGACTGGATGCGTTCAATCTTATTCATCAGAAAACTGCAGGATGAGTTGTTATCTTAAGAAAGTCGACAATAAAGAATTGTTTGAAATCCAAATCTCTCCAGGATTCGATTTTCTTGAATAATCGAGATGGTTTCGAATCGAATCGAACCACTTACGAGATCGAAATCGAATCGAATCGAATTCGAACATTCGCCGGACCCTATTGTGATTACCAGTACCACTGAAATAGTCCGACAGATGCCCGTGAGTTTGTTTCTTGCCATGTCATGTGACTTGTATTGATTATGCAATAAATGACACAAGATCTTTTGGTATCACGGAACTAAATATTTTCCCATAGGCGACCATTATAACGTTCAGGCGAAAAAAGATATGATCGCATCACTTTAATTTTGGCATTCAAATATCTTTGTCAAGTATAGCCATTCAGACAACTTTTTCTCACCCTAGAACAGGGGACCATGCAACAAATAAGAGAGAAAAACAGACACGAAAGGGAAGTACCGGTCACGTGCGCATATTTTTCAGGGAATTCCCAACAAAAACACACAAAAAGTAAATTGTATTTTTAGGTTCAAAAGTCATCAAATCTCCCTCTTTTTATCGAGAACATTCAACAATAATGCACGATGTCAATAGAATGTTTCAAACATTTATTGAAACAATATATTTTCCCAAGGCTGTTTATTTTTAGAGAGGTTGCAACATTTCCGTGCAACATTTCAGGGCGGGTAACTCTAATTCAAATATTTAGTTCCCTTATACCTACTTTTGGGCAATGGTAAATGGTAGACAACTATGTCTATTGTTCTATTTTGGTAATGTCGTTTGGAAATTTATAAAAGCCTGTTAACTTCTGTAAATAATTTAATTAGGATAGCCGGCTGCAAGCAGATTTGATGGAGAATTTGACTACAGTAATCATCAACACTTTAATTTACATATATTCTGGAGTACAGTAAATAACGTTCTTATATAGTTAACCCTTTACCTAACGAATCGCCCGCATCCGTCCGCGTAATATGCAAATTCAGCAGTTGAAAAAATATTATTTTTAAAAAAAATTCAACAAAACCATATCATGTGACCCCTCGTTGGAACGAGCTCGTCGAGCTCGTTCCAACGAGGGGTCACATGATATGGTCTTGTTGAAATTTTTTGAAAAATTAAAAAAAATGATATTTAAAATAATAAATTTAATATCGTCTGCGTTGGGTAAAGGGTTAAAGACTTTTAGTCTCAGTAGTATCTAAAGTGATATCCCCGGTACGAAATTTCTTCGAGACAAGGTCATAATATCATGAATAACAGAAATGCAGGTTGACTGAGTGGAAGGCCTTGGAAGGTTGGGCATTGTTTGCAGTTGATGGGATAGGAAGTTCTTACCATTAAATGTGTCTTACACGTGGACCATTTGTTATTACCTGTCCGTAAACACGGAGCCGTCTCGAAGAATGAGTTTGGGGTGACCTACGTCTGTCCGAGCGCGATAGGAATGTATTACACGCCTGTTCTATGAAATCCCCATCTACAGCAATACTAAACCATGTGGAAAATGAAAAAATGTTCCGCACATATGTGCGGAACGGAAATTGTTGACGGACTAGTTTTAAATAGCAGCGAAATTTCAATGGAATGTTTTAGAAATGGTGCAACGCAATTACAATTTGAATCGCTAGCGATAGCTGAAAATAGTAACACGGGTTCCCTCGCAAATTTGGTTGGCGATAAAATGAGTTCTTCTTTTTGTTGATAGTTGTCAAATGAATTGCTGAGAGTCCTTCTAATAATTGTTTTTGTAAATGGGAAGGCGTGTAATAAACACAGAACGACACGCGTGTTTGAATGGGTTAATCGATATGGCTCTAGTGCCATCGTGGAAGGATAAAACTTAAGGCCTGCGGTCTCTCGTTTTATCCTTCCGCGTTGGCACTCGTGCAATATCGGTTAACCCATTCACACGCGCGTGTCGTTCTGTGTATTTGTCTGACGGTTTTTTGGGGTACATGTCGCTATGCTTCTGGGACATCTATTCATACAAGCCATCTACAGTTACTGAAAAATATTCACGGCAAGTTGCAATATCGTGGTAAAGTCGTGGCATACTCTATTTGGATGATGTGTCACATACTATATTTTTTAAAACAAAATTGAAAACTTAATAAAATTTGAAGGCATTGCTTGTGAATAATATTTACCGGGTATCGTGGATGTTACGTTAGGTAAATAGATAAATTTCGGAAGTAAAAAAATCCATACTGAAACATGTTAAGAGTTAAACTGCAAGGCTTATCTTTTTATCTTTTTCAGCTCTGATTAGCTAATTAAATACTTAAACAATTAAATAGACGTCAACTTCGCGGATAACAAGTCTGACTGCTTTATTGCCGCATTGGATTAATTAACTATCCCTGTTGTTTGACACTGAAAACGTTTATAATTCTGTGACCGTAACCTTACTAACGCCATTGTACTTCTACAGTGACACTAGGTGCAATGCTTCCATTCCATTCAAGCCAATACAAAAATACCCTATTCTCATGCAATAAAGGGTCTTGTTAACAAACATGCCCTGGCAAATAAGAGTGATTTTCTTTTCGTTGATTTTTTGATACAACATTTCATTGTTTTTTTTTTCATCAAATCATGTCATGGCTGCTTTACAGCAGCCATGACATAATTTTATGACAAATGAAAGAAAATATTCAGCAGGTTCCGGGTTAACACTATGTATTTATTCTATGTATATCAGCCCCACAAACATCGAGAGTGGTGTGTTTTTGACAATTCTGCTTCGTGTAAAACTTGTTAATTCACTTGGAAATTTCGAATCAATGAGAAATATTCAAGAGAATGAGAATGATTTGGCGAGATATCGGAATGAAACATAAGATGTTATTCAATCCATCATCGAAACTTAGGAACAGATTAAGAAAGAGATCGTCAGAAAATCTGAAACCCCTAAGAGACGGCTCTGTCGTAAGCATGACTTCCTCGCAACATGTTCCCAGAGAGATCACGACTGCAACCCCTCAGTACTACTCACTGACAGGCTCTCCCGAGATAGATAATCGAGAAAGTGAATCGGAGTTCAGAGCCGCTTCTGCCGCTTCTGCCGCGTCGAATATCGACACAGAAGATATGTCAAACTCGAGTAAACCCTAAATGGATTTATACAACACGATTCACACGACAGTTGACGCGACCAAAAGGTTGACCCATAGGTCACATCATATTTCACCCCAATAAAAGTCACATATTCCTAATTGGATTAAACCGGACAATCAATACTGGTGCAATAAAAAGCTAAATAGACTGGATTGTTGTTTGAATCGTTACTTTTCTTGAAAAATTGGTAAAAATGGACTTAAAGTGAAATGGAGTAAGGAAAAAAACAAAAAACAATTGACTGGATATTTATGCAAGTTCAGAAAGTTTGTACATTACACTGTTTTAAATTTATCAAACTAAATTTTCTAAATGGAAGCAAACAGAATTTTTCAACTTCCTAGTCGCCCCTGTGGGTCGATTTTCGTCATTTATATGGAAATTCACGGGGCAAAATATTCTATTTTCAAATAGAACTGAACGTTTAAAACACCGATCCGATATTATTAGTAACACAGTTTGTTGGTGGACTAATATGGTATATATGGTGTCAGTTAATTCCATATTGGACACGAGCGAAGCTCGAGTCCAATATGGAATTAACTGACACCATATATACCATTTTAGGCCACCGACAAACTGTGTAACGAATATATCTTACCGACTGTTGCATCGATGCCCAGAACTAATAACAACAGCGATCAGAATTAAATGAGAGAATTCTCACAATGTGTTCACGTATCTTTGCCTTGCTACAATTTATGGGAGAGTACAGGCACTCTCCCATAAATTGTAACAAGGCAAATTCATACATACCAAACAGTTTCATTTCGAAGGTAACATGACACACATCCACAGAATATGAAGCCTTTTAAGTTGCCTAACCTGCACTTCAGACCAAATATGGGCTTCCAACACACAATCGTTCAACTTCAAGCGTTTATCGACTGCCGCCATTTTGAATAATCAATGAACAAAGGGGAGATTACCCATAGCTGTCAGCGTATATTGATGTTGACAGGCAGTATATGCTTTTATACGCAGTCTCCATGTGACGTCTTTGAACCAGTGAAATTCCCAGATACTTGTAGGAGGTAAGATTTAAAACATGTTTACCACCGGAAACTCTTCAGGATTATATGGTGGGAAATTCGAAGCACTGCTTTTCAAAAAATTTTAACTTTGATGAATTTTCCTCTCCCACGCCACCACAAATTATTTTAACATTTGTGACAGGGAGTTCCAAGCACACGTATGGGGGATAAAGATAATCGGGTATGCGAATTCCCTAACAACAGCCTGAATGTTTTTAGTGTGATATTGTCAAACACTCTGTGCCGAACAACACTGATGAAATTTTCGAATATTAGTAACTTTAACAGCTGCACATTTGTAAACAAATCTGTTTAAAAAATGGTTGTACCACGTGTAAACAATGGACAATATAGAGAGTAATCGTTTGACTGGACTGGTTACGTGAAATAATTCTTGCGAGGCGAGGGACGTTGTACAAACACGAGTGTGCGAATGCGCACGAGTGTTTTACAATATAGTCCCTCGCCTCGAATGAATAATTTCACGTAACCAGTACAGTCAAGCGATTACACTGTTTATTACTTTTCATTATTAACGATAAATATATTATTTAACCCTTTAACTAACGTAACGACAATATTCTTAAAACTAAGCAATTAATTTTCATTATTTTTTTTTGTCTCTAAAACATAGGTTATGACCCCTCATTGGAACGAGCTCGTTGGGCTCGTCCCAATGAGGGGTCATAACCTATGTTTTTGAGACAAAAAATGAAAATAATAGTTACTCAAGTGTCGTTTGCCTTTCATGTTAGGTAAAGGGCTAAAAAACCCAAAAAACAATGAAGTCCCCATTACACACACGGCAAAGCGTCTTCGTTTGCACGCACGGATACATGACACAATTGTTGATTGCATAATTCACATGTGAAGTTATCGTTTATAAGCAAACCTGGAAATCCCAGAACATCACACTTTGGAGAGTAATAAACAATACGTAATCGGCTCTTTATTAAGGTCATGTCTTGAGACTTCGCTAAAGAAAAAATAATAAACAAAAACCTTATAAAACACACTGAAGGAAAGAAAATTCGAAATTTGTTGAAAAGTTTAAACATTTCACAATTTATTTGACTGAGTGCATGCGCAATATTTGTCCAACCCATGTATATTTTGTAAACTTGGTGCGGACTGCTAGACGGACAAACATACAATCCACGCTCTTTATCAAGGGTAGTGGACATGAACCAATCCAAGAAAACAACGCATCAAGATCGACCGCCTCCACTGACGTCATGGGTTCTTTGCTCCGTATGGTCGACTGCATCAGACAGTGGTTTTTCTTTAATTATTTTTCTTTAGAATACATATTTTCATTTTCAGTTACTTTTTTCATCAACAAGTCTCTTTTCTATCTTTGACACTTCGCAAAACAAAAATACTATTGAGAAATAGCATATTTTTTAACAAAGGTTGATCGTTAGAACCACAAAACACGAAAGATTTCGGACATGAAGCTAGGCGGTTGAGGTGTACACTTCGGGCATGAAGCTAGGAGGGTGGGGTGGGGTGATTCCGTCTGTCGGAAATTGTTGTTGTCTGTTGGAAACACTGCTGGGCCCACGAATGCCAACGTTTTTTTTTCCGAAAAGCGTCAATCTAAAAAGAAATTTGGCTGGTTGACGGAATCACAATTTTCATTGTACAAAATACCCTTATGTCTGTCATTAACATGAAAGCACTCGTTATAAGTATATGACATTCGACTACAGTAGCCGTGGACTTTCGTAATCCACGCGGGGTAGTGATGTCCATGCAAGTCTTTACCAGGTAATAAAAATCGTCATCAGTAAAATTTTAATAAATGAAGCACCGTGTTGTACCGTGTTGTACCGAGTTGTACCGTGTTGTACCAGGTTGTACCGTGTTGTACCGGGTTGTACCGTGTTGTACCGGGTTGTACCGTCTTGTACCGTGTTGTACCCGGTGCTTCATTAATTGAATTTTTTTATGACTATCCTTATAATTAGTGTTTGGAATCTAATATCACTGAGCCAGTGGAAATATTGCCCACCCGTGGAAAGTGGCCAATCCACGGCGGCTGTACTGTATTACAGAAAAAAACTTTCGTGCATGATGATTGTTTTGGGGTGAATTACTTTCGTTAGGAGAAACAGAATTTACTGCATGCAGTCAATTTAAGTCGGTGAGAAAGAGGTTAAAGCATCAGAAATAAACAGAATAGAAAGAGAATTTATGGAGGCTTATTTTTTTTTTTTTTGGGGGGGGGGGGGGGTGAAACGTTTATAAAGAAATCAGAAATAGGTTTTCGCTAAAAGTATTTAAAGATATTCATACAGGAATCAGATAATGTTTTCCAAGAAAACAGAAAAACATATATGTGTACAGCATTCAAAGGTTCGATCAAGGAATCAGAAATGGACATTTTTTGCTCTGTCACTTATTTGAATTATGCTTAGAGCAGTGATGTGAGTATCGAAGGGGTTATCATTATTCTCACATTGCATGAAATAATAATCTTTGGAACCCACATTGATGTCTTGAGGGTGTTAAAAGCATTGAACTGAATCATTTATACTTTATTTCCTTGTAAAACAAAGGGTTTCTCTCAGCCTGGTTTGAGGAACTGACATCTGATTAAAATAGCAGCTAACATTTTACTCCATTTCTGTAATCTGATTTGTTTACATTGTCTCCAGTGTGAATAAATATAACATAGTACTGCTTCGGAACAATTTACCGTTACAGGAAATCAGAGGCTATGAAAACCCTGTGGCCGACTGGGCCATACTCAATGGCTCTAGTGACCTGAAAAACATAGGATGCCGAGAACTTGTGACTGTCTGTCTGTATGCCAAAAATCAGCGAGATGGGACAATTCGTTTCGAGTTATCGTGCGGACAAGGAAGTGCTTAAAGGACAGAAGAAGAAGAAGAGGAAGAAGAAGAAACTGTACAAAGACAAGAGTCTGTGTGTTTCACACAGACTAATAATAACAATAAACGAACGCGTGGAGTAGGTTGCGTTTATTATTATTTTAAAGAAGTACACTGAGTTGGGTTTCAAGTTCGTACCAATGGTCAACGACCCGGGAACACTGTCGCCTCACCATACTGTTAAATCTTACCAATGGTCAACGTCCGGGAACACTGTCGCCTCACCACACCGTTAAATCTTACCAATGGTCAACGACCCGGGAACACTGTCGCCTCACCACACCGTTAAATCTTTCCAATGGTCAACGACCCGGGAACACTGTCGCCTCACCTCACCGTTAAATCTTACCAATGGTCAACGACCCGGGAACACTGTCGCCCCACCACACCGTTAAATCTTACCAATGGTCAACGACCCGGGAACACTGTCGCCTCGCCTCACCGTTAAATCTTAACAATGGTCAACGACCCGGGAAGACTGTCGTCTCACCACACCGTTAAATCTTACCAATGGTCAACGACCCGGGAACACTGTCGCCTCACCACACCGTTAAATCTTACCAATGGTCAACGACCCGGGAACACTGTCGCCTCACCAAACCGTTAAATCTTACCAATGGTCAACAACCCGGGAACACTGTCGCCTCACCACACCGTTAAATCTTACCAATGGTCAACGACCCGGGAACACTGTCGAAAAATTGTAACTGTCGTCTCACCACACCGTTAAATCTTACCAACTGTCAACGACCCGGGAACACTGTGGAAAAATTGTAACTGTCGTCTCACCACATCGTTAAATCTTACCAATGGTCAACGACCCGGGAACACTGTCGCCTCACCACACCGTTAAATCTTACCAATGGTCAACGACCCGGGAACACTGTGGAAAAATTGTAACTGTCGCCTCACCACACCGTTAAATCTTACCAATGGTCAACGACCCGGGAACCCTGTCGAAATATTGTAACTGTTGCCTCACGACACCGTTAAATCTTGAAATTCTTGTGCCAGGAATGATACACCCAAATAATAAGGCCTCACAAAATAAATTAATTGATTCTCAGGCAATTTTATTTTCAAATCAGTGAAGGGGGGGGGGGGGTATTTTTAATTTTTATTTTTCTTTTACAAAAAGTGTGCAAGCTTGGAGAGGATTTCTGCTGTCTTTTTACACACCGAAATATAGAAAGTGCATATTTATACAAATAAATTCATTTTTAATTTGAAAAAATAAAACATCCCTCTAAAAACAAACCGTAAGTACTGCAACTCAAAGGCTTCATATTCTTTCGATGCTCTTCATATTATCTTTGAAGTAAAAATATTTAATCTATGGGGGTTGTCTCGTTACAATTTATGGGAGAGTGCCTATAGGCAATAAAAATGTCCAATGTGGGGGTTCAAATTCATTGAGGGATTGCCTGAGAAGCAAAACAATTTTTTTTTCAGCCTAAGCAATTTACATGATTAGAAAGGAATATATTATTTATTTATTGGGGTTCAAGGTCACATATTTCTGCACAATGGCTAACCATGACCGTGACAGTTTTACGGGTGGAGGAAGCCGGAGTTCCCGGAGAGAACCACCCAGCAACGGCGAGCAACTATCAGCTCCCCAACATACTAACTCCACACAAGCAGGGTTAGCAGTGGTTGAAGACAAGTGCACCATCGACGTGCAGTTCGCCTTAGTACACGACGTCACCGTGCCCCCACATGGGCAATGGGGGTGAAGTGTCAGAAAGGAATGAAAAAGAAAAAGCAAACATGAAATATTGCTCCCTTCATTGTCAGGTATTTACAAAAAAATTAAGCTGAACAGAATTTTTCAACCAGATTTATTAATAATGGCGTTTGGATGTAACAAGATCGGTTTGGAGAGCAAATGTTTAATCAGAGCTTGCGCCATTAAACATGATTAAAGTGACTATTAACCAAGCAAACTTCTCAGAATTCAGAGATTTTTTCCAATAATTAACTGCTTCAAAATTGATGTTGCATGACGTCATAACAGCGATACAGGAGACGATTAATATGAACAATATGAAAAGAATCGATGTGCAATAAGGCCCAAAAGGCATTCTGAACCGAAACGTGAAATATCAGTTTGCAACATAAATACGAGAGGCGCCATCGATTACTATTTATTGACTAAATAAATATACAGCAATTGTAAGGAAGATTTGGCATTAAACACGAACGTGTAAGACAAACCTATAATTTTAGCATTTTCTAAATTGATACTTATTGCATGGATTTTGTTGGGAGTATGGTGTTATTCGCGATACGTTATGCGATAAGATTCACACAGGTGGTCCATTAATGAATCTAAACACTGTTTTACCCAACAGGTAGTTAACCCCAACAAACGTGTCATATCACGCACAGTTCCAGCAAGTCTGAAAACTGACAACTCACTATTTGTACAAGACAGTGAGATTTCTCACAGACGTAGCTAATAGCTAATGGATGACTATTAGCTAACACCCCCTCCCACAAAAAACATAATTCCAGTAGGTACACTTTTGTCTGGATTGGAGTCTTAGCAATCAATGCACCCTCACAAGCATTCATCTTCTTTCTAAAAAGACAAGATTTGAAACCTTATGTCACACACAGCCGGTTATAGGAGAGAGGGGGCCCTGTTACAACCGATAATGTTACAACGCCGCATAATGTTACACCAACGCATAATGTTACAAAAAATGTAGTAAACAACCGATAATGTTATAAACTCCGCATAATGTTATAACTTTTTTCAACCCGTTATGTTATAAAAATCGACGCATAATGTTATAACTTTTTTCAACCCGTTATGTTACAACAAATTAACCGATAATGTTATAACTAATGTATACTAATTCCAGTTACAGCTTTTGTAGATGGACTTTACCACTTACCATTTATTGCCACACAGAGGTATGTAATATTTATACTAAAGGTTTCTGCTCTGGTTGAGGCGAGGAGACACCCTCGCCCCCCCCCCCCCCTCAACTCCCGGGGATTTATCATAGAATGACCTAGTCACATTACACAGACGCGGATTATCCTGGTAACTCAATTGTATGACGTCATTACCATGATCATCCAGTGCCCAATATGGTGAAGGCGGGGGTGGTGGAGGAGGGGTGCTACTTTATCCGGTTGTTACGTTTACCAACATGCGTAATATCCGCTTCCAGAAATGTAGTGTACCATAGTCCCCTGGCGCCTTTAGGGATGGGCAAATGCCTCTGTTTCTGCTTGTTTTGGGCATCTAAAACTCATTTGTCGCATATTTCTTAGTCATAAGAATATCTTATTGTTCATTAATTTGACATTTTAACAACTAAGAGTGAACACAAATGAGGTGGAGTTAAAAGAGGTCAAAAAATTGGATGGAGCGAGGCACATATGGTGGATGTGGCGGGTTGGTAGTGTCGCACGGAAGCCGAAGAATAAGATGCGAGACTTGGTAAGAATACGAATGAGGTTCAGGAGGATTGAAAGGGGTGGGCAGGGATTAGATTGAGAAAGAGAGGAAGTCATGGATTAGTACATCAGGGTGATTGTGCAGAGAAGGCTATCTGAGAATACTACAAGAGAGTAGTGCTAGACGTATGATAATACAGATGATGGAGATGTTGGAAGAAATGGAAGTGATGAATTTGGGATTACAGGTTCTGGAAAAGACGGAATCACTAGAACAGGCAGTATAGGGAGAAGGAGGGGATTGTGGAGGTGGAGTTGTGTTGATGTTGGTGTTGTGGCGGTGTTGGTGATGGTGTTGAGTAGTTATGCATGTTGAAAATTAGCCATTTTGTAGGACCCCGGTACAAGACCCCGGAAGTGACGTCATGTCACGTGATTGGGCGGTCATGTTGGGTTGTCATGATGGCGCATGTGGGTGGTCATGTTGTGATGTCATTATCATGGTAATAGGTGGTAGAAGTGCGTATGCGCAGCGCGTGTTGTTAAAGGGACACGTGCTCCGTCTCATCCCTAACAACCCGACAATAGATATCGAATTAATCCAAACAACCCAACAATCTTCAGGAAACTGTCCAAAACATTCCCGAAAACACTCCCGAATCCTGCCAGTACCGATTTAGTAACTCGCCAGAAACTCGAGAGACCGGGACTTCAGGAGCTCCAGGGTCAAGGGGAAGTAGGGCTCCGGGGACAGGGGCGGCGCCACCCCGCCCCCTTCCAGTTTATCTCTCAGTTAAAAAAACACTATTGTAATAAACCAACCATTATTGTAATAAACCCATTTCTGTGATACATTACGCGTCCATTATATGGTCGGACATTAGGTAAGGATACTATCCTATATTTTAAGGATACTAAACCCACGGAATCCCCCTTTTCGTCGTATGAAGCAATGAAAGCTATGAAAATGAGCACGATGCGCGCAAAATCATACGTCTCAAAATGAAAGCTATGAAAATGAACGCAATGAGTACCTCTTCATACGTCTCATACCCTCATTAAGGATACTATCCTACCTTTATTTGGGAGTGTTTTCGGGAGTGTTTTGGGTCAATTTTCTGAAGATTGTCGGGATGTTTGGATTAATCCGATATCTATTGTCAGGTTGTTAGGGGTAAGACGGAGCACGTGTCCCCTTAACAACACGCGCTTCGCATACGCACTTCTACCACCTATTATCATGATAATGACATCACAACATGGCCACCCACGTGCACCATCATGACAACCCAACATGACCGCCCAATCACGTGACATGACGTCACTTCCGGGGTCTTGCACCGGGGTCCTACAAAATGGCAAATTTTCAACATGCATAACTACTCAACACCATCACCAACACCGCCACAACACCAACATCAACACAACTCCTCCTCCACAATCTCCTCCTTCTCCCTATACTGCCTGTTCTAGTGACTCCGCCTTTTCCAGAACCTGAAATCCCCAATTCACCACTTCCACTTCTTCCAACATCTCCACCATCTATATTATCATACCATCTAGCACTACTCTCTTATAGTATTCTCAGCTAGCTTTATCTGCACAATCACCCTGATGTACTAATCCATGACCTCCTCTCTTTCTCAGCATAATCCCTGTCCACCCCTTTCAATCCTCCTAAACCCCATTCCCCTTCCTAACCAGTCTCGCATCTTATTCTTCGGCTTCCGTGCGACACTACCAACCTGCCACATCCACCATATGTACCTCGTTCCATCCAACTTTTTGGCCTCTTTTAATTCCACCTCATTTTTGTTCACTGTTATTTGTTAAAATGTCAAATTAATGAACAATAAGATATTCTTATGACTAAGAAATATGCGACAAATGAGTTTTAGATGCCCAAAACAAGCAGAAACAGAGGCATTTGCTCATCTCCAAAGGCGTCAGTGGACTATGGTACACTACATATCTGGAAGCGGATATTACGCATGTTGGTAAACGTACCAACCGGATAAAATAGCACCCCTCCTCTACCACCCCCGCCTTCACCATGGTAGGCACTGGGTGATCATGGTAATGACGCCATACAATTGAGTTACCAGGATAATCCGCGTCTATGTAACGTGACTAGCTCATTCTATGATAAATCTCCGGGAGTTGGGGTGGGGGGTCTCCTCGCCTTAACCAGAGCCGAAACCTTTAGTATAAATATTACATACCTTTATGCGGCAATAAATGGTAAGTGGTAAAGTTCATCTACAAAAGCTGTAACTGGAATTAGTATACAGAAGTTATAACATTATCGGTTAATTTGTTGTAACATAACGGGTTGAAAAAAGTTATAACATTATGCGTCGATTTTTATAACATAACGGGTTGAAAAAAGTTATAACATTATGCGGAGTTTATAACATTATCGGTTGTTTACTACATTTTTTGTAACATTATGCGTTGGTGTAACATTATGCGGCGTTGTAACATTATCGGTTGTAACAGGCCCTTGGTACTCGATCCTGGCTATTGTGGGGGGGGGGGGGGGGGGGGGCATAGATGACGAATTAGGAGTGTGGGACTTGTTAATTAAATAAGAACTTGCAAACTCTATGCTTGACGAACAAATTTTCCAAAACAGTTTACGCCAAAGAAAAAAATTCTTGTTTCTCAGAAAATTTTGCTTCAGTTTTGTGATGACGGAGGGAGAATTCTTTCTTCTTTTTTATTTGTTAATGCACAATAGTCGGGAGCGCGGTGGCTCAGTAGGTAGAGGTGCAGGCTGCAAGCCGAGAGACATCGGTTCGAATCCCACCTGCGGCAACCGCGTTGTGTCCTTGGGCAAGACACTTTATCTCCACTGCCCGCGTGGAGCACGGTGGCGTTGTGTTCTAAGGCGTACTGCACGTCGATGGTGCACCTGTCTCCAACCAATGCTAACCCTGCTTGTGTGGAGTTCGTATGTTGGGGAGCTGACAGTTGCTCGCGGTTGTTCGGTGGTTCTCTCCGGATGCTCCGGCTTCCTCCACCCGTAAAACTGTCGCGGTCATGCTTAGCCATTCATTGTGCATAAATATGTGACCTTAAACACCAATAAATGCACAACAGTCAAGTAACTAGCTGAAATTAGAAATTTTACGAATAGCAGGATAATGTGGAAAAAACATTGTTTTCAGTTGTGGAAATTTCCGTAATGCCGTTGTAAATTTAACCAACTATATCTTGTTTGACATAGCTCACTGAGCTCTGTCAAACAAGATATAGTTGGTTCACGTTTTCACCATAGATGTGCAAATAGTGTCATCGAAAAGATTTCTGGGTAAAAAATGAAGCAATGAGGCAGGTTTTCATTGACGAGGGAAGGATCGCGGTGGCTCAGTGGTAGACTGTTGGACTTCTATGCTAGAGGTCCCGAGTTCGATCTCTGACCGGGACGACCCGCGTTGTGTTCTTGGGGAGGGCACTTTATCCCGGTTGCCTTCACGATGACGCCCTGCACGAAGGCGTACTGCATGCCGATGGTGCACATGTCTTCAACCACTGTAACCCTGCTTGAGCCGAGCTTCAACAGAGTTAGAATGTTGAAGAGCTGACAGTTGCGCGTCGATGATCGGTGGTTCTCTCCGGGTACTCCGGCTTCCTCCGGCCGTAAAACTCTCACGGTCATGATTAGCCATTGCGAATAAGTATGTGACCTTAAACACCAATATATAATAAATAAACTGACGAGGGAGATTCCCGAGAAACAAGAATTTTATTTTTAATAGCCTTACTCTTGAATTTTTAAAAAATATAATCGCGACCAAACTAACTAATATACTGCAACTACATCACCAAAGTATGCCTTCTACAAAGGCATGCCTCGGTGATGCGGCAGTTGGAATAGTTTATCAATCGTGTCTTGAGCCGTAATAGCTGACCCATCATGGTCAGTTTTACACCCCTTCTTCGCGACTCCCCTGTCCAAATCCAATCGCATGACATGAAATAACTTCTTTACAGTTGTATGAGCTCGAGGAACCTGAAATAGGAATAAATTAGCTAATAATAAATTATAACTTACACAATCAGAATTCACGTTATAATAACTGACATCATTACAACTAACATAATCATAAAATACATAATGAAAACTTAAATGATCATATCCGACTTCTTGGAATTCTAAGATATTTTTTCAGGAAAATGTTCGCAACACGACAAGGACCGGTCATTGTCGTGTTGCGAACATTTTCCTGAAAAAGACCCCCAGCAGTGTTGTCATCTTTACTGCGCTCGATAGATCGGACACGAATCAGAACAATTGTGCGTAGCGTGGGGAGACAACACTGCTTTGGGTTGTAATGGAGAGGAATCATTTTAAACGGAGAAGTGTGGGTGGAGAAAATCGAGATGTTTTGATAGTGCGGGCGTGGTGGGTGATTTTTAAGATTGAATATAAATGCTTAACTCTGTATGTGGTCACAGAAAGCCTTTAGCCTTCTCTTGGCACATTCGTTCTGTCTTGGGAACCTCGTTGTCGCTGGTAGGTGAGGGATTGAGCAACAACTTCAAGGTTTCAGGTTACAGCAAGACTGCGTTTGTCTGTTTCTTCCTGAATAGGTTCTCTCTTGCACTCGGCTACCTTATTTCTTTTGCATTCCTTATATATCCTTTCGATGTGTTTTTTCATAACATCTTTTTCACTTCTTAGAGACTCGAGACGCAACAACAGTTTCTGAAAAATGTTCCGAGCTTTTTGGGATTAGCAGCCAAGGTTTGACAAAAAAAAACACGTCCACGATTCCTGCGTTGACGTGATGAAACTATGTTGCAGAAAGAGTAAATCCTCGCCCTCTGATTGGATGAGAGCTGGCGTAGTTTCTGTTATGTTCACGGCTCCAGTAGCAAATGATACCGTCTGACGCCACCACGCGAAATATTAGAAATGACGTCGCCCGTTTTATATCTGCTTCATCAACGGAATGACTAGCAAGCCGCTTCATTTTTCTAAATTGTTCACATGGGCAGCAGACGATGTTCCGGATGAAGTATTGTTTAAATTACAAACCGATTTACGATTTGAACTAAGATGAAATGAGCTTATCTGGTTTATTGATTATTTATCCAGTGTCGTCGTGGGGTACACGAGAGGTTTATTTACTAAACTTGTGATAGTTAAAATTTGCCTTGAACAAGTTTAGTAAATAAGCCTCTCGTGTTTCACGATGTAGGTTTTGCGCTATGGGTAGTGTCTTATTGGAACACATGCGTTATTGTGATGAGTTGACGGTGCCATGATCTGAGGGTTCCTGGTTCGGGGCGTATGTTCAACCTCGACGATTCGCTTCTCGGTTGAACGTAAGCTCAGAGCCGTAAACATCAGACCATGTTACCGTCAATTCATCACAATAACTTATAATGTCTTGGCGGCTGAAGACCATTCACGTCTAATGCGGTTATAAGGGTACAACATCAGAACGTTATTCATTAGCCTAGCTCACTCGTTCTTCACACCACTTTCATCTCCTATCAAACTGTTTTCTATTAGACATTTTGTTCTACAGGGTTTTGTTGTTTTCGTCTGCTTGCCCAAAGATTCTTGATTTAATATATTTTCGCTTTACGTGAAGACTTCTGCGCTTCTTTATTTTGTTGTTTCGTCATATCCATCCACACGGTTTCTTGTAAAGCTGTGTTTCTCTAATATGAGCTGATTCTGTGCATTAAACTGCTGTAGATATCACTGGAGAAGCCTTGGGATAAACATTGCCTTAAAAATCTAAAATTCAGAGTCAGTGGCGGCCGGAGGTCCTTGGGGGCCCCTGACCATAATTATGATGGGGCCCTCGGACACAGGGCGAACCGGGCCGACCATGGTTCGGCGCGGCGTGAGAAAATTTTGAAAACTATGGATGAAAAACGCCAAATCCTTCACTCTAGAGAGGAGAATTCAGTTGTCTATTAACCCTTTACCAAACGAATCGGCCGCATCCGCCCGCGTAATATGCAAATTCAGCAGTTGAAAAATGCTATTTTTCAAAATAATTCAACAAAACCATATCATGTGACATCTCGTTGGAACGAGCTCGTTCCAACGAGGGGTCACATGATATGGTTTTGTTGAAATTTTTTGAAAAATTTGAAAAAATGATATTTGAAATAATAAATTTTGATATCGTCTGCGTTCGGTAAAGGGTAAAAGGAAGAATCCCACATTTCACTTGCAATATCGAGCTCTGTACATGAATGTTTGGGGTTTTCTGTGGAGATGTAGATTACGCTTGAATTTTTTTTACTAGCTGTCATCGTGTATTACTTTCGGTTTACTGTAAGTGGAGACTACGGAACGTCGTGTTGATGTAAAACTCCATTCCAGCGCGCGGAGCGCGCGGAGAAATTTCATTTTTTTCACACTGAGCCTGTAAATTATAACTTCTCTGCGGGGGCCCAATTTTTTAAAGAGGGGGCACCCAAACAAACCTACAAATTTATTTTTCCTTTGAGCCCTTGGGGGTCCCCCTGGAGCCCGGGGCGCCTGGCCATTGGCCACCCAGGCCCTATGGACCGGCCGCCACTGCTCAGAGTTTATCTAATTGCGATGTGGAAGTCTAGATGTTCGACTTGTATTTTCGTCCATGAATCAATGACATAATCTCCTTCCTTATCGAAAATCTGCGATTCGGAAATCCTATAATCTCCCGTCGTTCATCATGATCGATGAAATGTTGTACCATGTCATGGGATGATGAATGAGCATATTTGCCACAGAAGGCTTCAATGAAGCTGGAATCGCAAGAAAGAAAAAATCGTTAATTAAAACAGAATTTAATATCACGTAACATTTTCAATGGACTATTATATTTATATCCGTGAATTCCCTCGTGGTTTTCTTCTTTTTATATTCTTTTCTTGTGTCCTTGGACAGGGCACTTTATCCCGGTTGCCTACATGGTGCACGGTGACGCCATGTACTAAGGCGTACTGCACGTCGATGGTGCACATGTCTTCAACCGCTGTAACCCTGCTTGAGTGGAGCTTGAACAGAGTTAGAATGTTGATGATATGACAGCTGCTCGTCGATGCTCGGTGGTTCTCTTCGGGAACTCCGGCTTCCTCCAGCCGTAAAACTGTCAGGATCACAATTAGCCATTGTGCATAAGTATGTGACCTTAAAACACCAATAAAAACACCAATATATATTGTTTTCTCAGTATTCAGAGAGAGCAGGTTGGTGGTAGGACACACGATGTTGTTCCTGTTGAACTGTTTCCGTTTTTGTTGGTGGCGATGGAAGTAGAGTTGAAACGGTTAAGGGGTTTTCTTGATCACGTGGATTAACCTTGGTTAACCGATTAATAACTTGTCCAAATATATATCCGAATAATTGCCATACCAATGATGATTTACAGTATGAACCCTTTACCCAACGTAACACTAGACCTATATACAAAAATATCCATTAAAATTTATTGTATTTTCACTTTTTGTCTCAAAAACATAGCTTATGACCCCCTCATTGGAACGAGCTCAACGAGCTCGTTCCAAAGAGGGGTCATAAGCAATGTTTTGAGACAAAAATTGAAAATATTAAGTAATTCATGAATTTATTTTGCAAGTATCGTCTGCTACCCGCAATGGGTAAAGGGTTAAGAATGTCCATTTCCGGCCACTGACACAGTATGATGATCATGCAAGTAAACAAGTATGTCAGCAAGTAACTTGCATGCTTTACTCTGTCTCATGTAATTGATGTGAGCCAGTGTGACAATGTTTGCCTGTTTTGGAGCAAGTTTGTTCCTTTGTTAACCCATATAATAAAACAGTTCAAAACTAACCTTTTAATCGAGCAATTACTTTTTGGATCGATCAAGATGTTGATCATTGATTAATCGATTAATCGGTTAACCGTTTCAGCTCTGGGTGGAAGCCCAATGTTTTCACGTTATGTTAGTAGAATAAAACTGTTCATTGTGGTCAATATATCGGCAGGCCTGCACAACATGTGGGAAGAGTAATTTCATTCAATTAATAAGAAATCTGGTAACCGATTTTTCGTTCACCACATTACCAAACCACAGACGAAAGGCGGTGGACATATAAATGAACTGTCTTTGGTATCCATTTCACTCGACTCAAACCACGATCTTATTTATAATGACAATAAAGTTTAGCGACTTTTCATTTTTGGAGATAAAGTACTGGAATGTAACACACCGTTGGAAAGGGCTCCATGAGCCCTTTCCAACAGCGCATTACATAAGAGCATATCATGGGGTTGGTGAAAATGTTTTACTAAGTTTACTGCTAGCATTGTGGATAGTTCATCTTGTATTTTCATCGGTTGACTTATCAATATTCCTTTTACCTTTTCTTTTCTTTTGCTTGGAATATCGGAAACAAAGGTGTTATCTAAAAGGAGATACTATAAAAACATTCAGCTTGCCTTAATTTTTAATTTATACACGCCTGAATTAACGTTTATTCATCGGAGAACATCAGAATTTCACGTCAGGTGTCGATCGTATTTTCGAAATGAACTGTAAGCTTGCATCGTTTTCAAATGTACAACCATTGAGTTTTTCCGTTGCTGTGATATATCTCCCAAATAGCTCCACTGCATAACAGGAATTTTATACCCGAGAGGTAGCAATGACGATTCTCGAATCAACATAACAAATTAAACCCATTATAAATGGGACGGGAAAGTCTGTCTCGATTTTTTGAAAATGTTTCTCAACTAGGGCCCGTTAATCTCAAGTATTGAATCGAATCGTGTCTTACTGCTGCTAAATTGTACATATTGCACCTTCTCACAATAATAAATACTGTCAGATTCCACTCAAGCATTGTATTCAAGGTAACCTCGTCGTTTTGGACTGGTCTCCAAAAAGCGGAATATTCCAGACACGGAATCAAAATAGTTTCGACGGCGGAACTTCCTTGCACACTTCTTCTATTATAAGGTCCCCTGTCGAAGACCAGGGACAAATACTACGAAACTTTTATAACTGCGTTGTACTTTCTTCAAGTGAATATAAATGACGGAAATGAATCATTAACATTTTAAAAAATGTGGCAATTTGCCAACTGGAAACTCAGGGGATGAAATTTCTAATAAATACTTGAAGGTGATTACTTGGTTAGTTTCATATCGGCCGAGATATCAGCCCGAGTTTACTTCATATAAGTCTGCGACCTAAAGTAGAAGGCTGATGTGAAGTTACCCAAGGTCGAAGGCTGATGTGAAGTTACCAATGGCTGATTATTTCATATGGTTTTCAACTTTTGCACTTGGTAGAATTATAAATTTGGTGTCATAAGACTGGGAGAAAAAAAATTACATCAAAATATTCATGGTAGACTTTTTACGAAATGTGTACTCAACTCCTCCAAAAAAGTGGAGAACAGATGTCACAAACAGTGCAACAATACCCCGTTTGGTTTTAACGGATGGTAACTTGAGCTGAAGCAGTTAACCGATTAATCTAATAATCAACGATTGGTCGATCCAAAAAGTAATTGATCGATTAACCGTTACTTTTGAACTACTGTATTATATGGGTTAACAAAGGAACAAACTTGCTCCAAATCAGGCAAACAGTGTCACACTGGCTCACATCGATTATATGAGACAGAGTAAAGCATGCAAGTTACTTGCTGACATACTTGTTTACTTGCATGCTCATTATACTGTATCAGTAGCTGGAAGTGGTCATTCTTAACCCTTTACCCAATGGGAGTAGCAGATGATACTTGCAAAATAAATTCATGAATTACTAAAAATTTTCAATTTTTGTCTCAAAAACATAGCTTATGACCCCGCATTGGAATGAGCTCGTTCCAATGAGGGGTCATAAGCTCTGTGTTTGAGACAAAAATTGAAAACGTAATAAATTTGAATGGAGATTTTTGTATATGGGCCTAGTCGGTTTTGTTTGTTACGTTGGGTAAAGGGTTCATGCTGTAAATCATCAATGGTATGTTAATTATCCAGATATCTACTTGGATAAGTGATCAATCGGTTAACCAAGGTTAATCCAAGTGATTAATCGATCAAGAAACCCCTTAACTGTTTCAGCTCTAATGGTAACTCGCATGATGGCTGTGAGGTGGGTCTGCGCTGGGCTATTGTTTCACCACTTGCGGCGTTCGTTTCTTAGTTGAACATGTTTGTTCACTTGATCTTGCATTTTTGTTATCCATACAACTTCAGCATACCACCTTAATATTTGTGTAGTCTTGAGAATGCAAGACCATTTACGTATTGGGTCCATTGAGTTCGAATGCATACTTGTACTAATTCAAATTAGGTTTCTCGGCGTACGGTCAATAAATTGACATAATATTCACGTCAGACGCGTTTATTGGGATTTTTTTCTGATCCTGGTCGACTGTTTGGGAGTACACTATAAGTACGTGGTACTTATTCATTGTTTACATGTCTGAGCTCAAAATAAATAAATGATATAATCGTAAGTTAGACCAGACATTCTACTGTAAAAAATAGAAATTTTTTAATAAGTCTGTGTACCAAACACACAAAAAAACATCGCTAAGAGCAATAATAAGAAAGGCTGTGATCGCATCACTTCTTACTGAGGGTATAGACGTTTAATCATTCATCAAACACCAGTTGAAGGCGACAGAACGTGTCAATATGGCTCCACAAATAGCTACAAAATTCATTGATTTCTTCAGAGAAATTGCCTATGGCCTATCCATGGAACGAGCTCAAATAGCTTGCTTCCATAAGGTACAAAAGTTATTATATTGAAGAGAAAATTAAAAAGGGTTCAGTTTGGAGTTTGAAACACAAATAGGGTTTAGCCAAAGTGTTAAAACAAGTATATAACGTTTAGCCTAAAACCAATTTCAAACTGTCGTGAAGTTTAGACAGTAGAAATGAACACGAAGAAATTATTGTTGCCGAAACAGGGTGGGGCTGGAAAAAACTTATATGAAGAGGGCGCAAAAACGTTTTTTTGCAGAAAAACTGCCAATCCCACCCCAACTGCTAATTTACCACCCATTGCCCAACCAAGTGACTTGGCCCCGGTGTGAAAAAATTCATTTTTTCCAACTAAGTTCAAGGGTGATTTTTACTTCAGTAATGCACCAAGCTCATCCAATCTACCAAGAAGCATGGGAGATAATTCACCAAAAATTAGAAAAAATCGGTGGTTTTGCCCTACTAAATATTTTCCCATAGGTGACCATTATAACGAATGTATGAAACAAAATATGATCGCATCGGTTTAATTTGGGCATTCAAATATTTTTCTCAAGTTTAGCCCTTCACTCAACAATTTTCTGTCCTAAAAACTGTGTTAATGCATACAACAAGAGAAAATATTTGACAGGAAGGAAACTTCCAATCACGGGCACATCTTTTTCGGGGATTTCCCATCAAACACACACCAACAGACAATTGTATTTTTAGGACCCAAAATTCAAAACATAACCCCACTATTCTCTCAGTGACATTCAGCAATGATGCACGATTTCAGTACAATGCTTCAAAGGTTTCTTAAAACAATATTTTTGTTTCTCAAGGTTGCTTAGTTTCGGAGATTGCATCATTTCCGATGTGCAGCGTTTCAAGGCGGGTAACTCTTATTGAAATATTTAGTACTGTCACAATATAATCAACCCAACCGTATCAAATATACCTTTTGTCTATTTTGTGTGATAAAAGACTCATTCTTGCATAACAATTCAACTTCTGGCTTCCACTGAGTCAAAACAAATTGGAAAATATGTTCTCTAAAAGAAACATGTCCAAACTGTGGGAAATGGGCCTAAAAGTGATACTGCCCTAAGTAGACATTCTACTCCGTAACCCAAAGAGTAAGCTTGGCTTTACAAAAGCACATAACTTCTGTTGAACATAACTCTAATCCCAACATAATTCTAAAAAATCTGCTTGAGCACACAATACTTTCTGAATAAAATGCCCCATTTACCCGATTGGCAAGAAAAATAGTGCTCGAAACAACATGCAAAATTTTGACTGCAGCTATATAATCCACCATTATCGATAGCACCTCCCCCAACCAACCCTAACAGTTAATGTAAAAATTTTATTCCATTTTCTCAAAAACAAGATCTGGCAAACGTACAGTACTGTGATGACAAAGAGCGGAAGAAAAATTCGACCGGGTCGTGAATGGGTCGCAATCCGGACAAAATTCTGATTGCTTACCTCCCAATAACACAATACAATTTCGCCTATCGAAACAAGTGCGAGAATATTAAATATTGTATTGAATGATGTTATTTTCGTTGGTTTTTCTTTTTTCTTGATTTGCTCTTGGCATAACCCTTTGAATCGTAGAGGACGCTTTTCCAGTCTGGGAACATGATGTATCATAATTTCATTGAGTAGGGTGGATACTTAGCAAATGTGCGGGGGTACACCAATCAATATTAATTGGTCTACCCCCAGATAATGAATATGGACTCTTCCGATTGCTGTCATTGAACTGATATGGAATATACCACCAGGATTCAAAGAGTTAACCCTATTTTTGTTAGGAAATCTCTGTCAGCTGATGTATCGCGATCTGATCGCTTTTGTTAACATTGCCCAACGCAACGGCGAAAACCGACCAGCGCTATTCACAAAAATCACCATTCGATTTTAATTATTTTTTCAAAAACATAGCTTGTGACCCTTTATTGTAAACGCTAAAAAAATGAAAATATTTATTTATTCAAGAATTTGGTTTGCAAGTGTCGTCTGCTTTTTGTGTTGGGGTTAACATTGTACTATAGTGTGCAAGAACTGACACAATCATAATACAGAAGAATCATCTTAATTGAAAATCCATTTTGCCAGTGAAAATTATTCAGTTAACAGAAGTATACAATTAACAGGGATTTGAACAGTTTCCTGTGTTCTGGAGGTAAATTGAGCAATTATTCTATTATATCTTGTTTGACAGAGCTCATAGAGCTCTGTCGAACAAGATATAATAGAATAAATGCTTGTATTGGATTAGTGAGGCCAAAAAGGTTGATAAATAAGGGAAATTTGGTGCGTGTCACAGTCATTTTTTCGACATATTACAAAAATTTAGATACAATTAAACAGGAGTTTACTCTACAACCTATATGCAATTAACAGATCAAATTTGTACTGAAGGTAAGGTAAATGGTTTTGTGTGGGGAAATTATATTCAATTAACAGGGATATACAATTAAGAGATATCCAATTAAGTGGGATCCACTGTACCTGCGTCTATTTAGCGCTACTCTAATTCCAACATCTATCGTTATTAACAATTTCATCGAACTCTTTCCTTTGCTTTGTGGAGGTGAAAAATATTGAAACTTCAGTTATTCAAAAACTTTTTCTCAAGTATTGGCCCCTATCCGTGTTTGGTAAAGGGTTAACAGGACGGTCCGACTCAAAAACTGTTTTGAAATGGTTAGATCCAATAAGTGAGGTTGTGATTGGTTGAACCTCAAAGGGTGTATATGAAATTAAGTTCATAAATGTTCTGTTACTTGAGGATTATGGGAACTATTTCCTATCAGTACTATTATTAGATTCTCACGTTACTGTTTATTCAACAATATGGGTGAGGATTAATGAGTTCCCCGCCCAATAAGTCGTCAGTACACTGCAAAAAATATAATAATAATAATAATAAATAATTTATAAGCCTAAAATCCACAAACGTGCTCTTTGGCTTTACAAAAACTAATGGAACGCCCGTTGGAATAAATGTGTTTTCATGCTTTTCTTGAATGAATTTAAGGTACTGATAGCTTTTATATGTTTTGGGAGTGAGTTCCACACAATGGGGGCAGCCACAGAGAATGCTCTGTCACCTGCGGTCTTCAGTCTTGCCCTTGGCTGAGAGAGCAAAGTTTCATTGCCGGACCTTAAAGCTCGGGATGGTTCATACCGATTTACAAGCTCAGTGAGGTAGGGTGGTGCGAGGCCGTGAAGGCTCTTAAAAACCAGCAGACTTTAGAACCAAAACTGGTTCTAATCTTTCCCTGAGATGGAACCAGTTCTGTTTAAACAGTATTTATTTCAAAACAAATAAATTTATAAAGATTAATATTAAATATTAACAGAATTAAACATAAATTGAGGGGGTTTCAGTCGTAAGTTTAGAGCTTATACGAGATAGTCTCAAATCATTATTGAGCAAAGGAGATATGAACAGTTGGCATATCGAACCAGTTTTGGTTCTATACAGAACCAAAACTTGTTCAATATGCCAACTGTTCATATCACCTTTGTTTCAAAATAATTGGCGACTGCGTTGAATAAGCTCCAAGTTTACTACTGAGTCTACTTCAGTTCATGTAATATTCTGTTAATATTTAATGTTAATCTTTATGAATTTATTTGATTTGAAATAAATACTGTTTAAACAGAACTGGTTCCATCTCAGGGACAAGATTAGAATCAGTTTTGGTTCTAAAGAGAACCTACATTTTTTGCAGTGTTGGTTGATCATTAGTAATAAAATATTGTATCATCTGAATAATAAGTGTATTTGAAAAAAACAGTCGATACCTGACCTCCAGGTTATTAACTATGTTTTTTCAACACAAGAAACCCCTTCTGGTTCGATAACGAGATAACAGACTCGACCTATTCTTGGATGGCATTATGCGAGTTCTCTATTGGTTCTTTCGATTACTCTTGTTAATTCCTAAAAATATTGGCATTTCGTTTGTATTAAGTAATAGAAAACAAACACACCACAGAAATGACGAAAGAACAAATATTGTAAGTACTTTATCTTCGACACTATTATCATCCCCTCTGGACATGAGATCGCTGGCGGCTATTGTTGGGAACGAATACACCCGTAACCCGTCTGACGCCAAATTGATAAGTGACATTCAACCCGACGAATTTATTACTTTGAAAGTAATTCGTTAAATAATAATAAACGAACGATTCGAATAGGTTTTGTTTATACTTATACTGGGTTAGATTTCAAGTTCGCATCGACGGTCAGCGATTCGGGAACACTGTTGGAAAAATTTAACTCCCGCCCCACCATGTCCGAAGATTTTGAGATCCCAGCTTTGAGCCCGAGGCGATATCAACCCATCTTAAACAAACTATACAATAGTAAGTTGGACAATAGATAGATAGATAGATAGATAGAGATAGATATTTATTTGGCAGCACATTTAACAAATACAAATACAATCATCAAAAAACAATAGATCAGTAAAAACATGCTACTCGGGAATGTCATCATAGCCTATCTGGCTGTCTTCCTGTCACTACCTTAAGTGATACTATTGTACTTGGCAGAGGGAGAACTATTATTTACGTGAATTGCTATTCAAAAATGTCATGCAGAGTACCATCCTTCAAGGATGGCCCCAGATAGTAGTTTTTAGTCATGAAATTGTAATGATCAAAGTATACCCGTTGATTTTAGCCTGTTGAAATATTAGTTTATTGAGTTGAACCGGCCTGTGTTGGTCCTTCTCTGTCGTATGCGTCGCCATTGTATCGGAGCTGCAATAACCCTCGACCTCGGGCGAAAAGAGTAAAAATAATAAGTCAACCCTGAGCCATCTGCCTCATTAAAAGTAGTGTTACCAACAACAGCAACAAGAATCAATCACATGGCAACAACAACTCTAACTGGGTATAAAAGGGAATTTTTATTAACATGAACGGTATCAAATTTAAACCATGCTTGTTAATTACTTTCTTTTTCAATAAAACACGACAACGTGGCCTCCCATTGGAGGGGGCTAGACTCGCTCCATTGGCAGCCACATAATGTGGTCTCTCTGAATGTTTTGAAGATTTTATATTTTTCATTCTTGTTTGTTTATTTAGTTATTTATTTATTTGTGTTTAATTAGCGCACAATAGCTTATAGTGACCACAACATGAAGATGCTGTTAAGGTTAGTCAATAGTTTATTCACGTGTTGTCCACTTCAGAGGACTTCCACCCCAAGCCCTAGGTGACTGGGTCCTATTTTACCAGTACAACAGAGCTTGTCTACCACAAGCACTGCCCCACTTCCCGGGGTTCCCACGAGGGTCTACAATCACTAGAACCACTGAACCCATTCATTCCACACGAGATCTGCTTTCAAATTCATAAACTATAGGTTCCGAATGGGTATCGACAAACCCAGTCAAATATTCTTAATGTATAGTGAATTTTACTTTTTACTACCTTATGAGTAATGGAAACTCGTCCCTTGAGTAGGCACATAGAACACATTGAAACTCAGGGGATGAAATTTCTAATAAATACTTGAAGGTGATTACTTGGTTAGTTTCATATCGGCCGAGATATCAGCCCGAGTTTACTTCATATAAGTCTGCGACCTAAAGTAGAAGGCTGATGTGAAGTTACCCAAGGTCGAAGGCTGATGTGAAGTTACCAATGGCTGATTATTTCATATGGTTTTTAACTTTTGCACTTGGTAGAATTATAAATTTGGTGTCATAAGACTGGGAGAAAAAAAATTACATCAAACTATTCATGGTAGACTTTTCACGAAATGTGTACTCAACTCCTCCAAAAAAGTGGAGAACAGATGTCACAAACAGTGCAACAATACCCCGTTTGGTTTTAACGGATGGTAACTTGAGCTGAAGCAGTTAACCGATTAATCTAATAATCAATGATTGGTCGATCCAAAAAGTAATTGATCGATTAACCGTTACTTTTGAACTACTGTATTATATGGGTTAACAAAGGAACAAACTTGCTCCAAATCAGGCAAACATTGTCACACTGGCTCACATCGATTATATGAGACAGAGTAAAGCATGCAAGTTACTTGCTGACATACTTGTTTACTTGCATGCTCATTATACTGTATCAGTGGCTGGAAGTGGTCATTCTTAACCCTTTACCCAATGGGAGTAGCAGATGATACTTGCAAAATAAATTCATGAATTACTAAAAATTTTCAATTTTTGTCTCAAAAACATAGCTTATGACCCCTTATTGGAATGAGCTCGTTCCAATGAGGGGTCATAAGCTCTGTGTTTGAGACAAAAATTGAAAACGTAATAAATTTGAATGGAGATTTTTGTATATGGGCCTAGTCGGTTTTGTTTGTTACGTTGGGTAAAGGGTTCATGCTGTAAATCATCAATGGTATGTTAATTATCCAGATATCCACTTGGATAAGTGATCAATCGGTTAACCAAGGTTAATCCAAGTGATTAATCGATCAAGAAACCCCTTAACCGTTTCAGCTCTAATGGTAACTCGTATGATGGCTGTGAGGAAGGTCTGCGCTGGGCTATTGTTTCACCACTTGCGGCGTTCGTTTCTTAGTTGAACATGTTTGAGAATGCAAGACCATTTACGTATTGGGTCCATTGAGTTCGAATGCATACTTGTACTAATTCAAATTAGGTTTCTCGGCGTACGGTCAATAAATTGCCATAATATTCACGTCAGACGCGTTTATTGGGATTTTTTTCTGATCCTGGCCGATTGTTTGGGAGTACACTATAAGTACGTGGTACTTCGTCAGTGTTTACATGTCTGAGCTCAAAATAAATAAATGATATAATCGTAAGTTAGACCAGACATTCTACTGTAAAAAATAGAAAATTTTTAATAAGTCTGTGTACCAAACACACAAAAAAACATCGCTAAGAGCAATAATAAGAAAGGCTGTGATCGCATCACTTCTTACTGAGGGTATAGACGTTTAATCATTCATCAAACACCAGTTGAAGGCGACAGAACGTGTCAATATTTCTCCACAAATAGCTACAAAATTCATTTATTTCTTCAGAGAAATTGCCTATGGCCTATCCATGGAACGAGCTCAAATAGCTTGCTTCCATAAGGTACAAAAGTTATTATATTGAAGAGGAAATTAAAAAGGGTTCAGTTTGGAGTTTGAAACACAAATAGGGTTTAGCCAAAGTGTTAAAACAAGTATATAACGTTTAGCCTAAAACCAATTTCAAACTGTCGTGAAGTTTAGACAGTAGAAATGAACACGAAGAAATTATTGTTGCCGAAACAGGGTGGGGCTTGAAAAAACTTATATGAAGAGGGCGCAAAAACGTTTTTTTTGCAGAAAAACTGCCAATCCCACCCCAACTGCTAATTTACCACCCATTGCCCAACCAAGTGGCTTGGCCCCGGTGTGAAAAAATTCATTTTTTCCAACTAAGTTCAAGGGTGATTTTTACTTCAGTAATGCACCAAGCTCATCCAATCTACCAAGAAGCATGGGAGATAATTCACCAAAAATTAGAAAAAATCGGTGGTTTTGCCCTACTAAATATTTTCCCATAGGTGACCATTATAACGAATGTATGAAACAAAATATGATCGCATCGGTTTAATTTGGGCATTCAAATATTTTTCTCAAGTTTAGCCCTTCACTCAACAATTTTCTGTCCTAAAAACTGTGTTAATGCATACAACAAGAGAAAATATTTGACAGGAAGGAAACTTCCAATCACGGGCACATCTTTTTCGGGGATTTCCCATCAAACACACACCAACAGACAATTGTATTTTTAGGACCCAAAATTCAAAACATAACCCCACTATTCTCTCAGTGATATTCAGCAATGATGCACGATTTCAGTACAATGCTTCAAAGGTTTCTTAAAACAATATTTTTGTTTCTCAAGGTTGCTTAGTTTCGGAGATTGCATCATTTCCGATGTGCAGCGTTTCAAGGCGGGTAACTCTTACTGAAATATTTAGTACTGTCACAATATAATCAACCCAACCTTATCAAATATACCTTTTTGTCTATTTTGTGTGATAAAAGACTCATTCTTGCATAACAATTCAACTTCTGGCTTCCACTGAGTCAAAACAAATTGGAAAATATGTTCTCTAAAAGAAACATGTCCAAACTGTGGGAAATGGGCCTAAAAGTGATACTGCCCTAAGTAGACATTCTACTCCGTAACCCAAAGAGTAAGCTTGGCTTTACAAAAGCACATAACTTCTGTTGAACATAACTCTAATCCCAACATAATTCTAAAAAATCTGCTTGAGCACACAATACTTTCTGAATAAAATGCCCCATTTACCCGATTGGCAAGAAAAATAGTGCTCGAAACAACATGCAAAATTTTGACTGCAGCTATATAATCCACCATTATCGATAGCACCTCCCCCAACCAACCCTAACAGTTAATGTAAAAATTTTATTCCATTTTCTCAAAAACAAGATCTGGCAAACGTACAGTACTGTGATGACAAAGAGCGGAAGAAAAATTCGACCGGGTCGTGAATGGGTCGCAATCCGGACAAAATTCTGATTGCTTACCTCCCAATAACACAATACAATTTCGCCTATCGAAACAAGTGCGAGAATATTAAATATTGTATTGAATGATGTTATTTTCGTTGGTTTTTCTTTTTTCTTGATTTGCTCTTGGCATAACCCTTTGAATCGTAGAGGACGCTTTTCCAGTCTGGGAACATGATGTATCATAATTTCATTGAGTAGGGTGGATACTTAGCAAATGTGCGGGGGTACACCAATCAATATTAATTGGTCTACCCCCAGATAATGAATATGGACTCTTCCGATTGCTGTCATTGAACTGATATGGAATATACCACCAGGATTCAAAGAGTTAACCCTATTTTTGTTAGGAAATCTCTGTCAGCTGATGTATCGCGATCTGATCGCTTTTGTTAACATTGCCCAACGCAACGGCGAAAACCGACCAGCGCTATTCACAAAAATCACCATTCGATTTTAATTATTTTTTCAAAAACATAGCTTGTGACCCTTTATTGTAAACGCTAAAAAAATGAAAATATTTATTTATTCAAGAATTTGGTTTGCAAGTGTCGTCTGCTTTTTGTGTTGGGGTTAACATTGTACTATAGTGTGCAAGAACTGACACAATCATAATACAGTAGAATCATCTTAATTGAAAATCCATTTTGCCAGTGAAAATTATTCAGTTAACAGAAGTATACAATTAACAGGGATTTGAACAGTTTCCTGTGTTCTGGAGGTAAATTGAGCAATTATTCTATTATATCTTGTTTGACAGAGCTCATAGAGCTCTGTCGAACAAGATATAATAGAATAAATGCTTGTATTGGATTAGTGAGGCCAAAAAGGTTGATAAATAAGGGAAATTTGGTGCGTGTCACAGTCATTTTTTCGACATATTACAAAAATTTAGATACAATTAAACAGGAGTTTACTCTACAACCTATATGCAATTAACAGATCAAATTTGTACTGAAGGTAAGGTAAATGGTTTTGTGTGGGGAAATTATATTCAATTAACAGGGATATACAATTAAGAGATATCCAATTAAGTGGGATCCACTGTACCTGCGTCTATTTAGCGCTACTCTAATTCCAACATCTATCGTTATTAACAATTTCATCGAACTCTTTCCTTTGCTTTTTGGAGGTGAAAAATATTGAAACTTCAGTTATTCAAAAACTTTTTCTCAAGTATTGGTCCCTATCCGTGTTTGGTAAAGGGTTAACAGGACGGTCCGACTCAAAAACTGTTTTGAAATGGTTAGATCCAATAAGTGAGGTTGTGATTGGTTGAACCTCAAAGGGTGTCAAATGGTTGCAGGATGAGATCGAGAACCTTTAGTAGATCAGGTTGACATTTAAAAAGCTGTTTTATACTATTCTGTACAGTCCGGACATTGTGGATTATCAGATTCTATAGATAGATAGATAGATAGATACTTTATTAGGAGCACACATAATACATCATGCAACACAGAAAACAATGAACAAATTTACAGAAACATTATTGACGTAAATATGTATACTCCCAGGGGATGACATAGCCAGATTGGCTGTCTACCTGTCATCCCCTATAGAACCAAAAGTGCATTTGGCACACACTCAGACTGTTAGCAACCATTAATTTGGAATACTTCATACAAGTATTAGTAAATTTAACAAGACCTCTTTGCAATCGTAATCGATCGGAATCAGGTGGCTAGTGTCTACAAATTCATCCCACCTCACGCCTTGGATCATCCTGTTTTTAAACGTCGGGCCTTGAGGTGGTTATTTAGAGGAAACAAAACAGTTTTATTTACCGAAACATAAAATATATTTCAAGCTGGAGGGAGTGGATGGGAAGCGTGAGGTGCGATATGACGAGAATACCAGACTTGATTAAATGCAAGATGTAATATATAAGATATGTAGTAATTATGATCCTAAGGGTTAACTTATGGGTTACAGTCTGGGCAATACGGATTGTTACATTCTACAGTACCCGGATATGACGCGAGTATTTTATTCATTATTTCTTTTTTTAACAAGTTTCTGCTTCTTATCGCACGTAGTTCACAGTTTAGGTCGTTCCATAATTTTGGATAAGCATAATTTGGGAACCTATCTAGGGCTTTAGTTCTTGTTCGTTCAACTGTTAGTGTACTACATTGTCTATTGTTCCTAGTTGATCGATTGCTGACAAGACCGAAGAAGTTTTCGAAAGATCGAGGGAGGTTACCATTGAGAAAGTCAAAAACAAATAGGTTCGCATGGAGTTTAAATAAGTCGCTCACTTTCAATATTCTGCTTTTTAAGAACAGTGGATCCGTGTGGGCATTATAACGTTTGTTATGTATTATACGCAGAGAACGTTTTTGGAGCAACAACACCTTGTTCATTGCCTTCGAATTTCCCCAGATATGAATTCCATATACCAGGTGACTATGTATTAGTGCGTGGTACAGTGTTCGCATGACATCCGTTGGCAATATAGTCTTCACCTTATTTAGGGCAAAATTTGCATATGCAATTTTAGAACAAAGTTTATTTACGTGGTCCTTATATGTTAAGTTTTCATCAATATGTATTCCTAGAAATTTAATCGCTTTTTCAGTTTCCTCTGATCCTACAGTACTTATTTTCTCATTGTTTATAAAGATATTTGGTTTAACTGATCTTTGTCTGTTACTTTGGTTTGGGTTGAGCAAAATATATTTGGTTTTTCTGGCATTTAAGGCTAACTGGTTCGCACAACACCAATCAAAAATCTTTTCAAGTTCTTTATTTATATAACCGGCCAGTACGCAAGTGTCGGGACCTGATGAGTATGCTGTTGTATCATCAGCAAACACGAGGAGGTTTAATGAAGATGCTTCAGAAATGTCATTGATATATAACAAAAAAAGTATTGGGCCAAGAACTGATCCCTGAGGGACGCCACGTGTTATTTCAGCCATTTCAGATCTGTTGTCATTATAGCTAACATACTGTTGTCTACCGGACAAGTAGCTTTTGAACCAGTCGTTCGTTAATCCTCTTATACCATAGCTATTCAGTTTACTCAATAAGATGTCATGCTGTAATGTGTCAAAAGCCTTTGATAGGTCCAAGAAGACAGCCAGCGTGGTATCTTTGCTGATCTTATTGTTTTCCTGTCCAATGTGTTTTAGTAGATGCAGCACTGGATGGATAGTGCTATGTTTTTTCCGAAAGCCATATTGATTAGGATTCAAAATACCAAAATGGTCCAAAAAATTGATTAATCTAGTTGACATAAGTTTTTCAAGTACTTTTGAGAAAGTTGGCAGCAAGCTGATAGGTCTGTAGTTCGTGAAAGTGTGTTCATCGCCTGATTTTAAAATCGGGATTACTTTGGCAATTTTCATTTTGCTTGGGAATATTCCCTCCGCAAATGAACAATTGAAAATGTGTGTTAAGGGATCGCCTATTAGGTCTATTGTCTTTTTTAAAAGTTCCGTACTTATATCATTCCAATCTTTACTTGTTTTCAATTTGAGTGAATTAACCACATGTAGGACTTCATTAATACATGTCGGACTTATGAAGAAGTTGTTCGTAATGGGAGTTTTCATGTAGTCACGGAATGATTTTTTAGCATTTCCTATATTTTCGCATGTTCGCCGCCCTACGTTTACAAAAAAATTGTTGAATTCTTGGGCTATCTTATGTGGATCATTCATTTCCTGATTTTCTTGAACGAAGAAAGAGGGTAGTTTTGATGTCTGTTTTGTTTTTCTAATTGTTTCATTCAAAATTTTCCAGGTGTCACGAATGTTATACTTAGATTCATTCAGTATTTTCCTATAGTACATGGCTTTACTCTGTTTTTTAATTTTATTGAAAATTCTACAGTAGTTTTTGTAGTTTTGGGTATTTATATCGGTCGGGTTTTTTATTTTTTTATTATAAAATTTTGCTTTGTTATTTGATGAGATTATTAATCCCTTCGTCATCCACGGTTGCCGTTTTATCCGCCGCTTATTTAGTCTAGCTAGCTCTGGTGGGAATGCAACCTCAAATGCGTTAAGGTATGTATTCATAAATGTATCATAAGCAAAGTCGGGGCAGCTAGATCCCATGGTTGGGGAGAAATCGCATTCTGCAAGAATGGCTCTGAAATTTGCAATACTCTCAGTATTAATTTTCGCTTCAGAACGTGGGATTGTGATTTTGACCTCTTTGGAATAGTTTCAAGGTGAAAGATGCCAAAATGGTCAGAAACATCGGTTATGATTATTCCTGACAGTGTTTTGGTGATGATATTATTTGAGAAAATGTGGTCAATAATACTCGCTGAACTATTCGTAAGTCTTGTAGGTCTAGTGATGAAGGGTATGAAGCCCTGACTAAACATTAGATCTGTGTAGGTTTTTGTTTTGAGATGAGATTCCGATTTTAAAAGGTCGATATTCATGTCCCCCATTATGTAGGATTTCTTACAGCTGTGATTTAAATTATCAGTTATATAGTTTAATTTCGTAAGAAAAAGATCCAGGTCAGCTTTGGGTGGCGTGTTAGGTCTATATATTACTCCAACTATGTTTCGTGAGTTTCGTACTTTAATTTCCACAAAGAGAGATTCAAATATGTGAGGAATAAAGACTGATAAATTGTGAAGAATTTTAAACTCCGTATCTTCCCTGATGAAGAGTCCCACACCACCCCTACCGTCGTCGTTTTCGGGACGAGTGTTTTTTACTAGGGGGTGGTAGCCTTCCAATTTATAGGATGTATTAGGGGGAATTTGGAAGGTCTCAGTTAGACCTATAACATCAAACATGTTATGTTCTCCTTGAAGGTTAAAAAGCAGCTCATGCAGCGAGTCCCAATGGGCATTCAGACTTTGACAGTTAATATGAAATAGGGAAAATGATTTGTGGATGTTCTCAAATGCTGAGAGAAATTCATCGGGCCGGTAATATTTACAGTTTGTTTCAATATTATTATATGGAGAGTCATCTACATCGATTAATGTATTATTAATGGAATTTATATGGGCGGTGAAGTCGTATTCCACACTTGTCTGGATCTCGTCCAGGGTTAAGTTACCCGCCATTGTTCACAATACTGCCACCTGATTCCATTCTAACACCAGAAATGGATGGATTAATGTCCATTGAAGTCTTCATTGTACATTTTAGACGTTGACTCTCAAGACGATTATTATTTTGTGAAAAATAAATTGAAGAAATTAGCTTTATGTTTTTTACAGTCTGAGATAGTGTAGGAATGATGATATGGTAGATAACAAATAAAGAGAAGAACATGATTATAAAAAGATTAATAGCAAACATAGGAAAGAATCTGATTAAAAAGTCGAGTGATGTCGTCGAGGGGATTGGGACAGTTCTTAGCTGTAGGAACATAAAAAACACCGATCGGCGTTGAATAGAGGGTAGACTGAAAATGTGATTTAATGCAGCTTGGAGGAAACACGAATTGGAGGAAAGGAAGCTCATATCGGTTGGGTCCCTTGTCTCAGTTTGGAAGATCATTAAACTTTTCTCACACCTCATGAGAGGAAATTGATCAGAATCGATAGTTCAACTTTCTTCATCTCTTACCCTCCTTGCTCAAGGTGGACCCCATAAGCAATCACAGTATTATTAAGTGTTTTTATTTATGAAAAGAATGATAAAAGGTAGACTGGGGGGGGGGGGGGGGGGCATGGATAAAAGGTGGACTAGGAGAAAACATGGAAAAAACGTATTGCCCGTTGGTAGCAGCTGGTTTGACATAACTCATAGAAGCTTAACCTTTAACCAGCATGAAAGGCGGGCGACGTTGGCAAACAAATTACTTGGCTAACTAAGTTTATTCATTTTTTGAATGACCCCTCATCGTAGCAAGCTCAGCGAAGGAACCAGCAAGAACAAACGGACCAATTCCATCGTGCTCAATCCGATGGTGATCTATGGTCCCAGCTTTTGGACACAGCATTCTCAGTTTATCTATTGTTAGTTCTTATTACAATACATTTTACTATTAATTCTATTACTGCAACTGCTTGGATCCAATTATGGATCGCCCATGTCAGGCAGGAAGTCCACCAGGCATAGGACCATGCCCGTCGGAATCCCTGTCCGACACGGGATTTGACATAAAATCTTTGTATTTTTTTATCTTTTTTTTTTTTTTTTTTTTTTTTTTTTAATAGAAGGGAGCACAATACAGAACCCATGTCAGGCAGGAAGTCCCCCAGGCATAGTCCCAGGACCATGCCCGACGGAATTCCTGCCCGACATGGGATTTGACATAAAATCTTTCTGTTTTTTATCTTTTTGTTATAGAAGTGAGTACAATACAGAGCTGGGTTGTTGGAAAGAGAGCTACATTCAATATTTCCCCCAAATTATGGTAGATAAGGAATCCCGCGGAGCATAGCAAATGTTGTTTTGCGTGCAGAAGGGGGGGGGGGGGGGGGTGTTACTTCAACAATCACACAGTCACATCTAATAATAATAATAACAATAACAATAATAGCAATAACAATAATAATAACCATCATTATCATTATCATTATCATTATTATCATCACCATCCATGGACCAGCAACATGTTACATCACAGCAGGCTTGGGTGAGTACTTTGTACATGTATTCGAACACGAATAAGAATACTAAATTTTCAAATGCATTTGAACACGAATACAAATACATTACAATGTATTCATAAATACATCTTTGAATACTTGAATACTTTTTAAATTAGAAGTATTTATAGTAAGGCCTTTAAGTTTTTTGTTTGTTGGGTTAAAAGTCATTTTTAAATTGATGGTCCTTTAGCTGAAGCTTTAATTGTGCTTACCATGCTTTGATGGGAAACTAAAATAATTACCTGACGGGAAATCCACTCTATGGGTGTCATAGTAATTAGATTATTCTCCATAGACATCACATCACAAGATGTGTGTGGACTACCTCTAATAAATTACAGACTGGCGTTTCCTCCTGAACGTTAAATATCAACTGCAACGGCACCACATAAGAAGGACTAGTAAAATTTTAGACAATGCACTTCATGGTTAAACCTGGATGCCTGTTGGCTGAAAGTTTACCAACAGCAGTAGCATTTTCTTTTTAATATTTACGAGCTTTCACCGATAATAATTAGACATACTGAGTTGTACAAAGGTGACCGCCCGAGCGAGCGCAGCGAAGGAGCCAGCAAGAATAAACGGAGCAATTCCGCCGTGCTCGCTCCGATGATGACCCATGGTCCCCGTTTTTGGACACAGCAATCTCAATTTATTCTATTGTTTGTTGTTATTACAACAATTTCTACTGTTATTTCTGTTACTGCAACTGCTTGGATCCAGTTATAGATCGCCCATGTCGGGCAGGAAATCCACCAGGCACAGTCCAGGGACCATGCCCGACGAAATTCCTGCCCGACTTGGGAGTAAACATAAAGTATTTGTATTTGATTAATCTTCTTTTATAGAAGTGAGCGCTATACAGAGCTGGGTTGTTGGAAAGAGCTACAATCAATACATCCCCAGATTATGGTAGATATGGAATCCCGTGGAGCATAGCAAATGCTGTTTTGTGTGTGGAATGGTTGGGGAGGGGGGGGGGGCATTTGGTACTTCAACAATCATAGTCAACAAAACAACAATAATAATAACAACAACAATAATAATAACCATCATTATCATTATCATTATTATCATCACCATCACCATCCAAAGACCAGCAACATGCTACATCACAGCTGCGCGCCCTTCTTATGTGTCAACGTTTTTGTGATGCAAATTGAACTATACAAGTTGAGCGCATACATATAAACAAATAGAACTTTCACATCGAAACATAACGTAGATACACTTATTATACACGTAGAGAGGAACCTGAATCTTGTTAATTGAAAAGCAATCATGCAAGTAAAAATTGTTCAGTTAACAGGAGTATTCAGTTAACAGGAATTTGCTTACTTCCCTGTATTATTAAGATAAACTGAGCATTTAGTATTCCATGTCTTATTCCACATGACTTATGGGGTTCAGTCAAACAAGACACAAAAGAGTAACTATCTGAAATGAATGTCTTGAGGCCTAATTGGTCAATCAAGTGTATTTGGTCACATTTACTGTATTCCAACTGTGCCTCCCTTCCATCTAATCACAGCTTACAGAGCTCTGCCAAACAAGATATACTAGATTAATTACCTGTATTGGATGTATTGAGCACAAATCGGTCAATCAACACGAGGAGTTTGTGACTAGCGGGGTAATTTTTCGACGTACAAGTTTATTCAAATAAAGAAACCTGCCGAGTACAGCAACTGTTCTTTTGTGTATGAAGAATATTGAGGCGAGGAGGGGGGGGGGGGGGGGGGGGTCATTTGGTTGTTCAACAATCATAGTAGGCAAACACTCCGCTGCAGACCCCCCCCCCCCCCACCTCCACACCATATTTAGCTAAAAGTGAAGGAAAGAAAGAGGTAAGTCCAATTTAAGATATTGCAAGACTAGCTGAAGTGGAGTTGTGCTTTTCTGAAATTCAAAGAAAGGGGAGAATAATAAAAGAAAGAAAATCGCTTGAAAACGTTTTAACAATATTAGCCGTTCCTTTTTGAACCTCGAAAAAGAGAAAAAAAGAACCCCAGAATTTCTATTCGTGTGAGAGGGAATGAAGCCTTCATACGTTTTTACAGATTTCCGCTTCATATCGAAAAAGAGAAAAAAAGAACCCCAGAATTTCTATTCGTGTGAGAGGGAATGAAGCCTTCATACGTTTTTACAGATTTCCGCTTCATATCAAGGGCCGCTGCACAGAGGTGCGACACGGAAACAAAGGTGCGATGCGACAAATTCGAAGTCAAAGATATCTTCTTTCTGTATGACATTCGGCTACGTTATGAAGTTTTATCTTTGTGCAATGACTTCCATCGGACACACAGAGTCCAAAGAGCTAGGTAGAACACCAAGTCATCCCTTATAGCTCTGACACAGCGATTCACCGCGTCAAAAAACACATTTAGAAACATCACACTGTAGCCTACACACCGAATCTAGTGCCTCCCTGGCATAGCCCACAAACCTGGCACACTGCCGTTTCTACCTTCATCTCACCCCAGGCTACGCCCACATCTCATCTAGTGAGCAGCGGTCCTTAAGAGGAACGCTTTTACGGCTTATTTTGGCCACGATGCCGATAAGTACCAATTTCGAATTGTCCCGCGATAGAAATGATGAAGATACTGTTAGGAATTGAACGTTTCATCTTATTTTCTAATAATAGCAGCGTTGAAACCTTGGGTTGGCTTGGAGACAGAAAGAATAATAATAATAAAAAAAAAAAAAAAAAAAAATTAAATTAAATAAAAAATGTAATAAATTATGAAAAATTAAACAACTTATTGCTAATTGTTGAGGAGACCCAGTGTCCGTCCAAAACGACTAGCTGCAAAATAAGCATTTCGTGTGACATTATGTTTTTTATTTTGAGATATATTGTAAGATATGAGCGACCTCCTGGGAAGATTATGAATTATTAATTTTTGAGTCAATATCTTCCAATATTTCAAACTTGATCCGCTTGCCTGTGTGGAGCTTGCCCCACACAGACCCGTTTTTGTGATATGCGAACTCTATTTTTTCGTGTCTATAGAGATTATTTATTAGTTCCACATTATTTCTGGTTAAATCGTCTCGAATTTTCAGTTGACGGACTTGATTGTTTTTTGTTGTGTATTTGAGTTCCTTTCTAATCCTGAATACCCTATTTCTTGTATCATTTCGTAGGAATTTCACAATACATGGTTTAGTAGCATTGGGTACTCTCGAGGGCAAACGGTGTGCGGCTATGATGTCGTCAGGCGTGATGTGGATATTTTCCTTGTTGTTGTTGGTGTTCACAATTTCACATAAACGTTCTGCGAGATTCTCGTTTTCCCTTTCTTCCAAATCCAGGATTTTAATATTTACTTTCCTAGAATATTGTTCTGATCTGTTAATTTCCTGTTGGAGACATCTAGTTTCTTCCTTTAACTTTTCGTATCCCTTTTGCAACACTGTATTTTCTGCCTTATAATGATCAATCTCTTCCCGCATAAGTGAGTTTTCAATCAATGCAGACTCTACTTTACTCTCCAGTTGTTCTATTATATCACTGAAATGAGACGTAATAGCATCCCTTTGATTTTCCAGTTTCTCAGTCAATAGTGCGTCGATTATGTTACTGATGTCAGACTTGGTAGGAAATGTGTCAATTTTCTCAGATATCGTCTTCACCTGTTCTGATAGGTCCAGCAATGTGGAATCTCGCATAGAGTTAGAATATTCACTAGAAAAACTCTCCTCCGGACAGGTTCGCTTTTGTTGTTTTGTTTCAGGATCAACAGTTTTCGCTCTTTCTGAAGATTTACGACCAGCCTTAGCGGCTGCAGAGGCAGAGGCAGAAGCCATATTTCTCCTTGATGCTTGGCTCATTTTCAAGTTCGAGTTCACAACGTTTTCCTTTTCAAAATACCCGTCTCCAAATGGTTAAATGGTTAATTCGTTGCAAAGCAAACAAGGATAATAAGTGACAAAGTGACAAACACCTTCCAACAGTTTAATGAATCAATAAGGGTACCGTTAACCCAAGCTGACACAATTCTCACTGATTACACTTCTATGTTCCATGTTATTGAGATCAGTTCAGTTTCACGCACAATCTGTTTGTGTTACACCTTACCAGATACCTGCTGGGAATGATATGGAGATTGACAGTACACTTAAATATGACACGAAATACTGGAAAAGCAGTCAGATCACGGACAAATAAACATTTTTACCAATCTAGATTCTAGACATTTTCCTCCGAAATCGACACATCAAGCTGTCATAACACCTTCTCTGCACACGATAACGACGATCCATCACCCAATTCTTTAAAAAATTTACATATTTAATAACCGATTTTCCAGAGACTCTCTGTTTATCTGTTACCTCCCTTCTATATGAGATGAGTACTGATTAAAATACCTGTCTAACATTGTTTTTGTAAACAGTTTACGGTCATACTGTTGGACAGCATGTTCTAGGTTGTTCCAGGAACGGGGAAAAGTGTGTAAGGGGAGTTCAGCTGAAAATATTGTTCTTGGTGTTCGGGTCTGGATTTGTCCACACTGTCTGGTGTTCATACCAGAGGGATTGTGATATACATCAAAACAGTTGTTAAAACTTTTAGGTAATTTGTTGTTTGACCAGTAACACTTCATTACGATTTGATTTGCAAATTGCTTGTCGCAATATTTCCCAACATTATTTAAGGTTGTTTTTGTTGGCTGTTAGAGCTGTAATAGTCTGCCTTACAAACACGTTTGAGTCTATTAAACATTATATAGTAATTTTTGTACTGTTCCTCATTTTCGATTGTGGGGGACTTCAGTTTTTCACAAGTATTTTTTTCTTTAATAATGATGATTGGAGCAGTCCAGATGTCATCCAAGGCTTACGCTTAATAAACTTCTTCGGAATAGACAGGCGTTTTAGAGGAAATGCAGTTTCAAATGCTTTGTTAAAGTTATCTAGAAAGCAGTCATAAGCTTCAGATTGGCATGATGAAGTGAAAGTGTCCGAAACATCACACGTATTTAATAGGGCCTTAAATTTATCAACGTTCTCCTGTTTAAAGGGTCATTTAAGTATACGGCTGTCATTATATTGTTTTTTATGGAGCTCTTCAGTGTAAAATGTGGCAAAGTGATCGCTCACATCTGTAATTATGATTCTAGAAGTATAGTTACTGGTATTATTACGAAATCTATGGTCAATAAGGGTCGCCGGTTGGTTAATAATTCTTGTAGGTCTTGTGATAACAGGCATAAGGCCTTCGCAGAACATGGAATCAACAAAGGAGTTTGTTTTAGTGTGACTATTAAAACCAAGTATATCGATATTGAAGTCACCCATAAGGTAGACTGTTTTCTTTTCAGGGTTTATTTTATCCACTAATACGTATAATGTATTTAAAAACATATCAAGATCGGCTTTAGGGGAAGTGTTAGGTCTATAAATGATTCCAACAATGCATTTATGTTTCGTTGTTATTTCTACGAAAACCGATTCAAACTCATGGGGTATAAATATTGACAAGTCTTCACGTACTTTGTAAGATATGCTATCCTTTATAAATACTCCTACCCCCCCCCCCCCACCCCTACCGTCATCTTCTGGAGGTCGCGTACGAGTAATAAAGGGGTGATAACCTTCAAGCTCATATGAAATGTTTTGTCGAATATAGAAAAACCTCAGTTAGGCCAATGATATCAAATAAATTCTTATTCGGTTGCATATCACAGATTAAATCATGGAAGTGGTCCCAATTGGCGTTAAGACTGCGGCAATTCATATTGAAGACAGAAAAGGTTTTGTTATTAACTGTGGGCAAGTCTTGGATTTGTTCAGGTTTGTTATACTTACAATTAAGATCAGTCAACGAAAAGGGGGAGGAGAATGTATCATTAGTGTTATTGGTTATTGTGTCATTAAAAGTTGACACAAAGTTATAATGACTACTGTTCTCGGTCTCATCAAGGGTGATTGTATTAGCCATACTGTTGGTTTGTGAATATTGAAGGTATTACATGACTAATTAATGAGCAATGAAATAAGTATTCGTCGCACTGACGATAGAAAGAATGGCGAACTTTCAGAATACTCGATGCAACCCCTCTGCCGAGCCTTAGCAAAATATATTTACAAAACATGAAGAATTTTGGACTAATTGGATGGGGACATTTTCCTTTCAAAATATATTTCTTTCTCTAAACACAAGGATTATGGAACTGTCGTATGGGGGAGAATACGTGTTATATGGGAGGGTTGGTACACAAACATCGCCGTTCAAATTTTATTATGTTCTTAGTTCCCGTCCCCGAAACACTGACCAATGAATTGTCAAATTGGATTGTCAAATTGGAAAGAGCATACCATCAATTTAATTATTTTCTCAAGTCTCGTCTCAGAAACATTGTCTGCACCCCCCCCCCCCCCACACACATCGCAGTGAGCTCTTAGAGATCAATCCATGAGGGATCACAAGCCATGTTCCCAAGACAAAAATAAACAGTTTTAAGTGATTGAAGTGTCGTTTGCCACCTATGGTGGGCAAAGTGTTAGGGGGTTTGTAGAAACTGCCTGGTAATGCTGTTTTGCACAAAATGTCCTTTACTGCGTGATGAGTTATGGAATTAACAAAAACTACCCAATAGTACTGATTTGCACAAAATGGATTTGTCAATTTAGGGGGGAACATACTATCCACTTTCATTATACACTTTTATCATTCCCACTTCTTGTCTCAGAAACACAAGAAGTGATAAATCCCTCACAGCAACGAGTTCCTTGAGCTCATCCCAATGAGGAGTCACAAGCTGTGTTCCCGACTCAAAAATAGACAGTTTTGGGTAATTTAAAAACATATGTACAAGTGTCGTCCGCTACAAAAATAAAGTTGTTAATGATTTATAGTTAAATTGAAATGAATGTACCATTTGTCTTAATTGTGAGGGTGGGGGAGATAGTCTTGGAACCAAGAAGTAGGGGAGTATGAACTGTTGACTAGAACATGAGATATTTACCCCCAGTATTGATAATGTGTGGTGGTGGGGGGGGGGGGGTGGGGAGGGTGGGTGGGTGGTGATAGACTTGTAACCAAGAAAAAAGGGGGTATGAAGTATTGACTAGAACATGGGATATTTACATCAAGTATTGGTATTGGGTTACTAGTTGTTTTTCTTACCAAATTAATGGTAGTGTTTGTGGTAATAATAAAAATAATAATAAATATATTTCAAAGAACTTGTTATCCATGGTGGGCAAACACTCATTGTGTATAATATGTATATGAAAACAAGATAACGTTACTATTTATCGGGAGTGCTTATTCTCTCTTCCATAAATGTACAGACAATGTACGGACGTGACGATTATTAGTTATTCCTAGTTCCTTATTCGACATTCGTTATCAGCCTATTTTATCGGTTGATAACGAATATCGAACAAGGAACTGGAAATAAATAACTATTGTCACGTCGCCAGGCAAAATGCTGAAAACATTTACGATCGTCAGTCACGTATGGAGGTCAAGAATTTATCCTTCTCATTCATATCTCTAACTCTCTGTTTTATTACCAATTTCATTGAAGAAATGCTCAAGTGTGAAGTTAAATACGAAACATCGCATTTTGAAATGCCCCTCGAGATTCAACCGGGTTTGCGGCACATTTTTAAATATTCTCAAGTTCCGTTATTTCCGTTTATTTGTGCCTCCCTTTCTCAATTTCCAGACTGTGGTTAATAATTGACAATTTATTGAACAAGGAGCAAACCTTGATTTTTCTACGTCCTTCGAGTAGGGCTCATTCGTGAATTTTTTTCTCTTAACTTCTCTGTATATTCGTAATTTGTTCTTCCCGTCGACTGTCTTGTCATCAAATATTTGTCGTTTAAATTTATTTTCATAGTCGATGTTCAGTTGATTGAGGACGACATCCTCCTGTCAGAGTGATATGTGAGCATTCGGAGATTTATTGTCACAGCCAATGTGTTTTCCATATGGTTTGTTTCATCCTGCGGGACGACATCAAATGCGAACTGGAATACATAAATGATGGGACACAATGAAGACATACTTAAAATTTGCTTCAGATAAATGAGTCTACCTATGATCCCCAAACTTCTTACTAGTTCTTACAAGTTTGCCAATATCGTCTTTGTTTGGTGAGTTCGGTAACATCATCAACTGTAACTATAGAACAGCATCTTCATCAACAAAAAATGAAAACCCAAGCTCAAAAGCCACCAGTCATACTCTGCAAGGAATTCGATGCTGTTGAGGTCTGGAACCAGTCTAGACCTTGAATAGTTCTTCGCCGATGCTTAGCCCTTTACCCAACGAATCGCCCGCATCTTCCCGCGTAATATTCAAATTCAGCAGTTGAAAAATAATTTTTTTCAAAAAATTTCAACAAAACCATATCATGTAACCCCTCGTTGGAACGAGCTCGTGGAGCTCGTTCCAACGAGGGGTCACATGATACGGTTTTGTTGAAATTTTTTGAAAAATTTGAAGAACTGATATTGAAAATAATAAATTTTGATATCATCTGCATTGGATAAAGGGTTAAATTCACACATCTGGAATATTTTAGTTGGTCGTAAAAGCGAACTTATGATTCGGTGTTCCGACCAAGTAAAACGCTTCGTGCAGGCTATTGAATCTAAAACATACTATAGACATTATTTTCCCGTTTGAATCAAAACAAGAAATGTTTCTCAATGGAGACTTGATTTGAGCTAATCTATAATGACTTTACCAATATTATTAGACACGTTTGTTTACTAAATAATTGTTAACCCATCACCCAACATAACGGCCAAACTCGGCCAGCGCTATTCACAAGAATTGCCATTCAATTTCCATTGCGTTTTCATTTTTTGCTTCAAAAACATAGCTTATGACCCCGCATTGGAACGAGCTCATTGAGCTCGTTTCAATGAGGAGTCATAAGCTGCTATGTTTGTACGCAAACAATGAAAAACATAAGTTAATCATCACTTTTGTTTGCATGTGTCGTCTGCTGTTCATGTTCGGTAACGGGTTAATGAAGACTCTTCACAGTTTTATGACAAAGCCGCGCAGTTCCATAAATTGTGTTGAAATCTTGATGTTTTTTTAGACGAATTAACTACCTACTGATTGGAATATTTGTTGAATGAAGCACGAAGAATATTTGTATATCTATTTTAGTTAATGAGCATCGCATTAAATCAGTCGTAGTCTGCGCGCAAACTCAACGATAAGTGGGTAAACAAACAGTGCATAACAGCGTAGGATTTATTCCTCAGAGAATTTCTCTGCTTGTTACGACTCAACGAAAACCATCACCGCGAGCATTTGTGTCCCAGGTCGATGTTTAGAACCGCAAACTTATCTCAGGAGTTTTATTGTCAAGAACTGACAGAGACCAAAGCCACCGAACCACGATGACTCAATTTCAGAGTACATTTACGTTCATTCCAATGCATTCAAAATCTACATTTGAGACAGTGTTTGAGAAGTAAATTTTGTCATCCCAGAAAGACATCCCAGCTCACGTCTCCGCGATCATTGTACAGATAGCTTCACTGAGGCCCACCGTAAAATCCCCTTTTAAAGTGGTATTGATCTTGTACTAAGATGAATAATGAGAGAGAATAATGAACAAATTTTGGTTTCATTGGAAAAATAATTGTTTTGATGCATTAACCAATGCTACACCATAAAATCATTTGGACCCACTTTTTCCATAACTACAAAAGTAAGTCAATTCTTTGCCCGTCATAAATGTACAGTAATCGAAATTTATTTCCCGGAATGATGTGAACATTGTAATAAAATTCTGACAATGAGAAAGTCATATTTCTCTGCCACAGATTTTATGGTCCTCTGCGGGAAGACATATTATTGGGAATTGTACAATTACTTGTTCATTTGTAATGAAAATTACCGAAACAATCACAAACGACAATATAAAAATGCTATAAGTGCGGAGCTATAATAAAGGCAAGCTGAACAGTTATATCGCTGAATTAGATTCAAAGCGCACAAATTTCTCTCTCTCTCTCTCTCACTCACACTTCTCTCTCTCTCTCTATCTCTCTCTCGCTCTGTGTTTTGTGGTCAGTTTTAATGTTAACCCATTACCCAAGGCTCCGGCCGCTTTTCAGCCCAACCTCACCCGTAGGAAGCAGAAGCATGCACTCTAAAATCAAATACAAACCAACTGGGTTGATTGAATATGCACCTAGTTGGGTTCATAATTACTTAGCCAAGCTGATTTGGGTTGATTGTTAACCCAACTGAATTTACAGTGTATTGGGAGGATGGATTGGTTTTGAACTTTCGAAGTACCAAGATGAGGTGTGTTCAACAGTTTATTTGTATATTTTCTCTTTACCCAACGTGTCTGGGAGACGACACTTGCAGAAAAGGTATTATTAGCATGCGAGTAGTCTATGAACCGTTGTTGGGACGAGCTCTTCGGGTGCGTTCCAGTGGATGTAGGACGTTCACCATATATAGGATTGTAACTATGGGAAAGACACAGCTTCTCTTGAGTTCCAATGTGTTCTAGGTGCATACTGGCACATAGAACACATTGGAACTTAGGAGACGACAGATTGTCGCCTTTATCAAAGAGATATTCCATCCATTGACAGATCAAAGAATAAAGAATGTTCCTTTTGTTTTTACTTATTCCTTATATGATATATGAAACTATTGCAAAAATCTTTTGATGTGGGACGTCATATTCCGTCGAGTTGACTAGATCAGATCGGTCAGATAACATAAGACGCTGTTGGCGTCGTGTTTGATTGGTCGATCTGGGCACGACAACCAAGTAAATAATACATCTGAGACTGACTGCTCTTGTAAAATATTGCTTATTGTACACTCTAAAATCATATGGGTTAAAAATTAACCCAGATCGACTGGGTGTAGTGAATATAAACCCACCTGGGTTCATATTCACTCAACCCAGTTGATGTGGGTTAATTTGTAACCCGACTAATTTTAGAGTGCATGGCAATGTTTTGTTTTATTTTAAATTGAATACGATCTCTGAAATGTAAATAAAACAGAAAATATATTAACCCCTTGAACCCTAACGAACGCTTTTCGGGCAGGAACATGATATATCATAACATCATTAATAGGATTGCTGTTCAGTAAATGTGTTGGGTAGACCAATCCATATTTTCAACGTGCAGCCTCGGAAAATATCGATTGGTCTACCCCAAATAACGAATATGGACTCTTCTAATTGCTGCCATTGAACTGGCATGGAAGATATTATTAGAGTTCGAACGGTTAACCACTTGACACATTATAGCTCCTGAAATTGGGGTCGCAGTGGCTCAATGGTTACGGCATTGGACTTCAAACCGAATATGCACGGTAGCTGCGGTGTGTCCATGGGCAAGGCACTTCGTCCCGATTGCCCACGTGGGGGTATGGTGACAGTGTGTACTTAGACGTACTGCACGTCGATGGTACAATTGTCTTCAACCAATGCTTATCTATTTGCGCGGAGTTAGTACGTTGGGGAATCTGACAATTACTCGCCGTTACTCTCCAGCCATAAAACTGTCCGACACGAGGTAGCCCTGACTGTGGAAAGTGTGGTTAAACCCCAGTAAATAAATAAATAACTCCTGTAATTGGAAATATCAATTTCAAAGCAGTGTTCGCGCTGTCGGCTGCCATTTTCTCCAATTGCACTGAAAGATTTACTTTGGAACTCAAAGTTTCTAATTGGTTAAACTTTTGGCACCAAAAATATCCTTGCACCTTGACATAATGCCACTGCAGAAGTGAATGGCACGATCTAAAATAATATTATATCACTTGCCCTAAAAGAAGTTGACAAATTAAGAAAGAGACCATAACCGATTTTCACAAAAAACAATTAATTCTTTACCTAACATGAAAAGCAGACGACACTTGCAAAAAAATTCTTGAATAACTATTTTTTTTTTTCATTTTTTGTCTCAAAAACATAGGTTATGACCCCTCGTCGGAACGAGCTCGACGAGCTCGTTCCAACGAGGGGTCATAACCTATGCTTGGGAGACAAAAAATGAAAAAATAATGAAACTTAATCGGAGACTTTTGAGAATAGCGCTGGCCGGTTTTGGTCGTTACGCTGGGTAAAGGGTTATTTATTTATTTATTTATTTATTTATTTATTTATTTATTTATTTATTTATTTATTTACTGGTGTTTAAGGTCATATACTTATGCACGATGGCTAATCATGACCGTGGGTAAAGGGTTAATTCTAGTAATTGCATCAATATGGGCGAACAGGTTGGTCACCTAACGTTAAGACCGCAAAAGGCCAGTGCTATTTATAAATTCGGTATTCAAATTTTATTATTTTTTTCAATTTTTGCCACGAAAATAACGACCTTTGTTCCAACTAAGAGTCCTAAGCTTTGTTTGGGGCAAAAAAAAAGAACCAGTTTGAGCTATTATGTTCGGTATGAGTATAGGTTTAGGATGTCAGCTGTCTTTGTTTTGGCATACAAATATCCAGACTGGGTAAAAATTTGTCACTGAACTGTTCCTGGCCAGCGCGAACAACGTCTCGTAGATACATGTTACACTACGATTGATGCGTGTATTCAACGTAACCCGATACTATACAGACATTGAGAGATGTGTGATATGTACACCACGCATGGGATCCGTCCTACGTGTAAGAACGTCATGTAAGAACACATATGACCCGATGATAAAGAAAGTTGAAGTGGAGGTACTTGATAAAATTTCAAAAACACCCCGACGATTTGTGCATTTTCAGAATGGCCGCAACTCGAATTGATCATCTCGACAATTTTGTATCGAACCGAATTTCGAAGTTTCGCAGGACCATGTGCTTGGATTTTATCTTCAAAGTTGAATGTAGTTGGACATCGCGTTTCTTTGTATATGCCAAGTGAATTTGTACAAATTGATTAGTGAAGTATCGATATGATGAATTCGCGTAATTAATCTTTTTTCTTACATTTGCACAAAATGGAACTTCCATAAATCTTCATCGTCGTTTAAAAGCCAGTATATCAGTCAGAAAGCTCTCTTAAGATGGCGTCTGACTAATTGAGCCTTATCGTGTTCATGCCGTATTTCCGTTTTATTACCGGGTTTACGTATATGTCAACACACAATGATGAACGAAAATCGATTACAGCTGAGCGGGGTCCTTTACTTTAATTAGACAAGCACAAAGGATAGGAATAAAAGAGTCTTCAAACTTTACCGGAAATTTCTCGAAATCATTTGTGCAAGAGAATGGATTGTTTGTTGGCGATGTGGCGTTGACTGGCGTCCATTAAGAAACCCTTTCCCCGTTGTTCTTCAATGGCAATCCTTTTGAAAGAACTTTCGCTCACAGTTATTTAGAAAGGCAGTTTTAGTTGACTAATGAGGGGAAAATAATCACAGCCCTTTATTTGTTTTGACTGTATTGTGAGTTAATGTGATAGGAGGGTGAAATGTGCCGTGCTGATAAACTGAGCAACCATCCAGGTAAGACTTTTACTTCTGTTTACGTCATGAATAATTTTATTCACATTTGCGGGGGCCACTGAATCATTTTTACTTTAAACTCACACACTTTTATCCAAAGACATTTTTATAATATTAGTTATCCTTGTGTTTTCCAGGGTGTATGGGAATTTATACCGGTTTGGGAACTCATACATGAGTTCCCAAACCGGTGTAAATTCCCATACACCCCGGAAAACACAAGGATAACGGATTTATTTCCAAGAATTTTGGTGTACTTAATACTTTAACCTACATTGTGGGCAAAACTGACAGAAAATTTGTACTTTGCAAGTTTCTTAAATAAAACCAGACAAATATGGATGTCATTGGAACTGGCTCAATGAGCCAGTTCCAATGACATCCATATCTGTAACATTTTATTGCACATAAATATTAAATTTCCTGTATTTTTATTTTTGTTCTATAACTGAGCAGAAGGTATGAATTAATAATTAAAAATGGGTACTTTTTTAGGCATGTTGCTTGCTCTTGTATATTCTTGTTTTTACACCGTGGTTAAACACGATGTAAAAAAGCCACTGTGGATTGCAAGTTACACCTTACCTCTCATCCAATCAAAATGCTGTATTTTATTTCATTTGGAAATAAGACTACATACTGAGTATTATAATCTGAGAGCTTGCAAATGTGTCGGAAAACAGAAAGTCTTGTACAATATTATCTAAAATATTAAACAAATGATTGTATTTTGGACACTGAATTCCACATTTGGCTAGTTCTGACGATTTCTTCTATATAGTTTTCGAGCTGGAAAATGGTTGAATCAGAGTAAATAGACCGAATAATAACTGAACGATGTTGTGCACACCAAAAGATTTGTACATTTCACTTATTCTGAAGATATGATATGTTCACCGGTGACCATAGGACCTTCCCCGACCCCCACCCTCTCTCCACTTCTTTTTTAACATCTTCGATCACACTTGTAAAGAAAATGGCACTCCTGTGTATCAATTTTACCATTGTACTTCCACGTTGCCGAACCATGTCATTTGATGTAATAAAAATGCTGAGAGAAAATACCCTGGTATTTCTCTCTGCGTTTTGTTACATCAAGTGACCAATGGCGCCCGTGTTACTTCCAACATAAAAAACACGGAGGAACAAAAAAGGGAATGAAAACAATGGACCCTGGACTAGTATAAACGGGATATCGTGAAGACCCAGTATCCGAGAAGAAATCATGGGTAGACAGAATCTTAGACAGGTGAAAAAAAGGTGATCACTCTGAATGAAATTACGGAGAAACTAATGTTTGTTGTTGTTGTTGTTGTTTTTTAAAGAAAATCTCCAATTTGCCATCGGAGGAAATGACACAAACGTCCGTAGTTTGACACCAATAGCTAGAGAAAAAAACGTCATTGGGAAGCCTGTTAAAATCCACTAATAGACGCGTCCGCAACTTCGCCAAGAAACGACAAATCAAGGAGTGAACGGAGATGCCGAGGTAAATCATTCTAAAAATACCGACATCGATACCGAAACCGAACTTGAAATTTCAATACCACTCAGCTCTACTTTCCGATGTATGTGTTTTGCGAATGTGACCTACCTCGGTGTACTGTCTAAAGAGTCCTTGGTTAAAATTCACTCAACCATGACCACGTGCGACTCTGCATGCTTTCACAGATTTTTCTACAAAGCGTGCATACGGGGCACTCCCATGTGCTATGGGCTTGAAAACCATACCAAATTGAGGTTTTGGGCAGTACACATCGATTGCACATCATTTGCACATCATTTCCTTTCAACTCGACTGAAAAGCAAAATGCCGCGAATGTCCGGTACGGCTATTGCTCTAATTATGCAGGGCCAATCACAACGTCTCGTCTCTCAGCAATTTGGGGTTCATGATTCAACGATAGGTCGTTTAGTTGGGCGTCTCAGAGCCACAGGAACATTAGCTGGCCGTCGCAGGAGCGGACGTCCGCGCGTTACGTCGCCACGTCAAGATAGAGGCATACGTCTCTCACACCCCCGTAACCGATTTCCGACGGTGACGGAAACAGGGAGTCGTCAGGTTGTAGGCGCTCATGGTCGCCGAGTGTGCCCAAGAACAGTTAGGAATCGGTTTCGGGAGTTCAATTTAAGGCCATGACGTCCCTACGTTGGTCCGCAAGTTACGCCCATGCGACGTCAATGTCGATTGCAATGGCTGCGGGTACATGCACCAAATCGGTTTCACTTGACCCACTGAAGAAGTGTGTGTTATTCATTGACGAGTCTAGGCTCACGCTTTATAGGTCACATGGACGACAACGTTGCTATTGACGTCGAGGTGAGCGATATTCTGGCGCTTGCTTTAAGGAAAACGACAGATTCGGGGGAGGTTGTGTTATGGGTTTCGGGGACGAGGTACCATGGCGTGAAAACACCTCTCGTGGTCATCAGGGACGAATCTTACAGCCGTAAGATATCGGGATCGGGTTGTCTTCATACATTACGTCCTTCCACTTATCCGTGCGCGTAACCTTGCGTTGTAGCAGGATAATGCGAGGCCGCAGGTTTCCCTGGTTTGTCGTGACGTCCTCAACCAAAACAAAGTTCCAGTTCTCGATTGGCCACCCTACAGTCCAGATTTCTCCCCGATCGAGCATTTGTGGGACGAGCTGGACAGGAGGGTCAGGAAGCGCGTCATCGTCGCTCAGCTCACGCAGGCCTTTCTTCAGGAGAGGAATAACATCCCACAAAGGACCATAAACAACTTGCTGGGGTCAATGGTAAAGGAGAGTTAGAGCAGCGATTGAAGCCCGTGGTGGGCACACCCGCTATTGATTTTGATCAAGAAATGGCATAGGGTACCCACGTTTGAACGTCATCCATGCAAACGTCGTCTGGGTTAAGACAACAAAACTCATCAAAATTTAATCAGCAATAAAGAAATAACATCAAAATCAAAACAATGAAATAACTATCCAAAACACATTTGAAACATTTACCACAGAAAAAAAATTGCGTTTCTTTTTCCCGCTAGTATATTTTGCGATTGTTTTATGGAGTGTATTTGTTCAGTCTCTGATAACTATGAGTCGATTAAATAATGAGTTTCAGTTATTTACAAAATACACGTGAAAAATGGATTGATTTCGGCAAAAAAAATCATGTCTTGTACTTGGATCAGTGGAAAAATAAAACAGTTAGGTCGAGCAGAGAACAACTTGTTGAGCTAACCCTAACAAACTTCCTGCTTCTTTCTCTGAATCTATGTGATTGCATGATTTGTGGTGTTTTTTTATATCGAAGGTTGTTTCATAATTATATTTTATTTATTTACAAATAAAAACGGATGAACAGTTGACGTACCATGTTCATGGGTCGTAGTACGTGTGGACTTTGTATTGTTCAGTGAACGCAACAACGAATATAATAAATTCATTGGACAGTCAGCGCAACCACGAATGTAATAAACTGATTGGGCAGTCAGCGCAACCACGAATGTAATAAACTTATTGGACAGTCAACGCAAGCACGAATGTAATAAACTTATTGGACAGTCAACGCAAGCACGAATGTAATAAAGTTATTGGACAGTCAACGCAACCACGAATGTAATAAACTTATTGTACAGTCAACGCAACCACGAATATAATAAACTTACTCCACTGAGAGTTGTGTACTCCAGTCAATCCATGAATGCAACTAGAGATTTGAAATTTGTTGGACAAATTACGGGCTTTCCCAACATTTTAATGTGAAAAGGCAGACTACATATAGCAAAGCAAAGTGTTTGAAATCAACCCTTTTCAAAATGATAGAAAAAAGCGTCCAAAGTTGGCTAATTTGGGCATTTTCAAACCGTACTCTTATTCTCACACTCACTGCCTGTGCTTGGGAGTTAAATCTGAGATTAAAACGTAAACAGTAACTTTCTTCTGCAATCATTGTTGTATCTATTAATACCAAGATAATTGTGACAACAACGTTGCAATTAGAGCAAATGAGTACAGAAATTTGAAAAATTCATTAAAAATCTTTTTTTTTGGACAGTGCTATTCTTTAAATGGCCATCGTATATGTTGGGTTTGAGAAAGCCTAATTATTTGTCACTCATTTTCTTGTCACAAAGTTGTTTCATCAAACTAGACATTTCAATAGGAATTTTAATATTTGTTTGTGTGAGTTTCACGTTACACCCAACAATCAGCTTAGTATTGACTTAAATAGTATCTTTAACAAATAACTATTAAGTATTACATTTTTGGATGGATTGACGGGAGTGGAGAACACAAAGCCTTGTTTAATAAGTTTATTGCATTCGTGGTCACCAATACAGCGTAGAATGTAATAAGTTTATGAAATTCGTGGTTGCCTTGACTGTCCAATAAGATTATTACATTCGTGGTTGCGTTGACTGTCCAATAAGTTTATTACATTCGTCATTGCGATGCCTGTCCAACACAACGTCGAATGTAATAAGTTTATTACATTCGTGGTCGTATTACATTCGTTGTTGTAACAGACGCGGTGATGCTGTACATCGTTAACTTCTTTCGAAAATTTTGTAGCTGTGATCCCTACTTTAAAACGGATTGTCCCCATGAGTATCAACTGGGAAGTTGGAAAATATTGCTATCCACTCTACACGAGATTCGAAACAAACTGACAGTTAAAAAGAAATTATATTATGACTATATGTTTTATTCTCATTACATCACATAGTTTTTTAATATCAGTGGTTTCAGACATAGGATATTTTTACAAATCGAACCATTGATCCACACTTTGCTGAAAAAAATCTGTAATTAAACTCAAGCTCTTTCACCTCTTTCAAAAGATAACTATCTGACCTTTTAATGGGTCGTGGCTTCTTTTTAGACGAATATCTCCTTCCTTAATTTTGTGTTTAATCCGTTACCCAACGAATCGCCGCATCCGCCCACGTAATATGCAAATTCAGTACTTGAAAAAATATTGTTTTTCAAAAAATTTCAACAAAACCATACTATGTGACCCCTCGTTGGAACGAGCTCGTCGAGCTCGTTCCAACGAGGGGTCACATGAAATGGTTTTCTTGAAATCTTTTGAAAAAATTGAAAAAAAATGGTATTTCAAAAAATAAATTTTGATATCGTCTGCGTTGGGTAAAGGGTTAATGCCAAATTTGCGGCCATATATGATAAACGATCAAGAACCAATTTGCGAAACTTGATCATCAACGTTCTTTTCGGAGCTCACTTGAGTTCGTTTAATTGTTTCGACTTAAACTCACCCGTTTCGTGAAGTTTGACACGAAACGGAGTCTGGGTCTGAAGCTACTGACTGTTGCTCTCGCAGCCCAAGATGCCTGTTAGTTGTAAATAAGTGGATAATTTCATTTCTTCTGATTAAAATTTTCGTTATCGAACAAAGAGGGATTAACAAGTGCGCTCTTCATTGAAGTCAGAACAACAGAAAATAAAACATGTAACAATCATTATTCCCATTAAATGTTTCATCATAAACACAGAACGACACACGGAGTGTCAGCGCGGAAGGATAAAACGAGAGGCCACAAGCCTCGAGTTTTATCCTTCCGCGATGGCACAAGTGCCATATCGATTGACCCATTCACAGACGCGTATCCTTCTGTGTTTATTACACGCCTTCACGTCTATAAAAACAATTATAAGAAGAACACTCAACAATTCGTTTGACAACAGTTACTATCAACAAAAAGAACAGATTTTATCGCCAACCAACCCATGTTACTATTTAGTTCCCTGAGTTCCAATGTGTTCCATGTGCCTACTGACACATAGAACACATTAGAACTCATGGGGTGATTTTCAGCTATCGTTTACGATTCAAATTGTAATTGCGGTGTACGATTTGTGGAAAAGTTCAGTGAAATTTCGCTTCTTTATAAAACATAGTCCGTCAAAGATGTCCGTTTCGCACAAATGTGCGGAACAGTTTTGTATTTTCCCCATGGTTTAGTGTTGCTGCAGATTTCATAGAACAGGCGTGTAATAAAAATATATATTGCATACAGTGTGGCATAATGGTGACTATTTACTCTACAACACGGCCACTGACGCCCAAACTCTATAAAAAACGCTTTTTAACTTTAAAATATTGAATTGCTAAATCTGCCTTCCTCCGTGCATAAAACAGTTTTCGTGTTTAATTTTCTCCATTCTTTGTTCTCACCATATTTAATGACGTTCCCCTTCAAACGTGTTCTTCAAACTTTTTTCCACAACTTTTGTGATGAAATGTTTTTTCCTTTGAAAGAGAACGACCATAAACGATAAGCGTTATTCGCAAAATCTCATTCAAATTTTATTATTTTTCCATTTTCTTCAAAAACATAGCTTAGACCTCCCCCAACACATGCCATTGGAACGAGATATTCTTTTAAGGAAAATGTATTTTTTGTTTAGTTGTTCAGTAATTTCTTTGCAGGTGTCGTCTGCTATTCTTGTTACCCTTTGAACCCTTGTGGTATCTTCCATGTCAATGTAATGCATATTCATTGATTGGTCTATCCCCAAATTCGGGGCTGTACGTTGAAAATATTGACTGGTCCACCCACACATTCATTTAGCAGCCATCCTACGTGATGAAATTATGACGTACTATGTTCCTGGACCGGAAAATCGATCTTTTGGTTTCGCAGGATTAAGTAAAGGACAAGGTACACATTCTGTTATCGTGTGTGTTTATGATAGGACGATTCTGATAATCTAATGCTCCCGATTTTGTTCAGAGAGTAGGGGGAAATTGTTTACAAAAGTTACAATATGCTAAAAGTGAAATTAGTACACCGAGAGCGTCTCTCAATATCGTACAGGAAGGGGAAAATATATCTATAGAAAATCGAGCTTAAATATCTTCCTTAAACATAGAAATAACGATACTCGCTTTCTTTGATACTCTCTTTTTGTCTTACAATCAACATGTATTCTGTCTGTATTAACTCCGCAACTGTCGTGTATCCGATCCCTTGATATGGATGTTTGTATCAGGGGGTCGGATACAAGCACGTTCCTTTCGCGTGAGTTCCATTTTTTTTTTCTTTTTGTTCATCCGCACGAATAAAAAGTTCGTTATATATTCGTCTACATTCTTGACTTATCCAAATATATTGTAAGATAAAATGATTATTACCATTATGTGGATGTACAAAATATGTATCCGTGTCTTGCTCCAGGTTCTAAGGGTAGATCACGACTCGTCTTCGACTCGTCGTGATCTGCCTTTAGAACCCGGAGCTCGACTCGGATACATATTTTGTACATCCACATAATAGTAATAATCTCTATTTTGCATCATACACAAAACTCCACTTTCGCGAGACTACCTTCTTCAAAGGCGGACCTATTTTGTTCTCTGGACTAGCCAATGTATATGTTTTTAGTGAATGTGACGACCAACTAGTGTTTGACAACATTACCTGTAAAAGTGTAACACCGATGAATGATAAAATCAAATATTTTTGTGATTGTTTTATGAAGCGTTCAGTTTCTGATAAGAGTTCGATTAAATAATGTGTTTTCTTCGAAGCACATGCGTGGCTTCAGTCATCTTTAAAATACACGTGAAAAAAATGTATTGCTTTCGGCAAAAATATATATCTTGTACTTGGGCCAGTGAAAAAATAAAATCACTAGGGCGAGCAGAGAACAACTTGATCAGCCATCCCTAACGAACTTCCCGTTGTTGTCAGCAGCTTTTTGATTGCTTGATTTGTGATGGTTTTTTTTCAGATCGAAGATTGTTTTACAATTATTTTTTATGCATACCGCTATTTTACTTATTTTCAAACAAAAAGAATGGAGGGTTACTAGAGTAAAACCACCCAGTTGTCTATAGGCTATCAGCATTTTTTTCATTTCAAATGATCCTTTTACCGGAAACGTATGGCAAAGACAAAGCATTCTGTCATTTGTCAACCACAAATAAAATTTTGTCTACCTTCAAGTTGTCAATAAAATGTTTAAACAGGGATATCTTATAAATAATTTCCATCATCGCTCTGTTTGATGAAGTAACGTGCTAGAAAATTCTGTTGGACCGTTTAGTCCATGTTTGCACTTAGGAAAAACCAATGGTACCGTAAGATAGAACACTTTAATGGATTTTATACAGGTCTGCCTATCCGAAGTTCTGTGAAAGAAGGTTGAAGAAATAAAAAAGGGTTATTATACAGACGTATTATACAATGTTCTAATAAGAGTAAAATCCTAGCCCTCTGATTGGATGAGAGCTGGCGTGGTTTCTTTTATGTTTACGGCTCCGGAAGCAAATGTTACCGTCTGATGTCACCACACGAAATATTTGAAATGACGTCGCCCTTTTCGTAATTGCTTTATCAACGGAGTGACTAGCAAACCGCTTCACTTTTCTGGAGATTTCTCATGTGCAGCAGACGGAGTTACGGATGGAGCGATATTTAAATTACAAACCGATTTACAATTTGAACTGAGATGGAATGAGTTTATCTAGTTTATTGATTATTTATCCAGTGCCGTCGTGGGGTACACGAGAGGTTTATTTACTAAACCTGTGATCGTTAAAATTTGCCTTGAACAAGGCAACTTTTTAACGATCACAAGTTTAGTAAATAAGCCTCTCGTGTTTCACGATGTAGGTTTTGGGCCATGGGTAGTGTCTTATTGGAACATATAGGTTATTGTGATGAGTTGACGGTAACATGGTCTGAGGTTTGCGGCTCGGAGCTTATGTTCAACCGAGATGCGACGCGAACATAAACTCCGAGCCGCAAACCTCAGACCATGTTACCGTCAATTCATCACAATAACTTATAATACATTTGTAACAGATCGAGACAGAAATGCGGGAGCCGAAGCTCGAACCGTCGACTTCCAGCACACAAAGCGACTGATTTACTTCGAGACGAAGTCATCCGAACGAACCAGGCTCGTCGGAAAATGGCTCTTATCCATCGACCGTTACACTACTCTTACGCTCTTTTTGCAATTCAACCCCGGTGAATCGCACCCCAGATTCCACGTCAGAGAGATCGAAACCTCCACCGTGCTTCACCACTGCACACACAATGCCACAAACTGATGAGGGTTAGACAACGCCATCAATGTAACAGAAAATGCGAGAGCCGTGGCTCAAACAGTCCACCTCTAGCACACAAAGCGATCGATTACCACGAGACTTTAAGATATTCGGACAAACTAGGCTGGTTGGTAAATCGCACTTATACCTCGACCTTTACACATTGAATACTGCACTGGACATGGGTTGTGTAAACTCGTATTGCACGAGCAGTAATGCATGTCCAAAACGACTTTTCACAAACCATTGACACGTATGGTACACACTGACTTTCAGTGGCGCTGTGAACTAAGACGCACTGCACGTCCATGGTACACTTGTCTTCAACCAATGCTAATCTATTTGCGCGGAGCTAGTACGTTGGGGAGTCTGACAGTTGCTCGCCGTTGCTCTTCACCCGTAAAACTGTCCGACACGAGGTAGCCCTGGCTGTGGAAAGTATGGTCAAACCCCAATAAATACATAAATAACTCCTGAAATTGAAAATATCATTTTTAAAGCAGTGTTCACGCTGTCGGCTGCCATTTTCTCCAATTGCACTGAAAGATTTACTTTGGAACTTAAAGTCTCTAATTGGTTAAACTTTTGGCACCAAAAATATCATTGCACCTTGACATAATGCCACTGCAGAAGTGAATAGCACGATCTGAAGTAATATTATATCACTTGCCCTAAAAGAAGTTGACGAACTAAGGAAGAGACAATACCCGATTTTCACAAAAAACAACAATTAACCCTCTACCTAACATGAAAAAAAAACGACACTTGCAAAAAAAATTCTTGAATAACTATTTTTTTCATTTTTTGTCTAAAAAACAAAGGTTATGACCCCTTGTTGGAACGATCTTGACGAGCTCATTCCAACGAGGTGTCATAACCTATGCTTTTGAGACAAAAAATGAAAAAATAATGAAAATTAATTGGCGATTTTTGAGAATAGCGCTGATTGGTTTTGGCCGATACGTTGGGTAAAGGGTTAATTCCAGTAATTGCATCCATATGGACGAACAGGTTGGCCATATTCGGACAAACTAGGCTGGTTGGTAAATCGCACTTTTCCCCCGACCTCTACACACTGAATACTGCACTGGACATGGGTTGTGTAAACTCGTATTGCACGAGTAGTAATGCATGTCCAAAATGACTTTTCACAAACCATGGACCCGTACGGTACTCACTGGTAAACATTCACAAACATGTAAAACTTATTTTGACGGCGCAGCAATTTTTACCCCGAGGGCATCCTAGTCAGTACATGATCAAGCTGTAAATATTAATCTTACCCTTGGTTTCTTACATGATGTGACGTTGTCGCCCCATGTGTTCGTGGACTCAGTGTTTGGTTAGTCAATAACACCGTTCGTACAAGATGAAGAGTTAAGGGATTTGGATTATTTAGAGCCACCCCATCCAATTTCACAATTGTTTTAAATAATCTGTTTTAACATCCACAAGAATATGGAAGAAAACGGTGTAATATGACTTCCAGTCAGAGAATCTGAGGTATGTTGAGATACAAATATAAAGTTGTGGTTGTAATCGTTTCGTTTTGTTTTATTTTTTTTACACATTCTATCTTTTCGGATCATAATATCTTTCCTCTAACAAACCTGGTTGGCTGGTATTTTTCTTAAGTTTCTGTTTGTTGTCGTTTCGGTTTGTTTTTATACGCATCCTCTCTTTTCGGGTCATAATTTCTTTTCTCTAACAAAACCTGTTCGCGGGAATATTTCGTAACTGACAATTCATCGATGTGTGCTCTTAACCCTTTACCCAACGAATCGACCGCATCCGCCCGCGTAATATGCAAATTCAGCAGTTGAAAAAATATTATTTCTCAAAACAATTTCAACAAAACCATATCATGTGACCCCTCGTTGGAACGAGCTCGTCGAGCTCGTTCCAACGAGGGGTCACATGATATGGTTTTGTTGAATTTTTTTGAAAAATGTTAAAAAATTATATTTAAAATAATAAATTTTGATATCGTCTGCGTTGGATAAAAGTTTAAACTGTTTATGACAAGTTCAGAATACACCAAAGGTTCACAATTCGTGCTTGTACGCGGAACATATTTTCAATTCGTCCTGTATGTTCCGGCTCTGGGGTGAGATGAGAAGCACGTGGATTTGGCCTTGGAGCTATCTATATTTGCAACAAAATGAAACAAACCAAACATCATGAACACTAACCTTATTTTTATTCTTCGTATTGCGAATTGGCCATTTGAAAACAAAACAAAACTTACTGAGGAAGTACAAAAAACTTACGAATGAATTGATTTTAACGTCCCTAACCGAGGGTGCGGTGGCTCAGTGCTTAGAGTATCGGACGACTTCAAACCGAGAGATCCGCGGTTCGATCCTGACTGGGAGTAATTGCGTTGTATTTTTTAGCAAGGCGCTTAATCCCGATTGCGCGCACGGGGGTACGATGGCGCTATATACTAAGGTGTACTGCACGTCGATGGTACACTTGTCTTCGACCAATGCTAACGCTGCATGTGTCGAGTTAGTACGTTGGGGAGAGGTGGTACAGATTAGTCGGTTAATCGTGTTAAAAGTAACACAAAGACAAGAGATAATTACTTATCATATCCAGCAATATGACGTGAATATGCAATTCTAATCTGACCTCCTAATTTGCGTTATTTCTAAAATCTTTCTCACGAGTTTTTCTTGCGGTTTTCTTTTTTTGTTTTACAGTGTATCAGTCTGAGTGCTGGAAAAATTTCCCATATACATTTTTTGTTTAATATTGGAATTCTTTAAATCAGTCTTGGAAATGTTGATCGATTGAAAGTCCAGCTGCACAAGTTGCTTCTAATCTGGCATACCAGGCATTTATCCCTTACGTTGTTTGACCACACGGGGAAGAAGGAAAGCAGGAGAATGTTCTTTCAACAACGATTTTTCTCTATGTTGGGCACTAAATTGTGAACTATTCAAAACATCTTTCAATACCTCTTTTTTACAAATGTATGTTGCCTTTGTACATTTATTCGTAAACAATACTCCGAGCTTGGTCGTTGATCTTTCATCACCGACATGCGCAAAGGTTCAGATACATTCAACTTTTGACAACTTTTTAACGCCCTTGATGTAATACAGCAGGTACCCTGGCACTGGTCCGGACAATAGTGCGTTCAGGCTCAGAAGCAAAAATGTTGATCTCGTTCCTTATGCTTTCTCTCGGGGATGTTATATAATTGTCGGATCACACATCTAACCTGTGGTCTGTTATTAGCAATCATTGTCCCTGTATTCGGTGTTTATGTATGTATACACCTGGAACTTAATTAAACATCCCCTGTTTTTTTCGCAGTGGTGTTAATAGAAACTGTCATTCCTTTTATGCTATCTTTCAGATGGCCAAAAGTGAGTGTTTGCCGAAAGAATGGTCTATTGACAAATGAAAGACAACACAATGATGAAAATATGCAGTATTTTAATGGCGCTAATTACACATATCTGTCACTAATTATTTTGATGGAAAAATGTTCTCTCGACATCTATGGTGCTGAAACGGTCCATGATGAAACAATGCCGGTAATTACTGACAAAAAATGTAACTTCAGTAGCAGTGTCTGGCGTCAGTAATATCCACCACGTGCTCGGATGACAGTCTGAACCCTCCTCCTAATGCTTCCAGTGAGCCTTCTCATACGGTCTAGAGGTAACTGCTGCCACTCCTCAAGCAATGCAGCTTTCAAAATCGGCCAAATTCTGTACATGCGGATCCCTTGTTTGTGCACAACGTCCAAGAAAGTCAGATGTGTTCTAAGGGATTCAATCGGGGCTCATTGCAGACCAAGGTAGTGTTGTAATAGTGTTGTTCTGAAGGAATGCTCTTACAGCATGGGAACGAAGTGGCCTTGAATTGTAGTCCATGAACACAAGGCGAGTAGCCAGCGGGTGGCTGTCAAAATGAGGCACGACAATCGGACTGAGAATGTCCCGGATGTGCTGATGCCCATTGAGATTCCCACGTACAGTCACCATATCAAGTTTACAGTCATGAGAGAAGCGTCCCCAGATCATTACTCATCCTCCACCATAAGAAACAGTAGGTCAGATGTTCCTGGGCACGTAAGCAGTATTTGTATGCCTCCACACTCTTATGCAACCATCTGTGACGTGAAGCAGGAACCTACTCTGACCAATGGACTCTACTCCACGACCTGAGATTCCAAAGTTGTCGTGCCATACTGTGATACACCACTCAAAACGTCGTCTTTCATGCTGATCGGACAGAGCTGGACTCTTGATAACCCTTTTTCACTTCAAACCCAGTGCTTTGAGATGGTTTCGGACAGTTCTGTTGCACAAACGCCTGTTGGCGAGCCAAAGGCGTTTCAAAACCCCACTTGAAGCAAAGGGTTCACGCCTAACGAGGCGTGCCAGACTCCGGTCTTCCCGGGGAATGGTCTGTCGGGGCTGTCCAGGCCTTGGTCGGTCCTTAACATCGTTGGTTTGTTGATTTTTTTTCGGACAAGTCTGCTGATGACAGAATGACTATAGCCAAGTTACATTACATTACATCAGACATTTAGTATAGCGCTCAAATTTGTACAACTGCCCCGAATAATTAGGGACAGGGCCACATTCTATGGCGCTTCACAGAAACATATAATACACATTTAACATATTTAAACATTACACATACATATTTAAAGGATGATAAAAGAAGTATTCAGTTAACAGAAGTGTGGTCAATTTTCAAAACTTTCTTAAATAGATATTGTTTTAATAGTTTTTTGAATGTTTTCAGGTCTGGGCTTATTTTTATGTAACCTGGCAAGGAATTCCAAAGATTTGGGCCTACATAGCTAAAAGCTCTGTCTGCAAAAGTAATTTTCATATTAAAAGGTTGTGCCAATTTGAATGTAGTGCTAGATCTAGTGGCTTAAAAGTTGGTGGAGAAGGTAATCAAATTCGCCAAATATTCAGGTGCTATGTTATTAAGACACTTTAAGACTAGTTCAAGGACTTTATGTTGACATCTAACTGCGATTGGGAGAAATGGCACTCTTGTAAGGCATCTGCAGAGCTGGAGAATTTTGACCTATCCATTACGATTTTGGCAGTGAGGTTATGAATTCTCTGGAAAGGCTTCATTCTGCTTTGCGGCAGGTCCATCAAAAGGCTATTGCCATAATCCATATGGGACATTATCAGGGAGTTGGCAATTTTTAGGCATGACTGTTTGGACAAGTAGGGCCTAAGCTTTTTTAAATTGAACATAGCATACGATGCTGCCCTGGCCTTTGTGGAAATGTGTTTCTCAAAAGTTAAATTTTCATCCAGGTACACACCCAGAAGTTTGATTTCTTCTGATCGAGCAATGTCAGTTCCACACACGTCAATAGAAGCTATGTTAGTTTTGGGTAACATCCGGGAGCTACCGAAAATGATGAATTCAGTTTTAGACTCCTTCATCTTTAGTAGATTAAGGACCATCCATTCTTTAATATCACTCAGGGTTTCAGAAATGCTGTCAATCGTTTTCTGTTCAATCGTATCCTGACCGGCGCGATACGTATCGTATATGGAATGGTCATCCGAGTAACCTGCTATTTGCTGTTTTCCTCTAAGACAGGAACCCAATGAACTTGCATAGCATGTGAAGTAAATTGGTCCATTTATACTCCTTTGAGGTACAGAGAGATGTATGCTTAATGGAGAGGATTTAGATCTTCCAATGTGCACTTCAAAACTTCTCTCAGCAAGGTAAGACGAAATCCATTTGAGTGCATTATCTTTAATTCCAAACATGTTTAACAATACGTCAATTAACAATTAATGATCCACAGTATCAAATACTGCACTCAAATCAATCGCCACCATTGGTGAGAGAGATTGTTGTTCCATGCTAACTAGAAGATCGTTGTATACCTTGAGCAATAAGGTCTCAGTGCTGAAGCCAGATCTATACGCACTTTGGTACTGAAGGAGGATGTGGTTATTCTCAATATGACTTGTAAAACTAATTGTTGCTTTCCAAAACCTTTGAATGATATACCTGTTGCATGCATGCCAACGATTTTCCGTCTTAGTGCCTCTGACAGTCTCCTCCTTGTCATATCAACATTTACTGATAAAAGGAGTGGCAAATTTTCTTGTTTTATACCCAGATATTGCACGTGGTGAAAGTGTTTTTGTGACATTCGTGGGTAGCATCAATCTCGTGGACGAGGGAGTGTGTTTGGGGTACGCTATCAACCACATGAAACATCATGTTTCACGAGATGAAATGTTTTGCAAGACATAGCAATCAGTAAAACACAATAATCAGTAAGTAACAGCAACTTCACTGTCAGGAAACATTTCGGGGGAACTTAATTAAGTTCCAGGTGTATATTTGGAAAACACAATAATCAGTAAGTAACAGCAACTTCACTGTCATGAAACATTTCGGGGGAACTTAATTAAGTTACAGGTGTATATTTACAAAACACAATAATCAGTAAGTAACAGCAACTTCACTGTCATGAAACATTTCGGGGGAACTTAATTAAGTTACAGGTGTATATTTATAAAAAAGGTAAGAATGAAACGGTAAGATAGAAAAGTCCGCACTTGCCCAAATTTTGAAGCTTTAGGACGTAATGTCGCAGAGGCCCATAACTATCTTTAAAGATCCAGTATGTGATATATTTATGTTCCCACGACCATGACATTAATTTGCCCAGCGGCTCTTACATATATTTATACTTATAATACGCCTATTACTTACATATATTTATACTTATAATACGCCTATTAATTACATATATTTATACTTATAATACGCCTATTACTTACATATATTTATACTTATAATACGCCTATTACTTTTCCTCCAGTTCCATATTTATAAATTCGTACGGAACAAGTGTCGCATGCAGATTTCCGTTGGCGGACTATTTTCCTCCTTACGTAATGGATCCATCAAAAGAACTCAACTCCGCCCATTTTCGTAATCGGCCAATCGAAACGTCGATTTCTGACTCAGATCATTTCCGAAGCTGCGGTGATAAATCGAATGTCAATTGGAAAATATTTTTGTTCAAATCCACCAAAATTAACGGAATTAAACTTATTATATAAATTACACTCAACTCTCAGATAACTGCAGCTAATTTTTTAAAAATACGACTAAATAGTCTATTTGGACACAATTTTCATTTACATTTTTCTGCTTACGTTTCGATCTGTCATACGTGTTTGCCAATCACACTCTAGTGTTGTTGGGGTTTTTTTTCAAGCAGATGATCAATACATAACAAAGAGTTTTAAAGTTTGAAATTTTTGTGTGTGATTTTTGAATTTTTAAATTAATGAATTCTATGTCATAAAGGCGTGTAATAAACACAGAACGCCACGATGTGTGAATGCGTTCGTCAATGCGGCATTCATGCCATCGCGGACGGATAGAACTGCACCTCTCGTTCTATCCTCCCGTGATGGCACTCGGGTCGTATTGACGAACGCATTCACACATCGTGAAGTTGTAAGTATTTAGAGATTGGGGTGTGACATATGTTTGCACAACCATGACATTAATTTGCCCAACGGCTCTGACGCATATCTCTGACTTCTTGATTAGTTATTCTAGCAAGGAGTCTAAAATCGCCTAAATTAAGTACGGCAATTAGGCAATGTCATGGTAATCACCGTGGCAGATATTACCAAAGCACTGCCGATTGTCGATTCTTATATTGGTCTGTCCCACATACCTCCAAACGGGCAATCGCCTGTGGCAGTTTAACCCTTTACTTAACACAGTATTTTTAAAAAATAAATTAAATTTCACATTTTCCGAAAACAAATTTCACAATTTTTCAATAAATCCATTCAAATATGGATATCATTGGAACCAGTTCGACGAGCTGGTTCTAATGATATCCTTATTTGTATAGTTTTATTTAAAAATTATTTAAAGATATTATTTATGAGATATTTATGAGATATTTATGAGATATTTATGAGATATTTATGAGATATGAGATATTTATGAGATATTTATGAGATATTTATGAGATATTAATTTATGAGATATTTATGAGATATTTATGAGATATTTATGAGATATTTATGAGATATTTTTTATGAGATATTTATGAGATATTTATGAGATATTTATGCGATATTTATGAGATATTTATGAGATATTTATGAGATATTTATGAGATATTTATTTATGAGATATTTATGAGATATTTATGAGATATTTATGAGATATTTATGAGATATTTATGAGATATTTATGAGATATTTTAGGCTGTGGAAGGCTTATTCTGGTTAATTTTCAGACGGTTTTTGGCCGTTATATTAGGTAAGGGGTTAATGCGCATGCGGAGGTCTTTAACCCTTTACCCAACGCAGACGATTTCAAAATTTGTTATTTTAAATATCATTTTTTAAATGTTTTCAAAAAGTGTCAACAAAACCATATCATGTGACCCCTCTTTGGAACGAGCTCTTACAAAGAGGGGTCACATGATATTGTTTTGTTGAAATTGTTCGAAAAATAATATTTTTTCAGCTGCTGAATTTGCATATTACGCGGGCGGATGCGGGCGATTCGTTGGGTAAAGGGTTAACCCTTTGAACCCGAGAGACCGCTTTCCGGTCAGGAAACATGATACTTCATAAAGTAGGATGGCTGTACGTTGAAAATATTAATTGGTTTATCCCCAAATAATGAATGTGAACTCTTCGAATTGCTGCCACAGAACTAACATGGGGGGGGGGGGGGGGGGGGGATACCACCCGTGTTGAAAGGGTTAAAATACCAACTGTCGAGCAATGGTACTCTGCACTACAACTTTCCGACGAAACAAGTCCCATCCCACCACTACTCCAGGATTTACTTACTTGATGTGAGACCATTTACTAAATCTAATTTTCACTCATCGTGAACGAGCTGGTGAGTGTTTTTATCTGAGTTATGGTCATGAGAGAGAGGGTATGGTTGACAAAGATTATAATAGAGAGAAAAGAGTTATTTCTGTCTCTGTACGCCAGTGCTCAACCGCTCTAAGGCTCCTTTTCTTGACTTCATCATCTGTTTATTTCTGCGTTTTCACCCATTCAGTGGACAAGTGTAAAAGGTATGTATTTACCACTAGAGCTGTAGGTTTTTAAATTTCTTGTTCGGTTTCGGTGTTGGTTTATCACGTGGAGTAAAACCTCGGTTCGGTTCAGTTTTCGGTTTGTTCATGAGGCCAAATAAAATTCGATAAAACTCATTCTTATGTCCGGAGTCATAACTGCATGGCAGTGAAATTGAGAGAAACTCAATGAATGCCCGAAATAAGCTATTATACATGAAGAATCCGGAAGGCCAATATAATAATTACCTAAATATACAGAACTTTTATTGTGCTTGGCCATTTTTGAGGTCTGACACCTACACGCAACTTGAGGAAAGCTGCAAACACAACTTAACTGAAAAGTCGGACATTCACAGAATGTAGCCTTCCCAGAGTAGTGAGAGTACCCAGACACTGCCATTGGCAGTGTCAGGGTATTCTCTCTACTCTGGGATGGCTACATTCTGTGAATTTCTGCAGCAAGAGAGTATTTAATAAAAAACGAAAAACCTTAGATTACGGGATGTCGACGGTTTCGGTTTAAAAAAAAACAACTAAAAAACTCGGTTCGGTTTCGGTTAACCAACAGCTCTATTTACCACCTATCTTCAGCGTTTCAATTCAAAGTAAATGCAGTTTGTCTGAATTATCCTCCCAGCTGCTGTTTCCTCACCTGCATGTTCAATATTACTTTCTTGTACAAAACTGAGAGACGTCCAGACTTGCTAGAGGGTTACTGCGTCAGTTAATCAGCTTATCCGCTACGAAGTTCCTTAGACATTTTGATATATCTACGTCCAGAGTCTTGCGAATTTCTGACCTATAATGTCACACCAATTTACTGTACGAAAGTGAAAGCTTTCGACTTACTACGTGATAAATGTCTTTGTGGTGGGAATAATTCCAGTGTATGGTCTGATGATAGAAGACAACAATTCACTTATTGATATTTCTATAATACGGTCCCGTCTCACTTCTCTAGCCTTTCAAATGATAGGGGCATAGAGTCAGTCTGTTAAGCCAGATTGATAAACAGAAATGAAAGAAAGTGTGTGTGATACGGCTTTCAATTAATGGAATCTATACATGGAATTGGTGGTCAAATTAAATAGACACTATTTTCTCCATATCGGAGAGTCATTTTTCTGAAGCATCAATTTACGACAAAACGTTCTGAGAAGATAAGGTAATCTTCCGATCTCGTTTGATATGTCGCCATAAGAAAATTAAAAATCGCCAAGCTTGTAACTGATGTTTTGCAAAATATTTCCGACGCAGGATTCAAGTTCCAAAGCAGTATCACTGGCGTCCTTCCAAGGAACATCATCATAGTTACTCAGATAGACCCTGCAGTCTGGAAAGCCAGGTAGGTACTAGCAACTCGATAACTTCTTGTAGACACAAAGAGGATCTAATTGACGACACAGGCATTCGAAAGGGTGGCTCAAATTCAAGCTCTGCTCGCACCTAGTTGGCGAGTCGGACGCCCAGCTGATGCTTGCCGCTCTAATGTTCTCCCCGTCGTATCCTAGACTTATTTGAGTGATTTAGTTTTGTGAATGGCCAAAGCCATAAAACACTGACGATGCGCATGCCTCTAGCGACTGCATCCCGGATTCGTGTGTTTATTTTGCCACGTTAATACCTTGGAAAGTCAAGTCTTAATTTCCGTGGAATATTTAATCCCTTTTTCATTTACTTAACCAAAGAGACGAGAACCGTTGATCACAATACTTGAGTGGTGAGAACTGGCAATATTTACTGTTGCGAGTAGGAGTAATACTAGAGTGACGACTATTTACTATTATATATATATTATAGTGGGAGTAATACTATAGTGACGACTATTTACTATTAAATATATATTATAGTAGGAGTAATACTAGAATGACGACTCTTTACTATTATATATATATTATAGTGGGAGTAATACTATAGTGACGACTATTTACTATTATATATATATTATAGTAGGAGTAATACTATAGTGACGACTATTTACTATTATATATATATTATAGTATGAGTGATACTATAGTGACGACTCAGTAATACTAGAGTGACGACTATTTACTATTATATATATATTATAGTAGGAGTAATACTAGAGTGACGGCTATTTACTATTATATATATATATTATAGTAGGAGTAATACTAGAGTGACGACTATTTACTATTATATATATATTATAGTAGGAGTAATACTATAGTGACGACTATTTACTATTATATATATATTATAGTAGGAGTAATACTAGAGTGACGGCTATTTACTATTATATATATATTATAGTAGGAGTAATACTAGAGTGACGACTATTTACTATTATATATATATTATAGTAGGAGTAATACTAGAGTGACGGCTATTTACTATTATATATATATTATAGTAGGAGTAATACTATAGTGACGACTATTTACTATTATATATATATTATAGTAGGAGTAATACTAGAGTGACGGCTATTTACTATTATATATATATTATAGTTTGAGTAATACTAGAGTGACGACTATTTACTATCATATATATATTATAGTAGGAGTAATACTATAGTGACGACTATTTACTATTATATATATATATTATAGTAGGAGTAATACTAGAGTGACGGCTATTTACTATTATATATATATTATAGTTTGAGTAATACAAGAGTGACGACTATTTACTATTATATATATATATTATAGTAGGAGTAATACTAGAGTGACGACTCTTTACTATTATATATATATTATAGTATGAGTAATACTATAGTGACGACTCAGTAATACTAGAGTGACGACTATTTTCTATTATATATATATTATAGTAGGAACAATACTAGAGTGACAACTATTTACTATCATATATATATTATAGTAGGAGTAATACTAGAGTGACGGCTATTTACTATTATATATATATTATAGTAGGAGTAATACTAGAGTGACGACTATTTACTATTATATATATATTATAGTAGGAGTAATACTAGAGTGACGGCTATTTACTATTATATATATATATTATAGTAGGAGTAATACTATAGTGACGACTATTTACTATTATATATATATTATAGTAGGAGTAATACTAGAGTGACGGCTATTTACTATTATATATATATTATAGTTTGAGTAATACTAGAGTGACGACTATTTACTATCATATATATATTATAGTAGGAGTAATACTATAGTGACGACTATTTACTATTATATATATATATTATAGTAGGAGTAATACTAGAGTGACGGCTATTTACTATTATATATATATTATAGTTTGAGTAATACTAGAGTGACGACTATTTACTATCATATATATATTATAGTAGGAGTAATACTATAGTGACGACTATTTACTATTATATATATATTATAGTAGGAGCAATACTATAGTGACGACTATTTACTATTATATATATATTATAGTAGGAGTAATACTGGAGTGACGACTATTTACTATTATATATATATTATAGTAGGAGTAATACTATAGTGACGACTATTTACTATTATATATATATTATAGTAGGAGCAATACTATAGTGACGACTATTTACTATTATATATATATTATAGTAGGAGTAATACTAGAGTGACGGCTATTTACTATTATATATATATTATAGTTTGAGTAATACTAGAGTGACGACTATTTACTATCATATATATATTATAGTAGGAGTAATACTATAGTGACGACTATTTACTATTATATATATATTATAGTAGGAGTAATACTAGAGTGACGACTATTTACTATTATATATATATTATAGTAGGAGTAATACTATAGTGACGATATTTACTATCATATATATATTATAGTAGGAGTAATACTATAGTGACGACTATTTACTATTATATATATATTATAGTGGGAGTAATACTATAGTGACGATATTTACTATCATATATATATTATAGTAGGAGTAATACTATAGTGACGACTATTTACTATTATATATATATTATAGTAGGAGTAATACTAGAGTGACAACTATTTACTATTATATATATATTATAGTGGGAGTAATACTAGAGTGACGACTATTTACTATTATATATATTATAGTAGGAGCAATACTATAGTGACGACTATTTACTATTATATATATATTATAGTGGGAGTAATACTAGAGTGACGACTATTTACTATTATATATATATTATACTGGGAGCAATACTATAGTGACGACTATTTACTATTATATATAATTATAGTGGGAGTAATACTAGAGTGACGACTCTTTACTATTATATATATATTATAGTATGAGTAATACTATAGTGACGACTCAGTAATACTCGAGTGACGACTATTTACTATTATATATATATATTATAGTAGGAGCAATACTATAGTGACGACTATTTACTATTATATATATATTATAGTGGGAGTAATACTAGAGTGACGACTCTTTACTATTATATATATATTATAGTATGAGTAATACTATAGTGACGACTCAGTAATACTAGAGTGACGACTATTTACTATTATATATATATTATAGTGGGAGTAATACTATAGTGACGACTATTTACTATTATATATATATTATAGTAGGAGTAATACTAGAGTGACGACTCTTTACTATTATATATATATTATAGTATGAGTAATACTATAGTGACGACTCAGTAATACTAGAGTGACGACTATTTACTATTATATATATATTATAGTAGGAGCAATACTATAGTGACGACTATTTACTATTATATATATATTATAGTAGGAGCAATACTATAGTGACGACTATTTACTATTATATATATATTATAGTAGGAGCAATACTATAGTGACGACTATTCACTATTATATATATATTATAGTAGGAGTAATACTAGAGTGACGACTATTTACTATTATATATATATTATAGTAGGAGTAATACTATAGTGACGACTATTTACTATTATATATATATTATAGTAGGAGTAATACTAGAGTGACGACTATTTACTATTATATATATATTATAGTAGGAGTAATACTAGAGTGACGACTATTTACTATTATATATATATTATAGTAGGAGTAATACTAGAGTGACGACTATTTACTATTATATATATATTATAGTAGGAGTAATACTAGAGTGACGACTATTTACTATTATATATATATTATAGTAGGAGTAATACTAGAGTGACGACTATTTACTATTATATATATATTATAGTAGGAGTAATACTAGAGTGACGACTATTTACTATTATATATATATTATAGTAGGAGTAATACTAGAGTGACGACTATTTACTATTATATATATATATTATAGTAGGAGTAATACTAGAGTGACGACTATTTACTATTATATATATATTATAGTGGGAGTAATACTAGAGTGACGACTATTTACTATTATATATATATTATAGTAGGAGTAATACTAGAGTGACGACTATTAACTATTATATATATATTATAGTGGGAGTAATACTAGAGTGACGACTATTTACTATTATATATATATTATAGTAGGAGCAAGACTATAGTGACGACTATTTACTATTATATATATATATATTATAGTAGGAGTAATACTAGAGTGACGACTATTTACTATTATATATATATTATAGTAGGAACAATACTAGAGTGACGACTATTTACTATTATATATATATTATAGTAGGAGTAATACTATAGTGACGACTATTCACTATTATATATATATTATAGTAGGAGTAATACTAGAGTGACGACTATTTACTATTATATATATATTATAGTAGGAGTAATACTAGAGTGACGACTATTTACTATTATATATATATTATAGTGGGAGTAATACTAGAGTGACGACTATTTACTATTATATATATATTATAGTAGGAGTAATACTAGAGTGACGACTCTTTACTATTATATATATATATTATAGTATGAGTAATACTATAGTGACGACTCAGTAATACTAGAGTGACGACTATTTTCTATTATATATATATTATAGTAGGAGCAATACTATAGTGACGACTGTTTACTATTATATATATATTAGGGTAAGAGTAATACTATAGTGTCGACTATTTACTATTATATATATATTATAGTAGGAGTAATACTAGAGTGACGACTATGTACTATTATATATATATTATAGCAGGAGTAATACTAGAGTGACGACTATTTACTATTATATATATATTATAGTGGGAGTAATACTAGAGAGACGACTATTTACTATTATATATATATTATAGTAGGAGTAATACTATAGTGACGACTATTTACTATCATATATATATTATAGTGGGAGTAATACTATAGTGACGACTCAGTAATACTAGAGTGACGACTATTTACTATTATATATATATTATAGTAGGAGTAATACTAGAGTGACAACTATTTACTATTATATATATATTATAGTAGGAGTAATACTAGAGTGACGACTATTTACTATCATATATATATTATAGTGGGAGTAATACTATACTGACGACTATTTACTATTATATATATATTATAGTAGGAGCAATACTATAGTGACGACTCAGTAATACTAGAGTGACGACTATTTGCTATTATATATATATTATAGTGGGAGTAATACTATAGTGACGACTATTTACTATTATATATATATATTATAGTAGGAGCAATACTATAGTGACGACTATTTACTATTATATATATATTATAGTAGGAACAATACTAGAGTGACGACTATTTACTATTATATATATATTATAGTGGGAGTAATACTATAGTGACGACTATTTACTATTATATATATATATATTATAGTAGGAGCAATACTATAGTGACGACTATTTACTATTATATATATATTAGAGTAAGAGTAATACTATAGTGTCGACTATTTACTATTATATATATATTACAGTAGGAGTAATACTATAGTGAGGACTATTTACTATTATATATATATTATAGTAGGAGTAATACTATAGTGACAACTATTTACTATTATATATATATTATAGTGGGAGTAATACTAGAGTGACAACTATTTACTATTATATATATATTATAGTAGGAGTAATACTATAGTGACGACTATTTACTATTATATATATATTATAGTAGGAGTAATACTAGAGTGACGACTCTTTACTATTATATATATATTATAGTTTGAGTAATACTAGAGTGACGACTATTTACTATTATATATATATATTATAGTAGGAGCAATACTATAGTGACGACTATTTACTATTATATATATATTATAGTAGGAGTAATACTGGAGTGACGACTCTTTACTATTATATATATATTATAGTATGAGTAATACTATAGGGACGACTCAGTAATACTAGAGTGACAACTATTTACTATTATATATATATATATTATAGTAGGAGTAATACTAGAGTGACGACTATTTACTATTATATATATATTATACTATGAGTAATACTATAGGGACGACTCAGTAATACTAGAGTGACAACTATTTACTATTATATATATATATTATAGTAGGAGTAATACTAGAGTGACGACTATTTACTATTATATATATATTATAGTAGGAGTAATACTAGAGTGACAACTATTTACTATTATATATATATTATAGTAGGAGTAATACTAGAGTGACGACTATTTACTATTATATATATATTATAGTAGGAGTAATACTAGAGTGACAACTATTTACTATTATATATATATTATAGTAGGAGTAATACTAGAGTGACGACTATTTACTATTATATATATATTATAGTAGGAATAATACTAGAGTGACAACTATTTACTATTATATATATATTATAGTAGGAGTAATACTAGAGTGACGACTATTTACTATTATATATATATTATAGTAGGAGTAATACTATAGTGGCGACTATTTACTATTTATATATATTATAGTAGGAGTAATACTAGAGTGACGACTATTTACTATTATATATATATTATAGTAGGAGTAATACTAGAGTGACGACTATTTACAATTATATATATATTATAGTAGGAGTAATACTATAGTGACGACTATTTACTATTATATATATATATTATAGTAAGAGTAATACTAGAGTGACGACTATTTACTATTATATATATATTATAGTATGAGTAATACTAGAGTGACAACTATTTACTATTATATATATATTATAGTATGAGTGATACTAGAGTGACGACTATTTACTATTATATATATATTATAGTAGGAGTAATACTAGAGTGACGACTATTTTCTATTTTATATATATTATAGTATGAGTAATACTAGAGTGACAACTATTTACTATTATATATATATTATAGTATGAGTGATACTAGAGTGACGACTATTTACTATTATATATATATTATAGTAGGAGTAATACTAGAGTGACGACTCTTTACTATTATATATATATTATAGTATGAGTAATACTATAGTGACGACTCAGTAATACTAGAGTGACGACTATTTACTATTATATATATATTATAGTAGGAGCAATACTATAGTGACGACTATTCACTATTATATATATATTATAGTAGGAGTAATACTAGAGTGACGACTATTTACTATTATATATATATTATAGTAGGAGTAATACTAGAGTGAAGACTATTTACTATTATATATATATTATAGTGGGAGTAATAATAGAGTGACGACTATGTACTATTATATATATATTATAGTAGGAGTAATACTAGAGTGACGACTATTAACTATTATATATATATTATAGTGGGAGTAATACTAGAGTGACGACTATTTACTATCATATATATATTATAGTGGGAGTAATACTATACTGACGACTATTTACTATTATATATATATTATAGTAGGAGTAATACTAGAGTGACGACTATTTTCTATTTTATATATATTATAGTGGGAGTAATACTAGAGTGACGACTATTTGCTATTATATATATATTATAGTGGGAGTAATACTATAGTGACGACTATTTACTATTATATATATATATTATAGTAGGAGCAATACTATAGTGACGACTATTTACTATTATATATATATTAGAGTAAGAGTAATACTATAGTGTCGACTATTTACTATTATATATATATTATAGTAGGAGTAATACTATAGTGAGGACTATTTACTATTATACATATATTATAGTGGGAGTAATACTATAGTGACGACTATTTACTATTATATATATATATATTATAGTAGGAGCAATACTATAGTGACGACTATTTACTATTATATATATATTAGAGTAAGAGTAATACTATAGTGTCGACTATTTACTATTATATATATATTATAGTAGGAGTAATACTAGAGTGACGACTATTTACTATTATATATATATTATAGTAGGAGTAATACTAGAGTGACAACTATTTACTATTATATATATATTATAGTAGGAGTAATACTATACTGACGACTATTTACTATTATATATATATTATAGTAGGAGTAATACTATAGTGAGGACTATTTACTATTATATATATATTATAGTAGGAGTAATTCTATAGTGACAACTATTTACTATTATATATATATTATAGTGGGAGTAATACTAGAGTGACAACTATTTACTATTATATATATATTATAGTAGGAGTAATACTAGAGTGACGACTATTTACTATTATATATATATTATAGTAGGAGTAATACTATACTGACGACTATTTACTATTATATATATATTATAGTGGGAGTAATACTAGAGTGACGACTATTTACTATTATATATATATTATAGTAGGAGTAATACTAGAGTGACGACTATTTACTATTATATATATATTATAGTAGGAGTAATACTATAGTGACGACTATTTACTATTATATATATATTATAGTAGGAGTAATACTATAGTGACGACTATTTACTATTATATATATATTATAGTAGGAGTAATACTATAGTGACGACTATTTACTATTATATATATATTATCGTGGGAGTAATACTAGAGTGACGACTATGTACTATTATATATATATTATAGTAGGAGTAATACTAGAGTGACGACTATTAACTATTATATATATATTATAGTGGGAGTAATACTAGAGTGACGACTATTTACTATCATATATATATTATAGTGGGAGTAATACTATACTGACGACTATTTACTATTATATATATATTATAGTAGGAGTAATACTAGAGTGACGACTATTTTCTATTATATATATATTATAGTGGGAGTAATACTAGAGTGACGACTATTTGCTATTATATATATATTATAGTGGGAGTAATACTATAGTGACGACTATTTACTATTATATATATATATTATAGTAGGAGCAATACTATAGTGACGACTATTTACTATTATATATATATTAGAGTAAGAGTAATACTATAGTGTCGAATATTTACTATTATATATATATTATAGTAGGAGTAATACTATAGTGAGGACTATTTACTATTATATATATATTATAGTAGGAGTAATACTAGAGTGACGACTATTTACTATTATATATATATTATAGTAGGAGTAATACTAGAGTGACAACTATTTACTATTATATATATATATTATAGTAGGAGTAATACTAGAGTGACGACTATTTACTATTATATATATATTATAGTAGGAGTAACACTAGAGTGACGACTATTTACTATTATATATATATTATAGTAGGAGTAATACTATAGTGACGACTATTTACTATTATATATATATTATAGTAGGAGTAATACTAGAGTGACGACTATTTACTATTATATATATATTATAGTGGGAGTAATACTAGAGTGACGACTATTTACTATTATATATATATTATAGTATGAGTGATACTATAGTGACGACTCAGTAATACTAGAGTGACGACTATTTACTATTATATATATATTATAGTAGGAGTAATACTAGAGTGACGACTCTTTACTATTATATATATATTATAGTATGAGTAATACTATAGTGACGACTCAGTAATACTAGAGTGACGACTATTTACTATTATATATATATTATAGTAGGAGCAATACTATAGTGACGACTATTCACTATTATATATATATTATAGTAGGAGTAATACTAGAGTGACGACTATTTACTATTATATATATATTATAGTGGGAGTAATACTAGAGTGACGACTATTTACTATTATATATATATTATAGCAGGAGTAATACTAGAGTGACGACTATTTACTATTATATATATATTATAGTGGGAGTAATACTAGAGTTACGACTATTTACTATTATATATATATTATAGTAGGAGTAATACTAGAGTGACGACTCTTTACTATTATATATATATTATAGTATGAGTAATACTATAGTGACGACTCAGTAATACTAGAGTGACGACTATTTTCTATTATATATATATTATAGTAGGAGTAATACTAGAGTGACGACTATTTACTATTATATATATATTATAGTGGGAGTAATACTAGAGTGACGACTATTTACTATTATATATATATTATAGTAGGAGTAATACTAGAGTGACGACTCTTTACTATTATATATATATTATAGTATGAGTAATACTATAGTGACGACTCAGTAATACTAGAGTGACGACTATTTTCTATTATATATATATTATAGTAGGAACAATACTAGAGTGGCGACTATTTACTATTATATATATATTATAGTAGGAGTAATACTAGAGTGACGACTATTTACTATTATATATATATTATAGTAGGAGTAATACTAGAGTGACGACTATTTACTATTATATATATATTATAGTAGGAGCAATACTATAGTGACGACTATTCACTATTATATATAATTATAGTGGGAGTAATACTAGAGTGACGACTATGTACTATTATATATATATTATAGTAGGAGTAATACTAGAGTGACGATTATTAACTATTATATATATATTATAGTGGGAGTAATACTAGAGTTACGACTATTTACTATTATATATATATTATAGTGGAAGTAATACTATACTGACGACTATTTACTATTATATATATATTATAGTAGGAGTAATACTAGAGTGACGACTATTTTCTATTATATATATATTATAGTGGGAGTAATACTAGAGTGACGACTATTTACTATTATATATATATTATAGTGGGAGTAATACTAGAGTGACGACTATTTACTATATATATATATGTTATAGTAGGAGCAATACTATAGTGACGACTGTTTACTATTATATATATATTAGAGTAAGAGTAATACTATAGTGTCGACTATTTACTATTATATATATATTATAGTAGGAGTAATACTAGAGTGACAACTATTTACTATTATATATATATATTATAGTAGGAGTAATACTAGAGTGACGACTATTTACTATTATATATATATTATAGTAGGAGTAATACTAGAGTGACGACTATTTACTATTATATATATATTATAGTGGGAACAATACTAGAGTGACGACTATTTACTATTATATATATATTATAGTAGGAGTAATACTAGAGTGACGACTATTTACTATTATATATATATTATAGTGGGAGTAATACTAGAGTGACGACTATTTACTATTATATATATATTATAGTAGGAACAATACTATAGTGACGACTATTTACTATTATATATATATTATAGTGGGAGTAATACTAGAGTGACGACTATTTACTATTATATATATATTATAGTAGGAGTAATACTAGAGTGACGACTCTTTACTATTATATATATATTATAGTATGAGTAATACTATAGTGACGACTCGGTAATACTAGAGTGACGACTATTTTCTATTATATATATATTATAGTAGGAACAATACTAGAGTGACGACTATTTACTATTATATATATATTATAGTAGGAGTAATACTAGAGTGACGACTATGTACTATTATATATATATTATAGTAGGAGTAATACTAGAGTGACGACTATTTACTATTATATATATATTACTATTATATATATATTATAGTAGGAGTAATACTAGAGTGACAACTATTTACTATTATATATATATTATAGTAGGAGTAATACTAGAGTGACGACTATTTACTATTATATATATATTATAGTGGGAGTAATACTAGAGTGACGACTATTTACTATTATATATATATTATAGTAGGAGTAATACTAGAGTGACGACTCTTTACTATTATATATATATTATAGTATGAGTAATACTATAGTGACGACTCAGTAATACTAGAGTGACGACTATTTTCTATTATATATATATTATAGTAGGAACAATACTAGAGTGACGACTATTTACTATTATATATATATTATAGTAGGAGTAATACTAGAGTGACGACTATTTACTATCATATATATATTATAGTGGGAGTAATACTATAGTGACGACTCAGTAATACTAGAGTGACGACTATTTACTATTATATATATATTATAGTAGGAGTAATACTAGAGTGACAACTATTTACTATTATATATATATTATAGTAGGAGTAATACTAGAGTGACGACTATTTACTATTATATATATATTATAGTAGGAGTAATACTATAGTGACGACTATTTACTATTATATATATATTATAGTAGGAGTAATACTAGAGTGACGACTCTATACTATTATATATATATTATAGTTTGAGTAATACTAGAGTGACGACTATTTACTATTATATATATATATTATAGTAGGAGCAATACTATAGTGACGACTATTTACTATTATATATATATTATAGTAGGAGTAATAGTGGAGTGACGACTCTTTACTATTATATATATATTATAGTATGAGTAATACTATAGTGACGACTCAGTAATACTAGAGTGACAACTATTTATTATTATATATATATATTATAGTAGGAGTAATACTAGAGTGACGACTATTTACTATTATATATATATTATAGTAGGAGTAATACTAGAGTGACAACTATTTACTATTATATATATATTATAGTAGGAGTAATACTAGAGTGACGACTATTTACTATTATATATATATTATAGTAGGAGTAATACTAGAGTGACGACTATTTACTATTATATATATATTATAGTAGGAGCAATACTATAGTGACGACTATTTACTATTATATATATATTATAGTGGGAGTAATACTAGAGTGACGACTATGTACTATTATATATATATTATAGTAGGAGTAATACTAGAGTAACGACTATGTACTATTATATATATATTATAGTAGGAGTAATACTAGAGTGACGACTATTAACTATTATATATATATTATAGTGGGAGTAATACTAGAGTGACGACTATTTACTATTATATATATATTATAGTGGGAGTAATACTAGAGTGACGACTATTTTCTATTATATATATATTATAGTGGGAGTAATACTAGAGTGACGACTATTTGCTATTATATATATATTATAGTGGGAGTAATACTATAGTGACGACTATTTACTATTATATATATATTAGAGTTAGAGTAATACTATAGTGACGACTATTTACTATTATATATATATTATAGTGGGAGTAATACTATAGTGACGACTATTTTCTATTATATATATATTATAGTAGGAGTAATACTAGAGTGACGACTCTTTACTGTTATATATATATTATAGTATGAGTAATACTATAGTGACGACTCGGTAATACTAGAGTGACAACTATTTACTATTATATATATATTATAGTAGGAGCAATACTAGAGTGACGACTATTTACTATCATATATATATTATAGTGGGAGTAATACTATAGTGACGACTCAGTAATACTAGAGTGACGACTATGTACTATTATATATATATTATAGTAGGAGTAATACTAGAGTGACGACTATTTACTATTATATATATATTATAGTGGGAGTAATAATAGAGTGACGACTATTTACTATTATATATATATTATAGTGGGAGTAATACTAGAGTGACGACTATTTACTATTATATATATATATTATAGTAGGAGTAATACTAGAGTGACGACTCGTTACTATTATATATATATTATAGTATGAGTAATACTATAGTGACGACTCAGTAATACTAGAGTGACGACTATTTTCTATTATATATATATTATAGTAGGAACAATACTAGAGTGACGACTATTTACTATTATATATATATTATAGTAGGAGTAATACTATAGTGACGACTATTTACTATTATATATATATTATAGTGGGAGTAATACTAGAGTGACGGCTATTTACTATTATATATATATTATAGTAGGAGTAATACTATAGTGACGACTATTTACTATTATATATATATTATAGTAGGAGTAATACTAGAGTGACGACTATTTACTATTATATATATATTATAGTAGGAGCAATACTATAGTGACGACTATTTACTATTATATATATATTATAGTGGGAGTAATACTAGAGTGACGACTATTTACTATTATATATATATTATAGTAGGAGTAATACTAGAGTGACGACTATTTACTATTATATATATATTATAGTGGGAGTAATACTAGAGTGACGACTATTTACTATTATATATATATTATAGTGGGAGTAATACTATAGTGACGACTATTTACTATTATATATATATATTATATTAGGAGCAATACTATAGTGACGACTGTTTACTATTATATATATATTAGAGTAAGAGTAATACTATAGTGTCGACTATTTACTATTATATATATATTATAGTAGGAGTAATACTAGAGTGACAACTATTTACTATTATATATATATATTATAGTAGGAGTAATACTAGAGTGACGACTATTTACTATTATATATATATATTATAGTAGGAGTAATACTAGAGTGACAACTATTTACTATTATATATATATTATAGTAGGAGTAATACTATAGTGACGACTATTTACTATTATATATATATGTTATAGTGGGAGTAATACTAGAGTGACGACTATTTACTATTATATATATATTATAGTAGGAGTAATACTAGAGTGACGACTCTTTACTATTATATATATATTATAGTATGAGTAATACTATAGTGACGACTCAGTAATACTAGAGTGACGACTATTTTCTATTATATATATATTATAGTAGGAACAATACTAGAGTGACGACTATTTACTATTATATATATATTATAGTAGGAGTAATACTAGAGTGACGACTATTTACTATTATATGTATATTATAGTAGGAGTAATACTAGAGTGACGACTATTTACTATTATATATATATTATAGTGGGAGTAATACTATAGTGACGACTATTTTCTATTATATATATATTATAGTAGGAGTAATACTAGAGTGACGACTATTTACTATTATATATATATTATAGTAGGAGTAATACTAGAGTGACGACTCTTTACTATTATATATATATTATAGTATGAGTAATACTATAGTGACGACTCAGTAATACTAGAGTGACGACTATTTTCTATTATATATATATTATAGTAGGAGTAATACTAGAGTGACGACTATTTACTATTATATATATATTATAGTAGGAGTAATACTAGAGTGACGACTATTTTCTATTTTATATATATTATAGTGGGAGTAATACTAGAGTGACGACTATTTGCTATTATATATATATTATAGTGGGAGTAATACTATAGTGACGACTATTTACTATTATATATATATATTATAGTAGGAGCAATACTATAGTGACGACTATTTACTATTATATATATATTAGAGTAAGAGTAATACTATAGTGTCGACTATTTACTATTATATATATATTATAGTAGGAGTAATACTATAGTGAGGACTATTTACTATTATACATATATTATAGTGGGAGTAATACTATAGTGACGACTATTTACTATTATATATATATTAGAGTAAGAGTAATACTATAGTGTCGACTATTTACTATTATATATATATTATAGTAGGAGCAATACTATAGTGACGACTATTTACTATTATATATATATTAGAGTAAGAGTAATACTATAGTGTCGACTATTTACTATTATATATATATTATAGTAGGAGCAATACTATAGTGACGACTATTTACTATTATATATATATTAGAGTAAGAGTAATACTATAGTGTCGACTATTTACTATTATATATATATTATAGTAGGAGTAATACTATAGTGAGGACTATTTACTATTATATATATATTATAGTAGGAGTAATTCTATAGTGACAACTATTTACTATTATATATATATTATAGTGGGAGTAATACTAGAGTGACAACTATTTACTATTATATATATATTATAGTAGGAGTAATACTAGAGTGACGACTATTTACTATTATATATATATTATAGTAGGAGTAATACTATACTGACGACTATTTACTATTATATATATATTATAGTGGGAGTAATACTAGAGTGACGACTATTTACTATTATATATATATTATAGTAGGAGTAATACTAGAGTGACGACTATTTACTATTATATATATATTATAGTAGGAGTAATACTATAGTGACGACTATTTACTATTATATATATATTATAGTAGGAGTAATACTATAGTGACGACTATTTACTATTATATATATATTATAGTAGGAGTAATACTATAGTGACGACTATTTACTATTATATATATATTATCGTGGGAGTAATACTAGAGTGACGACTATGTACTATTATATATATATTATAGTAGGAGTAATACTAGAGTGACGACTATTAACTATTATATATATATTATAGTGGGAGTAATACTAGAGTGACGACTATTTACTATCATATATATATTATAGTGGGAGTAATACTATACTGACGACTATTTACTATTATATATATATTATAGTAGGAGTAATACTAGAGTGACGACTATTTTCTATTATATATATATTATAGTGGGAGTAATACTAGAGTGACGACTATTTGCTATTATATATATATTATAGTGGGAGTAATACTATAGTGACGACTATTTACTATTATATATATATATTATAGTAGGAGCAATACTATAGTGACGACTATTTACTATTATATATATATTAGAGTAAGAGTAATACTATAGTGTCGAATATTTACTATTATATATATATTATAGTAGGAGTAATACTATAGTGAGGACTATTTACTATTATATATATATTATAGTAGGAGTAATACTAGAGTGACGACTATTTACTATTATATATATATTATAGTAGGAGTAATACTAGAGTGACAACTATTTACTATTATATATATATATTATAGTAGGAGTAATACTAGAGTGACGACTATTTACTATTATATATATATTATAGTAGGAGTAACACTAGAGTGACGACTATTTACTATTATATATATATTATAGTAGGAGTAATACTATAGTGACGACTATTTACTATTATATATATATTATAGTAGGAGTAATACTAGAGTGACGACTATTTACTATTATATATATATTATAGTGGGAGTAATACTAGAGTGACGACTATTTACTATTATATATATATTATAGTATGAGTGATACTATAGTGACGACTCAGTAATACTAGAGTGACGACTATTTACTATTATATATATATTATAGTAGGAGTAATACTAGAGTGACGACTCTTTACTATTATATATATATTATAGTATGAGTAATACTATAGTGACGACTCAGTAATACTAGAGTGACGACTATTTACTATTATATATATATTATAGTAGGAGCAATACTATAGTGACGACTATTCACTATTATATATATATTATAGTAGGAGTAATACTAGAGTGACGACTATTTACTATTATATATATATTATAGTGGGAGTAATACTAGAGTGACGACTATTTACTATTATATATATATTATAGCAGGAGTAATACTAGAGTGACGACTATTTACTATTATATATATATTATAGTGGGAGTAATACTAGAGTTACGACTATTTACTATTATATATATATTATAGTAGGAGTAATACTAGAGTGACGACTCTTTACTATTATATATATATTATAGTATGAGTAATACTATAGTGACGACTCAGTAATACTAGAGTGACGACTATTTTCTATTATATATATATTATAGTAGGAGTAATACTAGAGTGACGACTATTTACTATTATATATATATTATAGTGGGAGTAATACTAGAGTGACGACTATTTACTATTATATATATATTATAGTAGGAGTAATACTAGAGTGACGACTCTTTACTATTATATATATATTATAGTATGAGTAATACTATAGTGACGACTCAGTAATACTAGAGTGACGACTATTTTCTATTATATATATATTATAGTAGGAACAATACTAGAGTGGCGACTATTTACTATTATATATATATTATAGTAGGAGTAATACTAGAGTGACGACTATTTACTATTATATATATATTATAGTAGGAGTAATACTAGAGTGACGACTATTTACTATTATATATATATTATAGTAGGAGCAATACTATAGTGACGACTATTCACTATTATATATAATTATAGTGGGAGTAATACTAGAGTGACGACTATGTACTATTATATATATATTATAGTAGGAGTAATACTAGAGTGACGATTATTAACTATTATATATATATTATAGTGGGAGTAATACTAGAGTTACGACTATTTACTATTATATATATATTATAGTGGAAGTAATACTATACTGACGACTATTTACTATTATATATATATTATAGTAGGAGTAATACTAGAGTGACGACTATTTTCTATTATATATATATTATAGTGGGAGTAATACTAGAGTGACGACTATTTACTATTATATATATATTATAGTGGGAGTAATACTAGAGTGACGACTATTTACTATATATATATATATTATAGTAGGAGCAATACTATAGTGACGACTGTTTACTATTATATATATATTAGAGTAAGAGTAATACTATAGTGTCGACTATTTACTATTATATATATATTATAGTAGGAGTAATACTAGAGTGACAACTATTTACTATTATATATATATATTATAGTAGGAGTAATACTAGAGTGACGACTATTTACTATTATATATATATTATAGTAGGAGTAATACTAGAGTGACGACTATTTACTATTATATATATATTATAGTGGGAACAATACTAGAGTGACGACTATTTACTATTATATATATATTATAGTAGGAGTAATACTAGAGTGACGACTATTTACTATTATATATATATTATAGTGGGAGTAATACTAGAGTGACGACTATTTACTATTATATATATATTATAGTAGGAACAATACTATAGTGACGACTATTTACTATTATATATATATTATAGTGGGAGTAATACTAGAGTGACGACTATTTACTATTATATATATATTATAGTAGGAGTAATACTAGAGTGACGACTCTTTACTATTATATATATATTATAGTATGAGTAATACTATAGTGACGACTCAGTAATACTAGAGTGACGACTATTTTCTATTATATATATATTATAGTAGGAACAATACTAGAGTGACGACTATTTACTATTATATATATATTATAGTAGGAGTAATACTAGAGTGACGACTATGTACTATTATATATATATTATAGTAGGAGTAATACTAGAGTGACGACTATTTACTATTATATATATATTACTATTATATATATATTATAGTAGGAGTAATACTAGAGTGACAACTATTTACTATTATATATATATTATAGTAGGAGTAATACAAGAGTGACGACTATTTACTATTATATATATATTATAGTGGGAGTAATACTAGAGTGACGACTATTTACTATTATATATATATTATAGTAGGAGTAATACTAGAGTGACGACTCTTTACTATTATATATATATTATAGTATGAGTAATACTATAGTGACGACTCAGTAATACTAGAGTGACGACTATTTTCTATTATATATATATTATAGTAGGAACAATACTAGAGTGACGACTATTTACTATTATATATATATTATAGTAGGAGTAATACTAGAGTGACGACTATTTACTATCATATATATATTATAGTGGGAGTAATACTATAGTGACGACTCAGTAATACTAGAGTGACGACTATTTACTATTATATATATATTATAGTAGGAGTAATACTAGAGTGACAACTATTTACTATTATATATATATTATAGTAGGAGTAATACTAGAGTGACGACTATTTACTATTATATATATATTATAGTAGGAGTAATACTATAGTGACGACTATTTACTATTATATATATATTATAGTAGGAGTAATACTAGAGTGACGACTCTTTACTATTATATATATATTATAGTTTGAGTAATACTAGAGTGACGACTATTTACTATTATATATATATATTATAGTAGAAGCAATACTATAGTGACGACTATTTACTATTATATATATATTATAGTAGGAGTAATAGTGGAGTGACGACTCTTTACTATTATATATATATTATAGTATGAGTAATACTATAGTGACGACTCAGTAATACTAGAGTGACAACTATTTATTATTGTATATATATATTATAGTAGGAGTAATACTAGAGTGACGACTATTTACTATTATATATATATTATAGTAGGAGTAATACTAGAGTGACAACTATTTACTATTATATATATATTATAGTAGGAGTAATACTAGAGTGACGACTATTTACTATTATATATATATTATAGTAGGAGTAATACTAGAGTGACGACTATTTACTATTATATATATATTATAGTAGGAGCAATACTATAGTGACGACTATTTACTATTATATATATATTATAGTGGGAGTAATACTAGAGTGACGACTATGTACTATTATATATATATTATAGTAGGAGTAATACTAGAGTAACGACTATGTACTATTATATATATATTATAGTAGGAGTAATACTAGAGTGACGACTATTAACTATTATATATATATTATAGTAGGAGTAATACTAGAGTGACGACTATTTACTATTATATATATATTATAGTAGGAGTAATACTAGAGTGACGACTCTTTACTATTATATATATATTATAGTAGGAGCAATACTATAGTGACGACTATTTACTATTATATATATATTAGAGTAAGAGTAATACTATAGTGACGACTATTTACTATTATATATATATTATAGTGGGAGTAATACTATAGTGACGACTATTTTCTATTATATATATATTATAGTAGGAGTAATACTAGAGTGACGACTCTTTACTATTATATATATATTATAGTATGAGTAATACTATAGTGACGACTCGGTAATACTAGAGTGACAACTATTTACTATTATATATATATTATAGTAGGAGCAATACTAGAGTGACGACTATTTACTATCATATATATATTATAGTGGGAGTAATACTATAGTGACGACTCAGTAATACTAGAGTGACGACTATGTACTATTATATATATATTATAGTAGGAGTAATACTAGAGTGACGACTATTTACTATTATATATATATTATAGTAGGAGTAATACTATAGTGACGACTATTTACTATTATATATATATTATAGTGGGAGTAATACTAGAGTGACGACTATTTTCTATTATATATATATTATAGTGGGAGTAATACTAGAGTGACGACTATTTGCTATTATATATATATTATAGTGGGAGTAATACTATAGTGACGACTATTTACTATTATATATATATTAGAGTAAGAGTAATACTATAGTGACGACTATTTACTATTATATATATATTATAGTGGGAGTAATACTATAGTGACGACTATTTTCTATTATATATATATTATAGTAGGAGTAATACTAGAGTGACGACTCTTTACTGTTATATATATATTATAGTATGAGTAATACTATAGTGACGACTCGGTAATACTAGAGTGACAACTATTTACTATTATATATATATTATAGTAGGAGCAATACTAGAGTGACGACTATTTACTATCATATATATATTATAGTGGGAGTAATACTATAGTGACGACTCAGTAATACTAGAGTGACGACTATGTACTATTATATATATATTATAGTAGGAGTAATACTAGAGTGACGACTATTTACTATTATATATATATTATAGTGGGAGTAATAATAGAGTGACGACTATTTACTATTATATATATATTATAGTGGGAGTAATACTAGAGTGACGACTATTTACTATTATATATATATATTATAGTAGGAGTAATACTAGAGTGACGACTCGTTACTATTATATATATATTATAGTATGAGTAATACTATAGTGACGACTCAGTAATACTAGAGTGACGACTATTTTCTATTATATATATATTATAGTAGGAACAATACTAGAGTGACGACTATTTACTATTATATATATATTATAGTAGGAGTAATACTATAGTGACGACTATTTACTATTATATATATATTATAGTGGGAGTAACACTAGAGTGACGACTATTTACTATTATATATATATTATAGTAGGAGTAATACTATAGTGACGACTATTTACTATTATATATATATTATAGTAGGAGTAATACTAGAGTGACGGCTATTTACTATTATATATATATTATAGTAGGAGTAATACTATAGTGACGACTATTTACTATTATATATATATTATAGTAGGAGTAATACTAGAGTGACGACTATTTACTATTATATATATATTATAGTAGGAGCAATACTATAGTGACGACTATTTACTATTATATATATATTATAGTGGGAGTAATACTAGAGTGACGACTATTTACTATTATATATATATTATAGTAGGAGTAATACTAGAGTGACGACTATTTACTATTATATATATATTATAGTGGGAGTAATACTAGAGTGACGACTATTTACTATTATATATATATTATAGTGGGAGTAATACTATAGTGACGACTATTTACTATTATATATATATATTATATTAGGAGCAATACTATAGTGACGACTGTTTACTATTATATATATATTAGAGTAAGAGTAATACTATAGTGTCGACTATTTACTATTATATATATATTATAGTAGGAGTAATACTAGAGTGACAACTATTTACTATTATATATATATATTATAGCAGGAGTAATACTAGAGTGACGACTATTTACTATTATATATATATTATAGTAGGAGTAATACTATAGTGACGACTATTTACTATTATATATATATTATAGTGGGAGTAACACTAGAGTGACGACTATTTACTATTATATATATATTATAGTAGGAGTAATACTATAGTGACGACTATTTACTATTATATATATATTATAGTAGGAGTAATACTAGAGTGACGGCTATTTACTATTATATATATATTATAGTAGGAGTAATACTATAGTGACGACTATTTACTATTATATATATATTATAGTAGGAGTAATACTAGAGTGACGACTATTTACTATTATATATATATTATAGTAGGAGCAATACTATAGTGACGACTATTTACTATTATATATATATTATAGTGGGAGTAATACTAGAGTGACGACTATTTACTATTATATATATATTATAGTAGGAGTAATACTAGAGTGACGACTATTTACTATTATATATATATTATAGTGGGAGTAATACTAGAGTGACGACTATTTACTATTATATATATATTATAGTGGGAGTAATACTATAGTGACGACTATTTACTATTATATATATATATTATATTAGGAGCAATACTATAGTGACGACTGTTTACTATTATATATATATTAGAGTAAGAGTAATACTATAGTGTCGACTATTTACTATTATATATATATTATAGTAGGAGTAATACTAGAGTGACAACTATTTACTATTATATATATATATTATAGTAGGAGTAATACTATAGTGACGACTATTTACTATTATATATATATTATAGTGGGAGTAACACTAGAGTGACGACTATTTACTATTATATATATATTATAGTAGGAGTAATACTATAGTGACGACTATTTACTATTATATATATATTATAGTAGGAGTAATACTAGAGTGACGGCTATTTACTATTATATATATATTATAGTAGGAGTAATACTATAGTGACGACTATTTACTATTATATATATATTATAGTAGGAGTAATACTAGAGTGACGACTATTTACTATTATATATATATTATAGTAGGAGCAATACTATAGTGACGACTATTTACTATTATATATATATTATAGTGGGAGTAATACTAGAGTGACGACTATTTACTATTATATATATATTATAGTAGGAGTAATACTAGAGTGACGACTATTTACTATTATATATATATTATAGTGGGAGTAATACTAGAGTGACGACTATTTACTATTATATATATATTATAGTGGGAGTAATACTATAGTGACGACTATTTACTATTATATATATATATTATATTAGGAGCAATACTATAGTGACGACTGTTTACTATTATATATATATTAGAGTAAGAGTAATACTATAGTGTCGACTATTTACTATTATATATATATTATAGTAGGAGTAATACTAGAGTGACAACTATTTACTATTATAGATATATATTATAGTAGGAGTAATACTAGAGTGACGACTATTTACTATTATATATATATATTATAGTAGGAGTAATACTAGAGTGACAACTATTTACTATTATATATATATTATAGTAGGAGTAATACTATAGTGACGACTATTTACTATTATATATATATGTTATAGTGGGAGTAATACTAGAGTGACGACTATTTACTATTATATATATATTATAGTAGGAGTAATACTAGAGTGACGACTCTTTACTATTATATATATATTATAGTATGAGTAATACTATAGTGACGACTCAGTAATACTAGAGTGACGACTATTTTCTATTATATATATATTATAGTAGGAACAATACTAGAGTGACGACTATTTACTATTATATATATATTATAGTAGGAGTAATACTAGAGTGACGACTATTTACTATTATATGTATATTATAGTAGGAGTAATACTAGAGTGACGACTATTTACTATTATATATATATTATAGTGGGAGTAATACTATAGTGACGACTATTTTCTATTATATATATATTATAGTAGGAGTAATACTAGAGTGACGACTATTTACTATTATATATATATTATAGTAGGAGTAATACTAGAGTGACGACTCTTTACTATTATATATATATTATAGTATGAGTAATACTATAGTGACGACTCAGTAATACTAGAGTGACGACTATTTTCTATTATATATATATTATAGTAGGAGTAATACTAGAGTGACGACTATTTACTATTATATATATATTATAGTGGGAGTAATACTAGAGTGACGACTATTTACTATTATATATATATTATAGTAGGAGTAATACTAGAGTGACGACTCTTTACTATTATATATATATTATAGTATGAGTAATACTATAGTGACGACTCAGTAATACTAGAGTGACGACTATTTTCTATTATATATATATTATAGTAGGAACAATACTAGAGTGACGACAATTTACTATTATATATATATTATAGTAGGAGTAATACTAGAGTGACGACTATTTACTATTATATGTATATTATAGTAGGAGTAATACTAGAGTGACGACTATTTACTATTATATATATATTATAGTGGGAGTAATACTATAGTGACGACTATTTTCTATTATATATATATTATAGTAGGAGTAATACTAGAGTGACGACTATTTACTATTATATATATATTATAGTAGGAGTAATACTAGAGTGACGACTATTTACTATTATATATATATTATAGTAGGAGTAATACTAGAGTGACGACTATTTACTATTATATATATATTATAGTAGGAGCAATACTATAGTGACGACTATTTACTATTATATATATATTATAGTGGGAGTAATACTAGAGTGACGACTATTTACTATTATATATATATTATAGTAGGAGTAATACTAGAGTGACGACTATTTACTATTATATATATATTATAGTGGGAGTAATACTAGAGTGACGACTATTTACTATTATATATATATTATAGTGGGAGTAATACTATAGTGACGACTATTTACTATTATATATATATTATAGTAGGAGTAATACTAGAGTGACGACTATTTACTATTATATATATATATTATAATTATAGTAGGAGTAATACTATAGTGACGACTATTTACTATTATATGTATATTATAGTAGGAGTAATACTAGAGTGACGACTATTTACTATTATATATATATATTATAATTATAGTAGGAGCAATACTATAGTGACGACTATTCACTATTATATATATATTATAGTAGGAGTAACACTAGAGTGACGACTATTTACTATTATATATATATTATAGTAGGAGTAATACTAGAGTGACGACTATTTTCTATTATATATATATTATAGTGGGAGTAATACTAGAGTGACGACTATTTACTATTATATATATATTATAGTGGGAGTAATACTATAGTGGCGACTATTTACTATTATATATATATTATAGTAGGAGTAATACTAGCGTGACGACTATTTACTATTATATGTATATTATAGTAGGAGTAATACTAGAGTGACGACTATTTACTTTTATATATATATATTATAATTATAGTAGGAGTAATACTATAGTGACGACTATTTACTATTATATGTATATTATAGTAGGAGTAATACTAGAGTGACGACTATTTACTATTATATATATATATTATAATTATAGTAGGAGTAATACTATAGTGACGACTATTTACTATTATATGTATATTATAGTAGGAGTAATACTAGAGTGACGGCTATTTACTATTATATATATATATTATAATTATAGTAGGAGTAATACTATAGTGACGACTATTTACTATTATATGTATATTATAGTAGGAGTAATACTAGAGTGACGACTATTTACTATTATATATATATTATAGTAGGAGCAATACTAGAGTGACGACTATTTACTATTATATATATATTATAGTAGGAGTAATACTAGAGTGACGACTATTTATCATTGCCAGTTCGTCTCTTGAGTTCCAATGTGTTCTATGTGTCTGCTGGCACATAGAACACATTGGAACTCAGGAGACGATTTGGTGCGTTATCTAAAGTTTTAGTTTGCGGAGAGATTCCATTCGATTCGAAATGCACTGTCTCGTTCGATTCGGGATTCAATTCGATCCGAAATTTGATATTCGCAAGGTCCCAATTTGTCTTAACTGCGATCCTCTGGTTGCTACCTTCCCCTCCTACTTCAGAAAGGAAGTGGGAGGAGGGGGGTAGCGACCGAGGAGTCATAGTTAGGAGAACATTCCCTAATCAAAATTCATGTTCTCAGTATAGGAGTTGTGTCTCCCGTGTCCCTGTTCTATCGTAAGAATAAATCTGTAATAGGAAATGCATGATATAATATCAAATTGACCACAACAGAATGAAAACATTATATTTCCGTGACACAAATTGAAACCCAGTCTTTGAAATGATATCGCAGAACACTGCCTTGTTATCGGAGACAGTATCGATTGGTGAATAACAAGCTCGATAAATAGATGTATACTGAGTATTTAATGAACAGATATTTGGTTTCTTGAATATTTAATTAAATGCATCAGCATCACGTGTCTATTATAAAATAACTTTTTGTTCTGTTTGGATGAATCGTTAGAGAAAAGGATTTTTCGGATGGACACCCATGCTAAGATATCACTGAACAGGTAGTTGTAATGACAAAATCGGAATGATAATTTCATACTTGTATATCTTTGTTTATTATGTGACTACAAGGAGCATGCAGTAGGTTGACAATTTATTCTGGCTCCCAAGAACTTTACCAAATCCGCATCATGTCATGACACTCTCAAACGAGCCCGTTGTGACGTCGTTGACGTTCGGAGATTTTCGCAGCGCCAATTTTACAAAATAAAAAATCGGGGTCGTGGCGCTGAACATTCAGGACAATTATTCACATTTTTTTCATATTTTTTATTCAGATATTCATTGTCATTGTTTTCAAACAAAAAAGACAGAACTGTATGCATTATTTCTCATAAACAGGATAGAATTGCAAAGAATATTGATATCGGTACTCTATTACCACATTGAGCAGCGCAAGCGGTCCATACGTGTTAAAGTTATAAGTACATTTCATATAGCTGTGTAAAAGTGCTGCACTCAGAACAGGAATATGTCCACCAAAACGTCCATGATACCTAACAGAGAAACCCGTCCTCCAGCACGTAATATAACGTCCATGGTACCTAACAGGGAAACCCGTCCTCCAGCTCGTAATATAACGTCCATGGTACCTAACAGAGAAACAAATCTTCCAGCTCGTAATATAACGTCCATGGAACCTAACAGAGAAACCCGTCCTCCAGCTCGTAATATAACGTTCATGGTACCTAACAGAGAAACCCGTCCTCCAGTTCGTAATATAACTTCCATGGTACCTAACAGAGAAACCCGTCCTCCAGCTCGTAATATAACGTCCATGGTACCTAACAGAGAAACCCGTCCACCAGCTCGTAATATAACGTCCATGGTACCTAACAGAGAAACCCGTCCTCCAGCTCATAATATAACGTCCATGGTACCTAACAGAGAAACCCGTCCTCCAGCTCGTAATATAACGTCCATGGTACCTAACAGAGAAACCCGTTCCCCAGCTCGTAATATATGGGGGATATCTACTCTGTTTTAGTGAATTCGTGTGGAATTGAAAGTATTATTTTTAACACGCGTAAACGCTCGTGAAAAATAAAACTTTCAGGTCCTAACTCATCAGATAATTCCCGATATTCGCTAAAATTGCGTAAATTTTCTTCTTATTATATGCTACGTGACATTCTACTGCGCAAAATTCAGCCACTTCGACTGCAAACAGTTTCAAGACAATAACAAAGATCTGCTGATCGTTCCTTCGAAGCGACGTTCAAAGAGACGCCTTTCTCCGAAGCGTGACGTCATTTAGGAAGCTACTGGGGGATATTTCTCATTATCCATCGAGTCGATGTATATCGGAGACTATCTTTTAGATAAATTGCGATAATTCACAGGCAAGCATATAATGATAAGTCCTATTCTGCGATCGACATCATCCACTTTCGGGCAACTACACAAATCGCGAACAGCTCGAAGGCTGGAGCTCCTTAGCTAAAATTATAATTCCGTCCTGAAGAATAGTAACAAAAATGAGTACTGGGTATGGGTATCGATAGGCTGGAGGGTCATGTATCCTAAATATTGAGGGAGGGGTATATGAACTGTTTTTTTCGTGTGCCAAGACAGAGATCAACGAAGTTGTGAATGCTCAGAGCCAATGTTAAGTTATTGCTCAGAAAAGTTCTCACATGAAACTATTCTAACAAATAGTTTATTTTGGGGTTTGGGGGGGGGGGGGGTTGGGGGGGGGGGGGTTATTTATATTCTTGGCGCCGTATTCAATTTTTAAAGATCCGCTGTCATATGATAAACAGATTATTCCAAAAGTTCGTTCACCTTGCCTGTCATATTTCATCTCGTTGACGAGAGCAAATCAGCCAGAACAAACAAGACGCCTACGGCGTCTTGTTTGATCTGGCTGATCTGGTCTCGTCAATTCGGTGGAATCTGACGACCCAGACCACCTGACTTGTAACAATCTATATGTATTAATATTTCTTCTTGTTCTCTATATTTTTCCATTTTTGGAAATCAAGGCAACCGCAAGAGTTGACCCCAAAAGTGAACTGGGATTTGTTCTTCCCCTATTATTTGAACAACAAAATTTCATATAAAAAAAATTACTGAAGGTTTGGTGCTCATGAAAAGTTCAATTCGTTACCTACACTTCAGAGGTAATAATTTGTTTGTATACAACATCTTCGATTCCTTCATGCTGTTGGTAAAATTTTCCGACCGTTGCTACAATACTCTTTACATTACTCACGTTTAATAAAATGTACGTCTGGTAAATTAATTAACCCTTTACCTAACACGAAAAGCAGACGACACATGCAAACAAAATTCTTGAATAACTTTTTTTTTTCATTTTTTGTCTCAAGAACATAGGTTAAGGCTCCTCATTAGAACCTGCTCGATGAGATCGTTCCAAAGAGGGGTCATAACCTATGGTTTTGAGACAAAAAAATAATGAAAATCAATTGGCGATTTTTGTGAATAGCGCTGACCGGTTTCGGTCGTTTCGTTGGGTAAAGGGTTAAATCGTTTTGTCAGGGCCATCACTATCTTCAGATATTGGGGACACCAATGTTAATCCGACCATGGCATGAATTTGCCGGACATTTCTTATACATGAATGGCTACATCTACGTGACCTTCTCTTCATAATTCGAATCACCGAGATTAGCCACAAATGATCGGAAGTGTCACGGTAAAAGCTGTTACAAAATGATACGGCTTTTACCTCGAGATTGCCGATTTTGCTGTTGCCAATTTTCAGGACTGGACCGATCCACATATCGCCCAGCTAGCACCCCAGTCCCTCTTATGACAGTTCTATGCCTATACAGGGATCTTTAAAAAAGCCAACTATCGGACAATAGAACTCTTATACTACCCGACAAGACAAATAGTGTTGGATGTGTGTGGCCATCCCACCAACCAGGATTTACGCCTCAGCATTTAGTCAATTGTTTTGTCAAAAAATCAAATGATGGCTATTTCAAAGCAGCCGTGGCTTGATTTTATGAGATTGTAAAAAAAATGACTAAGCATATTATGAGTTTTTCTCATAAAACTTAATTTTGTTATTGATGTAGTTAGTTACTTAATCACTTTAATTAGACACTATAATATGACGTAGGGATGGTAATTTCTTTGACAGAAATCCGTATAGACATTTGCATGTGCACTGCCGATTGAAGGAAATTATTGCACAGCCAGTTTCTTCTGTTCCACGCGCAGAATCTTTTTTCACTCAAATGCGACAATATATCTGCATAAATGAAAACATAGACTCTCAGTTTATTTTTCCTTCAAGATTTACTTTTTTTGACTTGAACATGTATATTTTCATCCAGGAATACAATTAAAAATTGGTCTTTACACAGTCATTTAGTGTGGGAACGGCCAGGGAATTCTGAAACTGGTTAACCATTTAATGATAACCTTCCCGTTGCCGATGGACCGGTGTTACTTGGGAACAGACTATGTGCTAGGATAATGAACACCGATAATCTAGTCAGGACATGAATGAATGTGTTTTGTATTTGTCGACTCACGTAATGAACTGAGAAATAGTCAGAAAGTAACTTATGCAAATCTGGGTTAAAATACCAGCGTTTGAAACTATGTAACTTACGCAAATGTCGCATTATTATTTATTTATTTATTTACTTATTTATTTATTTATTGGTGCTTATGGTCACATATTTCTGCACAATGGCTAGTCATGACCGCGACAGTTTTACGGGTGGAGGAAGCCGGAGTACCCGGAGAGAATCACCGAGCAACGGCGAGCAACTGTCAGCTCCCCAACATACTAACTCCACACAGAGTTAGCATTGGTTGAAGGCAAGTGCACCATCGACGTGCAGTACGCCTTAGTACATAACACCGTGCTCCCGCATGCGCAATGGAGGTGATGTGTCTTGCCCAGGGACACAACGCGGTTGCCGCAGGTGGGATTCGAACCGAGGAGCTCTCGGCCTGCAGCTTGGACCTCTACCTACTGAGCAACCGCACCCCTACAAATGTCGCATAAAGTATTCGGTGTGGAAATATTTTGTATTAGAGTATTCAGACACTGGGAATACTTAAAATGTAACAAATGCAGATCTTACATAAAATATTCGGGCCTGATGGCTAATATCTGAATCTATTTTTGTGTTTTTTATTGGTGTTTAACCCTTTACCCAACGTAACGGCCAAACCTGGCCAACGCTATTCTCAAAAATCGACACTTAATTTTCATTATTTTTTCATTTTTATCTCAAAAACATAGGTTATGACCCCTCGTTGGAACGAGCTCGTCGAGCTCGTTCCAATGAGGGGTCATAACCTATGTTTTTGAGACAAAAAATGAAAAAAAATTAGTTATTCAAGAATTTTTTTTGCATGTATCGTCTGCTTTTCATGTTAGGTAAATGGTTAGCGAAACTTTTAACAGATAGCGTCACATCGTGACGGAGCATTTTAAGGGTAGAGGAATCCAGAGTACCTGGAAAGAACCACCGAGTAGCGGCGAGCAGTTGTCAGATTCCTCAACGCATTAACTCTGCTCAAGCAGGGTTAGAAGCGGATGAAAGCAAGTGCATCATCGACATGCAGTACGTCTCAGTACACGGCACCACCGTGCCCCCACGTGGGCAAACAGGATAAAATATCTTGCCCAAGGACACAAGTCAGTTACCGATGGTCAGGATCGAACCGTTAACTATTCGTCACTATCCATTAATACAAAATATTCCACACTTGTGCTACGAGTGAGCGGTTAACCGGTAGCAAAGGTCATAACCGAAAAACAAGATTGTTACAGTTCCCATACCGGTTAACCGACTAATCGTTCAATACGACACCCATTTATTTATTTATTTATTTATTCATTTATTTATTACATTAAGTGTAACTTTATGACTTAAAGGCAAACCAAGGGGGCGCGGTGGCTCAGTTGGTAGAGGTGCAGGCTGCAAGCCGAGAGGTCCTCGGTTCGAATCCCACCTGCGGCAACCGCGTTGTGTCGTTGGGCAAGACATTTCATCCCCATTGCCCACGTGGGGGCACGGTGACGCTGTGTACTAAGGTGTACTGCGCGTCGATAGAGCATCTGTCTTCAATCAATGCTAACCCTGCTTGTGTGGAGTTGGTATGTTGGGGAGCTGACAGTTGCTCGCCGTTGCTCGGTGGTTCTCTCCGGGTACTCCGGCTTCATCCACCCGTAAAACTGTCACGGTCATGGTAAGCCATTGTGCAGAAATATGTGACCTTAAACACCAATAAATAAATAAATAAATAAAGGCAAACCATCTCCGTATAAAGGTACCCTCATTTATTTATTTATTTTTAATTTATTTATTTATTTATTTATTTATTTATTTATTATAAGTATAACTTAATGGCTTGCAGGTGAACCATCTCCGTATAAATCAGACCTTATTTATTTATTTATTTATTTATTTATTTATTTATTTATTTATTTATTTAAGTTGACTTTCTGACTTTTAGGTGAACCGCATTCGTATATCTCTGCATCAGAGGTTTCGGGAATCTGATTTGCTTATGAGTAATGATAATACAAACTGACTTATTTTCCCTTTTTCATCATATTCTCCTCTCTTTTTTAATCTCCCCTTTTTGTATAAATAATTAATTTTCAGAAAGCAGCCGTGCACTGTGTGAGAGAAATACTTAATGATAAAAGTGGCCTTTGTTCCATATCGACAAGTGTTCGTTTCACGCGCAAACCCAAATTCGATTACAAAATGTATCTAACTACGGAAAACTGGTTTTCAGCTGGCGAATAACCAATATCGAACTGCAATTACAATTGGATATTGTATGTCACTATTATTTTCCGCAGAGATTCTACCTAATCTCAATAGATGACCAGTTTATCTTTCTCTTTATTTTCAGGAGGATGGTAAGGTGGAAACTATACGTGGTTTGTGATTAATTTTACTTGGACATGTTTCAGTTCTGCAACTGGATTTTACAATGAGGCATCTGTGGAGTTTTGCCATTTTTTCCAAATTACTGGTTTTAGCCGAGCTCGCATGGCTCTTCCTTGTTTTAATATTGGATCAATCAAGTAAATCTTTAGCAGAGGGGTCAGGTGAGTTTTTTTTCAAACATACGTCAGAAATGAAAATTTTCTCTACCACAATAAATAGCCTTCCGAGTTTGAACTTCTCCACATCCGAACCCGCCCATTGATAGGCTGCTTTCAGTTAGAACATTATCTCAAAAAGTTAGGACCCAAAAATATAATTACCCTTGTCAAGTTTAGATGTTCAAATAATCGTCTCCCCGTTAAGGTTGGATCCCGGAGTAACGTACCAAGAAACGAAATCATTAGTTTGAAGTGTGATAAGCGTAGTATTGCTGATTAATATCATTAAATTATTGAATGTCCTTCTCTTAAAACCTTAAGGAAAAGCCTCCTCCCAGCGAGATATTACAGCAGACTCAGCGCCTTCACATTTCAGCAACTTATGTGTACGAGTAACATAAAAATACTAGAGAAATTGTGCCGATCCATATAGAAAATAAATGCTATGTTCAACCCTTTACCCAACGTAACGGTCAAAACCGGCCAGCGCTATTCTCAAAAATCGCCAATTAATTTTCATTACTTTTTCATTTTTTATCTCAAAAGCATAGATTAGGACCCCTCGTTGAAACGAGCTCGTCGAGCTCGTTCCAATGAGGGGTCATAACCTATGTTTTTGAGACAAAAAATGAAAAAAAATAGTTATTCAAGAATGTTTTTTTGCAAGTGTCGTCTGCTTTTCATGTTAGATAAAGTTTAAATGATGGTCAATACTCTCACAAACAGTAGGTGATGTAAAACGACGTTTGACCATTTATGGAACTATAAAATTCAGACAGGATGGATAAAGCAGGTGTGTGTGTGTGTGTGGGGGGGGGGGGGGGGGGCTAATGGAGAACTACTCTATAGAGAATGAAGATCTAGAAAGGGGACTGCAGCAGGGGAGGAGCTTTATAAGGGAAAGTGTGTTTGAGGATTGTAACAGAAACTGGCGAGCTGGAATTGGGACCAAGAGTTTTTTAGACGGTTATATAAAAAGGATGCGCCAGCTTTTAGGAGTACCTGAATGGATCCTTTGGGGTTGGGGTGAGGGGTCATTGTTGTTCAAAGTGAGATTCAAGTCACTGGAGTTGAGAAGGAGATTTGGGAATGGCAAGGAAAAGAGTGTGCCAAATGTGCATCTTTGGTGTAACGGAGACCCTGAAACATTTCATTTTAGAATGCCCCCAAATATTTGCTTAGTAGAACAATTCTCTTTGGGAAACGAATGGAAAAATGGGATGAAAATATGAATGATAATTGGCTGAGGAATGACATGATTCAAATCAAATCAAATGGTTTTGCGCGCCGAAGGCTCGCAGGGACGATTTGGGGAGCAAGCCCCTTTCGACCCTCATTAGCTGTAGAATTTGGAAGTGTCAGACCGTGGTAAAGGAGGAGAAGTTGTGGGTTGTTAGCGGCGCTTGTGTCTTTTCTGCTTCTTTTTCAGAGGTGGAGGTTTGGAAGGAGAGACAGTGGTAGTTGGTGTTGTTGGTGGGCTGCCTGATGGTGGTTGCTGAGTTTTGTAGGGTCTGGTCCTAGCCGAGTCTGGAGAGGTTGTGGGTGATTGCTGCGTCTTTTGTTGTTGTAGGTTTCTGGCGTCTGTTAGTTTATTGGCTTCTTCGATTTGTTGGAGGAGTAGTTGGTACTTCCTGTCCATCTCTTGCCTGTGAAGGTCCCCTTGTATTTTGTTTTCCCGTAAATGTTCTCCAGCCTGTCGTCCGCGTCCTGGCATTCTGGTTTAGAAGGAAGAGCCGAGTGGGGACAGGAAGAGGCGAGAAGGCAGCTTCCATTTCCACCTCAGTCTCCACAGACTCTTCCACATCCGACAATACCGACTGGGAAGCCGGCATTAGGATGGGGCTGTCTGTGGGTGTGGGAGGGGAAGTGGTGGCCGCCTCTGGCTCTTTCTTTTCCTCGCCTCTCTCTTTCTTCATCTCCAAGAATGCCTCCAAGCGTCGGGAATCCCTCCGTTTGGTGGACGGGCTCTTCTTTCTTCTCTTTCTCTTTTCATGGCCTCCCGACCTACTCGGGTGAGGACCAGTGTGAGAGGGGATCCTCCCATCAAAGGTACTACCTCTCCCCGAGGACGGTGGTAATTCTTTCTCTTCTTCAACCTTGAATTCAAGGTTCCGAAGAACGCTCTTGCCTATCTCCTGGATAGTCCAGGTGATAGGGCAAGAGACACCCAGAGCTGCTATCGTTGTCTTCAATCGCGCTGGTAGTGCCAGTGTTTCCATAATTAAGATTGTAATTAGGATGCCGGCGCTCTGAGTTCAGAAGTGCGAATGTTGGCGTTGATAAAAAAAAAATGAATGACATGAGTAAAAGGATCAATTTTATATAGTTGGGGAGATCGAGAAGGCGCCAATGGGGGGGGGGGGGGGGGGGGGGGGGGGACTGTGAAACAGTTTTGGAATAAATGCTGAGAGATTAGGATGAAGATTGCTGTATCTATGAGCATATTTCACATGTCAACACCAGCCTGGTTCTTTGTTTTTGACTGGCTGACTGGCTTGTTACATTAACGTGTGATCTTATCAAATTGATTCCCAGTATATGTATTGGAGCGTGTGTCAACTGACACATCTGAACATTGATGTAGAAATAGATGACGAGGGAAAAAATGACTTGGGTAGTGATCACAACCTGATAACAGTTAAGATTATGGGCAAAAAGACGAATAGAGACAGAAATACCTTCAAGGAAGTTTGGGGACTAAAACAAGGAGCCGACTGGAAGCAGTTTCGGGAAAAACTAAAACCAAATCTTGAATGTATACCTAGGGATGCAAATGTCCAGAGAATTTCAGATGGCATAGTAAATAGCCTAACAGAGGCAGGGAAGGATTGTATAGGAAGGGTGAGGGTCCCAACGAAAGAGCTTGGATACAGGGTTAACGAGGGACTGAAAAAGGCTATAAAAGAAAGGAAGGTAAAATGCGCTGCTTACAGAAAAAGTAGGAAGCTTAAAGGGGTGGATAACAATGACACGAGACTTATGAAAGGAGAATATGAACTGGCACGGAAAAAGGTGAATGAGATAAAGAATAATAATAGGAAGGAGCGCAATTGCAGTCTTGCCAGAACAATAAAGAAAACGGGGGTTTCGAGCTCAAACGTATTTTGGAACTGGGTAAATAAACGGGGGAAAAGTAGTGTGCAGAGTATCAAAGTGGATGGGGAAAGTACAGAAGATAAAGGCCGTATCGCTTCAGAGTTAGTCAAGCACTGGGAAAAGATAAACGATAGGCGATGGGGCAGTGGGTCCCCACCAAAAAGAAATACACTGGTGGAGGAGAACCTATCCAATCGTGTATGTAGAGAAATAACGGCAGAAGAAGTGCGGAACGTGGTCTCGAAATTAAAAAATGGTAAAGCGGGAGGGACTGATGAAATTCCGAACGAATTTCTCAAAAATGGAGGGGAGGCACTTATTGAAGTCCTGACAAACCTCTTCAACCTGGCTCTGCGAAAGCAAGAGGTCCCCAGAGAGTGGAGGGAAAGTAAGGTGTCGTTCATACACAAAAAGGGGGATAAGGAAGTTCTAGATAACTATAGGGGGATATCAGTTAGTAGTAACATCGGAAAAGTATTCTGTAAGGTCATATACGGTAGACTAGAGGAAGTTATTGAAGAGAAAGGTTTTTTAGGAGAAATTCAAAATGGTTTCAAGAAAGGACGAAGAGTCACTGATCACCTATTTACACTCACCCAACTGATAGAATCAACAAAGGCTGAAAAGAAAAAGATGTTTCTGGCATTTCTAGATGTGAAAAAAGCGTACGACCGAGTGTGGAGGGAAGGTATGTGGCGAAAGCTCGAGGGCATCGGACTGGGGGGTGACTTTGTGGGAATCATGAAAGCACTGTATACAGATGTGCAAAGCCAACTCAGTCTAGGGAGTATCACTACAAAACGAGTCCCTATGGATATAGGCCTCAAGCAGGGGTGTATCTTTTCACCGATTTTGTTTGCATTGTATGTTAAAGATTTAGGGGACGAACTAATTCAGAGTGCGGAGGGGGTAAATGTTGGAGACATAAAGATACCAGGCTTATTCTTTGCGGACGACATGGTGTTAATGTCTAGAACTGAACAGGGGCTAGAGAAATTGCTGGAAATTGTTGGTAGATATGGGAACACTTGGCGGCTCGAACTAAATGAAAATAAAAGCAAGGTAATACCCGTTGGACGCAAGGTAGATATGACGAAGAGATGGAGAGTGGGGGAGTTCTCAATCCCCGAAGGGGAAAGCAAACAAATCACTGTAGGAGAAACGGGAGAGTATGAGTATCTAGGGGTAAGCATAAATATAACGGGAAGAGGGGTGTACAGAAATTACTCAGCCAAACTGATTCTGAAGGGGAAAATAATTCTGAACCAACTAAAACTTTTAGGGAAAAATAGTTTCAACAAGGTCTTTGTGGGGAAAACACTGTGGGAGAGGGTGGGTTTATCAAGTATAACGTATGGCACGGACGTGATTCCATTAAACCAAACCGTTATTAAGAAGTTGGAAAGTACTCAGAATGATGCCGGCAGATGGATAACAGGGTCGAGTAATGCTGCAGCTTTGGAAGCAGTAAGGGGGGAGCTTGGGTGGATGAAAATCAAGGACAGGGTAGATTTGGGAAAACTGTGTTACTTTAACTACTTGAGAAACCTGCCTGACAACCGGTGGTGCAAATTGATGCTCGATACCATTTGGAATTCTAATATAGAAACGGGGTGGTCAAAACATGTGAGGGAACTAATGGACAATTACTCTATAGAGGTCACAAACATAGAAGTAGGAATGAAAGAAGGCAAAAGGTTTGTCAAAGAGAGAGTCATGGAAGATTGCAATCGAAACTGGCGAGCAGGGGTTAGCGTGAAAAGATCACTGCAGGGGTTACAATATAAAGAAAAGCCAGCTTTTGAGAAGTACCTAGATGGCACCTTTGGAGGGTCACTGCTGTTCAAACTGAGATCAAGATCACTGGAGCTTCGGGGAAAAATTGGGAGAGATGGGGAAAAGGGATGCCAAATGTGCCACTCTGGAGTAGTGGAGACCCTGGAACATTTTCTCTTGGAATGCCCACAGTATATACCTCATAGAATAAAATTTACTGGAAGAATAATGCAGAAGTGGGGTGAAGAAACAAAGGATAGATGGCTGAAGGGGGACACGAGGGAGAGGGTAGGAATGCTTATTGAAGAAATTGAAAAAGAGGAAGTGAGGGACACTATTAAGCAGTTTATATCTGAATGCTGGGAGGAGAGGAGAAGAAGAGGGGGTGGGGTGCAGGGGGAATGATGGCCTTCTCTTATGAGGACCGCGACAAATCAGCGGCTGGCCAAAGAGTTATTATTATTTTATGCATGGACATTTCTGTTGTGTTAAAATAATGCTGGGTTGTTTCGTTATGAACCGATCAGTTTGTTGAGCATACATCAATGCGTAATAACAATAAGTTTATCTGTTTATTCTCATCTGATCGATTTTTTTAAAATTCTTCCGATACCACAGTATTCTGCTAGTAGAATGGAAATCACTAATAGAACACTGACTCTGGCAGGTGGATTTATGGCCAGACAATTTAAAAACATTTAGTAATTATAAGAAACATTAGTAACCTTCCAGCGCATAGACCACTGGGTGTAACCCGGCTGTCCGTGAGTAGTTACGAGTGTTGAGAAACCAAACCGGAATTCCTATTGCACAATTTTAGCCGACACTTGAGACCAAAGATTTTACTTTGGGATTTACCACATTTTACTATGGGATTTGCCACAGAATCAGAAAATTAGTTGAGACCCAAGGTAAATGTACAATTAATATGGGAATTCCTACAGTAAATTTTGTAGTATGATGGTGTCAGGAAATGTTGCACAAAAAAATTCTTCATAAGAGCATCAGACCCCAAAATTTAGTGCAGGAATTTTCAAATTTCATTTTACATTTGTCAGTTTTAACTGGAGTCTGAACTAATTTTCCACTTTTATGGAAAAGCTTACAGAAAATTTTTTGGTCTAAGCTGTCACGGCATGTCACCGGTCTAAGCTGTCGCGGCATGTCACCCGAGGAGACAGATTTACTATAGGAAATCCCAACCCGGGTCTCAAGTGGATCCCTTAACAACTTCCATGGGCCAAAAGTTTGTTAGGGCTCAATGCGGTTTTAACTTAGAAATCACAAATATTCATCAATCATTCCAGTATTTACCTCTTCCTTGATAAATACATTCCTGCGGGTGGACTTGTTCAGAACATAAACATATCATTTCGAGAGATAAATAATTTTATTTCCAAGTGTACAAACTCATACGTTTGGATTAATTACATTGAATTATATAACAAAAAGACGTAGTATTATACTACGGGGAGATAGCATAGCAAGAATGACTGTCTATCTGTCATCTCCCAAAGAAACAATGCAGTGGAACATTAACCCTTTACCTAACGAATCGCCGTATCCGTCCGCGTAATTTGCAAATTCAACAGTTGAAAGAAAGAAATTTTAAAAAATATTTCAACAAAACCATATCATGTGACCCCTCATTGGAACGAGCTCATCGAGCTCGTTCCAATGAGGAGTCACATGATATGGTTTTGTCGAATTTTTTTTTTAATTTTAAAAAATGTTAATTAAAATAATTTTTTATATCGTCTGTGCTGGGTAAAGGGTTAACATAAGTACAAGTGTTAGACTTTTGTTAGCTATTTTTATATTCAACAAAATTTCAGATATTGGAATCGGAGACAATCGTAGGAGGCAGGGCTAGATAATCGGAACAGGAACCTTCCTACTCTGCCGTGTCCTGCAGGATACAGTTTAACATGCTAAGGTCTTGTTCGAATTTCCACAAATATTAACTTAGTGCCTGCAATGGTACACGGTGCTTACGATAATTGGTATAAATTGCTGACGCTTGTGTGACATCGAGTACTAACCTGTCCTGTCCGTTTGTAGTTAATACAAAGCTGGCAGTGAGCGCGGTGGCTCAGTAGGTAGAGGTGCAGGCTGCAAACCGAGAGGCCCTCGGTTCGAATCCCACCTGCGGCAACCGCGTTGATTCCTTGGGCAAGACACTTCATCTCCATTGCCCGTGTGCCCGTTGTGTATACTAAGGCGTACTGCACGTCGATGGTGCACCTGTCTTCGACCAATGCTAACCCTGCTTGTGTGGAGTTAGTATGTTGGGGAGCTGACAGTTGCACGCCGTTGCTCGGTGGTTCTCTCCGGGTACTCGGGCTTCCTCCACCCGTAAAACTGTCGCGGTCATGATTAGTCATTGTGCATAAATATGTGACCTTAAACACCAATATTTAAATAAATAAATACAAAGCTGGCAAAGGAGGAAAGCCAAAGGCGTGTGTGCTTTACATGTTTGCGAGTACAATATTAGTTTAAACTTTTTTTATTTACAAAGAATAAAAAGTATAATTTGAAGAATGCAGTAGAAGCGTTCACTGACCCCAACTGGGTTCACATTCACTCAACCTTGGTGATTTGGGTTGATTTTGTACAGAACTGATTTTAGAGTATATAGAATATGATCTGCTCCAGCCAATTTAGAGCCAGACATGTAACTAATAAACATTTATATTATGTAATTCATGCGGGTTCTGATAGTGTCCTCTTTCTTCTTGGCGATATTATATGTATTCGCGCACGATCTTGCTTTCAGTTCGTCTTCTGTGGAAAAAAACACATGAGCCTGTCAAAGATAGACTTAGCATATTAAAGATATTTTTGCGGAAAAGGGGTTAATTTAGCCCTTTATCCAACGTAACGGCCAAAACCGGCCAGCGCTATTCTCAAAAATCGCCAATTAATTTTCATTATTTTTTCATTTTTTTTGTCTCAAAAACATAGGTTATAACCCCTCGTTGGAACAAGCTCGTATTCATATTTTCATCCCATTTTTCCATTCGTTTCCCAAAGAGAATTGTTCTACTAGGCAAATATTTGGGGGCATTCTAAAATGAAATGTTTCAGGGTCTCCGTTACACCAAAGCTGCACATTTGGCACACTCTTTTCCTTGCCATTCCCAAATCTCCTTCCCAAGTCCAGTGACTTGAATCTCACTTTGAACAACAATGACCCCCCCCCCAACCCCAACCCCAAAGGATCCATTCAGGTACTCCTAAAAGCTGGTGCATCCTTTTTATATAACCGTCTAAAAAACTCTTGGTCCCAATTCCAGCTCGCCAGTTTCTATTACAATCCTCAAACGCAGTTTCCCTTATAAAGCTCCTCCCCGCTGCAGTCCCCTTTCTAGATCTTCATTCTCTATAGAGTAGTTCTCCATTAGCTCCCCCCCCCCCCCACACACACACCTGCTTTATCCATCCTGTCTGAATGCAAAAGTTCCATAAATGGTCAAACGTCGTTTTACATCACCTGCTGTTTGTGAGAGTATTGACCATCATTTAACCCTTTATCTAACATGAAAACCAGACGACACTTGCCAAAAAAAAATTCTTGAATAATCAATTTTTTTCATTTTTTGTCTCAAAAACATAGGTTATGAGCCCTCATTGGAACGAGCTCGACGAGCTCGTTCCAACGAGGGGTCATAACCTATGTTTTTGAGACAAAAAATGAAAATAAATTAGATATTCAAGATTTTTTTTCAACTCTTGTCTGCTTTCCATGTTAGGTAAAGGGTTAAGTCAAGATATTTGCTAGCCAGTTATCGAAAAATAAATATTCTCAAGACATTTCGAAGGTATATATATAGTTAAATATAAAAATTGACCAATTAAAGTATTAATTTTGTACACAACTGGGAACTGTTTGGAACCTTGGTGTGACAGCAAACAAGCATTAAAATGTTTTGGGTTTTTTTTCACAATGCGCTCTCGTTTAGTGTATTAGAGCAAGGTGGCGTTCGTTTTTCCGAATTCCCGTCGAAAGCGAGGACGAAGGTTCTGTTCTAAAAGAACACGTTCTGATTGTCAACTAATAAGGTATCACTGAACTAAATATTTGAATTAGAGTTACACGCCTTGAAATGTTGCAATCTCTAAAAATGAGGAGCCTTGGGAAAATATATTGTTTAAATAAACGTTTGAAACATTCTATTGAAATCTTACATTATTGCCGAATATTCCAGATAAAAAAGAGTGTGATTTGATGATTTTTGGACCGAAAAAATACAATTGACTTTTGGATTGTTTTTGGTAAGACCGGTACTTCCCTTCCTGTCCGTTTTTCTTTCTTATTTGTTGCATTACCCCCTGTTTTGGGGTCAGAAAAAGTTGTCTGAAGGGCTATACTTGACAAAGATATTTGAATGCCAAAATTAAAGTGATGCGATCATATTTTTTTATGGGAAAATATTTAGTTCGGTGATACCATAAGCTCATTTTCTTCTTCTTTGGCGTATTTGCAGTCTGTAGATACTTATTATGACTGAGATCTGATATGGAATTCGTTGAAAGTATTAAGCTTGGATTGGTGTTGTGACGCCTCAGTGCCGAACACATGTATGCTTTTTAAAATAGAAGTGTTCCCAGTAATACCAGTTTCCACAGTTAATATGGGTTTTTTTCCAACTTTTCCTTCGACTATATCTAAAGGAGAGTTTTATGGATACAATGCTTACTCCACTAATCAGTGACGTAGGGGATGGGCCCGCTAGAAGGGGGGGGGGGCGTCTTGAAGGACGTCCCGACGCTGGAAGAAAGAGGGAAAGAGAGAGAGAGAGAGAGAGAGAGAGAGAGAGAGAGCGAGACTGTGTACCACATACACATAATTTCAAACTCTCACTTCCACACGACGTACTCTTTGTAGTCTATGTATTATTCTTTTAACCCTTTACCTAACGTAACGGCCAAAACCGGCCAGCGCTATTCTCAAAAATCGCCAATTAATTTTCATTATTTTTTCATTTTTTTGTCTCAAAAACATAGGTTATGACCCCTCGTTGGAACGAGCTCGTCGAGCTCATTCCAACGAGGGGTCATAACCTATGTTTTCGAGACAAAAAAAATGAAAAAAATTAGTTATTCAAGAATTATTTTTGCAAGTGTTGTCTGCTTTTCAGGTTAGGTAAAAGGTTAAGTGAACGCTACATCATTGTAACTGATAGGGGTGAGAAATGAACAATATACATACATGGTGCCTCTCAAGCCACACATGTTGGGCGTGCATGTGTGTATCGTTGGATGGTGGGGGTGAAATTTAAAACATGTAATGAAAAAAAATCTACAGAGTCGTACTTTTAGAATCGATCATATAGGCTATACCTTCATTTAATTTATGGCGTATGTACTACGTGAAATCCTGTATGCTGTGCATGGTAACAACACTAAATTTGCTCCCATTTTAAAGGCAACCACCATTATGAAAGTGCCCCCGTCTCTATCTCGCGGGGGAGGGGGGGGGGGGCACAAGATTTTCCGCTACGCCACTGCCACTAATGTTTTAATAGTGATAATTAATGATAATTTAAATGATTTAAATTAACCATAAACTACGAGATGGTTTGTTTCATCAGTTACGCCCCCCCCCCCCCCCGCCCCCCCCCCCCCTCTCTCTCTCTCTCTCTCTCTCTCTCTCTCTCTCTCCGGCTAGCTGGCTTCAACGGCTAGATCTGGGCACATGTGCCTTGCCTCACCACTTCAACTCGCCACTGGCATCAACGAAAACACATCTCTTTCAACGGTGTACCTGATTTACAGATCGACAAAAACTTACAAACTCAAGAGCGATTTCTTCAACACCGACCATATCGGTAATTTCCGTTCTTAAACAAAACGGGGAAATACTCTATTATTGCGTGGAAGAGTTGTCTGACAATGCAAACACACTCGCACGAACAACTGACGTACATCAGTATAAAAATAAAACTATGTCTTTCATTGTAAACCTTGATTGATGCTTTTGAGTGACCCGCGTGTTGCTTCGACAGCTTTTTTTTTATGAAATTACCCGATTCCTCCGTAGCCGACACCAAAGTTTTCAGACTATTATTTCACGAGTCTTTATCACATCGCCTTAACCCCTACCACTCTGGTAGAACATTCCCCAATCACTCTGTTCTTCTCGTGTTTTGCTATGAATTTAACCTATTATATCTTGTTTGACAGAGCTCCCCTATTTATATATCATATACAGTCCATGCCTCTTAAGTGAAAACCTTCCCCCAAAGCGTGCGTTCAACAAAAGCATGACTTGAAGATGTTATTAGAATGTCTGATCAATAGGGACATGTTGTTTGATCATTAGGGGGCCTTGGGCCAATTGAGCCAACACATTAGGAATAAATCAGATTTACACCCCAACACCCCCTCCCTTACCCCACCCTTCGGTCATCTTCGCGACGCCCATAACCGGACCTATCGAGCTTAATTAGAGCATTTGCTTCACATCGGTGTAGAATTGGACTTCACATTTTGCATTTCAAGCTCAAAAGCCAATTGTTTCATTATCAAGCAATTGAATCTTTTTCCCCGCTCACGTGTGCAAGAGTTTCAAATATGCCACTGCAATCAACTGTCCGCCTACGGAAATTCTTGCTTGTTCTCTGAATAATTAAAACTTTAAGAGGTACCACCGCATTGATAAAAGATTCACAAGTTTAGCTGGCGCGAGGAGACGTGAAAAGTATTTGAAGTATGGGGCTTGTGACAAGAAACGATCCAAGACAATCTGTTGCGAATAAAAGTGACAGGATGGTTTACGAGGTGAAATTAGCAGTCAATAATCTGCCGTCTATACGTCAATTAGACGCAAGAAGATTTAATTATCTTCACTAGTTAATGAAGATATGAATGCAAGTGGCAGCAAATCAATGGACTAATTTGTCCGTTATTGCGTGAAATGAAATTATATCAACAGAAACGCCGCCACTGTGCCATTATGCAGAGAATGATTTGGAGTTTTTATTTGGGATGGGCTAATTTTCCTCTTCTACGTTTCTTCTTCTTCAAGAGAGTGAGAGTATCTTTTTACATGACCATGTCCACCTGTGCATCGAATTTTTCATGTATCCGAGCTTCAAAATGATTTCTCTATTTTTATCAATGATACAAACCCTACAGAGAGGCATGAAAACCCCTCTTTTATTATTGGTATCAATGGTGACGTATTTCATGTGTCGGAGGCTCGGAGCTTCAAAATAAATTCTCTATTGTTTATCGATGATACTAGACCCACATTAACCCTTTCATTGCCACGCCCACTTTATCCATATATGGAGGACCTCTATGTACGCCTGTATGCGAGGATGTTTAATAAGATTTATGACATACCTGAAACTCTATCATCTGATTAATTGTTGGAAAGGGCTCTCTGAGCCCTTTCCAACAATTAATCAGATGGTAGGTTTGATCTGCGCATGCCAGAACGTACAGATAATCATCATAAAATAGGTGACAATAGTCGCTTTCGGCAGCGTAAGTGTTATGGCTTAGGCACATCTCTTTCATCATCGTCGTTGACGGAGAAAGGTAGGAAAATAGGACTCGGCAAAAGTTCGAAATTCGATTCGATTTCGAATCTCTTCACTTATTCGATTCGATTTGAAACCATTTCGACTATTCGAAAAAAAACCGAAACCAGGAGAGTTTCGGATTCCATACATTTCATTATGGTCGACTTTTGAAGATGACAACTCCCCCTACAGTTTTTTGTGGAACGAGATAGACCGTATCCATCCTGAGAAGATAACACAAAATAAAATATAGTACTTTTCAACAGCGCGTTCATGTGATAAAAGGGATATCAAATTCGTCAATATTCCATACGATATGTATGCACCTCTTACACTAAATTCGATTTCTGTCTGGGTGCACCACAATTAGAGGCGGCGGAAGCACGATAAAAGTGGAGGGGCACACATTTTTAAGGCTGCTATGGTACAGCCCAGTGGAAGAAAACTTACATTCGTATAACGGTAAATGTACCATGACACACTATATCGTTGCTGGATTAGATGGACATGCCACGGTGTGGTCACTGTCCTGTCCATTTCTTCCAATCAATCATCTTCCAACCCGAAGGCTGGCCTTCGGGTTCGAAGATGGTTAAAGTAGAAGAAACGGAGCTAAGCTACCTAATGTGGAATTCTTTGGCCAAATGTTGTTTGGATTTACAAATAATATCCCACAGGAATGTTTGTATACTGACACGTTTGTTTGCGCCCATTTAACTCATTGTGTAACCGCGCAACAGGTATGTGGAAAAAAAGTGGAAGGGCACGTGTCCCCTGTACCCCCTGGTTCCGCCACCTCTGACCATAATTCGAATCTAAGAGAACTTGTTTAATAAATATTCATACAGAATCGCGTGTCATTACAAATTTTCTGTTTAATAACAGGGGCCCAATTGGTGAAAAATCTCGACGGCTATTGTAGCCTGTGGGTTAACAGCGTCAGTGTTAGACGCTCATATTTAGGCAGTAAACTGGTCTTTATTAAAAAGTCTAACTGCAATGATAAATTTGTTATATTCTTGGTAGTTACCCCACCTTCGGCTGAAAAGGCATATTATTTTTGTTAAGAAGAATTTGTTGTATTACAATATATTAAAAGACACTCTCCAATAAACTGCAATAAAGCTAATGCTGGCCAATCGTTACAGCCAACTTGAACTGAAAAATAACATTGTATTCAATCAATTAGCACAGACTTTAGACATCTAAGTATATTGAACCGATATTTGCCGCACTGTGCTTCAAAACACTGGTGTAGGAACGGATACAGTCCGACGTTTTTAGTCGTACCGATATCCGGAGCACCAAACATTGTTTGATGGGACATGTTGACATGTAATTGTTCATTTCTGATCAGTAGTAAACTGATACGTAACGTACGGGATATTTAATTACGTGCCATAAAACTAGTGTTCAACCGATGATCGGAACCGGCCACCACAATCGGCCGATTGTAGGCAATCGGATGACAACGGCAACGGCTCCTGGAACATCGGTTCAACCGATTGTTGCCAAGCATTTTGCAATGATTCATTAATCGCATTTTATTATCTTGTTCAACTGCTAATGTAAAATTATGCCAATGATACCATTCAATAAAGTTGAGAAAGAACCACAGTGTGTATGCTTAATCTCTCCAGACGCCCCTTTTACGGGATACACAAGTTAAACGGCAAGTGAAGCTCACAATTGAACGTACTTGCGGCAATCGCCAGTTCCTACCAGGAAAGTGAAGATAGTACTCCACTGACTCAGGTCGCAGTAAAATTACCAGTCGCGCACACTTGGGCGGTAAACGTGGCTCTGTGAGAGCCACGTTTACCGCCCAAGTGTGCGCGACTGGTAATTTTACTACGACTCCAGTCAACAAAGAAAAATGTTTAGTTTAATGTAGTTCTTTCGAGCCTCGACATGTCTAGTAGTGCATGATATTACAATCGGGATCGGCATCAGAATCGGCCGATTGTGAGCTCAAATAACAGGTAATCGGTCTGCGACCATTGTTGGTAATCGGTTGACCACTTCATAAAACAAAGGAAAATATAATTTAAAAGATGCCATTCCATTAATTTCTTCTTCCACACAAACACAAAATCGGCGTTACACAGTATTACCGAAGTACGACCAACCGCAGACTACGCCTTAACAAATGGTAAAGATGCCTTGGGGCGTGATAATCGTTACTTATTCCCAGTTCTCTGATCGACATTCGTTATCAACAGATAAAATCGGTTGATAACGAATGTCGAATAAGGAACTGGAAATAAGTAACGATCGTCACGTCCGTAGATGCCTTCTGTGTGGAACACCTGAAACAAAATCGAAGTTGAAGTAAAATTTTTGGGGAGTAAAAGATCGAATCAGTTTTTCTTCTCAATAGAGCTTAGAATATTTGAGAACGTGATAGTTTTGTAGGTCGAGGGGTTCATTTTTACCGGTAAGTTAATTTACTTCGCATCAAATAACATTATACAGGCGTATCATTCTCTGCGCCTGGTTACATATTCTTTACGGAAGTTCGTCTTAATAACTGCACTTAATAACTACACTATAATTCATCAACTTTCCTAATTGCCTTATGTTTACACTTTTATTGGACGTGTTTGTTTTTCGATCACCGATATTGACAATTGCCTCGTTTATGATGTGCATTGTGAGAGGTTGAATTCTCAAGGAAACTCGCTGTGTAATCACAATTTAACACTTTGCCATAGAGATCTTCCAAATATATCGAAGAATACCGTGGCAAAAACCCCATACAGCTGTTCGATAGTTCATACAAACGTTCCATACAACTCGACCCAAATCAGAAGACCCAACGTAACGGCCTAACCGGTCAGCGCTATTTACAAAAATCACCATTCAATTTTCATTATTTTTTTTCATTTTCTGTCTTAAAAACATCTTGTTTCGCTCGTTCCAATGAGGGGTTATAAGCTATGTTTTTGAGACAAAAAATGAAAGTATTTGGTTATTCAGGAATTTTGTTTTTAAGTGTCGTCTGCCTTTTGTGATAGATAAATAGTTAATCAAGTTTTTTGTGGCCTGTGCAGCACCAATAAAAAGTAATTCAGTACTCACTTACTTAGAACCTCTGTCACAGCGTATGTTATCAGAGATATCAAATTGTCACCTTTTCCAGTTACAATAGTTGCAGAATAGGTATCTATTTGAGGAGGGGCACGTGGGTCTTGGGCGAGGTTCCAAACATTGTTATGCCGTAAGGGAAGTCTGGATTTGGAGGAATGTATCAAGGTTCTGACCCTGTCACGTTGTTTGGGGAGTATATATTTCAAAACTTTCCATTTTGGCAAAGAAATTTTGAAAAAAATATGCTCTAATGGCGCTATTTTGAGGTTCTGAACCACATCAAGCGCGGTATGTCATGTGTATTTCATTCATTAGTTGACGCCCCATGCAGATCGTAGAACTCGTGGTTTTTGATGGGGCAAAGAAATTTTGAAAAAAATATGCTCTAATGGCGCTATTTTGAGGTTCTGAACCACATCAAGCGCGGTATGTTATGTGTATTTCATTCATTAGTTGACGCCCCATACAGATCGTAGAACTCATGGTTTTTGATGGGGCCCATTTGGGTTCATATTGACTCAACCCATTTGATTTTGGTTAATTTTTAACCTAACTGATTTGAGAGTGTAATACGATTAGGGATATGTCGCTTTAACCCTTTACCAAACGTAATGACCAAAACCGGCCAACGCTATTCTCAAAAATCGTCAATTATTTTTCATTATTATTTCATTTTTTGTCTGAAAAACATAGGTTACGACCCTTCATTGGAACGAGCTCGTCGAGCTCGTTCCATTGAGGGGTCATAACCTATGTTTTTCAGACAAAAAATGAAAAAAATTAGTTATTCAAGAATTTTTTTGTAAGTGTCGTCTGCTTTTGATGTTAGGTAAAGGGTTAAAAGGGTTATATTGCGTGGGTCATTTTCCCGAACACGGACCAACAGTGTCATCAAAGTGTATCTAGACCTCTTCGTCACTTTGCAGGCACGCCATTTTGTAACTGGTGTTAACGCACAGAGAGGTTGTGTGAATTGAAGCGGTCGTTCAGTTGACATTCTGGTCAGTCATGTCCCGGAGCATTCAGGTCGCCAGTCTAATTCTGTAAGGAATTTGACGCTGTTATGGCATGGAACCAGTCTAGCCCCTAAAGTGTCCACCACCTTTGTTTAGACTCACGACCAACGAAAATATTTCAGATGATTGAATTAACAATTAACAGAAACATTCATTTTTTTAAGCAACGCCAGAAATGTTGCTCAAACGAGACTTGATTTGGTCGAATTTTTGATGACACCACCATTTGGAGTGAAGACTCATCACAACCGTAGATTTATGATTACGCCGCGTAGTTCCACTAACTGTATTAATATCTTGATGGTTTAAAGGTGAATAAAATACTTACTGATTCGAATATCTAAAACTGGAGCACGAAATAATATCTGTGTATCTATATGAGTGTAGGAAGATCTCATTACATGAATGGTAGTCTGCGTGCAAACTTCACGAAAGGTGGACAAACAAACAGTCCATAGCAGCGTCGAATTCCATACAGAATTAGACTGGAGGCCTGAGATCATGTCGTGTTCCTCAAAAGTTCATCACTGGCATGGTATATTCTAGCGGGAGACCGGCGTTGTTGTGTACCTTTACTGTTGCTGATGAAATTCCCAATATCAAATTAAATCAGCAACAAAATACTTCTTCAACAATGTTGGAATGACGGTAGTTTTCTCAAGGCAGTCAATACAATGTGCCAAGCCACAAATTTCCAACAAGATTCTGTAGGATTGTTAGCGTTGAACGGAAGGGTCTGTTCTGGGTTTCTGTTGGCAGTTATATAGACAGCAGAACGTAACTGACCTTGAGTAGAATTGCGAATTCATGCTGATCAAGCATCATGAGATCTCGACTAAGGCAGTCAGTAGATCAGGTGACACGAGGAACTCTTTGCCAAAGAAGTGCCTCCTCCAGTCCGTTCCCATTCTCTAACAAGAATCACCAAGCTTCAATAGATATCGGCCTGGAGGACTGTTCGAGTTCTGCAGATCAGGTATGATTTGACAGAACAATGGAATACTTTAACAACGAACTGTCATGTTCTCATCGAGGGAAAATCCGCCCACCCCCACCTGTATAGGAAAAACACGCAATCAAACTTGACAACTTAACATGCCAAAACGTACGATAGTCGTCACTAACTAAGTGCAGTATTAGTTTTTCAGGGCATGATTGACATTATAGAGAAGCCTTTCCTAACCTTCATCAAATGCTTAGCTAATATACTATTCAAAAGGAGTAGGGGATATTTGATAAAAGTGAGATATATGAAGAAATATATTTATATTTTCATAAAAAAGACAGTTGAGGCATTACACTGTGACATCTGATGAATGATTTCAGCGATAGTTGGGTGTCTGACAAGCGCACATTCCACGTACCGGTACTGAGTTGTAGAAGACATGGACGGTCAACCAGAAAATTTACCACATTCAGTCCAAGACTTCAATACCTTGTAAATCCTCCTCGTTTCGCGAGACAAGCGCGGATCCGACGTGGCATACTCCTCATCAAGCGTCCAATATCAGCTTGACTGATGTTATTCCATTCTTTCTGCAGTGTAGCGGCGAGTTCCTGGACATTGGTAGGGGACTGTTGGAGTTGTCGTAGGCGCCTGCCAAGCATATCCCAGACGTGCTCGATTGGTAAAAGGTCTGGACTTAATGCTGGCCAAGGCAGTGTAGTGATGTTCTGCTCCCGGAGGAACTATGTAGCGACATGGGCCCTGTGTTCTCTTGCAATGTCATCTTGGAAAATGAATCGACGGTCGTGACATCGCGCAGATGGAACCACATGAGCTGCTAACATGTTGTCACGATAGTACTGACCTGTGATACGCACTTGGATGACATGTATTGCTGTTCTTCTTCTCGTGGTTATGCCTCCCCACACCATAACCGATCCATCACCAAAACGATCGTGCTGCCTAAGGGTTACGCCATGGTATCGTTAGTGCCGCCGCAGCCACACTCTGTTTCGCCTGTCGTGGAAGTCGAGAGTGAACCTCGATTCATCGGAAAACATGACGTTGTTCCACCGACGATTGTCCCAGCGGTGTCGTGCTCCACAGTAATTAAGCCTTGCTGCGATGTGACGTTCAGTCAAACGTGGAATTATTCAAGGTCGGCGAGCGTACAAATTCCAGCTGTGTAGGTGATTTCGGATAGTCTGACCACTGACTCACACAACTGTCGATCCGTGTAGCTGCTGTCCAATTTCTAAGGCACTTTGATGGCGGTTACGTAATGCTGTGGTTCGGATGAAACGATCCTGGTTAGCAGTTGTCGCCCTCAGAGGACCTGACCGACGTCTGTCATCAATATTGCCTGTCTGACGGCAGCGTGACCACAACCTGCTAATCACCGATTGAGTAACACTGAGAATTTGAGCCACTGCAGCCTGTCTGGTGCCAGCTTCCAACATGCCAACGGCACGTAAACGTTCGTTACGTGTCAGTCTTCGCATACCTCAAAAGTTACGTTTCGATCAGAAACTATTGATGAACGAGTTTATACCAAGAAAAGAACGATGAGACCTCCGAAAAAGCCCGTCCAGTACAACTGAAAATGTTAAAATGTTCCCCACAGACATTAACGCGGCGCTCGTGCGAAAAACCTGCATGAAGTTCTCGTGGGCCGGTGACATTCATGATCCACACTAAACTTGGAAACATATAGTTAGATGTGTCCAATCACGCGTATCCAATACCATTTTTCGAATATATCAACATCAGTTTGGATATCCCCTACTTTTTTGAATAGAAAACATTGATAGTGTGGCGCCCATTGGAAAGTACACCTGCAAGCGCATCTGTTGTTTTGCTTAACCCTTATCCTAACGTAACGGCCAAAAACGGTCAGCGCTATTCTCAAAACTCGCCAATTAATTTTCATTATTTTTTTATTTTTTGTCTTTAAAACATAGGTTATGACCCCTCATTGGAACGAGCTCGGCGAGCTCGTTCCAATGAGGGGTCATACCCTATGTTTTTGAGACAAAAATGAAAATAATAGTTATTCCGGGGGAGGGTGTCTTCCAAAAAAAATCCAGATAGAGGGTAGGGATGGGTGGGTCCATTGGCCAGGAAAAAACGTGGAAATGACCCAAATTGCAATTTTTTTCCTGCACTTGAATTCATTCAAAGAATGATGTTCTTGTACCTTAAAGACGATTCAGGGTGGTGAATAGAGTATTTTAAACATGCTTTGGAGAGAATTTGGGGTATAGACAAGCTCAGAAGAGTCAAAATGTTCTTGAGGATTCGCAAATTCGACAACTGAAGTGGACATTAGAAACATTAACATACACTGATCAAATTTGAATAATCTGTAATTGAGTTTTGTTATGAACACTTTTTTTCAGTTCAACCAAACTGACTCATGTAGAATTACCCTACTGAATTCAGTTATTAATATACTTTAACAAAATATGTCTTTGCTATATAGTCTTTAGAATCAACTCATTTGAGTTTGCCTAATCCCTCAGCTCATCTCTCCACATGTAAAAAAAGCAAAAACTATCATATTCATTTTGATTAGTTTTTTCAAATGTAAACTTAACTAAAATCAACAAAAACATATTCAACCATGACTTGGTTAAGAAGTTAACTTTATGAAAAAGATATTTGTAAATCGAAAATGTTGTGATAAAATAAAACCTTGAATATAAAATAAAACATGGAAAAATAAAACAAAAATGAAACAATCGTATATCTCAAACAGTTTATATAGCATTGAGGGAACATGCGTCTTTATGAGTTTCATCACAATAGCATAGAAAACGGACCATTGATAATTGGCCAGGTTTCAGCAGTGTTTTGAGCTCCGAAATGAAATATGGTGGTGGGTCCCATCGGGAGGGGCGGACAAAATTTACAGGTTTGGGGTGGTGTGTCCCCGGCAGGCGGAATTTTTTTTTTAGACCGTGTCTGCAATTTTTTTCCAGCCACCCCCTCCCCCCTCCCCTGGTTATTCAAGAATTTTTTTGCAAGTGTCGTCTGCTTTTCATGTTAGGTAAAGGGTTAAACAATGGGTGCTCTGATTAATAGATAGTAATAACATAGCTTGTAATTCTCGCCAGATCTCCTGTGTTTAATAGTGCAACATAATTTAATATTTCCCTAGTTTATACGAGTATTTCCTGTCTGCCGAGTACTTCCAAGTACTTCCATGTTATTTTATTAGAATTTTCTATACGCTCTAATGACCCCTTTAACACTTTACAAATAGAATCTGTCACTGTAAGCTGAATTTCGCAACACCGAACATGGAAAAAAGTCATGTCCAGTCAATCGTTTATACCCATGTTGCCCATTTTAGAGGACTTTCACCCAGGCATCCGTGACCGGGTTCTATGTTACCAATAAAATAAGACTTGTTTACTCTCGTAAACAAGCACTGCTTCACTTCCCGGTGTTCCCCAGGGAGAGGAAATGTTATTATGTGATACACTGTTTGAATGGGCCCTAATGGCCCTTTCCAAAAGTGTGTCACGTAATACTGCATCGTTAGTTGAATGACAGAGAAGTAAGACGTGATCTGGGTCATGCTGACTTATTTAAGATGCTATTCACGTGAGAGTAGACATTGTGGTTTGTCCAAGACTATTTAGCACAAACACTTTTGACCAAACTGTTGGCTGGTTTTTCTACTAAGGCAAAAATTCCATTAACCCTTTACCCAACGCAAACGATATCAAAATTTATTATTTTAAATATCATTTTTTGAAATTTTTCAAAAAATTCCAACAGAACCATATCATGTGACCCCTCGTTGGAGCGAGCTTGACGAGCTCGTTCCAACGAGGGGTCACATGGTATGGTTTTGTTGAAATTTTTTGAAACACAATATGTTTTCGACTGCTGAATTTGCATATTACGCGGGCGGATGCGGCCGATTCGTTGGGTAAAGGTTTAAGCGGCGACCGTTCGCGTGAATTTGGTTTTACGTAACCACTACACGAACGAAACAAGGGCCCTAATAAAATGTTGTTAAGCACCTCATATGAGGATAGACGAAAACATCTGTTATAGATAGAGGCCAATGCCATTAGAAGAATATATAAAATTTTGCGCGTCATGTGCGCGATTTTGCAGAGTGCCCAACTTAAGCAATAACACCTCTTTATTTATTAAACCAAAATAAATAATCACAAAATGTTCTCATATCTGTTACAGTGTTCTGACATTGCTATTGTTTCTCATTCTTTGCACAAAGTCCAAAATTCCTTCTTCTTCTAGTTCAGCTTTCCGAACGTCTCGGCTTCCCCAGTAAGCCGGATGGCTGATCTCTCTCGGCTTTCCCAGTAAGCCGCGATGTTTGGATAGCTGATCTATCTCTTCTGCGATTTCGGCGAATCTCCGCTTACAACTCTGACGCTCAGTTTGCGATGAATTTCCCGCACAACTTTCTTTTCCTTCTCTTCACCACCAAACCACCACTTAATGGCATCATTAAGTCCTCATCTTACACATTTATTTATTGATTTATTGGTGTTTAAGGTCACATACTTATGCACAATGGCTAATCATGACCGTGGCAGTTTTAAGGGTGGAGGTAGCCGGAGTATCCGGAGAGAACCACCGAGCAACGACGAGCAGCTGTCGCCTCCCCAGTATCGTAACTCCGCACTGCAACACAGGCAGGGTTAGATTGGTTGACGACATGCGCACCATCGACGTGCAGTACGCCTTAGTACACGGCGTCATCGTGCCCCCATGTGGACAGTCGGGGTTAGGTGCCTTGCCCAAGGAAAACAACGCGGGAATCCGAATTGATCGCTCAGACGGTCACCCATCCGAGGATTAACCGGGCTCGACGTTGCTTTCATCTTACAAAAGCTCGGACTCAAACCACAGAACTGTGCCTGGTAAAGCTGATTTACCTGATTGCGTTCAACGAATAACCATAAATATTTCTCTACAGACAAAATGGTTGTGCCTATAATAACCATCAAGGTGGGCAGCTCTTACTTGGTTCACATCGACTGAGATCGGAGTCATATCAGCCGAGTTTGAAGCTATATCAGCCGAGGTTGGTAATGAATTTCGGGAAAGAAAATCAAATCTGATAAATAATCCTCCGTATGAATGTGATTGAGAAGTTGCTCTATAGTTTCCCTGTGCTTTTGTATGCTGAAGCAATATGTTATCTTTTTTCCAAATGAAACAAAATACTGCATTTTGATTGGGTGAGAGGTACAGTGTAACTTGCAATCCACAGTAGCTTTTTTTACACCGTGGTTAACCACGGTGTAAAAAAGCTACTGTGGATTGCATGTTAAAAAACAAGAATACACAATAGCAGGCTCTTTGGATGAAAAAGTACCCATTTTTAATTATTAATTCATACTTTCTGCTAGGTTCTGTTAGAACAAAAATAAAAATACAGGAAATTTGATATTTATGAGCAATAAAATATTACAAATATGGATATTTTTGGAACTGGCTCATTGAGCCAGTTCCAATGACATCCATATTTGTCTGGTTTTATTAAGAAACATACAAAGTACAAATTTTTTAGCAGTTTTTTCCCACAATGTAGGTTAAAGTATTAACTTGGAAATAAATCCGTTATCCTTGGGTTTTCCAGGGTGTATGGGAGTTTACATCGGTCTAGGAACTCATACACCCTTCTGCTTCGCTTAAGATAACTTATATTATTTTGTTCACAACCAGTGATAAATAGAGAATATCTAGTGTTTTTGAGTGGATACCGAAAATTATCTCATGAGTGACCGAGACAAATGTTTATTACAATAACAATTTATCTCGGTCACGGGTGAGATAATTTTCGGAATACACTCAAAATCATTAGATTTTCTTCTTATGATACTCGCGACCGAGCGCTCGCGAAAATAAACATTTGTCTCGGCCACACATGAGATAATTTTCGTATCCACTCAAAAACACTAGATTTTCATTTTATTATACGCCTTTTATAAGAATCTGATCATTCTTATCGTTAATTCCACTCGTTTCAAACTTGAATTGATGCTTGAAAGTAAACCAAGTAAACACTGATAAGCGAACGTGATTTGATCGATATTCGGAATTGGTGGCGTCTTGCGATCTGATTCAGCTGGCTGGTCCATGCATCAAATCAAGGTGAATATGTGTTGAATTATTGCTGGGAATGATCGGTATCCACTCAAAAACACGTGATTTTCTTTTCATTATTCGCTTTTAGAACATATTGATCATTTCCGGTGATAAGTTGACTCGTATTCACCTTGAAGTGATGCTTTGAAAGCCGCCACTTTTATTGATACTGTGAAAGTGAAAATTTCTATATCTTCACAGTTGGGGATACGATTTCTATCTTTCCGCAGTTTTTTCGATAATCTATCGTTTAGCGTATAATAACAATTAACACCGAAAATTTATTAAACAGCCTACTATACTTTGTATTTCAGATGGACTGTACACCACTAACACAGTCAAGGGATTTCTCGGCTCCAGTGTAGTGATACAATGTACCTACAACGGAACGGAGGACTGGGTATTTGCTCGATGGACAAGAAGAATTGGCGAAAACAAATACAGTATTCTAGCTACTATGATTCAGAATTCTATAGAAGCCGGGTTTTCAGATATGCTTCCACCAAGCTTTCGGCGAAGGTTAAGTGCAGGAATTCACTATGACAATTCGGTTGTTACATTTTATATGGATATTTACAGCCTAGAGTGTCGTGATGCCGGACAGTATCAGTGTGACGTATCCACTTACTCAAATGATGTCTCAAAGCAAATTGAATTGTCTGTTCAAGGTTAGTATTCCGACTACTCTTGCGGCGTCGGGCGGGCCTGGGATGGCTGGCGGTCTATCGGGCTGGCTATCGGGTGGGCAGGCAGGCAGGCCATTTATTCATCAGGACGTGTATGGTTACAGAGTAATAAGTATCAAGTAGAGAAAAACGTATGCTACATACTGCTGGGAGATGACATAGTGGCATTGGCCGTGTACCTGTCATCTCCCTAAAACAGGCAGGTAAACATAGGTACGGACTGACGAAAGATAGGAAAAATAACAAAAGGAAAATTGGCTTCATTTTCTACTGATGTCACTTTTATCTATCAAGGAGTGTCGGTGTCACCTCATATGAAATCCTTGAATCATCTCTTGGTTTTCTGTTTCCATTTCTAAGTTTCTTAATTTTTATCCCTGACTTATATCGTAGTGGAAATCGACGTCGGTTAAAGTTATCTCCCTTGGAATTATTCGATAAACTCGGAATGTCCAATTGAGAAGCTGGAGATTATTGAGGAAACACCCATGGCATTAGTAGAAAATGAAGCCCAGTTTCACTTTTGTTACTTTTAATAAACAAAAACAATAGGCCGGTCTGAAAGATGTTTGTTGTTTTTGTTTATTAAAAGTAACAAAAGGAAACTTGACCTTTTATGGCAAGTCAGTTAGAATCAACTAGTACACCGATAAGAATATATCCATCAGTATCACACCCACGACCTATTTTTTACAGAATGGAAATCAGAGTTTAAAGTTGAGCCGTCGGTGTAGTGAGCGTCAACACTAAAATAACAGTTTCCAGCGAATCCAGTGACGGGTGAAAAGGGATTGCTAATTAGTCTGAAACAGACTTAGCCATTCGTTGTACATTAATAAAATACTCCTTGTCGAATGAGTGAGAATAACCCAACAAAGAACCAAAGGTGACACTTAATTAGTATTGGTGGATGTCATACTAATAGATATTCATAATGGCGGATTATCTGTGAAGTAATTGATTCTAATTAATTTTCCATGAAAAGCCATTTTTTTCCTTTTGTTACTTTTAATAAACGAAAACAACAGACAACTCTGAGAGCAATAGAATACAATAGAGACCTCTGAGAGCTGTCTGTTGTTTTTGTTTATTAAAAGTAACAAAAAGAAACTTGATTTTCTTTTCCAATGGTGTCATCAGGGTTTCCTCAACGATTACTTGCTTCTTAATTGGACCTTCCTCGCTCCTCGTTCATGAATCTAATAATTTCAAGGGGGATAACTTTATCGAACGTCAATTTTCGTGACTAAAAAATGTAGGATTGCTGCCTGGACTACTGACCCCTCATTGGAACGAGCTCGTCGAACTCGTTCCAATGAGGGGTCACATGATATGGTTTTGTTTAACTTTTTCGAAAAAAATTAAAAAACGATATTTAAATTAATAAATTTTGATATCGTCTGCGTTGGGTAAAGGGTTAACGGCTCTCCTTGGCTCAATGGCGGAGGTATGTGAGATGACCTTCGTAGCGGCAACTTCGTGGCCTGGCTCTTCTCGAATACTACGGAGGAATCTTTAGCCTGCACGGTGTGTGTTTCCCTCCGCAGAAGACAGCCATTTTACGTCCCCACCCAATAGTACGGTACGCTGTGACAGCATCAACCCCCCCCCCCCCCCAATCGATGCTGATAGAGAGTGTTCGGACACATCGAGAACTTTCCCCGACCGGGTATCGATCCCGGGACCTCTGGCATTAGAGACCAGCGCACTTATCCACTTGGCCACCACTCTCTTTGAAAGGACGTACCGAACCAAACAAGAGCACCGCCTAGCGGGGCAACATACGCCCGTCAAAATTGGAACATGCACAAGTTTCTCTTGGGTAAAGTTTGCACCCCCCCCCCCCCCACGTCCCCTCCAATCATTGCCCATTCCCCTGCCCTTTCTGGGGTAAAGGGCAATTCACCTGTTTCCACATTTTTATATTAAGCGATCTGAGGTCTTTACAAAATAAAAACAAGACGTCATTGGAAAATGAGAAATTGGGCTCACCAAAGCGCCGTAACTCTACTGCTGATGGGCTTTCAAAACCTGAAATGAAATTCCCCCTTATTTTGTTGTAAAAAGCCGACATAACAAATTTATTTCCATATGAACCATTATTACCGAAGTTATTTCCCAGAAGCGATAAATGTAACGTCATTGGAAAATGAACGAGATACCATACTCATGAAGCTGCATATTAAATTTCAAAAGATTCCGATTAAGTTCACGGACTGTAAAGCACAGAAAGCATAATTTGACTGATTTCTAAGTATGAAAATGGCAATAACTCCTAAGAAAACAACCGAACACGGCCCAGATATGAACTTGTGCGAGACATTATGGCCATGAAGCTGCGTATTAAATTTTAAAAGAATCTGATTAAGTTGACGGTCTGTATAGCATGGAAAGCATAATTTGCTCGATTTCTAAGTATTAAAGGGGGAATAACTACTAGGAAAACTGTTGAACATGACCCAAATTCGAACTTGCGCGAGATCTTATTCTGGTTGTGTAGTATATCAAACATTTTTTTAAATCCGATTGAAATCACACTCTGTAGAGCACGGAATACAAATGTCCCCGGACGGACGGACAGACGGACAGCGCTATAACATAATACGTCCGTTTTTCAAACGGGCGTATGAAAATTAAAATACAGTCTTCAAGGTCATGTTTGCACGGGGGTGGGACAGACCTAACCCAAGAATCCTAGACTCCTGGGCCAAACTCGGGCTAAACTAAAACTAAAATTAAGCTATTAAAATTAAATCCCGTCGTGAAATCTCCGCTTTATTTCTCCCCCGGAACAAAGAAACTGAACATTCTACATTGTAGGTTAAGGAATGGCTGTAGCGAACTGAACGGTGATAAATATGCAAATTATATATCTGATACATCCAGGTGTAGTTGTGGACACGTACTTGAAAACAGTTTTCATTACTTCTTCGAATGTCCTCACTACGTAGTCCAGCGTGAAATCCTCTTTAGACGACTTTCTCAATTTAACATTACACCCACAGACGATGTTCTTTTCGGAAAACCTAATTTATCACAAAATGAAAACAATCTGATTTTTAAGTTAGTACAGTCCTTTATTTCAGGTAGCAATCGTTTTAGTTAACTCTCAACCATACCCCTTTTTGGTGTGCCTTCTCTCCAACATCAAGTTAAGGCTCGATGATGACTTGCGATGGCCGCATCCATACGATAAGGACACAACACTCCACTATCCTCTGCTGTCTTTTGCTTTTTTTCCATCTTATCCCATACCTGCATGTCGTGTCTTTCACTTCTCTCCAGCTACTATGAATTGGTTTGAAGCATGTTTATTGTATTGTAGATATAAAATGTTATGTTTTTTTTTTTGTTTTGTTTTTTGTTGTTTGGTTTGTGTTCGCATATTTTTGTTAGCTGCCGTTGAATGTTGAAGGAGAGGAACTTATATAAGTTTAATAACTTGTGTTCCAATCCTTTTGTCAGTTTTCAATCTAATGACAATAAAATATGTTTAAACTAACTCGGGCCCCCTAAAGGTGCAGGCGCCTGGGTTAGTATTCCCCTTCCCGGGCCTGTGGGTGGGTTTCTTCCATGACATTACTTTCTGTCTTTTTGAAGTCATCTCCGATCATAACGTTGATTATTGACATTTTTCATTATTTTTTTTTTTCATCAGGGAAAATCGTGAAAAATTGTTTTTTTACCAATGAATAATTCATTAAGTGGATATTTAATAACTTTATGGTCGTATAAGCAAAGTCAGTGTGAAGAGAAATATAATTATCACATTTTATCCCGTTACAGTTTACTGTTTGTTGACAATAGAGCCTCACTCGAGGGGATGAGCTGTCCCATCAATAATGCAGAGAATTCACCATTTGAAAATGAAGTCCAGACAGACTTTCTCTGAAAGTGAAAAAAAAAATGGATAATTCCTGTATTTAATTCGTTGAGCGATCCCCATTTGGGTTTATTATCACTGTGTATGATAATAACAAACACTGGGACAACTAACCCACTTCAAGCTGTTCTCAAAAAGAAAACAACGAAAACCTGATGTAGTATTAATAATTCTTTGGCTTTCCACTGATTTGCCACGGTCCTCTAAAAAGGAAGCCTTCTACATCAACTCCGACATTCGCCTGGTCACTCATCCCCCAATGTCCCTCCTAATCTCCCACCAGTCTGACACAAATTGTTTTATTATTTTCCCCGTTGCAGCTTTCTCAATCTATCCAACTGTAATATTGATTCTTTCCCTCATATCACCCCCATCCACTTATCTCACTCGCTTTCATTCCTGTTTTCTATAGTTTTTCAGGGATTCTTATTCTTCTATACAAATATTTAGGGCATTCTAAACTTACATTTTTTCGGGTCTTCTTTACCCCTAATCTGCACATTTGGCACCGTCTTTACTCGCATTTCCCGATTTTTCCCCTCAACTCGAATGCCTTTGAATTCACTTTGAACAAATAATCCATCGAGGTACTCCTCAAAAGCTGGCACCTCTTTTTGTATAACCCGTTCAAAGATCTCTTGGCCCTAACACCAGCTCGCCAGTTTCTATTGCAATCATCGAGAACCTTTTCCCTGATAAAACTGCTCCTCTTGCTTCACTCCCCCTTCTCGGTCTCCAGTCTCAATGGAATAATTCTTCATTAACTCCATAATCTGCCTTGTCCTTCCTGTATCTGAATGTCGGAATCCCATACATAGTTAAATGTTCCAACAAGACTAAAATCCTCCTCCTCTGATTGGACAAGAGCTCGCTTAGTATATTCTGTGTTTACGGCTCAAGTGGCAAATGTTACCTTCTGACGTTACAACGCGAAATTTTGAAATGACGTCGCCCGTTTCGTAATTGCTTCACCAACGAAGTGACGAGCAAGCCGCTTAATTTTTCTGGATTTTTCACTCGCGCAGCAGACGGTGTTCCGGGTGAAGTGTTGTTTAAATTGCAAAGCGATTTACAATTTGAACGAGATGGAATGAGTTTATCTGGTTTATTGATTATTTATCCTGTACCGCCGTTGGACACTCGAGAGGTTATTTACTAAACCTGTGATCATCAAAGGTTGCCTTGAACAAGGCAAGTTTTAACGATTACATGTTTATAGTAAATAAACCTCTCGTGTCTCACGGTGTAGGTTTTGGGCTATGAGTAGTGACTTATTGGAACATATACGTTATTGTGATGAACTGACGGTAACATGGTCTGAGGATTGCGGCTCGGAACTTATGTTCAACCGAGACGCGAAGCGTTTCGGTTGAACATAAGCTCCGAGCCGCAAACCTCAGACCATGTTACCGTCAATTCATCACAATAACTTATAATTTCGTCTGACACCACCTGCTGTTTGGGAGGTTTATCAGGTAATTGTGTATGCTCAATCACACCTTGTATTTTAGTGTACGCGTTTCTGAGCTCTCGGTCCACCATTATAATTCTGTTCGGAATTCGATGACGCTTTTATGAGCTATTTGCTCACCCAATTGTCGTGGAGTTTGCGCTGACGACGGCTGATACAAGTTATTTCCCCTTAATCGCAGAGAAATACAGATATTGTTTCTTTCTCCCGTTATCGATATTCCAATCAATAGGCATTTAATTCACGTTGAAAACACCAAGATAATAGCACAATTAGTGGAACTACGTGGCGTAATCATAATACTGGAATGGCGGAGAAAAGCCCTGGTGGAGAAAAGCCCCAAGGAGAAAGGCCCTGACTATTTTGACAACCTATGAGAAGATATCTGAGCTATTTTCGCGGGACGTGGAGAAAAGATCTAACTGGCGAATATCTGTGGAAAAGCCCTTATGGACCTGATGAAAAACCAAACAAAAGCATCATTATTCTTTTTAGTTGTCTGATTACCACCTCATGCCTGTCCAGGTTTGTGAAGCGATTAATAAATATGATTGTTGTGAACACATGGTTAAACATTCTAGTTTCTTTTCATGTTCCTTCTAAATTACAAAAAAAAAAACCACAAATAAAAAGAATAGTTTTTATTTTGTGCTATCCTGTGAATTATCGCAAATTATCTAAAAGATATTTCTCGATATCCATCGACTGGATGGATATCGAGAAATATTCCCCTTTAGCTTCCTAAAGACGTCACGCTTCGGAGCATGACGTCCCCTCGATCGTTGCCTTGGAGGAACGATAAGCAGACTTTTGTTATTTTCGGGAAACTGTTTGCAGTAGAATTGGGCTGAATATTGGGCAGTAAAATGTCACGTAGCATATAATAAAAAGAAAATCTGCGCCATTTTAGTGAATATCGGTAATTATCTCATTAGTGTGGATCTGAAAGTTTTATTTTTCACGAGCGCTTGTGGGAGTGAAAAATAGTACTTTCAGGTCCACACGCTTCCGCACATGATGTCGCCTTGAACGTCGCTTTGTAGGAACGATTAGCAGATCTTTGTTATTGTCTTGAAACTGTTTGCAGTCGAATTGAGCTGAATACTGCGCAGTAAAATGTCACGTAGCATATAAAGAAAAGAAAATCTACCCTATTTTAGTAAATATTATAAGTTGTTTCCGCCAACGTTACGGTATATGGAGATTTAATACCCGGATGTCGGCTTTTAAACACCGAGCCGCATTCAAGGTGTTCAAACGAGACATCCAGGCATTAAATCTCCATATACCAGACATGTTGGCAGAGATAACGTTTTTGCCCCGTTTGAAACACAATGCAAACATAGTGGAAATAAATTTGTGGACACATTTCTCAGCTCCACAATCATTTGGACCAAATTTGTGATAATTATTCTGTTTTTATAATCGCGGAAGACAACTGATAGAGTTACATCCCTTGGGTCGTTAAGGAAACGAGTAAACAGTAAATTGCTGACATATCGTCCCCTGAGTTCCAATGTGTTCTATGTGCCTACTGGCACATAGAACACATTGGTACTCAGGGGACAAATTATTTGCTCTTATTTTATTTTTATGATTGTATTGTCGGAAATCCGATGCTATTTGTCACTATTTTCGGGGTTTTTTGTTCGAGTTTTATAATGAGGCGAGCGGAAGTGAAAAGCTTTCATTGAAACCATATACTCCCGATGTTTCGCGTGCGCTTTTACCTTGGATGTTGCACGCTCTCATATACCTTGGATGTTAGGTGCACCCTTTGCCATGGCTATTTGTCCAAGGCATTCTGGCCAATCAAAAGACAGAATTTATCGTGATATAGGGACAACGGTAATTATCTCGTGAAAAATAAAACTTTCACGTCCACACTCACGAGATAACACTCGAAAGTCACTAAAACAGCGTAAGTAGGTGATACATGCCGGTTCAACCATCATCGTACATGTACGTGTACACGTACATGTACACCTCCATAGGATTTAGTGTTAAAATCGTGTACGTGTACAAGATTTTTAACGTTTTTAGGGTGCTTTAGAATCCACTTTAAGTTCAATTAACACTGAATTGATTCCTAGACTTTTAAAATTTTTCGTACAGTACATGTACCGTTTAATGTTTGAATCGGCAATGGATTTCTCCCATAGGATTCAGTGTTAAATTGGAAGCAAAAAACGTTTTGCCGATTCAAACATCATCCGCTCGCCGATTCTAACAATTCGCGTCCGCACACGATTTTAACGCTGAAAACCCTATGGAGGCGTAGACGGAGATCTACTCTGCGGATTTTAGGTCTGATGATGTTTGAATCGGCAAAACGTTTTTTTGCTCGCAATTTAACACCGAATCCTATCCGCACACGATGTTAACGCTAAAAACCCCATGGAGGCGTAGACGGAGATCTACTCTGCGGATTTTGAGTCTGAAATCGACTCGCGTGAAAGAGGTGATGTTTGAATCGGCAAACCCACTGTCGCGTTTCTCGAAGTGAGACTGGCGCACGTTATTGCGAGGTGATCTATGGAAATGTTTTGAACGAAGAGTGTTGTCGGTGTGTTAGAAATTCGCGAGCCCACTGTCACGTTTTTGATTGATATATATAGGAGAGAAAAAAAATATATAAATAATAGTTATTTAGAAAAATAAATATATCAAATCGAATAGATAATAAAAAAAAATACGTAAATCATGAGCAATTCTCAGGATATTAGAGTAAGGTTTCTTTTAAAAATGCTGATGAGAGCCTACGCATTCTGCGTGAACGAACAACTAGGTCGTCTCTTGTTAGAACGATGCGTCGGATGTCGGGATCACCTAGACTGCGATCACGAGAATCATTTGCGTCTGTGGATGGAAAGGGAAGATATGGTCGTCAAGTATTTTGAACCGGCGTTCGAACGCGTTCAAATCAATGAAGTGATCGCGTTTTGGAAGAGATTACTCTACTGTAAGAATTGAAGCAAGCCCACAGATTCGGAAGAACAGAAATTGGCGTGTAAAATTCTGACTTTACGAGATAAGGGATGCATCATGAAATTATTGTTCAATGAAGCATACGTCTAAGTTTTCTCGTTGATATAAAATAAGGGAGAATAGAAAATAAAAATAAATACACACATAATTTTTTTATCTAATATTAGAAAGAAAAAAACAAAAATGAGAACCAAAAATAAATTGTATCCGACGTTAGTGGACGACGAGGATGAGAAGCCGATCGACGTTTCGCCGATGGCGCCATCGCTAGAAGAAAGAGAAAGAGGAGAGAGGTATCACATCGATCAAATCAGTAGAATCCAAGAGTATCTAACTCGAGAGAGAGATTCTCGTCGTTCCCTCAAGAAGAAGTATTCACGTTTCGTGAAATTCGTCAACGCGATCGACACGACACTAATCACGATTTCCATGGGTTTACACGCGGCCGGCATCGGATTGTTGTCGACCGCGGTCGGCATTCCGATCATGTTGACCATAGAAGGAGTGGCTCTCGCCACCGGATTGTTTAGCACGCTCGGAAACTTTTTGAGTAGGAAATTATAGCTGAAGGTGAGGAAACATGACAAGATTCGCATCTTGGCCGACTCCAAGATCGACACGATATCCGAAATGATCTCTATGGCGTTGAAAGACGGTAGGATATCAGATGGTGAATACTTCGCGATATTGAGCGAGAAAACGAAATACGATGCCATGAAAGAAGCCGTGAGAACCAAGACTCGTCAGATCATCAAGGAAGAGATGAAGGATTCTCTCGTGGAAAAGGGGAGGAAAGAGGCCAGGGAGGAATTCAGAAAGATGATAGAACTCAAGAGCAGCGATTGGAAAAAAAATATATATAAAAAGAACAGAATTGATTCATTATTAAATTTATATATAAAATAAAAAAACGAAATTAATTTAAATAACTCTTAAAAATGTATTGCGTAAAGTGTAAGAGAGTTACCGAGATGAGTAATTCTAGAGAAGTGCAAACTAAAAACGACAGACAGATGCTTCGCAGAATTTGCGACGTGTGTGGTTCTGTCAAGACACGATTCGTCAAAAAAAAGAACGCGAGCAAAGGTAAAGGCATCGTGGATAAAATGATCAATAATCTACCTTTCGAAATGCATCTGCCCAGTCACAGTTTCATGGGACCCAGAACGAAATTGAACAAGAGACTCAACGCCGATCTGACTCCCAAATCTTGGAGCAAACCTGTGAATAGGGTGGACGCGGCCGCGTATGATCACGATCTGTGCTACGCCGGACATCCCGACACCAAGACTCGCAACGATGTCTGCGATAAAAACATGTTGGGGAAATTGAGAGGAATATCGAATCTGACCAGGAGAGAGAAGATGGAACGTTCGCTGGTCGGCAATCTGATCGGTGCGAAACGACGATTTGGATGGGGCGTTCAAAAAAAAAAAGCGCATCTGAAAAGAAGAAGAAATGATTATTGACGAGCGAATTGGCCGAGGAGTTACACAAACCCATAGTGCGTAAATTTCGAAAGAGAAGGGTGTTCATGAAGGGTCTGGATGATATTTGGTCTGCCGACTTGGTCGACATGAGATCGTTTTCGAGGTGGAACGAGGGCGTCAAATATCTATTGATGGTCATCGACGTGTTTTCCAAATACGGTTGGATCAGAGCTTTGAAGAATAAATCGGGACCTTGTGTCGCCGAGGCTCTGAAGAGCGTGTTCGACTCGTCTTCTCGAAAACCGAGTAAATTGTGGGTGGATAAGGGAAAGGAATTCTACAACGAGCACGTTCATCGATTGGTAGACCTCTACTCGATCGAAAACGAAGAGAAAGCCAGCATGGTGGAACGTTGGAATCGAACAATGAAGGAAAAGATGCACAGATACTTCACGGTGAATTCGACCAAGAAATACATATATGCTCTGAACGGTCTGGTCAAAGATTACAACAACACGCGACACAGATCGATCAAGGTGACTCCCACGGAAGCTAGCGATCCTCGAAACGAAAAACGGGTCTACACGAATCTATATCCTGAGAGATCTAAGATCAGGAAGAAGTCTAGAATGCTGAAATTTGCGGTCGGTGATCGAGTGAGAAACTACGCTTATAAGAAGCACTTCAAAAAAGTTATACTCCTCGATCGACCTCGGAAATCTTCGTGATAATCAAAATATTTCACACCGATCCAGTGACTTACAAAATCGAAGCTTTGGATGGAGAAGAGATCATCGGAAAGTTTTATGAACAACAATTACAGAAGACGAAGTTTTGATGAAGAAAACAACATTTTTTTTATTTACTCTTTTTAACATTTTCTTGTTTACACACATATATATAAGAGAGAAAAAAAATAATAAAAAATAATTAAAAACTATTTTTAGATAAAAAAAGCAAGTTAATTAATAAACAAAAAACTAAAAATCCTTTAAAATGACAAATATACTAGATATAGCACAAAGCATAGTGAAAGATGAAAGTATTCAAGAATATGAGGTTCACAAATATGAACCGGTAACCGGAACGAGTCTGAACAATGCGGGAGAGATAAGAATCAACGTCGAAACTCAAGATTTATTTGTACATCCTAGCGAGAGTTACATAGTGGTGCAGAGACGTCTCACCAAGGAAGATGGGAGCGACTACACCAACGACGACACGGTTACTCTAGCCAATAATGGCATCATGCATCTATTCAGTAACATAAAATACATGCTATCCGGACAAGAGATAGAATCTGTTTTTCATCCCGGTCAGGCCACCACGATGTTCGGACTCTTGACGTATCCTGATGATTTTTCGAAATCCAGAGGACTTAATCAGTTGTGGGTGAAAGACACCGTAGGCCCTGCTAGTGCAGGCGCCGCCTTGATATTCGACTACGTCGTCAAGACGTCCAGACCTAAAGGAACGTTTTCGTTCAGGATACCTTTGAAACACATCTTCGGATTTGCGGACAATTACAACAAGATCATGTACGGATTCAAACACAATCTGATGTTGATTCAAAAAGGAAACAACGACGCAATAGTGAGACTCACTGCGACCGATGCGGGTAAGATAACTCTACACAAGATATCGTGGTTCGTTCCACACGTGGAGCCTTCGATCAAGGAAAAAGCGCGTCTCTACAAGATCATAGAATCCAAGAGTAAATTACCCGTATGATTTAGAATGAGACAGTGCGACACAGCTAGCATTCCTCCCTCCACGAATCACTTCAATTGGAGATTGACGGTGAAATCCGCTTCTGAGAGACCGAGTTTCATCGTGGTTGTGTTTCAGACCGATAGGGACGGACTCAGGAAAAGAATGCATTGCTGTTCAATCACTGCCATTTGAGAAACATGCAAGTGTTCCTGAATGCCACGAGATATCCAGCAATCGATTACAACGCATCGTTCGACAAGAACGATTTCTGCAGACTGTACGGCGATGCCGCTGATTTTAGAAAGAAGTATCACGGTCTAGATGAATTGATGAGCAACCCTAACATGTCTCCCGGTGAATACAAGTCGATGTATCCCATGTTCATATTCGACGTCAGTAAACAGAGTGAACGACTCAAGAGTAGCGTCTTAGACATTCAGATCAAGATGCAATTCGATAGGAACGTGCCAAGAAAAAACGAAGCCTTCACCCTGGTCCTGTCGGACAGAGAATTACAATTCGAAGCGGACGGAAATAAGATGTCGATCATTCGATGAGAGATGAGTGTGAAAAAATAAAAAACAAAAAAAAAATATAAAAAGTAATGAGTAATTATTAAAAACAAAAAAAAACAAAAAAAAAATAAATAAAGTAATGTGATCTAGAGAGATTGAACATCTTTCTAAATCTCATTACTTTTTTTTTGTTTTTTTTTGTTTTTAATAATCACACATTATTTTTTTTAATTCATTATTTTCCACGCGTTCACTGTTTGTTCAAAGAATCTAGTTCGATCAGTAGACTCACCACGGAAGTGGTGGCTTCGGGATTATTGGTTTTCGTAACGAAATTAATCCTGTCACCGGCGTTCACTTTGAGAGGCGTGCCGAACGTGCTAACATTCGCGTGTTGATTCTCAGTCTTTTCGATGCTGTATCTCTTATCGCTCTCTACACCATTCACCATGAGATTGACGACCGCTCTGTTATTCAAATCCGAGGAAGCCAGACTCATTCGAAGGATTTCACCTCCCAACGGCATGGGATATCCCACCTGACCATGTTTCGATCCGCTACCTCCATTTCTGAAAGACCACTCAGCTTTTCCCTCATCTAAGGTGCCGGCCTCTTCGGCCCACACAGTGATCAATTGTCTAGCATATTTGACTTTCTCCACCACCGTAATCAGGGTGCAGGCATACGTCATGTTCACGGGATCCAGTAGATTCGTGAGCGCGTGTCCACCCATGTCTAGTTTACCTTCCATGATGTCACCCTTTCTCCAGACCGAGTTGTCATCCATGTACTTCCTGCTGACTGCGCTGGAATCGAATTCGGGATCGTGACTGAGTCCGAATAAATTCTTAACGTTCATGTCGATGCCACCCTCCATGGTTCCTCCAGATTGTTTGTTCAGGTAGCGATTCTAGGTATTCTTGTGATTGTATCACGGCAGAATCTACGTAGCCCTTGTTGACCACGGTTGAGTCCGCATCCATGTTGTCAATCTTCGACAGATTCAATATCTTGTTGAATCCTGCATTCAGATCCGATTTCATTTCTCGTCTGTCAGACTTTCTCTGTTCCAGATCTATGTAGTGTTTGCTCGCCACGTCCTTGGGATTCGTGGGAGTGGCCACGTTCGTTATCTTGTTAGAATTGGCATTCAATTCTGAGTGCATCGTTTTCTGAACGTATCTATTTCTCAGGTGTTCGCTGAATCTCGCGTGAGAGTCGTCCACGTATTTCTTGGTTGCGGCATCGGTGGGATCTATGTGATTTGCAACGTTCACCAAACGTTTGGATTTCAGATCCAGATCATCGGTCATGGTTTTATCCACGTAATTATCTAGTAGGATTCGTTCGAAATCGGCGTTCTCCCTGTCAACGTATTTTTTGGTCGCAGCATCTGCGAGATCTATTGGCTCGGGAAGATTGTAGAGCTTCTTATCGTTCATGTTCAAAGGTTCTTCTCGAGGTTCTTATCTCCGAAAGTAACGTTCGTCCAAGTTGGCAACATCGTAACCATCGTCTACTTCGAACGTCTTCCTCTTCTTTCTTGGGTTGACTTTTTCGTCATCACTTCTACCAAATTTATTGACTGGCATGTTGTGGGATTTTTTGTTTTTTAGAAAAATATGTTCAAACGCAGTTTATTAAAAATGAACTATGTTATTTTATTTTTCGTTTTTATTCGATTAAAATTTTTTTTAAAATAATTTTTTATCTTTATATATACTATAAAAAAAAATCTCTCTCTAATGTAAGTCATTGAGAATGTCTTGAAATCGATCTCCTTCAGACCATCTCTTGAGAACGTAGAGACACAGGTGACCGCAAAACACTTGATCTGGTGATTGCACTTGTTCCGTGTTGTAACGAACCATCGATTTGTTGAAATAGTTCTTTATTTCTTTTGGCGGCGAGATTCCGTAGCTGTCGAAATAATAATTTTTCTTCTTCCCGTTCTTGATCCACGCCACCCAGTGAGTGCCTTCACCCGATGAATCGTCTAGATTTAAAATTCCGCATTCCGATTGTCGAGGTCTTCTCTTCGGCAAGGCATCTCTGGAAAACACACCTAGAAAATCTTTGATTTTCAAATCTTTTGCCGCATTCAACAGATCGATGTTGGATAGGGGTTCGTTATGTATGATGACACCTTCTACGGATATCTTTATTTTCTTATTCATAAATGCATATATATTTTTTTTATTTATTTTATTATAATTTACTAAAAAATGACGTTATTTTTTCTATTTTTTTCTTTTTCTTTTTAAACTAACACTCTCGATGTCTCTATCGATTTCTATAATTTTGAATTCGTCTAATTCCTCTTGATTTTCTGGAATCCAATCATCCACATTCATATCGTCTATAATTAGATCTAAAGTCCAATGTCCGAGTGCCAAAGTGCTTATTTTATCGTCTAATATGAATCTCTTATCATCGTTGGCCGTCAGCGAAATCTTGTTGACTATTTCGGTATACAAGTCATGATTTTCTCTTCGAATTGATTTCATAGTGTTATACACCGGACCACTTCCTAACAGACAATCTATACTCTTGGAAAGAGATGTTTTTCTTCACCACACACGCTTTAACTCCTTTGCACTTCTTGATCTCTTCATCTTCTTGACGATAAGCATACAGTTTAGGTCTCAAGCCCACGAATTCGATGATTTGTTCAACGCCGCTCTCGTCCTTAAATTTACCCAACACCTTCTTGTTGTCGTTCGATTGAATGTTGGACGGGTGATCGATGGGATAATTGCTCATGTCGAACCACTTGGCCACGTCCGGAGATATATCTCGGTAGACGTCTTTCGTCTCTATCTTGTAAACTAAACTGTCCATGTCAGTGAACAGTAGTTTGGCTTTATCACCAAATTTTCATTTGACATAATCGTAGTGAAACTCGTACATCAATCGCTTGCTGACATCTAAGATCATCGGTCCGAGATAATACGGTTTGTCGAACTTCAGGTGTGTCTTTTGCATGTGAACGGCTACTAGATTTTCGTCGAATATGGTTCAGTGTTTGTAATTGGGTTTCACCACTAATGTTTTAGCTCTTTTCTCAGATGTGACGAGTCGAACGTCGGTTCTCTTCCTGATGTTTTCCATCGATTTACCGTACACGCAGTTGTTCATGAGTTTGAAGAAATCTTTTTCGAAATCGCTCTCGGCTCGAATTCTGAGATTCGTGTTGAGATCGATGTATTTTTTCATCCAAGGCTCTTCGTCGAATCGAATGATGCGATGTATGTTGACTAATTTCATCCCGTAATCGACGTACTGTTTCAAATTCTCACTGTAGACGACGTAGTTACGTTTGTTAAATAAATTGGGAATGAGTTTTTCCTCATCTCCTTCGTTCGGTTCCTTTCATTCGGGAGCTAATCGTTGTGTGGATCGTGTAATTCTTCCGGATAGTTCAAATCAACTTCTAAAATGCAAGGATAGTCTCTCCGTTTTTGCATCTCTTCCGGTTCCTTCACCCATTCGAAATTTCCAATCGGTAAAGGATGACTCATAGCCCAACCGTACAGATTATTGGCATCCCAATACTGTATGTATTTAGTCGACCATTTTGAATCGAAACCTTCTTTCATGTAGGGATTGTTAGCTTCAGAATGTCTGTGGGAGATCATCGAGACGCCACCTCTCGCAGCCCTTTCGAACATGAGTAACATGTTCACGTCCGATAATAATTCCAATTGGACTTCCGTGGTCTTCAACAGAGCATCCCACGCTAGACCGGGTGTGGTGAAATACCAAGCGGGATCCATATCGTAATTTCGACAACAGACGTCTCGAAAATTTTCGAACACATCTGCTAATAGCAGAACGTCAGTCTTCAGATAGAGATCATGATAATCTCTCATGGTTTTCATATCGAATAATTTCCACACGTTTTTAGCGTGTTCGTAATTCTCGGTGGAAATGTCGGATTCATATAATTTCGAATAAAAATCTTCTTTCGAAGGTAGTGCGGTATCATTGAATCTCTTTAGATCGATCATGTAATCGTAAGGATAGACTCCTTTCCTCAACATGATGTCTACTCGTTCTCCGAAATGTTCGCTCATGATTTTAAATTTATCCTTGCTCATATTATCAACTAATTTTTCCAGAGCGGTCGACATGAATTTAAAACTGTCGATGAAACGTATGGCTCTATGAATGAATTTCGTTTTTTCTTCCAACGTCTCTCTGTCGATTACTCTTTTCTCCTCCTTGAGCTTCCATTTCGTGAAGGAAATGTATCTTTCTTGACTGTTCGCGATGCAATTTAATACTCCGTGTGAGGTGCCGAGATTTTTCACGAAGAGATGACTGTCGTAACCCGAGAGATTGTGAAACATCACCGGATAGAAAACGGCATCTCGATATTTTAAATTACACTTGCTGTGAGACGGACCGCGATACATACCCGTATAATGATCGTGGTCTCTGACCTTCCTATTTTCCTTCGAATTCTCGTCGAACGATTGTTTGCATATGTGACATTCAGTGGCTCTGTTATTTTCGTCCTGCTGCTCTCGCGTGATGATCATTTTTACCGGAGTTTTGAATTTGTCGTATAACATTTGAATTTTCGATTCTAACTCTTCCACGAACCTTTGAGCCACGTCGTCGTCTTCATACTGTTTCGTGTAGGTGAAGGGACCCATGTCGTGTTGCGAGTCAAAAGCACTTTTCACGTAAATGCAATAGCCCGAAGGTATGTGTTTTTGATATCTTTCAACGTAACTTTGAAGAGCATTGGGTTGACAGGAACTCATTTTCGCGGTGAAACATTCGAAATCGGCATACACGATGAATGGTACTTTTAACCTTCTATTGTGATTTTCAAACTTCACGATGGTGGTGGGTTTGGGCATTTCGACGGCAACACCTTGATTTTCGTTGCAATATTCCAATATATAATAAATATACAAGTTCATGCAATTGCAACATAAACATACCTTATGTTCATGTTTATTATTTTGGTTGAACAGTAATCGGCTAGGATGTTTAATCCAACAATAATGACGATTGTCACCATTCGAAATCAATAATAAAATAATCGTCTTTTTTCTTCTGAGATACGAAGTCTGTCTGAGAGGATAGATCGTTCGTTTTTCCTCGTCGTATCCCAGGACGTTCACCGCTACGGTGGGATTTTGAACCTCGAAACGTTCGATGTGTTTTAACCGCATTGAAAAAGTCAGTCTGGTCCAATCGAGATTTTTAGAAGTCACCTCGTAAGAAGAAACTCTTTCGGTGTTCATTTTGACAGGGTATAAAGCGGAAGTGACTGCCCATTTAAAACACTGATCATCATTATTTTTCACGTTGATCACGGCGTGTTTCTTAACCAGGAAATAAGGTAATTTCACGTAGGAAGACCCTCTCAACAAATCGTTTTTAATTATGTGAATTTCGAGTTTCAACATCTCATCGAACGTCCAATTACTACCTTCATGTTGATAATTCGCGAGAGACGTCAACATCTTGTCTTTCATCTTTTCGAAAACGTCCGATAAATCTGAACCTTGAAATACGGGTTCGACGTTAGATCTGAAATATGCATTTTTCACGATGCTCTCACCGGACTTCACGTCGATTTTATTCATCATGCAATGGAGTATCATCTTAATTTTTAGTCCCACGTTCATGTATTTGTGAAACAAATCCAATACTTTTTACTTCACCCGTTCCATGAACAATTTCGGATCGATTTTCTTCAACGAGGGAACCACGTTGAAAGTTTTAAAAATGCCTTTGATCGCACTCTCCCGTTCCATGGACTTCGATTGAAATAGTTCCGTGGCGAGTCGTGCTAGATATTCTTCTCCTTTCCCTTCGTATATTGCTCATCAAAGTTCGCTCGATATATCTCATTTGCCTAGAATCTGATGTGCATCACTCGTTTTCGTTTTTCTTTTCTTTTCTTTGGAAACTTGAAGTTCTTCAACGGCTTTTCGTTTAGTCGTCTTCTTATTTTTCACAATCGAAACGTTTTTGGTTTTTTTCGACGTCGGCATTTCGATTCCTTTTACTATCTTTTTCTTTTTCTCATTTTTCACAACCGATGCATTTTTTGATGTCGTTGCTATCGGCATTTCGATTCCTTTTACTGTCTTTTTCTTCTTCTCATTTTTCACAACCGATACATTTTTTGACGTCGTTGCTATCGGCATTTTGTTTGTCTTTCTATCGTTTCGCAAATTTTTCTGTATGACTTCAATCTTTTTTGATTTAGTTCTATGATTTCTGAAATGTGAAATTTTTAATAGTTTACAAATCTCGTTTAACCGAGGTATGGTTTTCTCATTTAAATTTTTCAATTTTTTTTTATCTGTTTGTTTCATTTTGTTATAATATATTTTTTCGAATTTTGTATTTTAAATAATTTGTTTAAAAAGTTCTGTTTTTTTTAATGTGAAAAAAAAAAAATTTCGATGAAATTAATCAATTTTTTATGTTCCTTAACGTTAAAAAAATTGAATTAATACAAGAAAAAAGGATGTTAAAATTTAACTGATATATATAAAGAGAAAAAAAACTTTTTAAACAAATTATTTAAAATACAAAAATTTAAAATATGCATTATTTGCAAGAATTCGTAAAACAAAAAAAACAAATAATCGATCATGATGACAACATCCACGATGGAATCTCGACATAAACGTCGACGTTGTTTAATAAATCATTATTCTCCGAAAAACCAAGAAGAAAAAAATCGTAATTTATATTTACGCATTTCGAAAGAAAATGATACAATTTGCGATAGAAAATCGAATCGTAATACTATTAGTGAACAAAAATTAATCAACAATGTCATTCGAACTATTAAAAAAGAAGGTTCAAGACAAATAGAACTCTTACGACTTTTACACACATGAGGTTCAAAACAAATTTCCGCAAAGCAGACGCATGTTCATGTCACCCGATTCCTTCTCAATAGATGATGATAACTGCAAGATGCGAAGGCTAATTTTTAAACGTTCGATGTCTTGCCCATTCTAGAAACTCGTGAAAAAAAAATTAAATTAATACGAAAGAAGGATGTTAAAATTTAACTTTTATATATTTAAAGAGAAAAAAAACTTTTTAAACAAATTATTTAAATACAAAAATTTAAAATATACATTATTTGCAAGAATTCGTAAAACAAAAAAACCAAATAATCGATCATGACAGCAACACCTAAAAGATGCGAATTGAAATTGAAATGAGTCAAAGCGTGTACGAAATTAGGTTTTAAAATCTATACATTACAACAACACGATCACATTGAATTGAACGGGGTCGAGACATTTGCTTAGAGCGCTACTACAACAAATATCATATGTGTTTGAAATTGGATGAAGCCATGCTCGATTTGTTTTGCGAGTACCAAAGCGATCTGGTGAATAATATCATCGTCACCGAAGACAGAAAATTCGACAAGGACGATTTGTTGTTGTTCTTTAGAAATTACATATATCCAATAATCTCACTCGAACTCTTGAACAAATCGGGTGGTGAGAGCACGTTCACCGATGTAAAAAAACTTAAAAGAGTAAAGATAAACATACAAGACATTTTCATAAGTGAAAAAATGACGCATGTCAACATGCCAATAACGGACTTGGAAATATAAACAATAGAGAGATTGATTTTAGCAAAGAAGAAGGAAAAAAAATAATGAGATCTAAAGATGATCTCATTACTTTTTACAAAAAAATTTTCACATTGAAGAAATTAAAATTAAAAACAACTTTTTTTTTTTTTTTTATATATATAAGGAGCAAAAACAACACAAAACTTTTTTTAAACAAATTATTAAAATACAAAATTTAAAATATACATTATTTGCAAGAATTCGTAAAAACAAAAAACTAAATAATCGATCATGAGGACAACAACACCTAAAAGATGCGAATTGAAATTGAAACGAGTCGAAACAAATAAGAAATTCGGTCATAAAATCTATAGATTACAACGACACGATCCCATCGAATTGAACGAGGTCGAGACGAAGGGCTTAGAGCACAAATACAACAAATATAAGATGCGTCTGAAATTGGACGAAGCCGTGCTCGATTTGATTTACGAGTACCAAAGCGATCTGCAGAACATCGTCATCGCCGAAGATAGAGAATTCGACAAGGACGATTTGTCATTGCCCTATGGAAATTACATATTTCCAAACATCTCATTCGAACTCGTGGAGAAATTGGGTGGTGAGAGCGAGTTGACCGATGTAAAAAAAACTCAAAAGAGTAAAGATAAACATTCAACACGTTTTCGAAAAAGAAGACACGAGTGTCAACATGCTAATAACGGACTTGGAAATATAAACAATAGAGAGATTGATTTTTAGCGAAGAAAAATGAAAAAAAAAAAGTAATGAGATCATCTTTAGATCTCTTTTTTTTTTTGTTTTCCTTCTTCTTCACTATTAACATATATTATAATAACGTTTCCTTTTCTCTCAATTTTCAGCATCGATTCTTCTTCTTTTTCTTTTTTTCTTTTTCTTTGTGATATGATACGTTTATAACAATATTTTTGTTCATCCAAATCATAATTATGAACGAATGTTGTGCATCTTGTGGTAACACTCACATCATTACCATTCTCTTCAGAAGGCAGTGGTGACGGTGGAAAGCATCTTATTCTCAACCATCTATCCCGCACTTTATCTATCTCTTTCATTAGTTCTTTCCTTAGATATCCATCATTAGCGTCTAACCATTTTTTTATTTTTTCGCTCTCTGTCTTGCGATATTTGTCATTATTGTCAAATTGTTTCTCCACCTTTTCATCCAGGTGATAAATTCTCCACCTTGTCATCCTGATGATAAAATTATTTCTCCACCTTTTTACTAATTTTAAATATATTATTTTATACTTTCTATGATTTATATTTTATACAATTTTATATTATAATAACATATTCAAAATCGGTATATTCTTAAATGGTGAATTCTCACCGAGCATCAAACCCTTGCCGAGTCACTCAACGTTCTGTCCACTCTTCAGATAGAGACCGTTTCCTCTCAGAGAGTTGCCACCTCTAACGGGTTCTAGATACAATCCTTTACCGCTGTCGTCTACATGGACGCGACACACGGCTCCTCCCTTCTTCAAAAACAGTCCACTGCCACACATTAATTTCTCAACTGCCAAACTAGCGAGTCCCGTGAGAGCTCCCACACCGAGAGTCTTTCCGAGAAAGGGTAGTGCCTTTGCGGCGAAGGGTAATGCTTTTGCGGCTATTCCTGCCAATAGCGGTAGGAAACCGCCTTTCATTCTCAAATTGTATCTCAATTGAGCGGGACTCATGCTCACCGTCAACCCTCTTCCATCGCGAATCGCTTTCTCCATCCTTTTGCTTTGACTTCTGGTCCAGGCGATCGAATCCTGACTGCCTCTCGTCAGATCTTCATGAGTGAATTTGAATCTCACCGCCTCGCCTCGAGTTGTCAACGCTCTCTTAAGTTTCTTCCTCTGTCCTGCGGATATGTTCACGTTTTTAATCACGTATTCTGTCATAATTCTTTTTTTAAAATATATTTACTTCAATTGTTTCTTGTTTAATAATTATATTAAAATAATTTTGTAAAATTAATATTGCGTTTATTTTATTTTTGTTATCTATATATAGACACAATATTTTTTTTTTTGCTTTTATATTTCTCTTATGTGAAATCGTATCGTCACCCTCTCTCCGCAAAGATCTAACAGTTCACCATTTTGATCCGTCAACGTGGTTTTGAGACTATACAACATGTCTAAAATCACTGGTAGATAAACTAAATTTGGAGGTCGCTCCATGATCTTATAACCCGGCGACACATTTGGAAAGAAGGAATAGATCGTCGGTTGAGTGCTACCATTCACGTAGCTTCCAGCAATCACGTCCACATTCACCAGAATGCTATTGACTGCGAGAATGTCGACCGTATTTTCAGATGCCGCGTGGCCTTGATACACCTTTCGATCGAATCCCAACATCTTGCCTATAGAATCGTCCATGTTGAAATCCACTTGAAAATTATCTTCCAAATCCAACATCGTCTGTAAGGTATTAGGATTGGGAGCGAGTCTGATCTTGTTGCTTCCCTTTCCATCCGTCTTCATTCGCGTCTGAATGTAATCGTTCAAATCGTCTATGTCATAACTCCCTTTGGGAATTCGAATCTCCAACCAATCCACTCCATCGAAAAACTTGAACGAGTTATTCTTTTCAGTGACGTAGGGAAAGGAATAATAAGTCTCCAGATTCACCAAAGCCATCTCGTATCTTTTCTCTCTATTCAATTCGATGGAAGGTTCGAATTTCGTAGCGAATCGAGTCGAATCGCCACTCACCACGATTTGAATGGATTGTTTTGCAGCCGTATTCTCGGCTATTCGTTCTAACAATTCTCCATGTTCAAACATTATATTTAATTTTATTTTTTTTTATTCAAAACTAATTATTTGAAGATTTATTATTTTCTAAATTTTATTTTCACGCTCTATCTTATTATTATCATCAGAAACATAAAACTTGTCGAATCCGCACCGATATTTTCCGCGATTAAATTCGCTTGTCAAATCGATCACGACGAAATTATAAAGTCCACCATCCCAAACCCTCTTGCAAAATCTCCTGAATTCCGCCGCGCTCATGTCGTTTGCGACGTGATAGCCGTAGATGTGATTGAGATTCTTGAGATCGTGGCGAAAGAGACATAGAAAATTAGCGTTCTCCCTTATCATCTGTCTGGGCAATCGAAAATAATTCTGCGACAGGTAGAAACAGTCCACGTTGCTGTGTCGACCCCTAACGTAATACGATTCGCATCGGTTCTTTCTCTCCATAAGCAGATCATCGAAAATCATGAGATTCTTATCTTCCGATTTCAGTTCTCTAGGATCCGGAACGTCGCTAGCGTTCTCATAAAATCGACACTCGACATTCGAAGATGCATTTCTCTTCATCAGTTCCATCGCCGCACCGTCCAAAATGGTCAAAAGTGGAGCTTCGCTCTTGTCGAATTCCTCCCTACTGTCAAAGATTCTGGCTATGACGTCCTTGGGCAATCTACGATCCATGCACTCTCGAAGCAATCTGTATTCGGGTTGAAACAAGCTCTTGCCAAACACGAACAATCTGTCGTAATCCAACCAGTCGGGTCGGGACAACAGATTCATCAACAGATTGGTCTTTCCACAATTCGATTTTCCCACTATCAAACCTCTTATGCTTTTGGGAAAGAACTCGTTATACGACCTCTTGGTCGCGGCGTAGTTCCAAGACATATCTTTAATGTTCATCTTTGTTTTATTTTTTTTTGTTTGTTATTTTAGATTCTTTTCAAACGCAAATTTTTTATGTTTTTCAAACTCTGTTTTTAATGTTATTATTTATTTATATCACACCGTCGTGAGTTCTCTTCAATCCGGATCCACTCGTCATTTTGGCTAAATCTTGTATGGGTACCACAGCATCCTTAAAATCTTTCCAACTTTTCGGCGTTTGCTCTAACACAGCTCGCTTCGCCGGCGGACTGATCAACTTGTCGATCAACGCGGCGGCTGCCCTCTTGCCAGCCACAGAAGCTATCCTACCACTGGCTTTGGAAGCGGCTTTCTTACCAGCATCCAAAGCCGTCTTCTTACTGACCTCAAACGCGGTCGCTGCGAGTTTTCTACCCGCGTCGCTCGTGAACGCTCGCATTATAGAATCGACGATGCAAGAACCGCCTTGAACGTAAGTTCTGACGTATCCCCTGTTCTTTATCACCAACATATTTTATTTTTATAATATATTTTTGTTTTTTTTCACTGGTAAATCGTTTTGTTGTTTTTAAATACTTTTATTATTCTAGTGTAAAAATTTACTGTTTTATTTTTGTTTGTTTGTTTGTTTGTCTCTACTTATTATATACACATCAATCCTTCAATTCGTTCATCAGCCTTTTATAGTGTTTTTTATTCAAAACCTTCTGTCTTAACAATTCGTCAGATATAGCAACTATCTGATTATCTAATCCTGTGTTACCAGCCCGTCTGCTCGCCATCAACAAACTCAATCTCTGAGACAGAGCATCAGAATCGCTCGGAAGAAAAGTGGTTTTCACCCCTTTGCCAGTCACCGATTCGATGAACTTCTTGTTCATATCCCATATGGGTTTCACCACTTTCGTCCACTTGTAACCTCTGTTGGCTTTGGGTCTCGTCTCTCTGGCATCGTTATTTCTCTTCATGGCGTGGGTCTGAACCAGAATGTCGCCGTAATTGTCGAAATCCTGATCCGTGTGATCGCTAGGCTTGTCGTAAAGGAGCAATCTGCGCAGTCCATCAGTCAATTCGTATCTGTTCGAACCCACGATCAATTCATCATCGCCAATATCTACTTCTGTGTCTCCTACAAAAATCCTTCCCTCCGAATCCTTATAAAGTCCATACAACTGATCTCTCTTACCGCCATCATCATCAGACGATGCGACGCTACTAGTGGTGATAGTCGAAGCTGTATCGTCGCTCTCGCTCAAATCTGTTTGAATTCCCGTGGGAACGTAATCCGGTGTAGATTGAACGGAATACCGATTTCCAAAACTAGGAGGCAACGAACCCATTCTCAAAGAACTCTCCTTTATGGGTCTCAATTCTTCGACTATCTCCTTCCTGCTTTGCTCTTGACCCTCCGTCATGGGTTTAAATATTTTTGTGGCTTCGCGTTTGAGTTCCATCTCACCAAGACGTCTGCTCCTATCAGCTGACTGAATCCCCTTCTTAGCACGTTCATACTCGCCTAAAATTAGATCTCGGCGCCTAGGATCCATCTGTAAAAACATCTTTCGTTTTAATTGTTTTATTATTTTCAAAATTAAATGTTTAATTATATTTTTATGTTTTTAAGTAATAAAAATCTTTCCGTCTTTAATATAATAATCTGAAAATATTCACATCTCAACTGACTATTAATTGAATTGGTGAAGTTTAAGAATACGTTTAAACTGTACATGACAAACCGGTTTCTGATTTAACGCATTTTGACAGTAGTTTTTACATTTTGTCAAAAGATCTCCATTCACACATCAAACAACCATTCACTCAGTATCGAATTAAGAGAGAATCCCTTTGATGACCGTTAAAACAGTTTCAACACACAAAAGAAAACTAATTTTAACGCTGAGAACTTATTCATCTCTCTCTGATTGCTATCATAAATATATTAAAAATTTACCACTCAAAAATCTAATTGAGCGGAAAATGCGTTTTAAACATTCCACTAAGTGTTTGACTCTTTCGAACAATATCCCCCAAAACTCAATTTCTATTCGTCTCATCAAGACAAAACACGAATATCTATTACAGATCGACTCTTTCGAACAATATCCTCCAAAACTCAATTTCTATTCGTCTCATCAAGACAAAACACGAATGTCTATAATACAGACCAAATTCATAATCGACTCTTTTTGAACAAAAACCTCATTCAGTCATAACGATAACATGTGTTAGTTTTACTTCAGGAAGACGTGACAGCGGGCTCGCGAATTTATAACACACCGACAACACTCTTCGTTCAAAACATTTCCATAGATCACCTCGCAATAACGTGCGCCAGTCTCACTTCGATAAACGCAACAGTGGGTTTGCCGATTCAAACATCACCTCTTTCACGCGAGTCGATTTCAGACTCAAAATCCGCAGAGTTGATCTCCGTCTACGCCTCCATGGGGTTTTCAGCGTTAACATCGTGTGCGGATAGGATTCGGTGTTAAATTGCGAGCAAAAAAAAACGTTTTGCCGATTCAAACATCATCAAACCTAAAATCCGCAGAGTAGTTCTCCGTCTACGTCTCCATAGGGTTTTCAGCGTTAAAATCGTGTGCGGACGCGAATTGTTAGAATCGGCGAGAGGATGATGTTTGAATCGGCAAAACGTTTTTTGCTTGCAATTTAACACTGAATCCTATGGGAGAAATCCATTGCCGATTCAAACATTAAACGGTACATGTACTGTACGAAAAATTTTAAAAGTCTAGGATTCAATTCAGTGTTAATTGAACTTAAAGTGGTTTCCAAAGCACCCTAAAAACGTTAAAAATCTTGTACACGTACACGATTTTAACACTAAATCCTATGGAGGTGTACATGTACGTGTACACGTACATGTATGATGATGGTTGAACCGGCATGTATCACCTACTAGCGTAGATATCCTTTATTTATTTGGTGTGTACACATAGTTAAGCATGATAGTTTCTTTTCATCTCCCTTCTAAATTAAAAAAAAATAAAAATAATATACTTATTAAAAATACAAAAAATAAGGAAATTAAGTAAAAATTAATTCATGCCTTTAAAAATACAGAAATTAACTGAAAATTAATTTAGGTATTTTCTCCTTTACAAATATAGAACTTAACTAAAATGTATTTTGGGCTTTTGTCTTAACCTTTCAGAAAGGGCTCAGGGCCTTTCTCCACAGAAGCAGGTTTAGGGCTTTTCTCCTTAGGGCTTTTCTCCGTCCACCTAATATTGCGGCTGTGGTGAGTCTTTATTCTTCAGGGTTATATCGTCAGAAGTCGGTCAAATCAAATCTCGATTGAGCAATATTTCTTGCGTTGATTCGCAGAAAATTAATGTTAACGGTGTTTTTAGTTTCAATCGCCTGGGATATGTCAGTTGGTTGGAAAAGCGAACCAAAGGTTCGCTTTTCCGACCAAATGAAATATTCCAGATGAGTTAATCTAAAAATAGGCGACGGACACTTTAATGGCTAGACTGGTTCCAGGCCATAACAGCGTCCAATTCCTTGCAGAATTAGACCAGTGCCTTTAGCCCTTGAGGCAGTACCCTCCCTCTCCGGCAATTTGAACAAATGCATGATAAAAAATTTAAATGAAGGTATGAAGTCGCTGAAAAGTTAAGTATACAAAAACAGCGTGGGCTGGACACGCGACCGGTATCCAACGGAACGTTTTCGTTAGAAATTTAGAGTTCTGGTAGGGTTCTTCTTTATTTATACGACTGTTTGCTTATGCTAAAACAATTACCATTTGTCTGTTAGTGTCAAAGATATTACATTACTCCTTTGAGGTGGAATCATTCAGCGTATTATCGAAATTTAACCCACTGCGCATAGATGTCAACACATGGGCGTACGGGGATTTTGTGACATAGAGGGGGGGGGGGGGCAAATCTTTTGATTTGCCCGAAATCCTGCATGGATGGAATACAAATATACATGACCCCCACCCTCTCTCTCTCCCTCTCTCTCTCTGTCGTTCCTTGCTCGGATTTTTAAAGCTGGTTTGCCCGAATCCAAGGGGGGTGGGGGCAACGCCCCCCCCCCCCTGGATCGTACGCCCATGTGTCAACAAAAAGAATTTTGAATCATTTTTCCCCATAATGTAACTAAGAATTTAACAAGTTTAACCTTGTGTGACAGAGCTTCGTTAATCCAGGTTTTATACAAGAATCATGACAACTCGGGTACTCTAGACAGATAGAATACCAAAAGAACGGTTCTAACCAGCTCTAACGGGTCATAATATGATAATCAGAAGTCTTGCAAGATGACAGATTGGAGCGTGTAAACCTGATCTGCACCAGCTGTGATGGTGCAAGTATCGACTGATAAAATATTCCAGCTACAGAATCAAGACATTCCTTCGTTGAAGGCATGCCTTGATGGTGTAGTTGGAATATCAGTTAGCCAGGATTAGAGAGTGTAACGGTCGAGGCATAAGGGTCTGGTTGGTCCGGGTCTCTTAGTTTCGTGATAAATCGGTTTCTTTGTGTGCTAAAGGTCGAAGGTTCAATCCTCGGCCCCCACACTTCTCCCTTGATCTGTTACAGAGTTAAAAAAAAATCGCAGCTTGAAATTTTGATATTTCGATGTCAGTATGCAGAGATTAATATTTTCAAAAAATATATTTAAGATTTGACATTTCTCACACTGAAATTTTCAAGAAACTTTGAAGCAGCGACTAATTTGCCTATCTGGCTTAAATAAACAGAGAAATGGCATTTAATTAATATTAAGTAACTATTTATTTATCTCCCGTTTACCTCAAATATATCGGATTATAGTCTCATAAATTGAATGATAATACAGAAAAATGATATTGCATGTGGGAAACACATCAACAACAGTACATTTAATGAGCATTCCCCCCCCCCCCCCCCCCTGTGTAGTGAGAGCATTGCGAATATTCGCATTCGCATTCCGAATATTCGCATTCCGAATATTCGCATTCAACACATTGGGGCCAACATGTGGAGTGGGAGCATTGCGAATATTCGCATTCAACTTTGCGAATATTCGCATTCAACATTGCGAATATTCGCAATGCATTAATTCGCAATGTTGAATTCGAATATTCGCACAGTGGAATGCGAATATTTGCATTGCAGAATGCAAATATAATAATCGCAATGTTAAATGCGAATATTCGCAATGTTAAATGCTCTGACCACCCCCCCCCCCCCCCCCCGCCGCTACAAATGTTGGCCCCATTGGGATCCCATACCAGTCAGGTAAATCAGGTGTTCGTGCAATGAATGTCCCCCTGTCTGTTGATTGGTCGTGAAAATATCACTTGTATTTTGGCTGCAGAATCACCACGTTTGTTGTCTTTTTCAGCTTACCCAGAGAAACCGAATATTGCTTACGATATTCTGGTGATCGAAGTTGGTCAGACATTTAGTTTACAGTGTGAAGGGAATGTCGGATATCCTCCAGGAGTTCTACAGTGGTACATACGATCTTCACATCATGATTATTTCCAATTGGTGGATAAACAAAATAAAAAGAGTGATAAGATTATCAATATTAATAATAATCATGACGTTTTAACAGGTGATGTTCATTGTTCCAACAATTTTCACGCAGAGGCGTTCCTGAACATATCTGTGAACAAAAACATAGATGGGGCGTCGATAAGATGTGCAGTAAAAAGTGCGTTCACATCACCTGCGGATTCCAAGTATTATGACGAGGTTACAATAAAGCTACCAGGTGCGTTCATTATCTGTACAGCATATCACCCTCTTACGTCTTTCTTGTTTAACCTTTAACTGCCATGCCTGCCTTTAGCATATATTTGGGCATATATATATTTATTTATTTATTGGTGTTTAAGGTCACATACTTATGCACAATGGCTAATCATAACCGTGACAGTTTTACGGGCGGAGAAAGACGGAGTACCCGGAGAGAGCCACCGAGCAACGACGAGCAGCTGCCAGCCCCCCCCCCCCCCCCCTCCAACATCGTAACTTCGCACTGCAGTACATGCAGGGTTAGATTGGTTCAAGACATGCACACCATCGACGTGCAGTACGCTCTAGTACAAGGCGCCATCGTGCCCCCCATGCGGACAATCGGGGTTAAGTTCCTTGCCCATGGACACAACGGGGGTGTCCGAATCGATCGCTTAGACGGTCACCCATCCGAGGACTAACCGGGCTCGACGTAGCTTAACTTCGGTGATCTGACGAGAACCGGTTAGAGCAACGCCACCGCGCCCCAGGGCATATATATAGGGTCCTGCGTACCTTCGAGATTTCGAATCTTAAGTAAATATTCGGTTGGATTCGAAATCGGTTGCACAATTCGTTTCCTCTCGGATCTTTTTCATTGGAATATAGCATCGTATCAGGCATCTTCATCATATCTCAAAACGTATAGTTCAGATGGAAATCATACATAAATAAAAGACTTAGTGTAATTTCCGCTACATTAGCATAAATAATATTTGTAGCCTACTAATACCACCATCCAGTGGCGAAGATAGCTTTTCGCTGGCAGAGGGGCAAGCCCAAAATTTTCCGACAGACCAAAAATTTTCCGACAGTGTAACAACAACAAAAACCCAAACAAACAGAAAGAATCTGTTGTTTACTGCAAATGTACTGAAAATTGGTCTTTTTTACCCAAAATTTACCCAAAATGGCATGTTTTTATCCCCAAAGCCAGCATTTTAACGTTATTAGGCATACATTCGCCTAAAAATGGTCCCAAAAAATTTCCGACAAAACTTCTGGTGGGGGGCCTCCTCCCCCCCCCCGGCCCCCCCTTTATCTACGCCACTGCCACCATCCATGCTAATTCCAATACCACTAGTCCTTATACCACTGTTAAATGTAAATTTAAGGTTTCCAAGCAATTCAGTCGACGATGAAGTATAATCCTTACAGGGTAATATTCCAACTACATCATCAAGGCATGCCTTCGACGAATGATGTGGTCGGATTATTGATTATTTTATCAGTCGGGACTTTAACCATCACTGTCCTTGTTACGTAACAAATCAGGTTTATAGCACCCCACCCCAACCCCATCGGTAATCTTCAAGGCGCCACTGATTCGATTAGGTTCGATTTGATTTCCAATAATAGACATCATTCGTTTCGAGATTCGATTCGAATCGAAAATATGTGATTCGCAGGGCCCTACATATATCTGTGGAATTGTGCTTGAAAAGGTTGATAAAATTTATAACACAGTAGAATTTCATCATCTAATTAATTGTTTGGAAGAACTATACACCGTTTCAACAATTAATCGTCGAATAATGTTAATCTGCGCATGTCCGAACGTGCAGAATATCATAATAAAATACGCAACAATAGTCGCTACCGGCACGGCAGGTTAAGGGTTGACACGTGTTGGTAAACATAGCTCCAATAGGAATAACAAAATAACCTGATTTTTTTCTAATACATACAGGGGAGCAGCCTGTGTAATTTATTTATTGGTGTTTAAGGTCACATACTTATGCACAATGGCTAATCGAGACCGTGACAGTTTTACGAGTGGAGGAAGCCGGAGTACCCGGTGAGAATCACCGAGCATCGACGAGCAACTGTCAGCTCCTCAACATTCTAACTTTGTTCAAGCTCCGCTCAAGCAGGGTTACAGCGGTTGAAGACATGTCCACCATTAACGTGCAGTACGCCTTAGTACATGGTGTCATCGTGCCCCCACCCCCCCCCCCCTCCCATGTAGGCAACCGGGATAAAGTGTCTTGCCCAATGACACAACGTGGGTCGTCCCGGACGAGGATCGAACTCGAGACCTCTAAGATAGAAGTCCAACAGTCTACCACTGAGCCACTGCGCCCCCTCGACGCAGGGCATAGAGTCCCTTCTACACAGTGGTCTGATCGTGACCGCAACATAAATGTAAAGTCAAGTCCGGCCAATTGTTTATATGTAGTGCTTGTTTACTCTGGTAAACAAACCAGTCCTGGCAATATAGAAAACCAAAGAGTGGAACAGCATACAAGATTTTGTCTTGAAAATTTCAGGTTCAATTGCCCTCCTCAGATTGCCTGGGAGTGCAGTTGCACCTGAAATTTTCAATACAAAATCCTGTTTGCTATTTTGGTTATATTCACTTCAAGGTATTAATATTGTGACTGAAAACTTGTGCTACATTCAGCTACATTGTGTAAAAATTGGCACACACATCTTCTCATTATGACTTTTTGCGAATCTATGAAACATTGACAAATTGTCCCCGGAGTTCCAATGTGTTCTTTGTGCCAGTAGGCACATAGAACACATTGGAACTCAGGAGACGAAATGATAATAGATTTTAAAGGCAGTCCCAAATAGGTCTGGTATTCCACAAAATCAAGGGCTGCACAAAACTGCCCTCAATTTTTTTCTAGGCGTGCAGTAAGCATGCAGCACTCCTGCACACCTAAAGAAAGCCAAGCCTGACAAACCCTGTTTTACCAGTAAAATAGGACCCGGTATCCAATTCCTGGGGTGTAAGTTCTCTAAAATGGTATAAATGATTGGCTGACATTGACTTTATATCCATGTTGCGGTCATGATTAGCCATTGTGTATAGGTATGTGACCTTAAACACCAATATATCTATACATATAGAAACCCATTGCCCATTTTCGAGGACATTCACCCAGGCACTGGTTAGCGGCTCCAATTTTTTATCGGTAAAACGGAGCTTATCTACAACAGTAAACAAACACTGCTTCACTTCCCAATGTTCCAACGGGGAATTACCAGCGATCCAATGAAATATTTTACCATTGCGTAATTGTTATAATTATATATTTAACTGATGTTTTCTGTGTGGATATTAATCGAGGTAAAGGTTTAACTTTCATTCACATTGAACTGGATTTTCACGTCATTTGGGAATTCATCACATGAGCTGGAACTTTTTAGACCATTAAACTTTAAAATCAAAATCGGTATAGCATGATCAGGGACGTGGCTGGAGGTTTCCGATTGGGGGGGGGGGGGGTAGTGAATTTCCAACTAGGGGGAGGGACAGGGGGGACCCCTCCTGGTCGCTCCCCGTAGTTGAAAATTCACTACCGCGAAAGATTTTGAAAATGAAGCCATGAAAGGGGCCATAAAATTCAGTCCAGTAACTGAAATGCCAACACATTTATGGTAGAATTATCAGGTTATTATTATCTGGTTTTCTTCTGGGAATTGAATATGTGCTAAACAAATGTTCAAGTTGAGAACTTTGAACAATTCACACTGTCCTAACATTAAATCAGTTCTTATGCAGAATGGTGCAATTCAATATTTTATGCGCTCATCCAACATTCGGATTCAAAAATGGTAAAACCACAGATAAACAGTGCCACAATACACCAATTTATTAGCTCACCTGACTGAAAGTCAGGGTGAGCTTTTCTTATCACTCTTCGTCCGTCCGTCGTCTGTCGTCTGCCGTCCGTCGTCCTGCATGAAGGTGGTGTTTGAGCCTCTTTCTCCTAAACCACTGGCCACATTTTAATTAAATTTAATGTAAGTAGTGGTTATATTGGGGCATTAGGGTTTTTCTTCAAATTGAATTTCTGTTCATATTGTGGAGTGGGGTGAGGACAAAATGCACACAATTTTTTAAAAATCTTCTTCTCATGAACCAGCCATAGCAGAGACTTGATATTTGGTATGCTGCTTCAATTTGAGGTGTAGACTCAAGTTTGTTCAAAATAAGTTTGACGGGCAATATTTACCTTTGTTCTGAGAGGGGCAAGAATTTTTGCCCCACCCAAAATTTCTATTTTCTGAACCCAGAGGCCGATTTGAACCAAATTTAATATGAGGTATTATTGGGTTATAAGTACTTGATTTATGCAAAAAAAATTTCCTGCAGCCCCGTGGGAACCGCAGGAGCTAAAAATAGAAAAAAATAAAACGCCCATATCTCCAAAACTGCACGGCACCGAGAATTTTTATTTGGTGTGAAGCTTCCTTAGGACCAACAGAAAGGATTGGTAAAAAAAAAATTGCCATCGGTTTTATCATAGGGTACAGTTTCGGGACTTTGAAAAAGTGCTGAGTCAGCACTTTTTAACACTGTAGGCAATGGGAAAAACATTAAAAAATCTTCTCCAAATCCAGCAGGCAGAATCTTTTGATATTTGGTATGTAACATTGTAGGGTGGATCTGATTCAAGTTTGTTCAAATTGGCCCCCAGGGTTCATATTTGGGCTCAGTATAGGAGCCCGATTTCTAACTTAGTGCATTTCAGGCAAATTTCTTAAAAAATCATCTTCTCCAGATCCAGCAGGCATAATCTTTTGATATTTGGTATGCAACATTGTGGGGTGGATCTGATTCAAGTTTGTTCAAATCGGCCCCCTGGGTTTATATTTGGGCTCACCAGTATAGGAGCCCAAATTTGAACTTAGTGCATTTCAGGCAAACGTCTTTGAAAATCTTCTTCTCAAGATCCAGATATGATATTGGGTATGCACCATGCTTGGGGGGGGGGGGGGGGGGGGGGGGTGAGATTCAATTTTGTTCAAGTCAAGTCCCTGGGTTCATATTTGGGCTCACTGTGGGCGCCCGAATTATAACTTAGTTCAAAATGGGGAATTTTCTTTAAAAATCTTCTTCAGATCCAGCAGTCGGAATGTTTTGATATTTGGTATGCAGCATCGTTAGGGGGGTGAGATTCAAGTTTGTTCAAGCCATGTCCCTAGGTCCATATTTGGACTCACTGTGGCAGCCCGAATGATAACTTAGTTCAAAATGAGGAATGTCCTTTAAAAATCTTCTTCTTCAGATCCAGCAGTCGGAATGTTTTGATATTTGGTATGCAGCATCCTTAGGAGGAGGGTGAGATTCACATTTGTTCAAGCCATGTCCCTAGATCCATATTTGGGCTCACTGTGGGAGCTTGAATTGTAACATTCCTAGACTCGTTTAATAAATATTATATGAGAAAAACATTCATTTCATATTCTATTTGTCATATGACACACACACACAAATTAGCCACTTAGTATAACTTTTTAACCCATCACCTAACTTGAGTTGCAGACGGCACATGGAAAAAACATCTTCGTATAACTAAGTTTTCATTTTTTGCTTCCAAAACATAGGTTATGACCCCTCCAATGAGGGGTCATAACCTATGTTTTGGAAGCAAAAAGTGAAAATAAATGAATGGCGTTTTTGAATGGCGTTTTTCTTGTAGGTAAAAGATTAATACAATATAACCCACCCTAAATAGGACAGATAACGTAAATTCTCCCTACTGAAATTATGCAAATGTCACCCAGTTGTATTTTGTTTAGCCAATCAAATTGTCCAGTTTTGAAAATGACCAATGAAAGCTCCCAACTCTAATTATGCAAATTATGAAAATGTGGCCCAGTTTTATTTTGTTCAGCCAATCAAATTGTCTAGTTTTGAAACTGTCCAATGAAATCGACGGAAGGCTTTATTTATCACTGATTAATATGAAAGCAAAATATCAAATGTTTTAAAGTGAACAAAACGGACGAGTCATATGATAAAGTTGCATTTTAGAGTTACGTCTTTAAATGGGTTGAAATAACTCATTAGTATTTTCAAAGATAGTTGGCAAATTGCCATCTCTTTGAAAATTCTAATGATTTGTTTTAGTCAGTTATATTAGTAGATAGAAAATACAACTCTAGAAAACACAACTGTAAAAGTTTTATAGTTTTGGCTCCAGATCTGATTTACTGAACTTGTTTTGTAAATTTTACTATAAACTGGGGACCAGTTGGAAATACTCTGTTTATAGGATATAAGCTTTTCGAATGGAAGTGGAAAAGCTTTCCCCAACTCCTCTTGTATTGTGTTAACTTCCAAACACATGTTCTGAATTAACCAAATACCAGTGACAATTCAACATAAAAACACACCACAGCTAAATGCTATAATATTACAGCAGTGTTATACATTGTCACAGAACTACGGATCAGATGCATAAGACTGGAAAAATAAAGTACGGTATATCATCCAATAGTTCATCTCGGAGTGCTAGAAGGAGAGAAGGAGAAAAAGGGAGGAAGAGGCGATGGGAGAATATGGGTAATTTAGCTCGTTGAGCTCGTTCCATCACAACCTATGTTTTTGAGTCCAAAAATCTTTAGTTGTTCAGGAATATTTTTCAAGGGTCACAGCCTATTCATGTTAGGTAAAGGGTCAATACATCCAAGTCAAGGTGGGGGCGACAATCCCCTTGTGGGCAATGAGACTTGTGGGTGGAGAAATATGATATCAATGGAATGTTTATGTTAGACATACTATCTTATAGCCAGTCATTCTTTTGGGAGCGTTTTCAGCAAACTTAACTATTGTGTCAAAGTATGAGGAGAAATTATGCACACAGCCTCTGAAAATGTTATCACCACTAGCCTATAAGTTTGACGTGACTGAATTACAAGGCATGGAATTGGAACTAAATATCACATGAATCTCTTCCCTTCTGACACGGATTTAACTCTTTGAACACGGGTGGCCGGCCGGCAACATGATACGTCATATAACGTCATTAAATAGGATAGCTGTTTAGTAAATGTGTGAGGTAGACCAATCAATATTTTCGACGTGCCGCCTTGGGGCTGCACGTTGAAAATATTGATTGGTCTACCCCAAATAATGAATATGGACTCTTCTAATTGCTGTCATTGAACTGGCATGGGAGATGCCACCAGTGTTCACAGGGTTATTTATTATTAATATTTTAGTTCCTTCAAGGCATGAGTTATCACAGACGACGACTGGGTGTACCGACCATAATTTATTGACCCATTCATGCTATGATATACGGGAGTGCGATGGCTCAATGGTTACAGCATTGCACTTCAACCATAAATGTCCACGCTGCGATTCCCTCCAGGGGTAATTGTGCTGTCCGTGGCCAAGGCACTTAATCCCGATTGCCCACGCGCTGCATGTCGATGGTGCATTTGTCTTCAACTATTCCTGCTTGTGTGGAGTTAGTACGTTGGGGAGTCTGACAGTCGCTCGCTGCGGTGGTTCTCTCTGAGTACTCCGGATTTCTCCACGCGTAAAACTGCCAGACACGAGGTGACCCTGGCTGTCGAAACTGTCTTTAAACCACAATAAATAAATTACATGAGATGTATATATATATATACATGACTGATGACAGAAACTTTATTTATTTTTAGAATTTCCTTCAACGCCAACAACAATGCATCATTGGAACCCTAGATATTCCATATTTGGAAGAAATGGTAAGTAAATTGAATTCTTACGACCAGCAGGGTTGGGACGAATACACTGTAAATGTATTGAATACGAATACGAATACTTTGAAATTTTATAAATACGCATACGAATACGAATACACAAATTTCAAATGTATTGAATACGAATACGAATACTTTACAATGTATTCATGAATACAAATATGAATACTTGAATACTTTTCAAATTTTTTTCTTGTAAATGGATGTTAATTTGATCATTCTTATTGGGATTAAGGGTATAAGGGATTATAGGTGAAGATTTAGTTTTTCAGAGGGTGGATCTCTTAATCCTTTAGAACCCAATCAACAGACATAAGTTGGTATTAATGACAAACAAAAGAAATAAAAAAAAATTTCAAATATCAATTTATTTAGAAAACAATTAGCAAAATGTGCACAGTACTCATCCAATGTTTTGTTGTTTGGTGCATACACAGTAATTATTAAATAGAGAACTGTGAGAAATTTACACAATTTTTGGGGTATTTTTTAAAGTTTTTTTCTTCTAAACTGCATTTTATGACCCCCACCCCAATAATGTCTATTAATTGTGGCTTCTTTGCTTCATGTCTTTTATTAATATTTAAACATACATTGCTGGTGAGAATAAAAAAAACTGGCCAGTGCTATTCACAAAAATCAATTAAGCAATTACTGCACTATTGGAAAAATGTTGTAATTCAAGCACAATAATTTTACAGATCTATCAGTCTACACCTTATTTCTACTATTACTGTAGAAAAATATTAGATTAGTATTAATTGGATAATGGGGTTGTTTAAGGATTAAAAATCAATACTTTGGCCAGACTGATATCCTTTGTCCAAAGAATAATCTGTACAATCACAATGTTCAGTTTACAATGAAACAAATTTTGAACAATGAAGAGTTTGCTACCAAAAGGCAGATAAATAATTGAACTTGCCTTCATGTGTAGTATGAAGTTTGATGTACTATTTGATGGACCTGATATGTTCACTTCAAAAGTATTAGTTTAATTCTTTACTACTTTCTAATAGAGATAATCACAATATTTGTTTTACAATTGTTTTGTTAATACATGTGTATTAAAAACAAGAAAAGTATTCAAAAAGTATTCAAAAAGTATTCATGAATACACCTCAAATTTGACTGTATTCGAATACGAATACTTTAAAATTGCATGAATACTGAATACATTTGAATACTTGAAAAAATGTATTGAATACGACTGAATACCGAATACGAATACCCCAACCCTGACGACCAGCACGAGTGGTTCTCTTCTATTGTCCCAAATCAGTGTTGAAATGTTTATAAGGAGTATTGGGTGTTGAGAACTGGAGCGACGGAGAACACAATAATGCAAGCCTGAAAAAGGGAGCTTGCATCGTAAGCCGTTTGCAGGCTACGCTAAATAACGGTGATAACCTGTAGAAATAATGTGTCGTGATGCATTTCCGCCTTCTCTGCTTTACTATACCAGTCTTGCTGTTTACGTGGCAACAGAATTTCCATCACAATAAATAGGAACTTCTAACGCGCGACATCAATTGGGTTCATATTCACTCAACCCAGTTGATTTGGGTTAATTTTTAACTCAGTTGAATTTATAGTGTACATGTAAGCTGGATTCCACCCGCGGTTTTCCTAACACATTTTTCAGTGTATGTATTGTGTATTGGCTAACGTTGAATACAAGCAACAATCGTGGTATAAAATACTTTTCTAAACTGAATGCACGGAGGAAAACTGTTGGTTGCTCGAGCGCCAACATTTTCTCTGAAAGCCGCTAATTTTAAAAGCAATTTGACCATTTCGCGAAACTCCTATTTCCATTATGGAAAAATACCCCCATCTTTCAAATATTCTAAATTTAAAAGTGCTCGTTATAAGAATTTGTCCCTATATCCCGATAAATTCTGTCTTCTGATTGGCCAGAATGCCTAGGACAAATAGCCATGTCAAAGGACGCACCCAACATCCAAGGTATATGAGAGCGAGCAACACCCAGGGTATAAGGGCGCGCAAAACATCGGGGGTATATTGTTTAAATGAAAGCTTTTTGCTTTCGCTGTCTTCGATATAAAAATCGAACCAAAAAACCTGAAAATAGTCACAAATATCATCAGGTTTCTGCTAATTCGATCATATTTTCCTGTTACAGATTAAATGGTCGAATAATTAAATCAAACAACTTGAGAAAAATAAAATAAGAGTAAATGTGTCAACAAAATAGCCCCACTCTGTTTACGCGTTTCTGTGTAACGACCCAAGGGTTGTAACTCTATCTGTTGTCTTCTGCGTTTGCAAAATCAAAACAATTATTCACGAGTTTTGGTCCAACTGATTGCGGAGCGTGAGAAACGCGTTCACAAATTTGTTTCCACTGTGTTTCTATTGTGTTTCAAACTGGACAAAAACGTTATCTTCGCCTGTGGCTCAGTGTTTAAAAACGACATGCTGGTATTAAATCTCCATATACCATACATATTGGCGGAGATAACTTATAATAACAGTCAAAGTAGTCGTGTAGGCCTACACGAAAAAATACATTCCTGTATTATGAGTATTTTAAAGAATTACTCTCGTAAACCGAAAGTACTTCTTTAAAATAATAATAACAAACGAACGTCTCCGACCTGTTTCGTTTATTTTCGTAAGGTTGTTTTTAAAAAAATATAGTTAGGTTTCACGTTCGTTCCGGCGGTCAACGACACAGGAACACTGTGGGGAAATTTGAACCCCACCATGTCGGAAAAATTTTGAAATCTTAGCCTCTGTCTTGCTTATGACGGATTACATGATTTATTTTCAATACACACAGAGTTGGTTTAGTGGGTAGGCATCAGTCTATGCGCCCATATGTTTGTCCTCCAAAAACGTTTGGTGGACCCAATAAGCACATGAACCACCATGGCGTCGTTAATTCCGTGGTAAAATCAGACTTGGCTTTTACCACGACATTGCCTGTTTTATGACTGCAACACTCCCAAAACTGCCATTCCGTTCACCTGTCTTGAGTAACGTGCGCAAAATCGTGCTTCTCAAGTTCTGTTATTCAGCAATTGTCGCCGAACAGCGCACGCTTAAAAAACACTGCACAATTCAGAGCACGCACTTTTTGTGTAATGGTGTAAGGGAGATAACTCCAAATTTGTTAATTCCCATTGCCAGTGACGAACGTGTATTATGTATTATTTAGACTGTTGCATTGCATACGAATAACATACGCCTTAAGTATTCACCAAGCACTGTCCACTTCCAGAATTCCCACTGGGAACTAATTATGTTAAGTGAAACTTAAGGCCATTGGGAACGCTGCCTGGGAAAGGTACCCAGCAATCTGTAATGAAAGGAGCCTCGAGAATCATAGTGTCGGACGAGGGAACAGGTCAGAATGTCACACGCCCAGTCACATTTCCAAATGGTCAAAACGTCACATTTTTGGCCATTGGACTAGTATTGTTCTGGTAGTTAATGCGAAGTACCAGAGCTGGACGGATGTCGCCGTAGGATTTACAATAAAGAGACCCAGGTAACCAAACCACTGATCTTTAGAAACCAAAAGAGGCGAAGGGCCCTCTCACATGTGCCCTACACACATTTGACCACTGTTCGAACTTTCACTGTGAGCCATGAGCCAAACATCAGCGATAAATGTTACGCAGTTCTCTTGTTTTTATGGGGTTGCCTGGTATTTTTTCTGCTCATTTATTCTGCGTTTTCCTGCTTTCTTTCTAAAAAAAAAAATGTTTGTCATTTTCAGATTCTCCTCGTGCAACGGATTTCAAGAATATGGCTCAACGATTTCATATGAGGAGCTTTTATTTATTATTTCTTCTGGTGATTGTGGTGAATATGTGAGTCTCTGGTAAGATCAAGCATTTGGTGGCCAGTGTCGAGGGACGGTGACCTGGTAATACACAGCGGCCAGAAACTAAAAAAAAACGCACATTTATTTACAGAAAGATGTTTCGTCTAGAGATCATTCAGGCCAACCGTCTTCGGCAAGAGTGAAGAATAATATGAACTTTCTTAACTGTAACGAGTGAAGACTGTTACTCACATGACAGGGTACGAGCGATGTGATGATAAATGTTACACAAATAACACGTCTTACTCTTCTACCCGGTTTGTATTACGACCCAAGCTCTCAAGTGACGGGTCAGATTCTGTAAGAGACGACGCTGGTATGACCTGGAACCAGTCTAGACCTTAAAAAGTTACTCGCCTATATTTAGATTAACTCGTCTGGATTTTTATTCCAGTTGGTCGGAAAAGCGAACCTGGGGTTCGCTTTTCCGACCAACTGAAATATTCCAGGCGATTGAATGTGAAAAATACGATAAACAGTCATTTTCTTACGCAAGAAATTTTTCTCGATAGAGATTTGATGTGAGAAATTAATGGACTTTATCAATAGTAATCAACACGTTAGTTCACTAAATCACCATAGCTGTACTGTTATGATTACGCCACGTAATTCCACCAACCTTAAAAGTATATACTTATTGATTTGAATGTCTATAACTGGAGCACGAAAGAATATTTGCATAGATAGTTACATCAGAGATGATTGCATTACTACATATTGCACTTCACTGGAAACCGGGGGTGGGTGGTAACTAATGGTGTGGGAGGGGTGAATGTGTTTACTAAGCCAAACTACACCCTCCCACCCCCCCATCCTAGTTAGGGTCGACTAGAATTCTGAATCGAATAAGAGAGGTTTTCAAATCAAATTCCACAGTTCTTAAAATGTAAATTTGGCACCTTCTCCACTTCTTCGTTATTGGTGTTTAAGATAACATATTTCTGCACAATGGATAATCATGACCACAACTTGGATATAAAGTAAAGTCCAGCCAAAGGTTTATACCCATGTTGCCTATTTTAGGGGACTTCCACCCCAGGCATTGGTGACCGGGTTCTATTTTATCAGTAAAAATGTGCTTGTTTACCACAGTAAACAAGCATTGCTTCACTGCCCGGGGTTCCCACGGGGAATTCTCCACTCCTTCATTGCATTTATTTATTGGTGTTAAGATCATTTTCAGCATCTTTGGCTGCATCGTGACAGCAACAGATGTATGAAGTCAAGTTTAGCCAATTGTCGAGACTTCAGAGGACTTCCACCCCGGGCGTTGGTTCCCGGTCATATTTTACCAGTTTACTGCAGTAAACAAGCACTGCTCCAGTTTATGGAGAGGATTCTCCACTAAAGTACTGTCTTCAACCATGAGCAATCTTCTTGAGCAAGTCAATTAACCCTTTACCTAACGGTCGCATCCGCCCGCGTAATATGCAAATTCAACAGTTGAAAAAACATCAACAAAACCATATTATGTGACCCCTCATTGGAACGAGCCCTTCGATATCGTTCCAATGAGGGGTCACATGATTTGGTTTTGTTGAAATTTTTTGAAAAATTAAACAAAATTTTTAAAATAATAAATTTTGATGTCTGCGTTGGGTAATAAAGGTTTAAAAATGCTGAATATTCCAGTACGGAATCGAATTAGTTTCGGAAGCAAAACCTCAGGTCTTCTGTACAGGAAACGTGATGATCACGGAAGAGTTCAGGAAACGACACCTGGTAGGATTTTAACATTTTTGACTATTCAAAATTTCCGAATCACTGGGAATTTTGAAGCTTAAATTCGCAGCGACCTAATCCTGATTAGATTACAAATGGCAAGCGGGGGTTCAAACCTCTGCCAAGCTAGATTTCTTCTGCACCAAGCGTCTCGTAAAACTAGACTAAACAATACAGCCACCAGAATGGTTTTCCCTGGTTTCGTCTAGTTTCTCTTCGCAGTTGGTGCCAAAGGATACTCCCTTGACCGGGTTCAAACCCCAGCTATGCCATTTGTAAATCTTCCATGTGATTCAAATATTTTTATATTCTATTTTTTTTTTTTTGCATCATCCTCTCATCTTGTTGAGAATGAGTTAACAAACTTGAAGCCCAAACAAGGGTGTCTGGCGTTGAACCATTTAATATACTCACATCAGTTCTGTCGAGTAGAGTCATTTCTCACATTGAGTACTCGTAGAGCGCCTGAAAATCTTTGAGGACTCAATTCGATGTTGACATCAATGGCCCGATTTTGGTATCAACTTCTTCATTTGTATATTTTCGAATCTGATTATTCGTCGTTTTTCACTAAGGGGCGATGGCAAATAAAGGTCTTCTGGCGAAGGATGTCACAGAAAAGAAAGAATTTCTGCCCTTTGTCATTTCGATACACTCGAAATGCTTGTCTGCCTTACAACTTAAACATTGTGGCAATAGTACCTATATATAAAGTGGTGCATGTGATTGCCGCCTGCCACTAGTACTATTGCAGAAACGTAGCTTGTGACCTCTGCACTCGGGTACTCAAGACTACCTGCGCCAGGCGCAATGATATGCATGGTGACAAGGTAATTTGGTAAAATAATTAATTTCAAAAACAAAGTTTCAGAGGAGATTTTTGAAAATCCATCAACCAGAATCAAAGAATGCCTCTGGAAGCCATGTTTTTCATCCGACGAGAACAAACTGAGGATCGTTTGTAGAGTACCTCCCACAGACCCTCCTGTCACATTTGGTTCACATCGGCTCAGTAGTTCCAGAGAAGCAGATGAAAATGTTATTATTTTCCATAGTCTTTCTATAGTAACTATAAACCACAATTGCAGCCCCATCAACATTAAATGAGGATCGTTGGTACAGGGTGTTCCAGTCATCAGTGACGTGAAGTTTCAATACATTTGGCATTGCAGTTTCAAAGGTTTCTTGAAAATCCACACATTTATGAATTCTGTTTTAAAACAAGAGGCCCCACGTGGCCTTAATCGCTCACCTGACAAAGTGACTCTAAGAAGTATTTTAGGTCACCTTCACCATGTCATGCCTCATCAACATTAACTGGTTGAGTGATAGATTTTGTTTGAAGTTCAACATTTGTTACCTAAAATTAGTTTTATTTAAAATCATTGGTGTGTGGCCAATCTCCAATGATTTTTAATAAAGCAAATTTATCTCTGCAGACAAACTGGTTTAGCATGAAGCACAAACAAGGAATGTGAAGAGATAGCCTTGGACATCTCTCCCCAACTGTGGATATCTTCCATGTGCTACATGTATATATTTGCATGCAAGAAAACAAAAATTTTCACAAATTTTATTTTTTTTTATCATCATTGGAACAAGCTCAAACAGCTTATTCCAATAGGGGTATGGGAAGATCAGGTATATTTTTGAGACAGAAATGTGAATATATAAATAATGGTGTTTTTTTGTGAATGATGCTGGAGAATTTTGCGTAAAGATATGGTAAATGGTTTGTTCTAGATACAGAATGATGCAAAAGTATTTAAATTTGATTAGGCAAGTTGTTCCTATAATGCATTTAAAAATTGAAGTAACTGTTTTTTTGCTGACGAACTTTTAGATGTGTGTGTCTGTGTTTGTGTGTGTGTGTGTGTGTTTGTGTGTGTGTGTTTGTGGGGGGGGGGGGGGGGGTAAGAGTGTTCTTGCAAACAAAATTCCTGAATAAATGGAAAATTTTATTTCACACGTGTAGTGCGTGAATGTTGATTGGAACAAGCTTAGAGAGCTCATTTTAATGTGAAGTCATAAAGCTGTGTTTTACGTACGAAATTCTGGAATAACTAAAAAAATTGCTTTTTTGACTCAAAAAGCATGGTGTGCGACCTCTCATTGGAATGAGCTCAAAAAGCTCATTCCAATGGGGTATTTACAAGCGATAAGTACATGTATGTTTAAGAGACAAAAATTAAAATTTGAATAGCGATTTTTGCGAAGAATGCTGACAAGTTTTGGCAGTTATGCTGGTAAAAAGGTAAGATATGCAAAGTGGTTGTTTTTTAGAGGCGACATTTAATTAAGGGGAATTAACCCTTGATTACTGAGGTAACTTCTAAAAGTACTGAAATTTCATGAAGCAATGTGAATAACAGACAACAGTTGCCTAAAAATTTCATGAATAACTAAAATTTTTATTCCTTTGTCTCGAACACATGGCATATGACCTTTGTTGGAATGAGCTGAATGCGTGTGTTCCAATGAGGGGTCATAAAATTTGAACGAAGATTTGTGTGAATAATGCATTAGTACTGCTAGATTTGGGTAAACGGTTCACCCTGGATACCACCCCTTCTATAGTAGATCTTTTCTGCAAATTTTGTCTAAGATTCTATCAACTTTACAAATAAATGCGTTCATGAATCACAATCAGATCCACCCTACAATGTTGCATACCAAATATCAAAAGATTCTGCCTGCTGGATCTGGAGAAGAAGATTTTTTAAGAAATATGCCTGAAACGCACTAAGTTAAAATTTGGGCTCCTATACGGAGCCCAAATATAAACCCAGGGGGCCGATTTGAACAAACTTGAATCAGATCCACCCCACAATGTTGCTTACCAAATATGAAAAGATTCTGAAGCTGGATCTGGAGAAGAAGATTTTTTAAGAAATTTGCCTGAAATGCACTAAGTTCGAATTCGAGCTTCTATAGTGAGCCCAAATATGAAACTAGGAAGCCGATTTGAACAAACTTGAATCAGATCCACCCCACAATGTTGCATACCAAATATCAAAAGATTCTGCCTGCTGGATCTGGAGAAGAAGATTTTTTAATAAATTTGCCCGAAATGCACTAAGTGCGAATTCGGGCTTCTATATTAAGCCCAAATATGAATCCAGGGGCCCGATTTGAACAAACTTGAATCAGATCCACCCCGCAATGTTGCATACCAAATATCAAAAGATTCTGCCTGCTGGATCTGGAGAAGAAGATTTTTGAAGAAATTTGCCTGAAATGCACTAAGTGCGAATTCGGGCTTCTATATTAAGCCCAAATATGAATCCAGGGGGCCGATTTGAACAAACTTGAATCAGATCCACCCCGCAATGTTGCATACCAAATATGAAAAGATTCTGCCTGCTGGATCTGGAGAAGAAGATTTTTGAAGAAATTTGCCCGAAATGCACTAAGTTTGAATTCGAGCTTCTATAGTGAGCCCAAATATGAATCCAGGGGGCTGATTTGAACAAACTTGAATCAGATCCACCCCGCAATGTTGCATACCAAATATCAAAAGATTCTGCCTGCTGGATCTGGAGAAGATGATTTTTTAAGAAATTTGCCTGAAATGCACTAAGTTCGAATTCGAGCTTCTATAGTGAGCCCAAATATGAATCTAGGAAGCCGATTTGAACAAACTTGAATCAGATCCACCCCACAATGTTGCATACCAAATATCAAAAGATTCTGCCTGCTGGATCTGGAGAAGAAGATTTTTTAATAAATTTGCTTGAAATGCACTAAGTTCAAATTTGGGCTCCTATACTGAGCCCAAATATAAACCCAGGGGGCCGATTTGAACAAACTTGAATCAGATCCACCCCACAATGTTGCTTACCAAATATGAAAAGATTCTGCCTGCTGGATCTGGAGAAGAAGATTTTTTAAGAAATTTGCATGAAATGCACTAAGTTCAAATTCGAGCTTCTATAGTGAGCCCAAATATGAATCTAGGAAGCCGATTTGAACAAACTTGAATCAGATCCACCCCACAATGTTGCATACCAAATATCAAAAGATTCTGCCTTCTGGATCTGGAGAAGAAGATTTTTTAAGAAATTTGCCTAAATGCACTAAGTTCGAAATCGGGCTCCTATACTGAGCCCAAATATGAACCCAGGGGGCCGATTAGAACAAACTTGAATCAGATCCACCCTACAATGTTGCATACCAAATATCAAAAGATTCTGCCTGCTGGATCTGGAGAAGAAGATTTTTTAAGAAATTTGCCTGAAATGCACTAAGTTCGAAATCGGGCTCCTATACTGAGCCCAAATATTAACCCAGGGGACGATTTGAACAATCTTGAATCAGATCCACCCCACAATGTTGCTTACCAAATATGAAAAGATTCTGCCTGCTGGATCTGGAGAAGAAGATTTTTTAAGAAATTTGCCTGAAATGCACTAAGTTCGAATTCGGGCTTCTATAGTAAGCCCAAATATGTATCCAGGGGGCCGATTTGAACAAACTTGAATCAGATCTACCCCGCAACATTGCATACCAAATATCAAAAGATTCTGCCTGCTGGATCTGGAGAAGAAGATTTTTGAAGAAATTTGCCTGAAATGCACTAAATTCGAATTCGAGCTCCTATAGTGAGCCCAAATATGAATCTAGGGAGCCGATTTGAACAAACTTGAATCAGATCCACCCTACAATGTTGCATACCAAATATCAAAAGATTCTGCCTGCTGGATCTGGAGAAGAAGATTTTCAAAGAAATTTGCCTGAAATGCAGTAAGTTCAAATTTGGGCTCCTATACTGAACCCAAATATAAACCCAGGGGGCCGATTTGAACAAACTTGAATCAGATCCACCCCACAATGTTGCATACCAAATATCAAAAGATTCTGCCTGCTGGATCTGGAGAAGAAGATTTTTTAAGAAATTTGCCTGAAATGCACTAAGTTCGAAATCGGGCTCCTATACTGAGCCCAAATATGAACCCAGGGGGCCGATTTGAACAAACTTGAATCAGATCCACCCTACAATGTTGCATACCAAATATCAAAAGATTCTGCCTGCTGGATCTGGAGAAGAAGATTTTTTAATGTTTTTCCCATTGCCTACAGTGTTAAAAAGTGCTGACTCAGCACTTTTTCAAAGTCCCGAAACTGTACCCTATTATAAAACCGATGGCAATTTTTTTTTACCAATCCTTTCTGTTGGTCCTAAGGAAGCTGCACACCAAATAAAAATTCTCAGTGCCGTGCAGTTTTGGAGATATGGGCGTTTTAAATTTTTTCTATTTTTAGCTCCTGCGGTTCCCACGGGGCTGCGGGAAAATTTTTTTTTGCATAAATCAAGTACTCATGACCCAATAAGCCCTCACATAAAATTTGGTTCAAATCAGCCTCTCGGTTTGGAAAATAGAAATTTTGGGCGGGGCAAAAAATTTTGCCCCTCTCATAACAACGTCAAGTATAGCCCCACAAACTTCTCTGGAACAAATCTGAGTCTACACCTCAAAAGGAAGCTGCACACCAAATATCAAGTCTCTGCTACTGCTGGTTCATGAGAAGAAGATTTACAAAGATTTTGGTGCCCCTTGGGGGTGTGGCACCACCCAGGAGGAGGGGCAACTTCATTTGAACAAATCTGAATTGGCATTAGGTAATAAATATTTAGCCAACATTTGAATAAAATTGGGCTAGTGGTTTAGGAGGAGAAGTCGATAATGTAAAGTTAACGCCGGACGGACGACGACGGACGCCGGACAGAAAGTGATTAGTTAAGCTCCCCTTGAGCTTCGCTCAGGTGAGCTAAAAAAAATCAGGTTAAATATTTTGAAAATTACAATTTTTTCAGTTAGTGCTCTCTTTCAAACAGCTTTGGAGAGGTAAAGGGTTACTGGAAACATAACATTTTATTCAAATAATTTGTCATATCTTAAATGATATGATAATTGACTGGTCAGCTCTACATGATGGTATACAGAACACCTGTCATCAATCAGTATCTCTGATAAGAAATGTGAGAGTAATATTAACATAATTACATGTTAAGCTGCAAAACTGTTTACAGTACAAGTCAAAATAAGTTGAAGGATAACCACTATAAATTATGTATCTTTCTCTTCCTACACTGACAAGACCAGAAGCAGACATCATTTTCTGGAAAGCTCTCGATGAGAGCTTTCCAGAAAATGATGTCAGATTCTGATCTTATCAGTGCAGGAGCAACAGTATACTTAGTTTATTGTGGTTATGATACAACTTATTTTGACTTGTACTGTATACACAATATTTTTGTGTTTTTTCCCAGTTCTCAGTGGAGAAAACTGGAACCAACCCTTCCAGATTCTGAAAAAACAAGTATTTTGCTGACAGTACCGATCTTTCATGCCGACAGGGGAGGCATTGGGTTGGGCATTAGAATATAGCCCATGGTGGCCACGTATTTCCATCCTCTCATAGACCATTCCTGTCAAGTTTTGGTTCACATCGGCTCAGTAGTTCCAGAGAAGATGAAAATGTTATTTCTCATAGAGTTTCTATAGTAACTATAAGCTGCAATTGTGGCCATGTTTGCAACCCGATCAACATGAAATGAGGATAGTTGGTCGAAGGGGTCCAAGTCATCGACCATGCAAAGTTTCAAAACATTTGGCCCTGTGGTTTCAGAGAAGATTTTTCAAAATCCACAATCAGAATCAAAGAATGCCTCTGGCGTCCATGTTTTTCAATGCACGGGAACTAAATGAGGATCGTTTGTAGAGGACCTGCCATAGACTATCCCTGCCAGGTTTGGTTCACATCGGCTCAGTAGTTCCAGAGAAGATGAAAATGTAATTTCCCATGGGGTTTCTATAGTAAGTATATGGAAACCCTATGGGAATTGCAGCCATGTTTGCAACCTGATCAACATTAAATGAGGATCGTTGGTAGAGGGTGTCGCAGTCATCAACCATGCAACGTTTCAAAACATTTGGCCCTGTGGTTTCAGGAGAAAATTTTTCAAAATTCACAAATCAGAATCAAAGAAAGCTTCTGGCAGACATGCTTTGCGATGCACGGTAACAAAATGAGCATTTGTAGAGGACCTCCCATAGACTATCAATGCCAGGTTTGGTTCACGTCGGCTCAGTAATTCCAGAGAAGATGAAAATGTGATTTCCCATAGGGTCTCTATAGCAGCTATAAACCACAATGGCAGCCATGTTTGCAACCCGATCAACATTAAATGGGGATCGTTGGCAGATGGGGTCCCAGTCATCATTTATGTGTAGTTTCAAAACATTTGGCCTTGCAGTTTCAGAGGTGAAGATTTTTGAAAATTCACCAACCAGAATCAAAGAATGCCTCTGGCAGACACGTTTTTCATCTGACAGGAACATAAGGATCGTCTGTAGAGGACCTCCCATAGACCATCCTGCCAAGTCTGGTTCACACCGGCTCAGTGGTTACAAAGAAACTGAAAATGTGAAAAGTTTATGGACGACGGACGCCAAGTGATCAGAAAAGCTCACATGGCCTTTTAGGCCAGGAGAGCTAAAAAGTGGAAAAAGGTCCATAACTCTAGAAAAACTAGTGATGTCACGCATGCAGCCAGACTGTCCCAGCAATGGCAATGCTTAGACACAAAATAGTTGGGAGCCATTTTTTGTTAACCGCTTACCTAACGAATACGCCATATCTGCACTCGTGATATACAAAATTTGCTATTCAAATTTTATTTTTTTATTTCTCTACTCCAAAACATACCTCATTACCTATTAATGGAACAAGCTTGATGAGCTTGTTCCAATAAGGAATAATAAGCCATGGTTAGAAGTAAAGAATGAAAAAAATACGTTTCAGAAAAATAATTTGTACTGTTGGCTTCAACTTGTGTTAGGTAAAGGATTACACATGCAGTACATGGACAGAGCAAGCTCTGTGCTATATCCCTCCCTTGTGGGAGGGGATAAAAAGTAACAAAGTATGTGGTAGAAGCCCAATTTGAAATTTAGAGAAACTTAAGTTCGAAAAGCATTGTGAAAAGGGTTAAATTAATGCCAATATTATTTGAAACCACTGTATACAGCTTCAGTAGACCTTGCCCAAAATGAAAAAGAAATGACGTTGTAACAGAGTGTTTGGAGAATGAAAGGTAGAAACTTGAAAATTAGAACTTTAATCCGAAACTTTAAGCTGGGAATACTAATTAAAACTGATTGGCAAAATGGGAATACTAATTAAAATTGATTGGCAAAAAAGGGTTAAATATTTCATAAAACCGATAAAAGAAATCATTGATGTAAATGGAATCATTAAGTTGTATTGATGACCATGCAAGAATTAGAGTAAGAAAGTATGCGGCAAAGTCAAATTTCAAATACAAAGAGGGTAATTCTGAAAACATGTTTAAAAGGGGTTAAATCATGCTGATATTAATGAAAATTACTGTAGAAATGTTCAGTAGATAGCAGACATTCTCCTAAATAAGAAACAGTGACATTCCACTAAACTGTTTGAAGAATTAAAGGTGTAATTTTAAAACAGCCCCACCCACCAAAAAAAAACTTTACCCAAAAACTTTAACCTGGAAGTTGTAAGTTAAATTATATTATTTATTATTATTATTCTTATTTATTGGTGTTTAAGGTCACATACTTATGCACAATGGCTAATCATGACCATGACAGTTTTACGGGTGGAGGAAGCCAGAGTACCCGGAGAGAACCACCGAGCAACGGCGAGCAACTGTCAGCTCACCAACATACTAACTCCACATAAGCAGCTCTCCAACATGGTAACTCTGAACTCTGCACCGCAGCACAGGCAGGGTTAGATTGGTTGAAGACATGCGCACCATCGACGTGCAGTATGCCTCAGTACACAGCGTCATCGTGCCCCCATGTAGGCAATCGGGGTGAAGTGTCTTGCCCAAGGACACAACACGGTTGCCACAGGTGGGATTGTAAGTTAAATTGCCATACAAAAATAACATGAAACATAAAAAAAAACAAAACAATGAGAATGATACAATCAATAGTAATATTAATTTAAAAGAGAAAAAAAACAAACAACTTTAAGGTTGACTAAAAATCTTTAACCACAAACTTTAACCAAAACTCCAAATGTTCACAGATGGACAGACGAAAGTCATGACTAAACAGGGAAAAAAAACAAAAAAAAATGCACTTGAACCTTCAGTAAAAAAACTTTAACCAAAACTTTAAATGTTAACAGACAGACAGACTGACAACAGCCCTCACTGTAAACAGTCTGGCTAAAAAAAATGGACAAAGTCTGTTACTTGAAAATATCCTTTATTTACCCCATGGTGGTCTATTAGCATAGCAAAGATTATTTAAATCTAACATTCAGTGGTCTATTAGCATACCAAAGATTATTTAAATCTAACATTCAGTGACTGAGAAATGAAATTCCAAAGTTGCTATGCATGGACAGATGAAACAATGGACATGCAGACGAATGGATGAACGAACGGACGGACCTCATTTCTATATCACCCACAAACTTCGTTTTGGCGGGGGATAAAAAGGTATCAATAAAGACCAGTGGGGAGAGAAGACAGAATCACAAAGAGGCAAATAACAATTATCATTTTTTTTAATTAAAAATAACAAACTTCCAAAATAGACAATTTTCAGGCAAAATTGAAATACAAATCAATGTATTTTAACAGTAAATATACTTATATATCCCATGCTTTCTTTACATCAAGAATTCCAATATGAATATTTGTTGTTACAGAGTTTGGGCAACAACACCAACAGTATGTACAATTAATTAACATCCAGCTTTACCCAATCACTGCCTGATGATAGACATCCAAAATGACAAAATATCTTATACCATAGCTGTTGCGATCCTTCATGCGGGTGGAAAAATCACAAAAAAAAAATAGAAATAAAAACAAATTAAAGAAATTTATTACACAACTGTTCTATGAAATACCCATCTACAGCAACACTAAACTATGCGGAAAATGAAAATTCCATTCTGTACATATGTGTGGAACGGAAATCGTTGAGGTATTAGAGCTGTAGGTTTTTAAATTTCTTGTTCGGTTTCGGTTTTGGTTTATCAGGTGGAGTAAAACCTCGGTTCGGTTCGGTTTGTTCATGAGGCCAAATAAAATTCAATAAAACTCATTCTTATGTACGGAGTCATAACTGAATGGCAGTGAAATTGCATGCAACTCAATGAATGCCCGAAATAAGCTATAATACATGAAGAATCAGGAAGGCCAATATAATAATTACCTAAATATACAGAACTTTTATTGTGCTTGGCCATTTTTCGTGGGTCTGACACCTACACGCAACTTGAGGAAAGCTGCAAACACAACTAAACTGAAATGTCAGAAATTCACAGAATGTAGCCTTCTCAGAGTAGTGAGAGTACCCAGACACTGCCATTGGCAGTGTCTGGGTACTCTCACTACTCTGGGATGGCTACAGTCTGTGAATTTCTGCAGCAAGAGAGTATTTAATAAAAAACGAAAAACCTTAGATTACGGGATGTCGACGGTTTCGGTTTTTAAAAAAAACTAAAAACCTCGGTTTGGTTTCGGTTAACCTACAGCTCTATGATGTATTATTTTTAAAATGAAGCGAAATTTCACTGGAATTTTCAACAAATCGTGCACTGCAATTACAATTTTGACGCGGTAGCAATACCTAGAAATCGTCCCCTGAGTTCCAATGTGTTCTATGTGCCAGTAGGCACATAGAACACATTAGAACTCAGAGGACAAAATAGAAACACGGGTTCCCCTCGCAAATTTGGTTGGCGATAAAATGTGTTCTTTTTGTTGATAGTTATCAAATGAATTGCCGAGTGTCCTTCTAATAATTGTTTTATACACATGAAGGCATGTAATAAACACAAAACGACACATGTGCATGAACAGATTAATCGATATGGCACTTGTGCCAATGTGAAAGGATAAAACTCGAGGCCGCACAGCCTCTCGTTTTATCCTTCTGTGCTGGCACTCGTATCATATTGATTTACCCATTCACACACGTATGTCGTTCTGTGTACAACCTGTTTCTCTTTCACCTCCACCATCATATTCTTATTCTCATTATTTGTTTCAACCTATCTAGTCATTTTATTTTGAAGTTTATATCACAAATTTATTACTCTAATTTTTCTGAAAGCCGCGATAGTGGCTTCTAGCACTCAACCAGTTAAGGGCATATATATGCATTGAGATTGCAAAAGCCTGAAATGAGCCTTTAAAGGTTAAGGTGTGTTTGGAACAAGTCATAATATTACTGTAGATATGATTTGTGATGGCAAAATAATGTCGATGTTGAGCTCATTGGGGCAGGGCTTATATTTCGTCTAAATTTGTGAGAATCCATTTGGATTCTCGTGAAAATGGTTGCGAGAATTCATACCAACTCTGAGTGTACCAGGATCGAATCACGCCACCATAGCTGAACCACTCTTGTATACTGATAACACATGTTAACCTTTTACCCAAAACACCTTTTTAATTTTTAAAACTAAAGTTGATAAGTTTTAAACAATAAATAATAAATGATAAAATAATTAAATTAAATGAACAATATTTACCAATAAAATCTTACAAATATGGCTGTCATTGGAACCGGCTTAATGAGCCGGTTCCAATGACAGCCATATTTGTGCAATCTGTATTGACAAAGTGTCAGGATATTTCAGGTCATGTTAGCCTTCTATTGGTTAATTTGTTGCCGCTGTGTTAGATAAAGGGTTAACTTGACTCATTTCTTTTCATGCGAATCCTAGCAGAGGTGCAGTGAGAGTCTACATGGATTCTCGCTGGTTTTATTGCGTGAATCTTTGTGCGAATCGATTCTCGGATTCTCGTCGAAATATAAGCCCTGTTGGGGGATGGCATTTTTGGTGCTGGGGTAGAATGAGATAAGAACAACTTATTTTGTTTTTCCTGGTGTGTATTCCCCTTTGGTACTACCAGAAAATCTCAGTCAAGTCAAACACCGAATACCGAACCAATATGCAGTATAACATCCCCCCCCCTCAAAATACAGAAAAACTCAAAATTCCAATACCACCCATCTCTATTCAAGGACTATCAAGGATGGAAATGAACCCTGTTCAATGCCCACTTTTTTCCTAGTCGGACAAATTTCATGACACACTTTATAAAATCTCTTCATAATTTGATTGCTCGCTAGGAATGAAATCAATCATGTAACTAAAAGTTTAATGCCAGTATGTCAATTCAGACAAGTGAAAGTTCATCTCCTCCACAAGTAGATAGGATTTCCCTTTGACATTGATAAGGCAAGAAGAGATCTGATAATTTAATTTGTACTATTCGCAGCTCATGAAGTTCCTGGAATGAGGCGAATTCCAGCATGATAAATGAATATATACATATTTACACACACTCAAAAACAATTCAACAATACAATACAAGATAATAACGTGAATATATAACGGCAGCAACAACTTCCAATTCCAATATATGAGTGATTTATTTATTGGTGTTTAACTGGTAGAGTGATGGAAGCCCATATTTGAGCTTCACTCTGAAGTAGAGGTACCACAACTTAAAGACTTCATATTCAGTGGATGTGCTTCACTTTATCTTACAAGTGAAATTATTTAGTCTGTTAGGATTTGCCTTGTTACAATTTATGGGAGAGTGCCTGTTGGCACTCTCCCATAAACTGTAACAAGGTAAAGACACGTGAACAAATTCTGATAACCAAAAATAGCACTCTACCAGTTAAGGTAACGGTCAGCATCTATGGCAATATCAATACAACATAACTATGAAGTTAAGTTTAGCCAATCATTTATACATATGTTGCCTATTTTAGAGGATTCTACTACAGACATAAGTAACCATGTCCTCTTTTACCAGTAAAGCAGAACTTGTTTAACACAGTTAACAAATACTCCTCCACTTTCCTGGGTACCCACAGGGAAACACCAACAGATTTATTTATGTATTTATTTATTGATGTTTAGGGTCACATACTTATGCACAATGGCTAATCACGAGCATGACAGTTTTATGGGTGGAGGAAGCCAGAGTACCCGGAGAGAACCACCGAGCAACAGCGAGCAACTGTCTAACTCCACACAAGCAGGGTTAGCATTGGTTGAAGACAAGTGCACCATCGACGTGCAGTACGCCTTTGTACACAGTGCCACCGTGCCCCACGTGGGCAATGGGGGTGAAGTGTCTTGCCCAAGGAAACAATGCGGTTGCCGCAGGTGGGATTCGAACCGAGGACCTCTCGGCTTGCAGCCCGCACCTCTACCTACTGAGCCACCACACCCCAACCCAACACCAACAGATATACTGTTTTAATCCTTTACCTAAGCTAATGGCAACCTCTGCCCAGTGTTATTCATAATATTCGCCATTCAAATATTACTATATTTTTCAATTTTGTTGTCTCTAATACAAAGCTTATGACCTCTAAGTGCAAGAACAAGCCTTTAGATTAGTCTGAATTTTCGGCACACAATGAAGCCCCAAAAATATGCAAGTCATGTGGTGGAAAGACCCAACAAAAATCTAGATAATTTGTGATTCAAACAACAGCAGGGAGACATTATTTATTGTTGTCAAATGCAAATGGGTTTCCCCAAATGAATTCTCTAGAATTTTATGATCGGTAATGAAGGAGAATAAATAAATGACTTTGAATCTCTTCAACTTCATATTAACCCTTAAGTCCCCATAAAAACACAAACTGCCACATTTACATTGCTTTCAAAAAGATGCCCATGTGTATTATTCTTTGAGAACTCAACTGGTAGGTGGTATTTATCTTGACGGTGATGCAGAAACACTTTTAAGACATCTGCTGTGTACATGTATATATACAATAGTTATAATGTAAATAGACAGAAAGAGATTTACATAACTCGTTGAAATGGCGTAGTCATATTTCGCGAGAGCTGTTGGCTCGAGCGAAATATGACTATGCCATTTCAACGAGTTATGTAAATCTCTATGGCTATCGCGAAATATGACTACACCATTCCAACTTGTTATGTATCACACCCACAGATTAACCCTTTACCCAACAAATCGCCCGCATCTGCCCGCGTAATATGCAAATTCTGCAACTGAAAAAATATTATTTTTCAAAAAATTTCAACAAAACCATATCATGTGACCCCTCTTTGGAATGAGCTCGACGATATGGTTTTAATGATATTTTACCCATACTATCATTGGACATATTTCCTGACATATCAAATTTTCCAGACTTTCAAGGACAACAATGGAAATACAAAAATTTTCTGCATCTTAATTATATGTTTAACTCTTTGAACCCTGATGGTATCTTCCATGTCCATTCAATGGTATCTTCCATGTCCATTCAATGGTATCTTCCATGTCCATTCAATGGTATCTTCCATGTCCATTCAATGGTACCTTCCATGTCCATTCAATGGTATCTTCCATGTCCATTCAATGGTATCTTCCATGTCCATTCAATGGTATCTTCCATGTCCATTCAATGGTATCTTCCATGTCCATTCAATGGTATCTTCCATGTCCATTCAATGGTATCTTCCATGTCCATTCAATGGTATCTTCCATGTCCATTCAATGGTACCTTCCATGTCCATTCAATGGTACCTTCCATGTCCATTCAATGGTATCTTCCATGTCCATTCAATGGTACCTTCCATGTCCATTCAATGGTATCTTCCATGTCCATTCAATGGTATCTTCTATGTCCATTCAATGGTATCTTCCATGTCCATTCATTGGTATCTTCCATGTCCATTCAATAGCAGCAATTGGAAGAGTCCATATTCATTATTTGGGGGTAGACAAATTTATATTTTCAATGTGTGGCCTCAAGACTGCACATTGAAAATATTGATTGGTCTACACCACACATTTACTTTATAGCCATCCCACTTAATGACATTATGACATAGCTCGTGCCCTGGCCAGAAAAACAGCCTCTCGGGTTCATAGGTTTAAATTTTAAAATTTTTGAAGTTCCCACAGGAAACCTTGGTATACATTAATGCTGGTGTAAATGAAATTTTGCCAGTTGAGGAACATACAGGATGATAAACATCAGTGAAGAGAACAGTAATCATTTAATCCCTCAGTTCCCTGGAATGCTCTCTAAGAATAAACAAAATAATATTCTGACAAGGGCGATAACACTAACAAGAAAACTTAACAATATTGCTCAAGAGCATTTCCCTCGGTATTGAACAGAAATTCAATCTTTGATAAAAAAAATGTGACATGTTTTTCAATAATGTCAAATGCTAGTTGCATTCTCGGGAACTAGACAACATTGGGAATGGGGGGTGGGGGGAGGGGGGAATTATATGGAGATGTCTGTAATGGGGAAGCTCAGTTGGATACATTCAAAGCACAAAGCATAAGAAAAAAAAAATAACACAACTTCATTCACTATAAATAAGCACGAAACAAATTAGTACTTTCAGGCAAGAGAGAGTCAAAATTTTGTTTATCAACATTCAACAACTTACAACATTCTTACCTTTTACATACAATACATACAAGACTCAGTGTGATAATTTTCGCAGACAAAAAGAAACAAGTAGACATTTTATCTACTATGTCGGTTTGATAAAATGAAGCAGTTCAGTGAAATCTGTAAGTTTGATGATAAAATAAAGCAGTTCAGTGAAATCTGATATGTAGGCTTTGGTTTTGCTTATATACAGGCAGCAAAGACTTGCTTAGAAACAACTGTCAGGATACTTAGAATAAAACTTGCAACTTCACCCAAAGACTACATGATAAGGCACTGGTGGTTTTGTTGCAGTAATAAGTTATCATTGTCAGAATTTAGCCTTTTAACCCTTAAAGGCCTGGGCAATTGTTCTGAATTCCTGTTAGACTACAACCTGTACTTGTTCAGTTGCTCAGCTGTGATTTCTAGTCAAGTCTTGGCTGCCTATAAAGGCAGCCGAGACTTGACTAGAAATCACTGTCTAGGTGTTTTGCCTATAGTCGGCAGGAGCTCCTAATGATGACATGCTCTTGAGATCACAAAAACCTGATATAGGCCTTTAAAGGTTAAGGGTAAATTTCACATATGATGTATGTACATGTGAACATATCAAGTTACCAATTCTTCTCATACTTGCATTCTGAAGCTAAGTACATGTCGCCTGACACTGATCCGTGGGAAGCTTTTTAAAAAAAGCTTCCAAATGACCAATCTCAGGTACAGGTATCTAGTTATTTATTTACTGGCATTTAAGGTCACATATTTCTGCACAATGGCTAAACGTGACCATAACATGGAGATAAAACAAATTTTAGTCCATCACTTGTACACATGTTGCCCATTTTAGGACTTCCACCCCAAGCACTGATGACTAAGTCCTCTTCTATCAGTGCAACAGAGATTATTTACCACCGTAAACAAGCACTGCTTCACTTCCCGTGGTTCCCACGGAGAGGTGCATGAGTTATTTCAGTGGAGAAAAACACAACTGACATCAAAAAGATTCACAAATAAAACAGCCCAAAAGAACACGTTTTGATTATAACCCAACTAATGACCTGAACAGGCCTGAAAATCAGCAGTCTAACATTTGCAGAATGAGGTGCCCAGAGGGTGAATTTGATCATGCTATCCGTTACAGTGGGCCAATTTATCCTCTGGGTACCTCTTTCTGTTTATTCTTGAGACCCTGATTCAGATTGAGGGTCACAGAGGGTAAATTTAGTGAAATGCACAGGTAGTGGTTTCGAGGCTTCTCCCAGTACACAGGTAGTGGTTTCGGGGCTTCTCCCACTAAATTCACCCTCTGGGAACCTCTTTTGCAGATGAGTCTGCTTATTTTCTGGCTTGGACCTGAATATGTTTTTCAAGAACTTTCCTTGATTTTATCCAAAAAGTTAAAACTTCAATCACAAACCACAAAATTATAACAAATATTGTTTGTCTAACACTTAATGATCTAATTCTGACATTGACCACTTTTTACTGCGACAGAACAGGTGCCTTAACATCAAGTCTCTTGGTAAACTTTCAAGTTAACTAAGCACCATGGAAGTTGTTTCTTGGCTGCCAAAGACATGCCTAGAAACAACTGGAAAGCCACAGAACATACACTGTTGAAGTGTAACAAAAATGTAAAAAAAAAACAAATTGCAAGGCCTTTAAGAATTAATGCTAGGCATTTTGTAAAAATTTGATAACTGTGCTTTCTAGTGTTGAAATGATTAGTTTATTTCATAGTCAACTAATTGCCAACCATTAGTCGATTAATCGACACGTCTCCCTCTGCTCCACCACAAGTATCTGTGGTTTTAAATCATAACAGAATGTCCTGGAAGTTGCAACCTGTTATTCATAATGTTGATGTATCCCGGAGGTACATCTATCACTGATCCTCGTTTCTATCATACCCGATCATGTGTAGTTATAAACATCACACTTTTTGTGAGAATAGCCTTCCTGAAAGGCTTAGCATCAATCAATGCCAAATCGAGAATTTTTGCGTGATAACTCATAGACACGTGCACACTACTAAATGTGATAGATGTGAATGAATGATAATTGCAAGTGGGAGGTATGCGATGTAGCCTCTGTAAGACTTCTTTCCACCTCAGGCCAACACCGAGCCCACGAAAGTGGAAAAGAGTCTTACAGAGACTACAAGTGCTGGTAACTCATGACATCAAACAATTGTAACAGTTGAGACATTCATTCATGATCAGATCTTGATCACACAGGCCATGATCGTGGCACAATAAGCCGGAAACATCAAAACAATGATGACTGGTGGATTGAGGAGGAAGCAGGTGTGACTAATTGATGGGCGATTTTATAAGCGACTACATTTATTAATGGCATTCACTACTAGTCCACTAACCATTTCAAAACTAGTGCTTTCACTTTTAACACTTTACCCAACGTAACGTCCAAAACCGTCAGGCGTTATTCTAAAAAATTGCCAATTAATTTTCATTATTTTTTCATTTTTTGCCTCAAAAACATTGGTTATCACCCCTCGTTGGAACGAGCTCGTTCCAACGAGGGATCATAACCTATGTTTTTGAGACAAAAAATGAAAAAAATTAGTTATTCAAGAAATTTTTTTGCAGGTGTCCTCTGCTTTTTCATGTTAGGTAAAGGGTTAAATAAAGTCCAAATATGGGCTCCTAGCATTAAATCAGTTAAGGAAGATAAGACATTGAGAAAGAAACTTTTTTATAGTAACAAGCATTCTTCTTTATTTGTCCTCTTCCTCTTTTTTAATTTTCAGACGACCGTTTTCACAACTAGATTTAGTCACATTCAAAGGTAAGAGAAACACATTGCCATCAGTAGCTTGTTGGAGACAGAATCGATGAGGATCATAAGGCTGGCCATTCTCATCTCGTAGAGAGTTAAATATTTCTGTGTACATAGAACTGTATTGTTCTTTCATGCCACGTGTCTGCCTCTCAATCTCATGCCTCTCAATGAGTAGTCTCTCTTTCTGTTCTTCTAACGCTTTCAACTCATCCTCCAAAGTGTCAAGTGTATCCAACTTCCGTTTTCGACAGTTCTGGGCAGCCACCTTATTCTTCCCCCTGCGTCTAATATCTCTTACCAATGTTAGCTGTGCCTCGGTAAGTTTATGTTTGGCAAGCTCGGCACTGAACTCCTCAACAGGGGCATTTATTATTAAAGACATTGGAATCGGCAATTTCAAGTCCTCGGCTTTCTTTGCATCTTTTGGAACAGGACCTTTTTGTTTATTTTTCTCTGTTTTCATGTACTTCTTGACTTCGCGTGGCTCCATTCCAGGTTGAGTGGGGTAGGTGTGATTGTGATTAATGTGGTTGGTGGTGGATGGTTTCAAGTTAAAATCTGTGTCGTTTGATGATGATGAATAATTTGACTGGGACGAATCACTGTGATGCTTCTCTGACCTATAGTTGTAGTTGTATTCATCAGGGTCATACTTGGTTGATACCCCATAGGATGATGGACTGGTTGATTCACTGCCGGCAGTAGCACCAACTAACCCATCATAAGGTGACGGTGAAGTGTCCAAATGATCCTAAAATAGAAAATTAATTAAATCCCTACAATTTGTTTCAATAACAAGAGAATTACACAAAATCCCTGCACATTTATCAGAAACAGGATATCTCCCCCCCCCCCCCCCCTCCCTGGATATCTTCCCCCCCACCCATGACAAAATTTTTTTTGGAGTGATATGACATTATTTGATGATGAAATGTCGAGAAAAACATTTTGGGCCAAATTTTTTTTTCAATTCCAACATGGATATCTTGCCTCCAGGTCCATCCAGTGCCAAACCTGTGACAATAAATCATCTCAATATTTTCTATTTCACATATTTGACATTATTAATTTGGGAGAAAAATTGGTTTTAGATATAAACACTGAGTTGGGGTTGATTGGAATTGGGGGGTTGGAGGGGGATTGGGGGTGGGGGGGGTGGGTTGGGGGGGGGGATTTTTATCCAGGCCTGGATATTTTTCCCCCACACCATATGGAATATGATATCTTCCACTGCTGGAAAGGTTCTAAGATTGCCTATTTTCAATTCACTGGTCATTATTCAACAGTATAAGCCAAGTTGAAACTGTTTTTGATATTTTTGAAATAGTTGCTTCTGAGATTGCCTATTTTTTATTCACTGGTCATGTATATATTAAAGAGTTGAACCACTTTTTTGTGGTAATTTCAATGAAAATTCCATAAATAAATGTTCTTATCTTTATCTTTTTGTTCAGTTCTTTTTATATTTTTTTTTGAGGTGGGGGGGAAAGATAACCAGGGTGGGGGGAAAGAAGATACCCTAGGTTATCTTCCCCCTGGGGGGGAGATATCGTGGCACACCGGTACTGGATCTGAAGAAAAATATTTTTTTTTAAATATTCCTCATACTGATCCAAGTTATAATTCAGGCTCCCACAGGGAGCCCAAATATGAAACCAGGAACTTGGCTTGAACAAACAACACCCCTAAGAATGCTGCATACGAAATATCAAGATTCTGATTGGTGGATCGGAAGAACATTTTTTAAAGAACATTCCTCATATTGCACTAATCTGAACATTTGGGCTCCCATAGAGCCCAAATATGGACCCAGGGAATTAATTTCAACAAATAAGTGAATCAATCTTCCAAAGATGTTATATGTGAAATATGAAAGCTTTTGGAGCAGTGGTTTGGGAGAAGATTCTTTAATGTTTTTCCCATCATTACTCACAGTGTTAAAAAATGAATGTGTCAATGACACTGTAGCTTAACTTGTCGGTTTGTTGTGTTTGATGAAAAGGATAATATTCAATGTTTATGAAAGCATTATGAAATAAGAAATGAATTGTGATAATTGGGATGCTATGTCTTTAATAAAAGAATATGAGGTGTACACTGTACTAAAGGGTGGAGGGGTGGGTTAATATGGCCTCACAGATAATGTATGTGGACCTCACAGTTAACGTATGTCAACGAAAGTTACCAAGCTACAGTGAAATTATTCCAAAACGAGTCATCCTATCAAGTTACAATGAAATCCCTTCATAGATATGGCCTGTAGACTGTGCAAAAGGTTTTTGGGCTTTAGGCATGTGTAGCCGTCACGGTTGACTGATTGCAACTAAAAGGGGACTTCCTCATCTCGACATTATACTTAGTCAACCTACCAATTTACAATGAAATCCCTTCACAAATATGACCTGTAGTCTGTACTTAAGTTTTTCGGGTTTAGGACTCGGGAAGCCATCATGGTTGAAAGATCGCGACCAAAAGGAGACGTCATCTGGGCATTATCCGGAGTGATCCTACGAAGTTACAATGAAATCCCTTCATGAATATGACCTGTAGACTGTGCTCAAGGTTTTCGGGCTTTGGGCCCCTATAGCCACCACAGTTGCCCATTGTGTCCAAAAGGGGACGTTCTTACCTAGACATTATATGAAGTCAACCTACCAGGTTACAATGAAATCTCTTCATAAATATGACCTGCAGACTGTGCTAAATGGCTTCGGGCTCGGGCAGCCATCATAGTTGAATGACCGCAACCAAAAGGGGAATTCTCATCTGGGCATCATCTGGAGTGATCCTATGAAATTACAATGAAATCCCTTCATAAATATGACCTGTAGACTGTGCTCAAGGTTTTCGGGCTTCGGGCACCTGTAGCCAACACAGATGACCAATCATGACCAAAAGGGGATGTCATCATCTAGGCATTATATGGAGTCAACTTAACAAGTTACAATGAAATCCTTACATAAATACGACCTATAGACCATGCTAAAGGTTTTTGGGCTAGGGCAGCCATCAAGGCTGATTGATCGCGACCAAAAGGGGACGTTCAGATCTAGACATTATTTGGAGTCATCCTACCAAGTTACAATGAAATCCCTTCATAAATATGACCTGTAGACTGTGCTAAAGGTGTTCGGGCTCCTGTAGCCATCACAGTTGCCCCATCACATCCAAAAGAGGACGTTCTCATCTAGACATTATATGAAGTCAACCTACCAAGTTACAATGAAATCCCTCCATAAATATGACCTGTAGACTGTGCTAAAGGTTTTCGGGTTTTGGGCTCGGGCAGTCGTCACGGTTGACAGATCATGACCAAATGGGGAAGTTCTCATCAAGACATCATCCGGACTCATCCTACCAAGTTACAATGAAATCCCTCCATAAATATGACCTGTAGACTGTGCTAAAAGTTTTTGGGTTTCGAGTTTGGGCAGCCATCACGGTTGACAGATCATGACCAAATGGGGACGTTCTCATCTAGGCATTATATAGAGGCATCCTACCAAGTTACAATGAAATCCCTTCATAAATATGACCTGCAGACTGTGCTAAAGATTTTCAGGTTTTGGGCATGGGCAGCCATCACGGTTAACTGATCGCGACCAGAAGGGGAAGTTCTCATCCAGATATGACCCCAAACCTGCACATGAAATTTTGTGACGATCGAATAAGAACTACGGGGTGTAGGCTGTGCTAAAGGAAAATGTGAACAGACTCACAAAGACTTCCGCATCCGTGATGGCAATAGCTTATCTTGACTTTGTCAAGTTAAGCTAAAAATGGGCCAACCGTTTCAGCACTACAGATTAGGTGTGTTGAATATACAAAAATCGTTCGAAAACTTTACGTCAGGGGTCAGCCTGGCAGCTGATTTTAGGGAGAAGTTTTAGGGAGAAGTGACTTCTCCCTCCCGAGTCTTTAGGGAGAAGTCAGGGACCAGGAGGGAGAAGTCAGTGGACATGAGGGAGAAGTCAGAAAAAAACATGAAACGAATATGACATTGTGACAAAATAAATGTACACAAAGAACACAATTGTGAAGACAAAAATAAATAAAAGTTATACAAACATACATACTCACACAAAACTAAGTCATATAGGTTAAAATCCTCCCCCATCCCCTACAAAAAATTGCGTGGTTCATGGTTTCTGAATATCCTGACTCTCTCCCTAATAGTGATGACTAGGGTTACCATGCAGTTGATTTTGTATTTGCCTCAATGCAGTGGATTTGAAATTCAGCATTACCCATGTTGAAAGATGGGCAATAGAAGGTATATTCTTTTAAAAAAAATATTTAAAGTATTTAAAATAAACTTCAAGTTCACATAAGAAGCTGGGTCATTCAGAGTTTCTGAATGATCTAATTGAATTAAACAGAGTAGTTAAACAAATTTTTTCGATATCCTTCGAAAATTAAGCGCCATTAACAATTTGAGTTAATTTATTTCTAAGGTAAATGACAAAAATTTTTCAGTTGTCTCCCTGCCCTGCTGTGCTGGGTGATAATACAGTGTTCAGAAAAATGACAATTTCTGCCAACCATCTTACATTGACACATGTGATTGGTGCTATAAGGCCTGCCATTCTTATCCATCCTAAGATGTGTGATTTCTAGCGTAGCCTTATTACATTTAACCCCCTTCCAACACAAGTTTTCAAAGAAAAAACTTTCAATGCAAATTGCGGGGCGAATTTCAATGCAACCAATTTTTCAGTGGAACAGAGCATAACCGTAATCAATTTCAACGTTTTTATGGATGAACTGTTTCCTACACATTTTTTTTGGTTTTGAAACGGTGATGAAGTTTAATAAATTCTGATTAACTTGATGCGTGTCTTGTGTGATTCATTCATGGTTCATACTGGACCTGGAAAATATTTTTCCATAACTTTTCCATAGCCGGGACACCCAAATTCCATAGCCCAAAACATTTCTTACGAAGGTGATTCAACAAAATTAACTACGTACCTTGATGTTATGGAAACTTTTTATTAACATGTTGATTCATAGGTTTTAATTCTTTTGAAGCTTGGGAACAATAAGCAGAATGTCTGTCATAAGGAATGCGATGAAGCCAATGATTCACCCCCTCAGCATTCAGCAAAGACCATGCATTATTGAATACACATTTCCCAGGCATTTTCAATAAAAATCCAATCACAAAAGAAATTTGAATAACAATGAAACACAAAGAACTTTTCATAAACAGAATCAGTGGCGCACAACATGTGACAAGTTGACCCATTAGATTGCCGAATCCAGTGTAAAAATGGATACCGCATTTCGTATCCTTGTATTCTGTACCTCATATTTTGTGTGCCACAAATAGCAAGCACTGAAAAATGAAGTTTTTAAAAACTTATTTTTTAAAAATTCAATCACGACCGGGAGAAGTTTAAAATGTGGTATTCAGGTGACCATAAAGGCTTGCTCCAAACAGAATCGGTCAAATTTCCATAACTTTTCCATAGCCCACTCAAAAAACGTCCATTTTTCCATAACTTTCTAAGTCCTGGAAAATGCAACTTTCATTTTCCATAACTTTCCAAGACTTTCCATAACCAGTACGAACCTTGTTCGTTGTTTTTGCTGGTACTTTTTTTTTTTAAATAGCATTTTGTGCTGGTTGCTATCAGTTGGGGTGTATTGTTCGAATAACTACGCCATTACAACTCTTTTCAGAAATATAAAATTGGGCTAGTTTAGGCTTGTGAATGTGGAAGAGGGATTTTTTGGGAAATAAAACATAAGAAAATTCAGTAAACTGCCATGTCTCCCAAGGAAGTTTTAGAGGGCAACTTGAATTTAGCCCCCAAAGTAAGCCAAGGCAACTCGAGGAATGACAAGGCGACTTCTTCGCCCTAGTCGCCCACTCGGCTGACCCCTGCTTTACGTTACGTCATGGTATCGTTCGATCCGCCTCCACACTCTGTTTCGCCTGTCGTGGAAGTTGAGAGTGAACCTCGATTTATCGGAAAAGATGGACGTTGCTCCACCGACGACTGTCTCAGCGCTGTCATGCTCTACACCAATTATGCCTTGCTGCGATGTGACGTTCAGTCAAACATGGAATTATTTGAGGTCGTCGAGCATACAAATTCCAGCTGTGTAGACGATTTCGGATAGTCTGACCACTGACACGCATATCTGTTGCTCAGTGCAGCTGCTGTCCAATTTCTGAGACATTTTTGATGGCGGTTTCGTAATGCTGTGGTTCGGATTAGAAGGCAACGTCATCAACATTGCCTGTCTAACAGTAGCGTGATCACAACCTGCTAATCAGCGATTAACGTTGAGAATTTGAGCCACTGCAGTCTGTCTGTTGCCATCTTCCAACATGCCAATGGCACGAATAATATTCGTCACATGTCAGTCTTCTCATACCTCAAAAAGTTACGTTTCGACCTGTTTCGACCAGAAACTATCGATGAACGAGATTATACCAAGAAATGAACGATGAGACCTCCAAAAAAGCCCATCCAGTACAAATGAAAATTTCAAAATGTACCCCACAGACATAAACATGGCGCTCGTGCGAAAAACCTGCACGAAGTTTTTGTGGGCCGGTGACATTCATGATCTACACTAAACTTGTTAACATATTGATGTGTCCAATCAAGCGTATCAAATACCATTTTCCAAAAATATCAACATCAGTTTGGATATCTCCTACTTTTTTGGAATAGTATATATAGCCAAAATTATCATCTGGAAACCAAAAGTGAATGGACAGACAGACTGGGGACAGATGGACGGAAAGACAATGCAAAACTATAATACGCTCCATTTTTCAAATGGGCGTATAAAAAAGAATGGAAAATGCATCTGAAATTCAGTATTTTCTCTTTTATTTTTTTTTTGATATGAAATTCTAGTGTTGTGAGGAACAAACTAGTTGCAATCCAGTTGTAATTCTCTGATCATTTGTGAACTCACAGAACTATGTCTGTCATGCACTTTTTTTTTCGTAACCCTTTACCAAACAAATCAGCCGTATCCACTTGCATAACTGACAAAGGGAGGAGTTAAAAACAAACTTCAACAAGGCCATATCATGGTAGCCCTCATCGCAACAAGCTTGTTGTGCTTGTTCATTCCAATAAGCGGACACATGGTATGGTTTTGTTGAAATTATTTGAAAATAAATATCAAAATAACAAATTTTGATCATTCACACTGGGTAAAGAAAGGGCTCGAGTCCAATAATCCACACGTTAATTGTACTTGTTGATTTATTCAAAATACTGTATTATCATTTGATGGAAAGGAAACAAGTCAACAATTTTGTGAAATCTACTAAAAATGGACAGCTTATTAACTCTTTGAACCCTGGTGGTATCTATCATGTGAGTTTAATGGTAGCAATAGAAAGTATCAATATTCATTATCAGGGGAGGGGGCTGTGTGAGTTCAATGGTAGCAATATAAAGTATCTATCATGTGAGTTCAATGGTAGCAATATAAAGTATCTATCATGTGAGTTCAATGGTAGCAATATAAAGTATCTATCATGTGAGTTCAATGGTAGCAATATAAAGTATCTATCATGTGAGTTCAATGGTAGCAATATAAAGAATCCATATTCATTATCAGGGGAGGGGGCTGGGTGAGTTCAATGGTAGCAATAGAAAGAATCCATATTCATTATCAGGGGAGGGGGCTGGTGGTATCTATCATGTGAGTTCAATGGTAGCAATAGAAAGAATCTGTCATGTGAGTTCAATGGTAGCAATAGAAAGAATCTGTCATGTGAGTTCAATGGTAGCAATATAAAGAGTCAATATTCATTATCAGGGAAGGGGGCTGGTGGTATCTGTCATGTGAGTTCAATGGTAGCAATATAAAGTATCAATATTCATTATCAGGGGAGGGAGCTGATGGTATCTGTCATGTGAGTTCAATGGTAGCAATAGAAAGTATCTATCATGTGAGTTCAATGGTAGCAATAGAAAGTACCTATCATGTGAGTTCAATGGTAGCAATAGAAAGTATCTATCATGTGAGTTCAATGGTAGCAATAGAAAGTATCTATCATGTGAGTTCAATGGTAGCAATAGAAAGTATCCATATTCATTATCAGGGAAGGGGGCTGGGTGACTTCAATGGTAGCAATATAAAGTATCCATATTCATTATCAGGGGAGGGGGCTGGTGGTATCTATCATGTGAGTTCAATGGTAGCAATATAAAGAATCAATATTCATTATCGGGGGAGGGGGCTGGTGGTATCTGTCATGTGAGTTCAATGGTAGCAATAGAAAGAGTCAATATTCATTATCGGGGGAGGGGGCTGGTGGTATCTATCATGTGAGTTCAATGGTAGCAATATAAAGAATCAATATTAATTATCGGGGGAGGGGGCTGGTGGTATCTGTCATGTGAGTTCAATGCTAGCAATAGAAAGAGTCAATATTCATTATCAGGGAAGGGGGCTGGTGGTATCTATCATGTGAGTTCAATGGTAGCAATAGAAAGAATCTGTCATGTGAGTTCAATGGTAGCAATAGAAAGAGTCAATATTCATTATCAGGGAAGGGGGCTGATGGTATCTGTCATGTGAGTTCAATGGTAGCAATATAAAGAGTCAATATTCATTATCAGGGAAGGGGGCTGGGAACCAATTAATATTTTCAATGTGTAGCCTTGAGACTGGTGTATTCCACACATTCACTTTAGCAGCTATCCTACTTGATGTGATTATGCCGCATCATGTTCCTGGTCCAAAAAAAACGGTCTCTCAATTTCAAAGGGTTAAACTGTAAATAGCAAACAAGAAAATATTAGCTGAAGAATGCTCCCCGAATATGAGCCAAAAGGTAAGAGATGACGTTGAGAATTTGTAAAACATTGACGATAAACTTAAGCTAGTACAGCTGTTCAAATTTCAGTAAAAATTGAATGTGTACAGACCTGTAAACACTTTTTTGTTTTGGAGTATGTGATGAAAGGTGAATAATCTGTGACCTTAAGTTATAACATTGGGTAAAGGTTATGACATACATAATGAATGGGCAAACACGGTGTTAAGTATGAATGACACACTTCAGTCATGAGCAACTATTGAGGGAAGTATGGAGAAGATCTGTCCATTGAGTCAATTTTTCTGGACCAAAGTCTGAACACACAAACGGTCTCGTGACCTTCACTTGGGAGTAATGACCTTGAATCAAGGTCGTGACATACCCTTTGTCATAACCAATCACTGTGTGGAGTATAAACAACATCGGCCCACTGAGTAATTTTTCTGGACAGGACAAGGTTTGAATGGAGAAACAAATCTGTGACCTTGACCTTGGAGCTATGACCTCACGACACCCTTTGGTCATAAGCAATCTGTGTGTTAAGTGTGAACAAGATCAGTCCACTGAATGATTTTTAATGGACCAGACAAAGTTAAAATAGAGAATCAAGCAAATAATTGTCCTGTGACCTTGACCTTAGGGCTATTACCTTGAATCAGGGTCATGACACACCCTTCACCCTTAGATCATGAGCAATCATTGTGTGCAGTGTGAAAAAGATCTGCACCATGACTAATTTTTTATGGAACGGACAAAGTTAGAATGAACACACGGACAGACAGACACACAGACACACGCACAGACAAAGTGGCTATAATATGCCCTTCGTAAAAATTTTTGAGGAGCATAAAAAGATTTGAATAAGGCAAGTCTGGTTTTGAAATAATAAATCGATTTACTGTGTTGACAAAAATTGTAAATGGTCATTAGTTAAGGAACAAGTGAATTGGTGCCATTCAAACATGCAATTATGTCTGCCATTAACTGTAACAGACTGCTTATTTGCTTGCTTGCTGACCAAGAATCAAATTATTGTTCAGCAGTGTTGATTTTAACATCTGATCACAAATATGTTAACCAACAAGAGATGTAGCCTGGCTATTACTTACCATAAAGGGTGATGAAGAGCTACCCATGGACACAGCCGAATCACTGCTTGCATCATCAGCTATCTGTGGGTTTTGCAAATCTATAATGAAAGAATGACTTCAATAATTTATTTTTTGTAAGTATAGTCTTACTGACATGACAGATTAAGTGTTAACTGGTAGAGTGCTGGAAGCCCATATTTGGACTTTATTCTGAAGTGCCTGTACCACAGCTTTAAGGCTCACATTCAGTGGATGTGCACTGTATTATCTTTGAAGTGATATCATTTAGTCTGTGAGGGTTTGCCTCGTTACAATTTATGGGAGAGTGCCTCTTGGCACTCTCCCATAAATTGTAATAAGGCAACAACCTGTTTAGAAGATGTGATGGCCAAAAATAATTTAGCACTATACCAGTTAAGGGTACCAAAAAAAATCCTGTCTTTTGTTTAACCCTTTACAGCGCTATTCTCAAAAATCGCCAATTAAGTTTCATTATTTTTTGTCTCAAAAACATAGGTTATAACCCTATTTGGAATGAGCTCGTTCAGCTCATTCCAATGAGGGGTCATAACCTATGTTTTTGAGACAAAAAATGAATAAAAAAAAGAAGTTATTCAAGAATTTATTTTGCAAGTGTCGTCTGCTTTTCATGTTAGGTAAAGGGTTAATAGTACTATTAATGGTGTCTTTTTAAAAAACGGTTATTTCAATTTCTTAATTTAAATTTTTAAATCTATAGCAATCATTTTGAGTATTAATGTTCTATAAACTGAACTATCACCGGTGATAATGACCCAACATTCCTAAACTTCCATTCAATTAACCAATAGCACTGTGCAAACTGGAAATTGAGGCAACCTGAAAAAGGGTCCCCCCCGCCCCCCCTCCAAAAAAAAGAAAAAAGTTTTGATTCTCAAGAGAATTTTTCTCACAAATCAGTGAGGAAGAGAGGGAGGATTTTATTTTTATTTTCATCGAAACTAAGAATTATGAATGTTATGATCAGCATTCTGAACACAGCGGATACACCCACATAAGGGAGCCACGACATTTAGATCGCTGCACTGAATGCATTTTTTTTTTTTACTAAAATGTGAAGCAGGAGAGGTAGAATACTGTACAATCACTGAACTGACAAAATCTCTCAAATAAGGACGTCATTCAATGCATGTATACTCATATATACCACACAGAGACATTTTTACTCCGAGATCTGTATACACAAATGCACATGTTCATTTTGTTCAATTTGATGATTTTGTATTTCTGGAAATTGTGGAATTTTTTACTTTTCAATGAAGTCAATTCCACTGTATCTGCTGTTTGTTCTTTGTCATTTTTTTAGATAAATCATTATTGAAACCAACACCCCTGTATATAGATTCACGCTTCTTAGTCCTAGATCCCACTGTACTTGATTCAGGAATTTGCGACTTGAGGTGTTTTAAGTTTCGTATTTTCGTTGCATAAGCAGCACAACCAATGGTGATATCTGAAAAATCAGGGTTGGTGATTTTCTTATTCTTTTTAAAAAAAATAAAAAAAAATCGATTTTTTTTATTTAAATCAATTTATTTGATTTTTATTTACATTCTATAAATTATTCACCAGAGGCTACTTATTCTCACATGATTCCTTTAGATAAAAGAAACTGAGTGTATTGGCAGGAGTTTGTATCAATGTCTGCCCAAAGAATGGACACAAATAACTGATACTAAAACATTTACCTGTGTTAACCATTTCAGTCTTTAAGGTGGTATGAGGGGAAGAATTCTAGAATATATTTGACACAGAATAGACATTTGGCATAGATGGAAATAGAAGGAATCATTGAAACTTGTGTTTTCTCACTGTTATAGCATTGCTGAATGGAAGATTACTTCTTGAAAATCATTTTGGATACTTTTGATACTTAAATCACTGATCGTTGTTCTTGGAGTTTATTTCGTATTTTTGACGGGTTCATTGAAAGATTATCATATATATGGTTTAAAAATCTATGTTCTCTTAAATATAGTTTTATTCATGTTAGCTGAAATATACATTTAACTTCCATACAGCATGTTCCAGCAGTCAAGACACAGTAGAATGTATGAAAAACTACATCCCACTGTCATAAACAAGAGCTAATAACTGTATTTCAACAGTTAATATGCATTCCATCTTGTTTCAGCTCATTTCCAAGTTGTTTTGAAAATATTTCTGAATATTTGTAAATTTTTGATTTAAATCAATTATTTTTTTTAAAAAAATCATTGATTTAAATCAGCCAACCCTGTGAAAAATACCAATAAAATGTACAAAACGTGCACTAAAAGAATCAATGCGGCAGTCTCTGAAAATCAAAAGTAATTTTTTTTATTTTGGCCTTACCTGTTTTTTTTTCAGGTAACACTTTTTCTGTTTTTTTCCTTTTAGGACAAAAATGGTAAAGCAAAAGAGATGTTTCTCAGTGTTGGTGCAGAGGCCAAGACGAGCAACAGGGTTCCTGCAGTTAATCATTAAGTGGATTTTTGGGTTTTCAAGACCATTTTCATGCCATGCTCAAGGTTTTTCAAGGCTTCACAGAAGTTAAATTCAAGGTTTTTCAAGGTTATCGATGCAATTCTTGGAATTTTTGCCTCCACATTTTATGAAGCCCATCATTAAAAAGTTTTTTTTTATATTTTGAAAGATTGTTTTCAAGGATTTTCCCAGGCCACTTTTGGAGTTTTGAGGAAATTCAATGACTCTCCAGGCCTTGAAAAATGATTTTCAAATTCAAGGCTTTTCAAGGCCTGCAGGAACCCTGAGCAAATTACAATATGCCAGCATGGGCCAAATGAAAAATACACATTGTTCTCGGGCACAGAATTTTTTAAATTAATGAGGGAGATAGGAAGCTTTTACTTTTTATTTCTTTTGTTTGTTAGCTGGTTGAGTGCTGGAAGGCCATTTCTTCCGTGTAAGTACCACAACTTAACCCTTTACCTAACATGAAAAGCAGACGACACTTGCAAAAAAGATTCTTGAATAACTAATTTTTTTTCATTTTTTGTCTCAAAAACATAGTTTATTACCCATTATTAGAACGAGCTCAACGAGCTTGTTCCAATAATGGGTCATAACCTATGTTTTGAGACAAAGAAAAAACAATTAAAATTAATTGGCAATTTTTTAGAATAGCGCTGGCCGGTTTTGGTCATTACGTTGGGTAAAGGGTTAAATGGTTCTTATTCTGAGGATGTAGATCAATTTTTCAAATAAATTTAGTCAGGATAGTCAGTAAAAAAAGCAGAATTTTAATTTTTCAGAAATATAATTAAAGTAGTGATGGAATCAGAGACCTGATGATAGAAGAAGAGTTCAAGATGTTTGTTGGTGGTTAACGTCACATATTTATGCACCATGGCTAATCGTGACACAACATGGAGATGAAGTCAAGTTTAGTCCATCGTTGATCAACATGTTGCCCATTTTAGAGGACTTTCACCCCAAGCATTGGTGACTGGGTCCTATTTTACTAGTAAAGCGGAACTGGTTTACCACAGTAAACAAGTGCTGCTTACTTCCCGGGGTTCCCAAGGGGAAGAGTTCAAGATAAAATACTTTGCAGGATTTTGAGAAAAGAATTGGGTGAATTTAACCCTTTACCTAAAACGTCCCCGAAAAAAGTGTGCAATTCAAGGTATTTGAAAAAAATTGAATTTTTCGAGGTCGAAAAAGTGACATAACTCTGGCAAAAAAAATGTTGGACCAAACCCCAATTTGAACTTGGCCTATATGTCATGTTAATAGCCTACATACCAAATTTTATTTGAGTCTGTGAAAAACAAAGATATCATTGGGAAATCCACCCGAAAAGAAAAATTTTCTAAGTTGAAAAAGGGGCATAACTCTGGCAAAAATTGTCGGACCACACCCTAATTCGAACTTGACCTGTATTTTATGTTGATACACCTAAATATCAAATTTCATTTGATTTGGCCAACTATAATTGAAGTTATCATTGAGAAACTAAAGTGGAACGGATGCATGCACACGCACAGACACCGGCTATTTTAATAGTCACCCGAAAAATTTTTTGGGGGGAGACAAATATAAGCCCTGGCTCTAGATGAAATATAGGTTATCAGTCTTGGCCATATGAAAAATTGAGGGTGGCAACAAATCGCTTGCCTGAAAACCAGTTAGGTGAGCAAATCGCGCCTGGAACGTTTTTTCTGTCAAAACATACTGACCCATTAGAGAATTGCCTTATAACTGCTACCTACATGTGATAATCTTATAATGCACAAACTGTCAGCCAGGGTTTCCGCTAGGGATAAATTGGCAGGTCCGGTATGAGGTGAAAACCAGACTGTCTGACCGGTGCAACCATGGTTCGCATCGGACAGAGAAAATATTTTAAATTACAACTGCAGGAAGGCCATTTTCTTGCATCTGACACTGGGGTGACTGCCCAGTTAGAAAAATGGTAAACCAATTTTTGTTTCAGTCACTACATCAATTTGTGTTGGGAGGTTATGAAATTTTTCCATGGTTTCGGTTTCTACTCAAGTTTTTTTAAAAAAGAGTTGAGTCCGGTTTCGGTTTGTTTTGTTTGTTTTCAAGAAAAATATTCATGTATTAAACACTATAAACACTTGGGTTTTTTCCAAAATATTAGTTTTAATAAAAGTTCAAAGTGCAAGAACCCTCCCCTCTCTCTAAAATTATGAGATTATATTTAGCGCTTCACATGTACAGTGAACCATTAATCCAGAAGACAGTGAAGATTGTTCACAGAGCCCTGGATATACAGACATTATTTATTTATTTATTTATTGGTGTTTGAAGTCACATATTTCTGCACGATGGCTGGAGGAAGCCTGAGTACCCAGAGAGAACAACCGAGCAATGGCGAGCAACTGTCAGTTCCACAACATACTAACTCCACACAAGCAGGGTTAGCATTGGTTGAAGACAGGTGCACCATCGACGTGCAGTACGCCTTAGTGCTCAGCGTCACCGTGCCCCCACATGGGCAATGGGGGTGAAGTGTCTTGCCCAAGGACACAATGCGGTTGCCACAGGTGGGATTCAAACCGAGGACCTCTCGGCTTGCAGCCTGCACCTCTACCTACTGAGATATACAGACATTTGAATAGCAGTGGAAGAACCCCCCCCCCCCCCCCCCCTCCACCCACCAAGACAAGAGGAAAATGCTGTGGTAGCAATGCACAACTCGGGTAATGAAAGTGTCAATGACACTGTAGCTGAACTTGTCTGTGTGTTATATTTGATGAAAAGGATGTTCAATATTTATGAAAGGATTAAGAAATGAGACAAGAATTGTAATAATTGGGAATATGTTAATTTCTGTATGTGGCCCTTACAGTTAATGTATATCAATGAAAGTTACCAATTTACAGTGAAATTATTCCAAAACAAGTCATCCTATCAAGTTCCAATGAAATCCCTTCATAAATATGGCCTGTAGACTGTGCTAAAGGTTTTTGGGCTTTGGGCCTATGTAGCCATCACCGTTGACCGATCACAACCAAAAGGGGACGTCCTCATCTTGACATTATACTGAGTCATCCCACCAAGTTACAATAAAATTCCTTCATAAATATGACCTGTAGTTTGTGCTCAAATTTTTCAGGTTTTGGGCTCGGGCAGCCGTCATGGTTGAATGATCGCGATCAAAAGGGGACGTTCTCATCTAGGCATTATCTGGAGTCATCCTACCAAGTTACAATTAAATTCCTTCATAAATATGACCTACAGACTGTGCTAAAGGTTTTCGGGCCCCTGTAGCCATCACAGTTGACCAATCGCGACCAAAAGGGGACGTTATCATCTAGACATTATATGGAATCAACCTACTAAGTTACAATGAAATCCCTCCATAAATACAACCTGTAGACTGTGCTCAAGGTTTTCAGGTTTTTGGCTCGGGCAGCTGCCACAGCTGAATGATAACAACCAAAAGGGAACGTTCTCATCTAGACATTATATGGAGTCCACCTACCAAGTTACAATGAAATCCCTTCATAAATACGACCTGTGTGCTACAGGTTTTGGGCTTGGGCAATCGTCACGGTTGACAGATCACGACCAAATTGGGAAGGTATCATCTAGACATCATATGAAGTCATCCTACCAAGTTACAACGAAATCCCTCCATATTTAATATGACCTGTAGACTGTGCTAAAAGTTTTTGGGCTTCAGGCTTGGGCAGCCACCACGATTGACAGATCATGACCAAAAGGGAATGTTCTCATCTAGATATTATACAGAGGCATCCTACTAAGTTACAATGCAATTCCTTCATAAATACGACCTGTAGACTGTGCTAAAGGTTTTCAGGTTTTGGGCTCGGGCAGCCATCACAGTTGACCGATCGCGACCAAAAGGGGACGTTCTCATCTGGACATGACCACAAACCTGTATATGAAATTTTGTGATGATCGGATAAGAACTACAGGGTGTAGCCTGTGCTTAAGGAAAATGTGAACAGACTAACAGACTTCCGCACGTGTGATAGCAATAGCTTATCTTGACTTTGTCAAGTTGAGCTAAACAAAATGCTGAAGATGTAATGTTGTGAAATGTCAGGCCAAAGAAAGAAATCCCTTTGTTTGGGATACCCCCACTGACCCTAAACAATTATGCCAACTCTAAAAATTTTACAAAGTAAATATTGCTCATTTAGGTCATTGTAACCCTGATATTTATCGGACTTCAACTGTGATTTTGAAACCTATTTTGAGGTTAAAGCGTTCAAAAATACACATAGAAATAAATATATCAGACAGTATAAATGCGGAGCAAGTGATAAGTTCCAGTTCAGCAAAGGATACTGCATTTGATAAATTGAACATTTTATAGATACAGCGTTTTACTGTTGGTGTTGACGGTCATGAAAACTAATGAATATCGTGTTGAGTTACGTGTATTGATACTGAAAACCCTGAATTTTGGCCTGCAGTCTTGAAAATGTTATTGGTGCAAGTATAGTGTACAACTGTTTTTTTTTTAATTCCATTCAAACATATAGATAGAAATCACTGACAATGGCCAGCAGATACATAGATATTGCATTCAAGTGAAGTCTGTGGTCATTTCAGTAATTTGATGTTTGTTTTATTTTTGTCCAAAGCCAGGTGGCACTTTCAATCACTGAATGGGGTGATTTTTATCATTTCATTCATTTGTCATTCGAAAGAAAGTTTATTTAATACGTAAATACAATTATATTTTGGGACCAAAATAGTTATTAATTAGGCCTACCGGGCTCTGATTTTTTCTGTGATTTCCGCCCTTTTTATTTAACACATTACACGAAGCTGTATACTAGGTTATGTTCTTGTAGTTTGTAATGTTATGTTGTTATTAATGTACTAGTATACTGCAGAATAAAGATATATATAAGTGACAGCATTCAAGATTGTGCAGTTAAATATCCGTGCATGTCCCGGTTGACGGTTATCTCACATTCAGGTCGGTGGGTGATGTAAAATAACCGAAACAGAGTTGTATTTTCGGTTAACCTCCCAGCACTAACATCAATTCACATGACTTTAGACTCATACTTGCTTTTAAAATTACTGGGACCTACATTGCATTCAAATACTTATTGGGATTTGCACTTGGAATAATTCACTTCTCAAAATGAAATGAAACAGTTTAGGAGAGAGATTGCTGATTCTGAGGCCAGACAATTGACCTACATCAGACGCAGGCCTGAAAATAAGCAATCTGACATTTGCAAAATGAGGTCCCCAGAGGGTGAATTTGATGATGCTATCCCATATAGTGGTCCAATTTATCCTATGGGTACCTCTTTCTGTTTAGTTTTGAGACCCTGATTCGGATTGACGTTCACAGAGGGTAAATTTAGTGATGCTACCCTGCTGTGCAAGGTAGCATCACAACATTCAACTTCTGGGAAGCTCATTTTGCAGATGATAGTCTGCCAATTTAGCTCCGGCATCTGGCTTGATCAGACGTCAATTTCAAATCACATGTATGCCGACAAAGTGAAATCAGACATGAGAATTAGACAGTGTTGCGTACACAGAGTACATGTCAATGTATTGTCAAGGAAGTGCTATTTATGAATTCTTTGAAGTCGCATGCATTTATCATCCGTAGTGCACTCGTTGATTTCAAAACATACATATATTATAACATAATGCCTGGACGGATGTTGTATGATTTAACCACTTGAGGGCTGTTCAAAATACTTCCGTATTTGGTAAGATTGAAGTGTCCGTACTGTGTAGTCAAAGTGAAAGATAGGCGTCCAGAAACCGCATGCATGGAATAGGACTTTCGCAAGCGGCAGGTGCACAATAAAATCCCGCGTGTAATATTTCCAAGACTCACCATCATTCAAGTAGTTAAGATCCATGATTTCCAAATCATCATCGACAAGTTCCAAGAAATCACCAACGCTCTCGGTCTGATTCACTTCGTTGACACTTGTAAAATTAAGATCATCAGACTCCCAATTTAGCTCCGGTATCGGTCCCTGAGTAGGTACATTAGAAGTGAAGTTTGGGGACTGTGCTAAAACATCTAAAATGTAGAAAAATACAATTCAGTTCTCCTGAAAGATCATGTAATGACATCGAGTAATTATTTACTGCCCATAATTGTGACAGGTATACCTGTCATCCCAAACTTGGTGCCTGACACACATATTGGGGACCCTACAATGTGGTGTACCATTACATTGACAACTAGAGGTATCTGCCCCAAAAGGACAAAGAATACCTCCCACATTCTACATTAACAAGGTTGGAAGAGAAATGAAGTCGAAAAACGGCAGCATGAGTCTGGCCAATCTCAAAATCACAGGGGTGCACAGTCCCATGCAGGTAAATTTATGTGTCAAATTTTGAAAAACATGACTGAATAGAGACAAAATGAGGAAGGTGAAGAAAATACCCTTCAAGTCAAAACAGGGCAATAACTCAGTATAACTGATATCAAATTTGCTTGTGCACAGGCAAATTTCTGTGCCAAATTTTATGAAAACTGACATGAAAATGAAGGAATACAAGCTTGGACAAACCTATGTCCATGGATGACAAATTACAAGTCAAAAAGGGCAATAACCTTGCAATGACCTGTCCGATCCATCTCAAAGTCACGGATGCACAAGTTCCCACAAATGTTAACATATGTGCCAAGTATTAAAATGAAAGTGTCAATGACACTGTAGCTCAACTTGTCAAGACAAAGACATGTACATGTATAGTATGTGACACAGCAATGACAAACATCTAGGTAATGACCTGATAACAAAGGAACATATAAAGTATTGTAACAGTCTGTACATAAATTTGCCTCTAACAAATGTATAGGTAAAGTATTGTAAAGGTGGGTGACAGTGAGATGCTAAACTAGAAAAAAAAATCTTTGAGTCCCAGAGTAGGTCTGACTGAACCCCAAAATATTTGTTCTCATAGCACAGTGATAACAAAGGCACCCCAAAACACACTCATTCCTGTCCCAAGGTGAAAACAAAGGTACCCAAGAAGTTTCGTGAAGATCAGTTCACAAATATGAGCTGTGTAGAAGTTGTGACAAAAAACTGATTGGACTTAATTTCGGTACAAAATGTCCACTGGCAGCCATCTTGAATTTTGGACCGCACCCAGAAACACTCGTTCTCGTCCCAAGGTGATAACAAAGGTACCCAAGAAGTTTTGTGAAGATCAGTTCATAAATACAGCCTCTAGCCCGAGCCATATTGACATGTGCACTTACAGTGTATAAGTAGCACTGAATAAATCAAAGTTCATCTAATTTGCATAATTTCTGCACGAAAAAAAACCCCCGTACTATATGTGATGTATTCCATGTTGCTAAACATTCATACAAAAATTTATTCAAATCAGAACTTTCATACAGAAGTTCTGTACAAAAGACTGATTACACTAATTTTGGTACAAAATGGCTGCTGGTGGCCATCTTGAATTTCGGACCACACCCAAAAACACTCGTTCTCATCCCACGGTGATAACAAAGGTACCCAAGAAGTTTCGTGAAGATCGGTTCATAAATACGGCCTCTAGCCTGAGCCGTAGAGAAGTTGTGTACAAAAAACTGATTAGACCTAATTTCGGTACAAAATGGCCACTGGTAGCCATCTTGAATTTTGGACCGCACCCAGAAACACTCGTTCTCGTCCCAAGGTGATAACAAAGGTACCCAAGACGTTTCGTGAAGATCGGTTCATAAATACAGACTCTAGCCTGAGCCGTATTGACATGTGTACTTACTGTGTGTAAGTAGCACTGAAAAAATCAAAGTTCATCTAATTTGCATAATTTCTGCACGAGAAAAAAACCCGTATTATATGTGATGTATCCCATGGTACTAAACATTCACACAAAAAATTATTCAAATCAGCGCTTTCATATGGAAGTTCTGTGCAAAAATCTGATTGCACCAAATTTTGTACAAAATGGCTGCCATCGGCCATCTTGAATTTCGGACCGGACCCCAAAACACTCGTTCTCATCCCAAGGTGATAACAAAGGTACCCAAGGAGTTTCGTAAAGATCGGTTCATAAATACGGCCTCTAGCCCGAGCCGTATTGGCATTTGCACTTACAGTGCTGAAAGTAACACCAAAAAACATCAAAGTTAGTCTAATTTGCATAATTTACGCACGAGAAAAAAACCTGTATTATATGTGATGTATCCCATGGTACTAAACATTCATACAAAAAATTATTCAAATCAGAGCTTTCATATGAAGTTCTGTACAAAAAACAGATTTCTGCATCGTCGGTACAAAATGGAGGCTGGCAGCCATCTTGAATTTCGGACCGCACCCAAAAACACTCGTTCTCGTCCCACGGTCATAACAAAGGTACCCAAGAAGTTTCGTAAAGATCGGTTCATAAATACGGCCTCTAGCCCGAGCCGTATCCAATTGTTGACTGACAGACGGACGACGGGCCATGGCATAAGCTCAAATTTGGCTTCACCAAAGTTGAGCTAAAAATGTATTCATAAATAATTGCAAAAAGTTCCAGACAATATTGTGTCCACATACGGCCGGACAGGAGGCAAGACAGATCGAGATGGATGGACAGACAGATGGACAAGCTTATTCCTCCATATCCATCATAATTTTGTTGTTGTTGTTGGTGGGGGGGGGGAGGGGATAACAATTATGTATTTCTGGGCAGGTGTATGGAGCAGTTTTACTCAATTTGGCAACATACCATTTTGGAGGAATACATCGATTTTCATTCGTTTATGCCTTATGCCTAGAATTTTTTTTAAAGGCAAGCAATAGTTTATGTTTATGAAATTTCAAGGTGAATATCACAACATACTAGCTTAACTTCCTGGCACTGCACCAGATAAACAAGGTGAATATCACAACATACTTAACTTCCTGGCACTGCACCAGATAAACAAGGTGAATATCACAACATACTTAGCTGAACTTCCTGGCACTGCACCAGATAAAAAGGTGAATATCACAACATACTTAACTTCCTGGCACTGCACCAGATAACAAGGTGCTGTACTCAAAAGTGCTGAACTTATGTTATCAGTGGAAGAAATAGAGAGTAATCGCTTGACTGGTCTGGTTACGTGAAATAATTCATGAGAGGTGAGGGACATTGTACAAACAGTCCCTCGCCTTGAATGAATTATTTCAGGTAATCAGTCCAGTCAAGCGATTACTCTATTTATTACTTTTCGTTATTAACGATAATTATATTATTTAACCCTTTACCTACGTAATGGCCAAAACCGGCCAGTGCTATTCTCAAAAATCGCCAATTAATCTTCATTATTTTGTTCATTCTTTGTCTCTAAAACATAGGTTATGACCCCTCATTGCTCGTTCCAATGAGGGGTCATAACCTATGTTTTTGAGACAAAAAATGAAAAAAAAAGTTATTTAAGAATTTTTTTGGCAAATGTCGTCTGCTTTTCATGTTAGGTAAAGGGTTAAAAAAACAAAACAAAACAACAATGAAGTCCCCATTACACCCACAGCAAAGTGTCTTCATTTGTGTGCACAATTACATGACCCAATTGTTGATTACATAATTCACTTGGGAAGTTATAGTTTATAATCAATCCCAGTAAATCACACTTTGGAAAGTAATAATACAGAATAATATATGAATTAGCTGACCTTGTTAATGCCTATATAAACAGAAACATTTGAAGAAAAATTGCACAAAATCGTAAGGTGTGATTGGAGATCGAAAACCTAACCCATGTTAATCACTGGACAAAATTAGCCGAGTGCCTAGTTTAGGCATGATATTTCAAAAAGGTCGGAACAAATGAACAAATGCAGAGAGAGAGAGAGAGAGACACACACACACTTTCGTTTATATACACTAACTACCCTGAGTGCCTGGTTTAGGCATGACACTTCAAAAAGGGGGGAACAAATGAACAAATGCACTGAGAGAGAAACACACACACAAACACACTTTCCTTTATATATTTGATGAAGTTTATAATATGCATATGTGCACTAACTGGATTTGCAGATCTGGCAATAATCTTTTCCTATTATTTCTTGGAACACTCTCGATACGAAATATCAGGCAAAAACCATATAATGTTAAAAAATTTATAGTAATTTATATATTTTTTATACTTACCAATGACCCAGACATAGCTGGTGCTAACTCTTAAAATATAGGGCCAAACACAAATTTTGCCCCCCAATCCCCAAAATTTGCATCTAAAACTAAAGAAAACATGTCCTGAAAGGCCCTCCACACTTCGCCCCTACTGCGCATGCGCAGTGTCAAGGACGTTCCGAAATTGGCGCCATTTATCATTCTAATAACCAGTGCCTGGTAAGCGCTATGTACTCAGCGGGGAGGCAAGAGTTCCCAACTCCTGGGAGGGCCATCCCCGTCTGGGTCATTGGTAAGTATAAAAAATATATAAATTACTATAAATTTTTTAACATTTTTATACTGTACCAATGACCCAGACATAGCTGAATAGTAAAAAGGCTGGAGGGCCAAGGACATAGAGCAAAATGGAATACGCTCAATAAAATAAAATAGAGTCATCCCCTGTAGGGAAAAGAAGTAATAGGCCTTACATGTATCTTTCTTATTTATGATAAATTAGAAAGATACAACACCTTCCAAAATTGAGCTTCATACATCCATGTACTCTATTAATATCCAATATAATCCTTATACTAATAATTTTTAAAGTAAGCCAATAATAAAGTAAGTCTAGAGAATAGAGACTCTAATACTCCTAAAAGTGTCTGAGAATTGCATAATCATGTCCGTTGACATATGCAATATTCAAAAGCTATACTTTAAAAACTAAGACTTGAATGAATTTTATAAACTTAAACTTCTCACTAAACAACCATCCCAATAACAGCTCAGAATTACTAACTCCGGAGGAGGTATCCCCTTGTTTTCATAGTAAAACAGGTGACCCAAGGGAACACCCTCCCCCCCCCCCCCCCCCCCCCCCTTTTCTTGCCCTGGGACAAATAGCCCAGAGCGAAGAGGGCAGCCGAACGGAGACACTGCCGAAACAAGACAGCCTACCTAGCTATAGTAGCAACTGTTAAGAGAATGACATTCTGAGTAGTAGATAATAGACCTAACAAAAGAGGCCTCAAGAAATTGACTCGATATTTCTAAGATAAAATTCATGAAAGTGGATGGCTGAGCGCAATGAGCGGCCTTCAAAAATCTATAATAGCGACACTATTAAAGTAAGCCCAAGAAGTAGAAGAACTCTTACTTCATGAGCCGAAATCTTAAGCACAACTGCTAAGTCAATGATATACCATAAGCAGTACCGATAGTTAATAGAATCCATTAACAATAAAATGGAGCGTAACGTCCTTCTACTAGACATCAAAGACAGAAGAAGCTTACACCCTTGTAATAAACAGATATCTGTTTATAAATACATAAACTGTACCCGGAAAGAGTAAAGGCCTATGCCCATACGAAGACGGAAGGACCTTAAAATAATAGGTTCCGGATAATAGGAGCCTAACTCTTATGCAACAATCCAACCTAAATAGTAACGGAAGTATTGATTCCGAAACTATGAAAGTGAAAATCATCCATCGATAGTGCATGAAACTCACTGACTCTACAGTAAAAGAGAAACCAACAGAATTACTGTCTAAAAGGTCAGAATTTGAAAACTACTGTTTCCAGAGGCTCAAATGATTACTTAGCTAAATAAGAACCGAAGTTAAAATCCGTATAGGAATTTAATCTAAAGATTCTAAGTCTATTTATCAAAAAGTTACTAACTGACTTAGATAAAGAGACAAAAGACTCAATTGTAAACTATCGTAGAGTGCATAGGTATGAGGTAACATAAACCTATAACCTAAATAATAACAGGCTGCAGTAGATCTTGTGAAACAAGTATACTAAAAAATAGCAATGAGTAGTATGGAGGGATCAACAATATGAACATAATGATCCCTACACCACGACGGAAGAGCCTCCACTTTAGTCGCATAGAATAGCGAAGAAGAGGATCTCCTATAGTAAGAAATCGCGTCCAAAGCTCGTCCAGTACAGTGCTTACAATGCAATACGGACCACACAACGGAATACATGAAGGTTGCGACCTTGCTGGTTGTGATAAAGATGACACGATTTACCCAGTGAAAAAAGATCCTCACATAGAGGAAGATTTCACGTTAAGACCCACAGTAGACAAGAGAGTAAATTACTCATGATCTCTGTGAAGATAGAGATGCTATCAACAGAAATGTATTGTGGTTGTTTATCTTAGCAATACCTGCTGAAACAACAGCGCCGGAGGATATGCGTATCCTATCATTCCGTCCTATAGATCAATAGAGCGTTAACACTATTAGCTCAGAGATCTGGACAAGCCAACACATACGTCTGCAATTGATTAGCAAGCTGTGTCATAAATAAATCATCATTGGGCGCTCCCATAGATAGCAAATCTGATTGAATACTTGTTTGTTGAGAGTCCATTCTGACAGCAACAAGCGACCCGTAAGAGAACGGGAGTCCGATAAAACAATCAGACGACCCGGAATATGACGGACCAAAACTGAACTTGGTGTACTATAACCAACAGACGGATTCTTTCCATTAAATTGAATAACGGAAACGAAAGAGTGCCTCCCTGGTTCCGGAGATACGCCACTACTGTCGAATTAAAGGACAGGAATTTGGGCATGCGTTTCTGAATAATGTTCATGCAATGACATAAAGCAAGCCTAAAAAACATTATTCCGCGGAAGTTAAACTGATAGCTAAAAGACTGCGGAACCCAAAGACCCTGGCACTTCGAATCCGTAGGGATCAGTATATATCCCAATCTGTTTGACTGGCAACCGTCATAACAGCCACACTCGGGTCCGGCAACTGCAGCGGCACTCACTGAGTCAACCACCGAATGTTTGCCCCAGTCTGAATCTCTTGTAACACTAGATAGACAAGAGAATGTATAAATCGAGCAATTCATGGATTGCCGGAAAGTTGCCGTCGAAGAGAAGCTCCTCCGAGAATGAAGCGACTCAGAGAGTTCTTAACCTTACTATCCACGCGTGTGGATGTAGCTAGGGCTGCGTCACATCTAACCAACTCCAATCAGCCACTGAAGGGCGGAGTTATACGTGAACAAACTACTGCCCTCAAAAGAAATTACATTGAGAATAATATCCCGTAAATCTTTTCTTGAAGACGTAATGATAGCGCCTCAGTAAGGCGGATTACGTATAATAAAGCGTCTAAGTTAAGTCTACTATACATAATGTCGTTCCCAACATTGAAATTGGAAAAGACATAAACGGCGAAAAAGAATATATGCAGTCTTTAATCACACCGTCTAGACGCATATGAACTCTCGGTATGCCCTGCTCTGCCAAAAAAAACTATTTGTAAAAATGATAAAATGGCAGAAATGAGCAACGCGGACAAGAAACTAAACTATCATGCTTAGTAGCAGGCTTGTATATATATATAAATATATAGCGTCGAAAAATAAAACACATGTTGTAATGACAATATTGGACTGCGTCGGTAAGTCAGGGACAATGTCCCTGTACCGATCGAAAAATCCGAGTCCAATGACGCTATAAGTCTCTTATCCAAGATCGCAGCAATGAAGTCCGAAAAATAAACACTGGGAGAAATGCCAGAAGATATGAAAGGCATCTTCCGATACTACTAAAGGGAAAACTCGAAATCTTTCGAATCCCTTTCGCCATCCTGTCGGACCCTATAAAGCGTTCGGTCGTCCGTAGCTGATGCAACCGCGGACCGCACCGACCCAGCGCCGACGGATAATTCCTGATTCGACCGAGAAACTGTCAATTGCTGGGATGCTGCAAAACAACTGTGCTAACTCGGATAGCACGTCCGTCACTGAGGCCTGAGGAGAAGCGGTCTTACGATGCATTGCCGCTGGAAGCTCCGTGATCGTTACCCCGTGCATACTTCCAATATGCGAGCGACCGGAGTGTATAGGCCTCGTGTCCCTTAGCTACCGGATGGCGCGACCTATTCGCCGTGGAATCACTGAATGCCGAAACTGATCGGATACTCGAGGTCACGTAGCCAATGTGCGGTCGTGTGCCCTGCTGTGAGGATGAGGAAGCATTAAAGACAGTCTCTCGGACTGTCAATATAACGGAGCGTCCCGAGCAACGGACATATGCTCCGAATGTAAAATATCTGAACCACAACATGCGGTCCCCTATGTTGTTGGCTTCCTCCGATCTGTCCTCAATCTGCCGTCACTGGGTGAGTACTAAAGTAATTAAAGTGCTCGCATCACCCAAATCTCCTTTCTAGACCGCAACGGACGAACCCGGCAGCCGAACCATTCGATGAATGTACGCTACACCGGGTGAGCTAGCGAATGTCACTCCGTAAGCGATAGACATATTCCATGAGCACTTATTGCCGCTAACTCTTCATTAACTATGACGACACAGGCACACTTTTGAAAGACATCTCCATAACTCTTCGAACAAGAAACCAGAAATGCTTGGATAGCAAGCATAAAATAATAATATATATAGCGTCGTTCAATAATTCGAAAGTTTGTGTGACATTATTGGACTATGTCGGAACTGAGGGACGATGTCCCTGAACCGAACCAAAAATTTCTAAGTCCACCGACGCTATCAGTTTCTTATCCGGCATCGCAGCATATGTTGTTCCGAAAGGGAAAGCTTGAAATCCTCCGAATCCCTTTCGGTATCCCGTCGGACCGGATGAAACTTTCGGACGTCCGTACCCGCTTCCGTGGAGCGTCCCGACCCAGCATCGTCGGATAAAATATATGCGACAGATTCAGTTGATGCTGGGATGCTGCGATAAACTGTGCTATTAAGGAAAGCACGTCCGTTCCCGAGGCCTGTGCAGTAGCGGACTTACGATACATTGCCGCCGGAAGCTCCGTGTACGTTGACTCCCGCACACTTCCTATGCGAACGTCCGGAGTCTGCATGCCTCGAGTCCCCGGCTACCGACCCAGCGCTGTCGGATAATTCTCGATCCGACACCGTTTCTGTCGGTTGCTGGGATGCTGCGATAAGCTGTGCTATGTGCACAAGAATGTCCGGCGTCGAGACCTGCGGAGGCGTAGTCTATCGTTGCTTCGCCGAGGGCAGCTCCGCATCAGATGGCTCCCGCATACTTTTCCTATGCGAACGTCCGGAGTCCATCGGTCTCGAATCCCTGGCTGCCGGATGGTGTGACCTGGTCGCCGAAGAATCCTTGATCGGCGAAGCTGGTAATATATCGGCGGTCACGCAGCCAAGGTGCGGTCGTGTGCGCTGACGAGAAGAGGAAGCCTTAGCAGTCTCAGCGGACTGCCTATACAACGGAGCGTCCCGAGCGACGGACGTATGCTCCGCTAGTGACACATTTTGTACCACAACATCTGGGGCCAGATGTTGTTGAACGAGAGAGGGGCCTCTCTCGCTTGCCGTCCGGATGGACCGGAACGAGCTATGAACCGGACTAAAAGGCTTCCTCCGTTCTCCCTCCGATCCGCCGTCACTGGGTGTGCATTAAGTTAATTTTATAGTGCTCGCATCACCCCAAAATTCCTTCTAGATCGCAACGGACGAACCCGGCTGCCGAACCATTCGGTGAATGGACGCTACACCGGGCGAGCTAGCGGACGTCAAAGGCCGTCGAACCTACTAGGGTCCTCTTAGGCAATTGGCGTATAACATGAGCACTTTTCCGCTAGCCCTTCATTAATAGTGACGACGGAGGCACACTGTTGGAAGACATCACAGATACATCACCCTAATCTTGATCGTCTGAAATAGAAATTGATAAAGTAGAGTGACCCTGCGGGGAAAGGACCGGAGTGTCCAAATCCCCAACAACATACCGTGACATATGCTTCCCATATTGTCATCGAAATCATACGATACAGAACAGGAGTTAATGCGAGTACACTGACCACATATAGAATGATAATAAAGTCAGAGGAAGACTTCCTCTTAAAACAATTGATCAATATCCTTTCAATGTGAAAAGAAAACAAGTCCTGGTACTCGCACTAACCCCTGGCAATCAAAATACATAATAATAATATGATCCATTAATATAGAAAAAATAATTGAAATCAAAATATTTTGAAAAAATATTTTTTCAGAACAGCCAAAGTTTCTGAAAAGTAACGTTGAGCCCCAATGGATCCCAAGCCTAAGTGTGGACAAAAATTTTAAAAATATTTTAAACAATTTATTCAACACTTACGAACAATAATAATGTATCTAGTTATGATTAAAATAACATAAAGATATTATTTTTTAGAAATCCCCCCCTCACACAGAGGGCTGTTGTAAATGTAAACAATGAGTGTAAAAACACTAAAATAAGACTCCAGGCACCCAGGCCCGAAATCAGTTACCAAAAATACACTATCTGATGCAAAACAGAGACTTCCAGGGAAGAAACTGCAGAACATCAGATGGTAGATGCAGAACACAACGCCTAACCACCCGTAGGTGAAGACGTAAACATAGGGAAAGAACAGAATTCATTCTGTTATTCAGCTAAAACTCCCAAGAAATTTTAGTAATAATAATTACAGAAACTATGCCAAAAGCATGGGAGAATAGCAAGGGGGAACTTAAAGGACAGGGAGAGAGGAAAACACTTGTAAAAACAGTGTAACTAAATAATCAGAATGACAACAAAATGGCTGCTGCCTTGAAAATAGGTAACTTAACATAATTTCATTAAAAAATTTTAAGTTACAGCCCTGATAATATTCTGTCACACATTCTTTTCCTCTCCTCCTTCTCTATCCTCCTTAGAATCACCATTTCACTAATATTTATGTGTCTGGCATCATTTAAACTGAGATTTAAAAGCACAAAGATCAGTCAGATGTTAACTGATGAAGGGCCAAACTTAGAATGATAAATGGCGCCAATTTCGGAACGTCCTTGACACTGCGCATGCGCAGTAGGGGCGAAGTGTGGAGGGCCTTTCAGGACATGTTTTCTTTAGTTTTAGATGCAAATTTTGGGGATTGGGGGGCAAAATTTGTGTTTGGCCCTATATTTTAAGAGTTAGCACCAGCTATGTCTGGGTCATTGGTACAGTATAAAAATTTTTATTTTTTAAGTGTGCATTCATTATTAAAAAGAGAGCATAATTTCAAACATCATATATTTTCTATAGTAGCTTGGAATTTAACCAATTCAATCTTGTTTCACAGAGCTCACAGGGTTCTGTCAAACAGGAGAGAATTAGTTCAATTGCTAGGTGCAATGTGACAAAATTAACTTTTTCAAATCTTGCCATCAGTTTGCAGATGCAGCGGGTCAAGGTAAGTAATTACAGGGATACTATATCTTTATCTCCCCTAATGATCTAAATGAAATTATAATCTCTAAATATGAATAGGGCTGTCACGATTTTTTAATTTGGGAATCGATTAATCGTCGCAAATAATCGATAGTAATCGATTAATCGTACCTAGATGACCCTCCCTCTCCCTTTCTTTGAATTCGTTAAAAATGAAGTTGAAGTCAGTTGACCTACCTCAAGTAAACAACGAAGACAATCATCTTTATTTATTTATTGGTGTTTAAGGTCACATACTTATGCACAATGGCTAATCGTGACCGTGACAGTTTTACGGGTGCAGGAAGCCGGAGTACCCGGAGAGAACCACCCAGCAACGACGAGCAGCTGTCAGCTCTCCAACATCGTAACTCTGAACTCTGCACCGCAGCACAGGCAGGGTTAGATTGGTTGAAGACATGCGCACCATCGACGTGCAGTACGCCTCAGTACACAGCATCATCGTGCCTCCATGTAGGCAATCGGGGTGAAGTGTCTTGCCCAAGGACACAACGCGGTTGCCGCAGGTGGGATTCGAACCGAGGACCTCTCGGCTTGCAGCCTGCACCTCTACCAACTGAGCCACGACAATCATCTTTTAGGTACATTCAAAGCTTTGATGTTCTGAACTTTTGAACCGTCAGTGTAATAATCAAGACCGGTCGGCAGTTGCGAAGTTTGCAACTGCCGACAGGTCTTGATTATTACACTGACGGTTCAAAAGTTCAGAACATCAAAGCTTTGAACGTACCTAAAAGACCAATGCTTCTAATGTCTTCTTGAGGTTTAACGTCGACGTTCGTGACCTTTTACCTTCAGAAACAATAGTTTTTTATCCAATTTTTTTTTTTAATTATTAAATGTCTAAAACGGGGTAAAATTTACCGATTCTTCGACAACAAAAAATATTAATCGATTTCAGCATGAACGATCGACAATCGATTATTCATGACAGCACTAGGTGCAGTATGACAAAATTAACTTCTTCAAATCTTGCCAACAGTTTGTGGAGAATCAAGGTAAGTAATTACAGGGATATCTTTATCTCTCCTAATGATCTAAATGAAATTATAATCTCTAAATATGAATGCTGCTCAAACTCTCACATCATGCAGTGCAGATTATTTTCTGCCCTCCTTAAATTTAGTTCAGATGGGCAATGCTGTTCTTAGTTTGGAACAATCGATAAGTGTAACATGATCAGTGAACTCAACTAGCTTGTCCGAAGTCCTGTTTTGATATCTATTGTGCAGATTTTCAGTTGTCAAGTTGAGCTAAAAATGCTTATATAAAATTGTTACAATTTAAGAGTGCCTGTTGGAACTCCAACAAATTGTAACAAAACAATTATTTATGAACAAAATCATGCTAAACTGAGGCACCTTTGCTGGGTGCATGGAATCTTTGAAGAAAAAAATTAAGAGTTCAACCAATGATCGGAATCGGCCATCCCAAATGGCTGATTGTGGGAAATCGGATGACAACAGCAACGGCTCCTGGAACATCGGTTCAACCGATCGTTTCCAAGCATTCTCTGAGAGATGATTCATTAACCACATTTTATTATATTCTGCAACTGTTCAATTGTTAATGTAAAATGATGTCAATGATACCATTCAATAAAGTTGAAAAACCACCACAATGTGTATTCTTAATTTCTCCAGATGCCCCTTTACGGGATATACAAGTTAAACGACGTGTAAAGCTTACAATTGAGCATAACAGCGGCAATCGCCAGTTCATACCGGAAAAGTGAAGGTCACACTCCATTGACTCAGTTCGCAGTAAAAATGTCCAATTGCCAGCACTTGGGTGGTAAACATGGCTCTGAGAGCCAAGTTTACCGCCCAAGTGTGCGCAACTGGTAATTTTACTGGACCTGGGTCAACAGAGTTTAACACTGAAATATTTCAATTTCAGGTTGTTCTTTCGAGTCTTGACTAGTGAACAGACTGCACACATGTAAAACAGGTTCAATTTAATGTAGTTGTTTCGAGCCTCTACTTGTCTAGTTGTGCACTGTATTACAGTCATAATCGGAATCGGTTGATTGTGAGCTCAAATAACTTGTAATCGGTCAGTGGGCATTTTTGGTAATCGGTTGAACACTAAAAGAAATCTCAGGTTACAAATCACCTTTGAAAAATAATTTGAGCTTGAACTATTCACATACAGGGCTGCTCCAATAACGTTAAGCTTGAGAAATCTACAAACGTATGAGCATGCTTAATTAATATTCAGCTCAAAAAGAAGCTCAACTAACCAGAGGTAATAGTAGTAAGGTTAGAACAATTCAAATCTACTGCTGGCAGTGTTACATTCTGTAGGAGGACTGTAGATCTATCTGCAATGGGTGTAAATGTGTTCTCCAAGTCTGGTAATAAAGTATTTGTCAATACAGTACTTAATTCTGATGGATTAGTCAAATCTAGAACATTCACTATGTCCTGCCACCTTTGCTCCAGACTGTCTTGACGTGTGCAATTTCGAGGTTGCTTGTTCTCTTCTTTAACCTGCAACTGAAATTGAATTAACCCTTTCAAGAATTGAATATAAATCTTTTGTAGGAGAGAAAAGTCAATCGAGCGGCCATGTTTTCAATGCAATTCAGAACAAGAAGAATGTTACCTAGGTAACACATGCCCCCCCCCCACCCTTGTGACCTTCACCTTGCAGATGTGGCGGAAACTATTATACGCAACACACCTTCTGTCTGTCCTTAACATTAGTAAAAAGTTTAACAATTGTGCTATGATTCGTTTCTGAGTTATGGCTGAGACACGAATATTGACAGATTTTTAGTGTAACCTTGAAATGTGACCTTGACCTTGAAGGTACGAACCCGGCTATGGTGTGTGACACATCCTCCAATGGTCCTTTATAATTGTATTAAGTTTGATGACTGTGGCCCTAACCGTGTTCAGTGTGACCTTGACCTTACAAACCTGGCTATGGTGCGTGACACATCCACCTGTTGTCCTTTATAATTGAGTGATGTCAGATGATTGTAGCCCTAATAGTTTTGGAGTTATGCTTCAGACACGATTTGTGACCCAGACCACATGAAGGTCAATTGTGACCTCCACCTTGCAGATGCGACGGAACCTATTATGCACGACACACTTTCTGACTGTCCTTAACATTTGTAAAAAGTTCAACAATTGTATTATGATTCGTTTCTGAGTTATGGCCGAGAAACGAACATTGACCAATTTTTAGTGTGACCTTGAAATGTGACCTTGATCTTGAAGGTACGAACCCGGCTATGGTGTGTGACACATCCTCCCATGGTCCTTTATAATAATTGTGTGGAGTTTGATGACTGTGGCCCTAACCGTTTTCGAGTTATTGGCTCGGACACACACACACACGGATGGATGGACAGACAGACGGAGGGACGAACACACGCACACTTCAATCACTATATGCCACCCGACCTAAGTCAGGGGGCATAAAAATTTGATAGCTCCCATTCAGACATCCCACCAAAGCTACATATGAAATTTAAAAAAGATCAGGTGAGAAATGCGTCCTGAAGGGTGTGCTAATGGAATTGTTGACAATTTATATGCTAAATCAGGGTTCGTACCCCAAATCAAGATTGAAATTCAAGGACTTTTCCAGGACTTTCAAGGACCAAAAATGCAAATTTCTATGACCAACACTTGTATCTGTAATAACAAAAAATATGCGATATATTTACCACACCTGTGGCTAATCAATGCCGACTCACCCATATTTTTATGTCGAACGACTTTACACACGCTCAACATTTTGCCCTATGTTTGTCTTTCGAATTACTAGTAATCCATTCTTTATATTCCTTCTTATCGGTACATTTTTCTTGAAATACACACTTTCCTGGTATTTTAATATCAAACTGAAAGACTTCACATGCAAACTCAAGATAATTGTTTTCCAAAACGCACAGAAAAATACGACAACACTCGACCAAAAACAAAAAAGCAAGCGGTGAATTGGAGCATGTTCGACGGTGCCCCTAAAATTTTGACCAGGTTTTCCAGGAGTTTCAAGGACCAGCCTAATAAAACGTTCGTTTTCCATGACTTGCCAGGCCTGGAATTTAAAACTGCCAAATTACAGGACTTTCAAGGTTCCAGGACCTGTGTGCGAACCCTGTAAATCCAAGATGGCCCCTGGTAGCCATGTTTTTCAACAAAATTCAGATAAATTTGATAGCTCCCATCTCATCTTTTCTTTTTTTTTTCAATTTGCCTCCGAAACACATCTTATAACCCACCATTAGAACAAGCTCATTTCAATTAGGTCAAATATGCTATGATTTGGGGGCAAAAAAAATGTTAATCGTTTCAAAACATTCCGACTGCTGGATCTGAAGATTATTTATTTATTTATTGGGGTTTAAGATCATATATTTCTGCACTGTGGCTAATCATGACCATGACAGTTTTATGGGTGGAGGAAGCCGGAGTACCCGGAGAGAACCACCGCAACAGCGAGCAACTGTCAGCTCCCCAACATACTAACTCCACACCAGCAGGGTTAGCATTGGTTGAAGACAAGTGCACCATCAACGTGCAGTACACCTTAGTCCAGGACGTCACCGTGCCCCCAGATGAGCAATAGGGGTGAAGTGTCTTGCCCAAGGACACAACGTGGTTGTCGCAGGTGGGATTTGAACCGAGGACCTCTCGGCTCGCAGCCTGCACCTCTACCTACTGAGCCACCATGCCCGCATCTGAAGAAGAACATTTTTAAAGAAAATTCCTCATTTTGAACTAAGTTCTAATTCGGGCTCCTACAGTGAGTCCAAATATGAACCCAGGGACTTTGCTTGAACAAACTTGAATCTCACCCCCTTAAGGGGGTAAAGTCTGACTATGGACGCACTTCCAGTGTTACAGATATGCTACAGTCACTAAACTGGCGCCGCTTAGACCTTCGGCGCATAGACTCCCGGCTCTCCCTCATGTATAAGATTACTCATAAATTAGTTGCCATTCCCGCTGAAGACCACCTAACCCCACAATCCAGAATACCCCGTCACAGTCACCCATGGTGTTATAGACAGATTTCGGCCATCACTGACTATTATAAGTATTCATTCTTCCCCCAGAACAGTGTATCATTGGAATAAACTCCCCCTGCATACCCCATCACTCCCCACCATTGAGCAATTCAATACGGCCATCAGTCGTATTGAATTAGACTCACCATAACTTGTATCCACCTGCTTTTACTTTTACTATTTAACATGTACACTCTATTTTATTTTTGTTCTCCACTTTGGCATACTTCATTTTTACTTTTTACTAACAATCTTTGTGGCTGGCGTGCCGATTTGTTCATGTCTAAGTCCCCGCGAGGGGTTCGACATTAATGGAAGATAGATAGATAGGATGCTGCACTGAAAGTCAGGCGAACTAAAAACTGTTTTCAATGATCTCTAATCTTGGAAAACTGCTGAATGGCAGTCAACAATTCAAAATGAATGTACCCACTGTTATCCTTATTTAAGGGTCAGTACCTTTAGTTTTTTAATATACTTCCAAAGTAGTACTGAAATGGTTAACTGGATAATCGGTTTGAAACCAGTTAGCTACCTAACCGATTAGAAAAAACGTAAACCGGTTATCCGAAATATCGATAGTGATCATCATTCCACGTTTAAAACATAAATCTGCTGATTCTCCTTTGTGATAGATTACACATCAAAGCCACGTTGTAAATATTGAGAAATAATCGACTTTGGTGTTCAAGACTTCGTTAATGATCAGCAGTTTCCGTGAGTAATGAGTAATCGCAGAAACTATTCAGTAGCGTGTATACAAACGAATGTTGTCGAGTACTCGACAACATTTGTTTGTCTACACACTACAGAATAGTTTTAGAATACTGCTTTCCAATTTCTGTAGTTTTCATCCCATATTTGGTGAAATACTGGCCATGGATAACTGGATATTATCCGGTTATAGCTCTCGGTTAGTCGGTTATGAAAATGAGCCAACCATTTCAGCCTTATTCCAAAGGCCCAAATAGGAACATCGAGCACTGTCCAAGACAAAGAAGTTTAAGAAAAAAAATTAAAAAATAGATCTTCAAGTTAATGCGAATTCCATACTGAGACTTACCTGTTGGGTGGCATTAAACTTCTCAGCTTCTGCAATCAAGCTGTTGACTTCCCTTTCAGTTTCTGAAGTTTGCAAGCTTGAAAGTGTTTCTTCAGGTGTTGGTTCAACATTTATTAAGTTTTCCAGGATCTGGGATAAATTACCGGACTAAAAAATTTAAAAAAAACAAAAAAAACCCTTTAGTATTCAAATCCTTTTTCTGGAAAAATTCACATATTTTTTCAGTCCTGGTAACAAGACATGTTCTTAGGATGTAACTGTAAGATTAAGTCCAATCCAAGGTTACCTGGGTTTTTAGACCAGGAAGACCTGGGACAGGGGTAGTGTAACAAAGACAACAGTTGTTTGATCCCATATTTGGTGAAATAAGGGCCATGGATAACCAGATAATATCCAGTTATAGCTCTCGGTTAGTCGGTTACAAAAATGAGCCAACCATTTCAGCCCTAGAAGATTTACATTGAATTCCCCTTGTGAAGAGACCTAACTGGCATTAGTCCATTCAACACAGACAATGAAACTATTATATCTTGTTTGACAGAGTTCAACCAAACAAGATACAAGATAAAGTATGGTCAGTTTATCACTTAAATACAAGTAAATTTAATTAAAGTGTCAATGAAACTGTAGCTCAACTTGACAAACTTGAACTTGGTTAGTTATAAATGAAATGGCAAAACTGACGATCATTGGTACCAATGATATTTGATGAAATTTCAACATAACATCATTGTGTGTGCACAACACAGAGTAATCCATGCATTTTTAAATGTAAACTGTAAGGCTGGCTAAAGGAAGAATGTTGATACACAAATGCAGTATGTTCAGAGGTTATTGTAAATGGCAACTTTTTTTCACAGAAATGAATGCTAATCAACAGCTCTTATCTCGAGTTCTTGACTAATGAGCATACCAAGTTCAAAAACAATCCTATAATAAATGTGGCCTGTAGGCCATGTCAAAGAATGTTGATGCACAAATGCAATAAATTCAAAGATTGTTGCAAACAGCAACAGTTTTTGATGGAAATGAAAAGAAAATCAATAGCTCCTATCTTTACCACCCTGCATAAGCATACAAAGTTTCAAAACAACCTGATAACGAATGTGCACTCTGAGGCATGCCAAAGGAAGATGTTAATGCATAAATGCACTAAGTAGCTCACTGCTTAGTGGCAATGTTTTGTTTTTTTTGGGGGGGGGGTGGGGGGTATGGAAATTCATAAATATACCTTACAGAGAGTGCAAAAGGGATAAGTTGATGCACAAATGCAGTAAGTTCAAAGGCTGGTGATAACGACAATAACTTTTTATGGAAATTAAAAAATAGCTCACATCAAGAGGTCACCCCAAACACACATACCAAGTTTCAAAGTGATCCGATTATAAATGTGCCATGAAGGGTGTGTTTAAGGGAAATATTGAGGTCTGACTAAAGTAAGTTCATTTTTTGACAGAAATGGAAGAAAATCAACAGTTCCCATATAGATGTCATCCCACACAAGCACACCAAGTTTGCAAGCGATCCAATCTTAAATGTGCCCTGCAGGTGTGTCAAATGGAAATATTGATGCTTAACTGCACTAAGTTTTTACGAAGTTCATCAAAAGTCATTGCCAGTGGCAACATTTTTTGACGGAAAACGAAGAATATCAATAGCTCCCATCTAGAGGAAACCCCAAACAAGCATACAAAGTTTCAAACCGATCAGATCATAAATGTGCCCTATAGGGCATGCCAATGGAATATATTGATGCCTGACTAAACTTAGTTCAAAGATCGTTGCCAGTGGTAACATTTTTTGACGGACAGAATTGGAAGAAAGCTCCAATCTAGAGGTCACCCCAAACAAGCATGCCAGGTTTCAAAGCAATCCGAACATAAATGTGCCCTGCAGGGTGTGCCAAAGGGAAATACTGAGGTCTGACTAAACTAAGTTCTAAGAATGTTGGCCGCGGCAACATTTTTCGACACAAATGGAAGAAAATCGATAGCTCCCATCTAGAGGTCTCCCCAAACAAGCATACCAGGTTTCAAAGCAAACCGATCGTAAATGTGCCCTGTAGGGTGTACCAAAGGGAAATATTGAGGTCTGACTAAACTAAGTTCTAAGAATGTTGGCCGCGGCATCATTTTTTGACAGAAATGGAAAAAAATTGATAGCTCCCATTTAGAGGTCACCCCAAACAAGCATACCAGGTATCAAATCAATCCAATCCTAAATGTGTGACCTGTAAGGTGTGCCAAAGGGAAATATTGAGGTCTTCTGACTAAACTAAGTTCTAAGAACATTGGTCGCGGCAATATTTTTTGACGGAAATTGAAGAAAATCAATAGCTCCCATCTAGAGGTCACTCCAAACAAGCATACCAAGTTTCAAAGCGATCTGATCATAACTGCGACCTGTGAGGTGTGCCAAAGGAAATTGTGGATGTACGTACGCCGATGGACGAGAAGTGATGGCAATAGCTCAGCTTGACTTTGTCAAGTTGAGCTAAAAATCGTGTTAAATTGAATACTCACATTTATATTAGATGTTTTACTGGAAACATGGCTGTTCCAATAACCAGGGTTTCACTGTGCCACATTTTTCAACTGTTAAGGGTTGTATTCAGAGACATCTGTCTGGATTAGTGCTATGAGCAGTGGACTTCTGTATTGCCACAAAATGCTACAAAACACAATTCCAGTGGCAATGTTTTCCATGTTATTTCAATTAATGACTTTAATGTCAGGATGAGAACATGGCAAGTTTCCTGCCCTATTTTCATGACTACTTTAGTAAGTCCAAAGGGTTGTTTTTTTAAATGAAAGTGTCAATGACACTGTAGCTCAACTTGACAAACTTGAACTTGGTAAGTTATAAATGAAATGGCAAAATTGAAGATCATTGGGACCAATGTCAGTTTTTTTGCCAGTGGCAACATTTTTTGACAGAAACCGAAGAAAATCGATACCTCCCATCTAGAGGCCTCCCCAAACAAGCATGCCAGGTTTCAAAGCAATCCGAACATAAATGTGCCCTGTAGGGTGTACAAAAGGGAAATATTGTGGTCTGACAAGACTAAATTCTAATAACGTTGGCCATGGCAACATTTTTTGACGGAAATGGAAGAAAATCGATAGCTCCCATCTAGAGGTCACTGTAAATAAGCATACCAGGTTTCAAAGCAATCTAATCATAAATGAGCCCTGTAGGGTGTGCCAAAGGGAAATATTGTGGTCTGATTAAACTAAGTTCTAAGAATGTTGGCAGCGGCAACATTTTTTGATGGAAATTGAAGAAAATCGATAGCTCCCATCTAGAGGTCACCCCAAACAAGCATGAAAGGTTTCAAAGCAATCCGATCATAAATGTGCCCTGTAGGGTGTGCCAAAGGGAAATAACAAGTCTTCTGACTAAACCAAGTTCTAAGAACATTGGCCGCGGCAACATTTTTTGATGGAAATTGAAGAAAATCGATAGCTCCCATCTAGAGGTCTCCCCAAACAAGCATACCAGGTTTCAAAGCAATCAAATCATAAATGTGCCCTGTAGGGTGTGCCAAAGGGAAATATTGTGGTCTGACTAAACTGAGTTCTAAAAACGTTGGCCGTGGCAACATTTTTTGATGAAAATTGAAGAAAATCGATAGCTCCCATCTAGATGTCACCCCAAACAAGCATGCCAGGTTTCAAAGCAATCCGATCATAAATGTACCCTGTAGGGTGTGCCAAAGGGAAATATTGAGTCTTCTGACTAAACTAAGTTCTAAGAACGTTGGCCACGGCAACATTTTTTGACAGAAATTGAAGAAAATCGATAGTTCCCATCTAGAGGTCTCCCCAAACAAGCATACCAGGTTTCAAAGCAATCTGATCATAAATGGGCCCTGTAGGGTGTGCCAAAGGGAAATATTGAGGTCTGACTGAACTAAGTTCTACGAACGTTGGCCGTGGCAACATTTTTTGATGGAAATTGAAGAAAATCGATAGCTCCCATCTAGAGGTCTCCCCAAACAAGCATACCAGGTTTCAAAGCAATCAAATCATAAATGTGCCCTGTAGGGTGTGCCAAAGGGAAATATTGTGGTCTGACTAAACTAAGTTCTAAGAACGTTGGCCGCGGCAACATTTTTTGACAGAAATTGAAGAAAATCGATAGCTCCCATCTAGAGGTCACCCCAAACAAGCATGCCAGGTTTCAAAGCAATCCGATTATAAATGTACCCTGTAGGGTGTGCCAAAGGGAAATATTGAGTCTTCTGACTAAACTAAGTTCTAAGAACGTTGGCCGCGGCAACATTTTTTGACAGAAATTGAAGAAAATCGATAGCTCCCATCTAGAGGTCTCCCCAAACAAGCATACCAGGTTTCAAAGCAATCTGATCGTAAATGTACCCTGTAGGGTGTGCCAAAGGGAAATATTGAGGTCTGACTAAACTAAGTTCTACGAACGTTGGCCGTGGCAACATTTTTTGCCGGAAATTGAAGAAAATCGATAGCTCCCATCTAGAGGTCACCCTAAATAAGCGTATCAGGTTTCAAAGCAATCAAATCATAAATGTGCCCTGTAGGATGTTCCAAAGGGAAATATTGTGGTTTGACTAAACTAAGTTCTAAGAACGTTGGCCGCGGCAACATTTTTTGACGGAAATTGAAGAAAATCGATAGCTCCCATCTAGAGGTCACCCCAAACAAGCATAATAAGTTTCAAAGTAAACTGATCATAAATGGGACCTGTGAGGTGTGCCAAAGGAAATTGTGGACGTACGTACGCCGACGGACGAGAAGTGATGGCAATAGCTCAGCTTGACTTTGTCAAGTTGAGCTAAAAATGACTAACAGACTGACCATTCACTTGGTTTGGAGATGGACACAACGGGAATGAAACGAGGATTGTAGTCAAATTTATCACACTGAAATCATGTTCATGCGATGGAAAAGCATGCTCCCGGGTTCAAAGAGTTAACAATTTACTTCCAGACAATCCACACTTGAGAAACATCTGGAAATTATTACTCAATGTTGTTCATCACAATTTCGCTTTCAAAACACTGCATTCCCCCATGTAGGTCTATCAGCATACCAAAGGAGATCCAAATCCGAGTGATGGCTTTGAAATTACAATGAAAAACGTTTGTATGTACAGGGACTTCGCTAGATTCCCTCCAGCCCCCCCCCCCCCCCCCTCTCCACAGAGTTCCTGCACCAAACCTCTAAGCAAATTCGAGGAGTTTCAAGGAGGTTTTTAGTGCTTTTTCAAGGAATTTCAAGGAGAAAAACAGACAAAATTCAAGGATTTCCCAGGAAACATTTTCCACTTGCATCCAAGAGACAGAAAATATAACTCGACTCTTTACCTAAGCTAACGGAAAAAAACAGCCAGCGCTTTCCATGTCACTGTTCAATCTTTTTATATTTTCATTTTTTGCTTCTGAAACATAGGTTATGACTCTCATTGGAATGGGCGTATCATGCTCGTTCCAATGAGAGGTCACAATTTATGTTTTGGAAAAAATGAAAATGTTCAAATGCACAGTAATTTTTTCACAAGTACTGTCGTCTGCTACTAGGTAAAAAGGTAAAAGAATGGACATCAGATGTACAGTATTTTGAAATAGCACACTGTCCATGCATAGCTGACTCCATTTCCAGGAGTTTCCAGGATGGCCTTCAATATTCAAGGAGTTTCCAGGTCCTTGGGAGGGTGTTTTGAGATTCAAGGAATTCAAGGAGGTGTGGGAACCCTGCCCCACCCCCGATTCCTCTTTCAGAGGCAGGGGGCATAATAATCTCAAGTACTGTGGGCCACTAAAATCGTCTTTCAACTATTAAAGTTAAGGAATTCTAATTATAACAATAGAGAAAAATTACCTCCAGTAAACTTTCGTCAATTGTCAATGCATTCTGTGACTCAGTTGTCTGTAATGGTGAATTATTTGGTACCCATTCACCTGTTGAAATAAAGAAAATAAGCATCAGGCCGATATTCAAGGGTCCATACCAACTTCAAAAGAAAATCATGGGCTATCAAGAACTTTTCAATCTTTTCTAGCACCTTTGTCTAAATTTAATTACTAATCTTTGACATTTATACTGTATACCAGTAGAGATGTAGGTTAACCGAAACCGAACCAAGGTTTTTAGTTTTTTTACAGAACCGAAACGTCGACATCCCGTAATCTAAGGTTTTTCGTTTTTTTATTAAATACTCTCTTGCTGCAGAAATTTACAGAATGTAGCCATCCCAGAGTAGTGAGAGTACCCAGACACTGCCAATGGCAGTGTCTGGGTACTCTCACTACTCTGAGAAGGCTACATTCTGTGAATTTCCGACATTTCAGTTTAGTTGTGTTTGCAGCTTTCCTCAAGTTGCGTGTAGGTGTCAGACCTCGAAAAATGGCCAAGCACAATAAATGTTCTGTATATTTAGGTAATAATTATATTGGCCTTCCTGATTCTTCATGTATTATAGCTTATTTCGGGCATTCATTGAGTTTCACTCAATTTCACTACCATTCAGTTATGACTCCGGACATAAGAATGAGTTTCATTGAATTTTACTTGGCCTCATGAACAAACCGAAAACCGAACCGAGGTTTTACTCCACCTGAAAAACCAAAACCGAAACCGAACAAGAAATTTAAAAACCTACAGCTCTATATACCAGTTAACAATTCTAATGTTTATTTATTGGGGTTTAATGATACTTTCAACAGCCAGGATCATGTTGTGTCTGACAGTGTTACTGGTACAATTCTAATGTTTATTTATTGGGGTTTAATGATACTTTCAACAGCCAGGATCATGTTGTGTCTGACAGTGTTACTGGTGGAAGCTGGAGTACACATACAGAACCACCGAGCAACTATCAAGAGTCTCCAACTAACTTACTAAGCTGACACAAGCAGTGATTGTAATACATGTATCTGTATTTCAAATTATCAATACCTGTAACCCACGACTTAAAATTCAACGAGAATCAGAATCATTTATCACAAATAATTCTCGCAAAGGAAAACAGTGAGAATCAACTTGGGATTCTTGCAAAATGTTCATTTGATTCTAATCATAGATTCTGAATGTGTCCTTGTAGGCCTGGTGAATTCTATTTATTTTTTTCACATATACTAAAGCAATGGTTACTAGTGCAGTCTTGCATATTACTTCAATAGAAACCACTGCCAAGGTATTTATTTATTGGTGTTTTGGCACATACTTGTGCACAATGGCTAATCATGACAGTTTTACAGGTGGAGGAATCCGGAGTACCCGGAGAGAACCACAGATCATCGACGAGCAACTGTCAGCTCAACATTCTCTGTTCAAGCTCGGCCCCAGCAGGGTTACAGCGGTTAAAGACGTGGACCATCGACGTGCAGTTCGCCTTAGTACACGGCGTCATCATGCCCCCATGTAGACAACTGGGATAAAGTGCCTTGCCCAAGGATACAAAGCGGGTCATCCGGATGCGGATCGAACTACCACTGCCAAGGTACTGTAGATTCCATCAACAAGACTATGAACAGCCTGTATGTTGGCACAATTGTTCTACATGCACATGTAAAAGAAGAAACTTACCAAAATCAGAACTAGGCCCTTAGTCTAGTAAATATATAAATATGTGGTCTATAATTATTATTCTCTTACTCTCAGAACTGAGCTCTATCAAGCAAGTGGTGTTGAAACGAATAGTCGACTAGTTGTTGACGCTGATACAACCAAAAGTCGACTTGGATTTCCACGTTGACTAGTCAGAACATGTGTTAGTTCCTATAAAAACATTACAACATAACAAAATTCCAATGCAAGGTTTACTGAGGAAGAGTTAACCCTTTACCCAACGATCACCCGCATCCGCCCGCGTAATATGCAAATTCAGCAGCTGAAAAAATATTGGGTAAAGGGTTAAAATGATTACGATTATCAGTTCAGAGACCAAAGTAGATGTGAAAGTTGATTGTGTTACGTCGGCTCCTTTGACCTTGCTGACAGTGGTTGCGCTGCACATGCCTTAATACTGTTAACAGCGTAGTTATTTGAACTTGTCTCCATGCAGTAAAATTTCTATTAGAGATGGTGCTTGGCGGTTTCCTGATCAGTCAAAAAAAAAAAATATTAGTAGTACCATCAGAAATAAAAAAAAAAAAAAAAACAGAGGCTCAAGTGAGCCTAAAATGCTCACCTGGCTCAAGTTGTCCAAAGGGATGAGAGAGGTCTGCCAATTCCAAAGTTGTAATTAGTTATTACATCGTACATCAGACTGCGACAACTCTCGTGCCACATGCGATTACAGGACGTATCATCCCCAAGCCAGTTCGACCCCTGACGATTTGCCTGGGACATTTTGTCCCAAAATCAAAGCCGAGATAATTCGTCCCCCAAATCTGATTGATTCGCCCCAAGTTATCGGCATCTGGAGGTGAGCATGGTGCACTGGCTTGTACAGTCATCATATAATGTGTAGATATGGGCTTGGTTATTTGAATGCAGGATAACGATAACACTCACTGTTAGTGAGAGTCATGGGAAACCTGGGATCTTGCATCCAAATATTCGAGCCTGCATCTATACATTATGTGATGATGTACATCATAATTACACAAACCATGTATTTTAAATGATATTAGTTGTATACCCAGCAGGCTGAAACAAAATGGCCTCTGCAAAGCATAAATGGCCCTCCTGGGGGTCATTTTAGACAAACTCAAAATGGCCCTACCAGGGTGATTTGAGGCAAACCATAATGGCCTTCCTGCAATTTTCAAAATGACAAGTCTCTATAATCAATTCATTTGGAACAATTTTGTGAAAAAATATTCTCACTTATCTCACTTAAAACTCGGTATGGTCCAACCATGGTTCGGAATTGCATCATGGCACTCATTTTGAAATTGGAACACATAATTTTAATTAATTCTGAACTCTTTCACCATGAGAGGGCGCTTTTCCGGTCGAGGAAAACGATACATCATAATTTCATTAAGTAGGATGGATACTTAGTGAACATGTGTGGTAGAGCAATTAATACAGTGGAGCCCACTTAATTAGATATCTCTTAATTGTATATCCCAGTTAATTGAATATAATTTCCCAACACAAAATCATTTACCATACCTGCAGTACAAATCTGACCTGTTAATTGAATATAGGTTATAGAGTAAACTCCTGTTAATTGAATAAAAAAATTGTGTAACCTGTTGAGAAATTACCCGGACTCTCCCCAGTTTTCCTTGGTTTATAGACCTATTTGGCCTCAGTACATGCAATACAGGCAGTTAATCTATTACATCTTGTTTGACAGAGCTCATGGAGCTCTGTCAAACAAGATACAATAGAATAAATGCTAAGTTTATCTCCAGAATACAGGAAAGTGACAATCCCTGTTAATTGAATATTCCTGTTAATTGAATAATTTTCATTGGCAAAGTGACTATTCAATTAACAGGGTTCCACTGTATTTTCAGTGCACAGCCTGAAGGCTGCACATTGAAAATATTAATTACTCTATCCCCAAATAATGGATATGGACTCTTCCGATTTCTGCCATATAACTGGCATGGAAGATACCACCATTGTGTTCAATCAAGATGATTAGATATATCTAGAACAGAACTTAAAACATAAAACGAACCAGTTTCAGTGTCTTGTGTGAAATTGTCTGCCAACCACTGACTCTCAAGGAACACTTTCTCTTCATCAATCTTGGTTTGTAAGGCTTCATATTCTCTTTGCTGTAAAAGTTATACAAAATTCAGAGAACTGTTTGACAAAGGTCAGACCTGAAAATTGTGTAATTCCCACGGGACACACAATACTACATCTGGTCGGAGGTTTCACATAAATACAAACCCAAAACACTACAAAATCCATGATTCCTGACAGTGACTGCGACGCTTGACCTCAATTTTTTTTATACAACCCGATACATGCCAATATAATTAATTGGAAATGCAGAGAGAACGAAATATTCGAAAAGAACCATGATGCGGACGTGTGACGTCATGCACGTGCAATTACATCATTTATTGCGCGAAATAAAAGCCAGTGATTTCGGACCAATCACGACAATTCGAATCCAAAATTTTATAGGCGACGTTTAGGATTTGAACTTTGTTTCCCCCTCTTGTCTGGAGGTTATAAAGTATCAGGTTGTCACCAGTAATAGTAGGCATCGAATACAACATAATTATGCCTATATTACGTGGAAACAAAGGATCCTGAGTGTCGTTACGATACAGCATTGTACTCGGACATTTCAACCACCAGCTTTTCTGACTGATCATAGAATGATCGGCGGGGGAAATGGGTCCGGTTGACGGACCCGCAGCCGGTCTAGCGGGAACCCTGATTGGTACTAAGGTTGCTTCATACCAAATAACAGTTCTCTGTTCCGTGTGCTTTGTGAAATATGGGGTTTTGAATTTTTTTTCTATTTTTAGCCCTTGGGGTTGCCACATGGGCTGTGAATAAAAAAAATTCAGTCATCAATCAATTACTTAAGACCCACTTATACTATATGCCAAATTTGGTTCAAATTGGCCCACCGGTTCTTGAAACACAAATTGTGGGTGCAGCCCAAAATGAATATCCTCCCACAGTGAGCCCAAATATTGCCCTACCAACTTCACTTGAAAAAACTTTAATTTTCAGCACCAAAGGATGTTCCATACCAAATATCAAGGCATTCCCTCTGGTGGTCCATGCGAAGATTTTAACGACTTTTAAGCTTTTGGGGCATGAACCAGAGCCCGAAGATGGCAGCTGCTTCATTTGAACAGAATAGAAAGGGTATACACCATAGATGGTCTGTGCAATATATGTTTGAATTTGGCCTAGTGGTTGCGAACAAGACAAGTTTCCAAAAGTTAAGGGATGCCAAATGATGGCAATAACTCCCACTGACTTGCAGTCAGGTGAGCTAAATGAAAGTGTCAATGACACTGTAGCTTAACTTGTCTGTGTGTTGTGTTCAGGGCTCGATTTAACTGGATTAGCATAGCACTTTGCTCTCCAATTTCTGAATTTTGCTATTCAAGATTTATTAGTTTCAAGTGCTTTTGGATCAACTGCTAATCAATTTTCCAGGGTGAATAGTAAATTGCTATTCAAAATTTTCAGATTAAATCAAGCCCTGGTTGTGTTTGATGAAAAGGATAATGTTCAATGTTTATGAAAGGATTATGAAATAAGACTAGAATTTTGATAATTGGGAATATGTTAATTTCTGTTCCCTGTATGCTATGTTTTTAAAATAATATTAGGTGTACTAAAGAGCTGAGGGATGGATTAATGTGAACCTCACAGTTAATGTATATGGCCCTCACAGTTAACGTATGTCAACGAAAGTTACCAAGTTACAGTGAAATTATTCCAAAACGAGTCATCCTATCAAGTTACTTTGAAATCCCTTCATAAAAATGGCCTGTAGACTGTGCTAAAGGTTTTCGGGCTTCAGGCCTGTATAGGCATGACGGTAGACTCATTGCAACTAAAAGGGGACGTCCTCATCGACATTATACTGAGTCATTCTACTAAATTACAATGAAATCCCTTCACAAATACGACCTGTAGACTGTACTAAAGTTTTTCAGGTTTTTGGGATGGGAAGCCATCATGGTTGAATGATCGCAACCAAAAGGGGGCATTGTCATCTGGGCATACTCTGGAGTGATCCTACGAAGTTACAATGAAATCCCTTCATATATATGACCTGTAGACTGTGCTCAAGGTTTTCGGGCTTCGGGCCCCTGAAGCCATCACAGTTGACCAATCACGACCAAAAGAGGATGTCATCATCTAGGCATTACATGAAGTCAACCTAACAAGTTACAATGGAAATCCTTCCATAAATACGACCTATAGACTATGCTAAAGGTTTTTGGGCTCGGGCATGCATGATGGCAATACCTTATCTTGACTTTGTCAAGTTAAGCTAAAAATGAGAATGGATTGCTACTTCCTAACCACAGAACCATATATTTTACCACTTAAAGGGTACTTTTTATTGTTCATAACAGGTCAAGAAACACTTGCAAACTTTCAACACATGGACCACTGAGTGCACCCTGGTGGTCCATGTGATGAAAGTTTGAAAGTGCTTCTTGTGCTTTGTCCTCAGAAGTTGTAAATAATTCTGAGTGAAAAATCAATCCCACTGCGATTTAGTAGTTATCCTCCACACACATACTGAGTCTCCATATTTTTTTTGTTTGATTGGTTCAGTTTGTGATTTCACTGCTGACCTCACTAATAGTGTCAATATATTGTGCATTGCACAGCGTAAACGCTCTGGTGTATTTCAGACTACTTCATTCTTCTGCAGTAAGAAGCTCATTAACTAGCATTTTCTGTGTTAATTGTGACAGGTAGTGTTGAAATGATTACCTATTTTTCAAAGTCGGCTAGTCGACGGGAGTAATCGATTCAAAATCGACTAGTCGGCTCTTCTGTTGAAAACATAATTGTCTCAGTAAATTAGGTGATAAGAGACTGTTACATGTAAGTTGATAACCCTTTCGTTTGACAGGTGTTTGATGAAGTTTCCTTGTCAAAGTCATGAATGTAGCTGTTCTCTTTTTCGTATTTTGAGTTTTTTAAAACGTCATGCATATTATAGCTTTAACCATTCAGTAAAAAAATTAGGATACATGGGAAGTGCATGTCTCCTAGTCCTCTGTCCGTACAGTGGAAAAAGTACCCAATGATGTTACAACAGAAGTTTTGTGAATTTGTAAAATATTTTAAGTGTGCCGCCATTCGACCCGGTGCAATTAAGTAATAACTTCCGGGTCAAATTTTGTAACAGACAGTTTCCTCACCTTCATATCCGGTTTTCACCAGCTCGCACCCACACCAGTACAGTAATATATCATAGAATATGGATCTACGGCATTGATTTACCTTTGAGGAAGACAGGGCAATTGGCTCAAAGAAAATTCACTTATATACATGAACAAGAGTCAGTTTAAGCATGGGAACTCTGCAGAAACTGCAGAGTTACGGCGCTTCAACTGACTCTTGTGTGGAGTGCCGAGTACTGAGGATGAATGAGAGGAGAAAGGACTTAGCATGCCCTAACCCTTTACCTGACGTACTGGCCAAATCCGGCCAGCGATATGAGTGTTTCAGGCATGTATTTTATTTTTATATCAATTAAAAAGTGTGGGCGACTTGGGTTAGGGACAGAACGCTCGCATGAATTAACAACATCTTTGAAGTTGTACATCAAAGTATTTTTCTTCAACGTGTTCCAGTGATTAGGTTAGGTGAAATGAGTGCTTGTAATGCTGCTGAAATCCAAGTTGTAACATTATCGACATCAGCAAACGACAATGACTGCATTGATATCCACTTCTCAATACAATTTAAACTAGGTCCACCACGAAACAGATCATTACTCCCCACTATTGGCATGTTACGACTTCATCTTTGAGCTTCCCGTCTACAGTAAAACCTGTCTTGAGAGACCACATCTGCCAGGCACTGATTGGTTTTACTCCATAATGGACCTGCTATAGGAGACCACCTGTCTTGAGAGACCACCTGTCTTGAGAGACCACTGTTACCTGAATGAAATGATTTCGCGCGCCAAAGGCGCGCAGGGACGGTATGGGGATCAAGCCCCTTTCGACCCTCTTTAACAGTATGTGATTCGGTTTGTCTGGTCTGGCCGTGGTAAAGGAGGAAAGTGTTAAGATGCTTAGCGGCGTCTATGGTTTCGTCTGCTTTTCTTAGGAGGAGGTGGCTGAGTTGGTGATACCCCCTTTGGTGGTGTTGAAGGAGTGGTGGAGGGCTGACTCGGTTGGTAAGGTCTGGCCCTCGCAGCTGCCGGTGGTGAAGAGCTTTTTGGTGTTGTTCTCAAGTAGTGGTTGCTGAGACTCTCTAATCCTATCCTGAGCATGTTGCCTTCGCACCCGCGATCTCTCAAGGTCTTAATATGGGCTTGTAGAAATATAAGGTGGTCGTCGTCTCTGGCCTTTTCTCCTTGAATACTTTCCACGGACTCTGCGGTGTTTGCTTCCTGGATGGTGTCCAGGTCAGAAAAAGCAGGAAGAGCAAGAGTGGGTTTAGCGACATGTGCTATGTCAGCCTCAACTTCCTGCTCCACAAACAGACTATCCTCCTCCATCTCCTCTTCGGGGGAAGAGTGTGATGGGCTGGAGGTTAGACTCTTTCCTGGCGAACCAGCGTCCTCCGGACCTTCCACCGGAGTGGAGGGTACCGAGCTGGACGTGGAACGGACAGGGGTAGCAGGCATTGAGCGTTCAATGCCATGATTAGCCTCCCTCTCTTCCTTCTCTGTCCTTTTCTTTTCCATGAACTCCGTCAGTCGGCGGGCATCGCGTCATCTGGCGGAAGGTCCCTTCTTTCTTTTCCTTTTCTTCTTCTGGCTGTCCTTTGTCTGTGTTCGGCGCTTGTCATCATCCTTTTGCAGGTCCGAGTCACTTGGAGGGTGACCAGTGCGGGGGGAAATCCCCTCACGACAGGTACTACACCTCTCCAAGGACGTCGGTTCGGCTTCTCTATCAAAATCCACTGTCAGGTGAATTTTACCCTTGAGCACCTGGATACTCCAGGTGGTAGCAAGGGTAGCCTTCACTCTGACAAGTGTTTCCTGGATAACAAGTGGGAGCTCCATTGTTTAGTTGTTAGCACCTCGGAGTCCAAGGTGCAAAATCTGTTCGCACTGTTACCTGGTACCAACTTGTATTTTTATGCCATAATGGACCTGTCTTCAGAGACCACCCCTATGAAGACTGAAACCATGACAAAAACTTTTTACCTGTTCTGGAATTGGAAAATCTGTTGTGGTTATACTAACATAATTAAAAGTATTAAAAGCTCTTAACTGGGTTTCAATTGCTATTCAGTTACATAACTCATTAAAGATTGAGATGTTTTTATAAGACCCCTGTGAAAAGATTATGTTTATGCTGAATGAACAATTTCATACATACCTGAAATGTGACAGATAGGATTATAAAAATAAATATGTGTTGAAAATCTTCAATGAAGATTTTCAACACTAATTTATTTTTATAATTTTTTCACAGTCCATTTCAATTTGTTACAAAAACTTCATAAAAAGAACAACTACAAAGTAATTACAAAAATCCACTCTTCTCCATTTCTGAATTTTGTGGTTGGTTATTCATTGACTTGAGAAAACCTGAAACCTGTTTTGAGAGACCACTTTTGTGTGGCCCAAAGGGCGGTCTCTCAAGACAGATTCTACTGTAGTCGGCTGGTGGATTTCAGAGTCGATTTTCGACTAGTCGTTTCAACACTAGTGACATGACTTCTAGTTTCAACTGTATACCTGTTCTCTTTCTTTAAGTAGCTCTAACTCTTTCTCTCTTTCTAGATCACGCCGCAACTTGACATCAAAAACTTCTCTTCCAATGCCAAGATCAATGTCTTGTCTATAAAGTGCTTCAATTAAATCTATATCCTGAAAAATAAATAGTCTAATCAACTCACAATTACAAATATGTTTCAAATGACAACTAGTAATCCAATGAAAGTGGAGCCATGCAGTTCATCAAAAACCAGGCCTGTTGATTTGAGGCGAACAGCCGTTTGGGTTGTGCAGAGGTTACCTAAAATGCAAAACACCCAAACGAAAAACGGGTTGCGCAAAATTGTTACCAGGTCACACAAAATTTTTGCCAAGCGGAATGATCTAGCACGAATGAATGGTGGAATGATGTTGATCATCAACCAATCATCAGCTGCACAGGTGTTTGTATCTGCCTGAAGTATAGCTGCTCTGTTGGCCAATTATTGGCCAACAGAGCAGCTATACTTCAGACAGATGCAAACACCTATGCTGATGATTGGTTGACGCTCAACATCATTGCAAATTGTTGATCATCTTAAGATGTGGCACAGGTACAAAATCAGGAAATGGCAATAATCTGAGGTCTCTGCCACAAATAGTGGTTAAGGATGCCATACTCTTCTGCAGCATACTAGCCCATGCCAAGATTAGGCTATAATTGCAACTAATTTGTATCTGAATTGCTGCAACACAGCATCATTGTTGTTCCTAAGGGCTCATCTCTATTCATCAGGATATTGCACATAGGAGCAAGAACTTGGCTTTGAGACATCAGTTCACGTATCAGCATAGCTGCGATATATATATATTTAGGTTACCTAATGGGTCTCCTGAATTGAGTACAGCGGAACGAATGATAAAGTTACCAAAGCTCAGTTCAGGTGAATGACAGATGGGTTACGCACAATTCTGAAAATAGCAGGCCTGAAAAACCCAATTCAGCTATCTGAAAAAAAATGAAATCAGTGGAAGAAAGAATTATGATCACAACTTTAGTTACATGCACATGTACATGTATTACATCTACAGATCACAGGCTTCAAAATTTGTCGATACGTGGGAATTGAATTTGATTCTCGTGACCTTCTGCTGCATAAATCAACTTTCAGTTCCTGAATAATTTAGTGAGTACTGTAACTGTTATATACTTGTGAGAACAAATACTTATTCCATAGTAAAAACAATAGGGCTGAAACGGTTGGCTCATTTTCGTAACCGACTAACCAAGAGCTATAACCAGATAACATCTGGTTATCCGTGGCCATTATTTCACCGAATATGGGATCAAAACTATAGGAATTGGAAAGCAGTATTTTCAAACTATTCCGTAGTGTGTATATAAACCTGGTTTCTTGCATTCAAATATTCAAGCCTGCATCTATACATTACGTGATGACATACATAACTAGAGGGCTGCCACATCCACGGGGCAGCTGATCCCCCCGAAAAAAGTGTGGTCATCATAAGATTTTCTAAATTAAAAAGGGGCATAACTCTGGTAATATTAATCAGGATGAACCCGGATTCGAACTTGACCTGTATTTTTATATGTTTAAGCCACATATCAAGTTTGGTTACAATCAAACTATTTCAAGGGAAGTTAGCATCCGGAAACGAAATGTAAACGGATGGACGGACAAAAAAAAATGCGTGACGACTATATCCCCCGAAATTTTTTTTCGGGGGGATAATAATTAAACAAACCATATACCTTAAAATGATAACAGTTGTCTACGAAGCAAGCTGAAACAAAATGGCACCCGCAAACCATAAATGGCCCTCTGTGGTCATTTTAGGCAAACCCAAAATGGCCCTCCTGGAGGGATTTGAGGCGAACTATTAATGGCCCTCCTGCAATTTTCAAAATGACAAGCCTGATAACGATCAGTTAAATTAAGTTAAATGTTGTTATTTCCCCTGGTCTTTGTCACAGGTACTCATGTCCCCATAATATTTATATACCGTATTTACTCTATGTATTGGGGGGACACTCTATGATTTGGGGGACACACATTTTTTTCATAAAACTGTATTTTTTTTATGCTCCAAAGTTTGGGACATTCAGGAGATTTGTTTCCAGTTGGCCCGTCGCTAGTAGCAGACGACACTCCTAAAAAAATTTTTTGAGTAAGTAAAAGTTTTCATTTTTTGCTTCGAAAACATAGCTTATGATCTATGCGCTCGTTCCAATGAGGGATCATAAGCTATGTTTTGGAAGCAAAAAATGAAAATATAAAAAAAAATTGGACGGCAATTTTTGTATATAGTGATGGAAAACGAATCACACACAACTTTATTCAGCACCAAATCAAGACCAGGCTGTGTTCTTTCCATATTTTCTAATAATTGGGACACCTGTGAAAATAATTATTATTAGCTGTCCCAATACATAGAGTAAATACGGTATACCATTATTATACCGTTGGCATCGATTCAAAATGCTATCAGATATCATTTTTCTTTCAATTTCTTAGCTTGTGTCGAGTACCTGTAGTCTCCATGTGTTCAGAAAAATACTGGGGATCACTGGGAATTCCTCATTGACGTAATAAATTTTGTGTCACGAGATGCAAACACTTCAAAGTTTGGAATTTTTAGTGTCAATAAATTCCACATCGATAATAATTATTGGATTTATAATGGCAACAATTAACATGGATTATCAAGAATTTGTTCACAGTAGCTCGAACCAGTACAGAGTTTAGGTATGACGTCCATTTCATGAGATAATATGTATGGGTAAAGTCAAAGTTACTGCCTATTTTCCTGACATGAACAATGAATACAAAGGATAACAGGTACCGTGAAATGTTACGTGCCCCTTGTGGAAGAATATCATCATTCAGTGGTATGATGTACACGAGTAAAAAAAAATAGTCGACTATGAAAAACAAGAGCGCATGTATCGCTGAAACAATACAATGTCCCCTACCGGACTAATGAGTATTAATAATTATACAAATGTTATAACTTATATGTGATCAGCATGAATTCCATTGAAGCATTTCCAAAAAAAAGTCCAGAAAACTGATATTTTGGCACTTTTCCATATTTCCAAGGGCCATAACTCACACAAGAATAATGCAATCAGCATGAAACTGAAACTTGAACCGTAAGTCATTGTTCTATAGTAGGTTACCAAGAATGAAATGATTCGGTTGAAGCAATTCCAAAAAAAGTCCGGAAAACTGAAGTATGACTGACAGAGTGACTGACGGATGGACAGAGTGCAAAGGAAACTTGATCTGTAAGTCATCGTTCTATAGTAGGTTACCAAAAATGAAATCATTCTGTTGAAGCGTTTCCAAAAAAAGTCCGAAAAACTAAAGTATGACCGACAGACTGACTGACAGACTGACAGATGAATGGACAGAGTGTAAATGACACTTGATCTGTAAGTCATCGTTCTATATAGTAGGTTACCAAAAATGAAATCATTCTGTTGAAGCGTTTCCAGAAAAATGTCTGGGAAACTGATATTTTGGCGCTTTTCCATATTTCCAAGGGCCATAACTCACACAAGAATAAGGCAATCGACATGAAACACAAACTTGATCTGTAAGTCATTGTTCTATAGTAGTTTACCAAAAATTAAATCATTCCGTTGAAGCGTTTCCAAAAAAACTCCGGAAAACTAAAGTGTGACTGACAGACTGAAGGATGGACGGAGTGCAAACCTATAGTCCCCTCCGGCGATGCCGGTAGGGGACTAATAATAGTCGACTATAGACCTTGTTGAATATTCTGGCATGTGTGTGTGCGCATAAGTTAAAAACAGGTTAAAAACAATTTACAGGTTTAATAGTTTTGCAAAGATGTCACTTGGGCCTTGAAATGAAGGACTCAAGTGAACTGGCGGAGGCTATGGTGGGTGGAAGTTTATTCCAATCTTTGATGGTGTTTACAAAGCAGGACCATTTTCGCACGTCCTTTGTTGCTGTTGGTAATGCAAAGGAGTGGGCTTGGGTATGTCGTGATGGTCTTGACGGCTTGGACAGGTATTGTTCTCTGTCAATTGCTACTAAGCTGTTACTGATCGTGTGTAACATGATGAGTCTGGTCTCTCTTCTTCTCGTTTCTAGTTCAGGCCTGGCATTCTGAAAAATGCAGGAGGGCAAAAAATCACTCTCCTTAATCAGCTTAGGAAAGCAATTAGCTTTACACAGCATTTTAAGTATCCAGTTGAACGAACTAATTGAAACTGAAACCAACAGACTGCATCAGTGATTTTATTAACTTTACTAAGGTAAAGCAAAATCTCTCAGACATCTAGATGTCTCAATCAACAACCAAACACACACTTGACAAGACCTGTGTGTGTACCCAGACCTGTTGTCCAAGAAAGTCATACGCCTACCACGACCACCTTCAACCCCCAAGGGGGGTTGAAGGTGGTAATGGTAGGCGTATGACTTTCTTGGACAACAGGTCTGCTTGAATCTACAGTCACATCCTGGTGCACGTGCTTCAAGTGACAGGATAGTAGTAATGGTAGTATATTATAGTGTCAATATTCCTTAAATAACTAGAACTATCACTGAAGGTGATTAATACCCCCGCTTTGGGTTTTTAGAGGAATGCACTTCTGATCATGTAGGCGAAGGCCATAAGGAAATGTATACATGAAGATAATTTTTTGTTGTTGAAATTTGTATTTGCATGTGGCCTTCCACAGAACAGCACTGAATACTTAAAGAGCCCATACATATATGGTTTACATTTGGAAAAACACATTTACAATGTGCAACATGTATTCAAAATCGGTTCATTAATGTAGGAGGAGTTGCACACACAAGAATCCCATTTGAAAACCCATAATAAATCCAAGTTAAAGGGAGATAACCTAGTTAAAATTGTCGCAGATCAAAAATTTGGGAATATGCGTATGTTCACTTAGTTGTGATAATGTTTGAAAGGTTTCGTCAAAATTGATTGATAAATGTAGGAGGAGTTGCACGCACAAGAATTTCATGTAGAAACCCATAATAAATCTAAGTTAAAGGGAGATAACCTAGTTAAAATTGCCACAGCTCAAAAATTTTGGAATATGCGCATGTTCACTTAGTAGTGATATGTCTGTAAACTTTCGTCCAAATTGATTGATAAATGTAGGAGGAGTTGCGCACACAAGAATTTCATGCAGAAACCCATATTAAATCAAAGTTCAAGAGAGATAACCTGGTTAAAATTGTCGCAGATCAAAAAGTTTGGAATATGCACATGTTCACTTAGTAGAGATGATGTTTGAAAGGTTTCATCAAAATCAGTTCATTAATGTAGGAGGAGTTGCGCACACAAGAATTTGTTCGAACGGAAAGACATAATAAATCTAAGTCAAAGGGAGATAACCTGGTTAAAATTGTCGCAGATCAAAAATCTTGGAATATGCGCATGTTCACTTAGTAGTGATGATGTCTGAAAAGTTTTGTCCAAATTGATTGATAAATGTAGGAGGAGTTGCGCACACAAGAATTTCATGTAGAAACCCATATTAAATCAAAGTTCAAGAGAGATAACCTGGTTAAAATTGTCGCAGATTAAAAAGTTTGGAATATGCACATGCTCACTTAGTAGAGATGATGTTTGAAAGGTTTCATCAAAATCGGTTCATTAATGTAGGAGGAGTTGCGCACACAAGAATTTGTTCGGATGGAAAGACACAATAAATCTAAGTCAAAGGGAGAAAACCTGGTTAAAATTGTCGCAGATCAAAAATCTTGGAATATGCGCATGTTCACTTAGTAGTGATGATGTCTGAAAAGTTTTGTCCAAATTGATTGATAAATGTAGGAGGAGTTGCGCACACAAGAATTTCATGTCCGGAAAGACGTACAGACGGACATACGGACGGACGGACAGACGGACGGACGTACGGACGTACAGGGCGATTCCTATATAGCCCCCACTTCTTCGAAGCGGGGGTATAATTACCCCTCAAGCTGTGATGTCAGTTGTTGAACATGAAACTGACAGAAAAAAAAATATTGTGGTGACCCATTTTGCTTCAAATGATTGCAACTGTGTTTGGGTATGGTTGCAGCCATTACCTTTTACCACTAAACGACTTTCAAAATGAAATTACATGATGTTATGTGACTTCAAAGTTAAATTACATTTTTGCTTTACAACAAAAATTTAATGTGAGCATAATACATGTAATCTCAATCATCCCAGACCAAAATATTTAGGAGGGCAATTTTTCGCTCTCCTTAATTCTTTCAGGAGGGCAGTAAGGAGAGCTAAAAAATCGCTCTCCTGAAATTGCAAAGCCTGCTAGTTTTTTCCATTTTAGGTCTTGGATCAATCTGCTGATGCTGGGGGTATTTTTGATCTGTCCTGTACCGTAGCGTGCTGATCTTCTTTGGGTGTGTTCTCCGAACGTCAACTTTCTTAAAATCACATACTGCAGTATTGTTGTTTTAGCAGTTACAGTGAGGTCCCTAAGGGGTAAAGTAATAATTAATCATGTATTAAGCATTCTCTGAACGCCAACTTTCTTAAAATCACATTACTAACAGGTATTAAAGCTGGTGTTAACACATTTTACATGTTTGTTGTTTATAGAAAATTTAAAGAATATGAGACAAATATTAAGCCTGACGTGAACACCTTTCACTTTCATGGCTTTTAAAAGGTGAAATTGAAATATCAAAATAAAAGGTGAATAATAACATTAGAACAATAACCGACGTGAACATTTTTCATCTGCAAGATTTTGTCAAAACTATCTTTCACTATAAATATTGTGTCAGAATATGAAATAATCATATCATTGTTCATCATTGTTCATCTCAACATGGCAAATGCACAGCTGAATGTTAACTTCATAACCAACAGAAAAGGAGGGAAGAACATAGCTTATGATGGCTATATCTACAGACACATCTGGAAAGGTGGCGACAAAATATACTGGAGATGCACCACATTCGGTTGTTCAGGTTCTCTAACTACATTAGACAACATACCAGTAAGTTTCGGAAGACAACAGCACAATCACCCCGCTGACCACACAGGAGTCATCACAAAACAGATACTTAAATCGTCCGACGTTGCATGGAAGACGTAAGGCCAATATCATCTATCTATGAAGAAGAAATAAATAAGCTACGAGACCAAGAATGGGATGACGACACCCAAATAATTGTACGGAGACTCCCTACCTTCAACTCCAGAAGATCAGCTTTATACAGAGCACGCCGCAAGCAAACTCCTAAACTTCCAGAGACTCTTGCTGACATCAGCCTAGAAGGAAGATGGACACAAACAGCCACTGGTGACTGATTTCTTTTTTTCGACGACAGCCAACAAACAGACCGTATCATCGCATTTGCCACCACAGAAAGCCTGACACATCTCTCAGCTGCCAACACCTTCTTCTGCGATGGAACCTTTTACACCTGTCCACGTATGTTTCGTCAGATATATTCTATCCATACACAGATAAATGGTACAATGACTCCAGTTGTCTATGCCTTACTTCCTTCCAAAAGTCAGAGCATATACGCCAGAATGTTCACTCTACTCAAAGAACACATGACGACACTGAACCTACCATTCAACGCCACAACAGCATTTGCCGACTTCGAAGTAGCCGCCCACAATGCCATACGCCAGGTTCTTCCAAACGTCACCATAAAAGGTTGTTTCTTCCATTTTACTCAATGTATATGGAAAAAGGCACAAACTACCGGACTTCAAACTTTGTATAGAGACAACAAAGATGTTAGAACACTAATTCGCCGAGCAGCCGCTCTTCCATTAGTACCCCTAGAAAGCATAGAAGAAGTGTGGTTCAACACACTAGAAGCCTTGGAAGAAACAGAAATTCCTCATGATACCCTGCCTTTCACTGATTATGCTACAGAACAGTGGGTTGATGCTGGCGGCAGAGCTACAGGAACCACTTCAACACAGATGGACCACGAACAACAAATAACCTAGAAGCTTGGCATGGTAAACTTAAAAGAAAGGTTCAACACGCACACCCAAATATCTTTAAATATCATCAAGACCTTCCAGGACATACAGAATGCAATTGACATCAATCGACTCCAGAGAGAAGCAGGGGGAACCGTCCGCCCAAGGGCAAAAAGATACATGACTATCGACTGTCGCATTCGTACGCTCAAAGAAAGACTGCAGAGAGGAACCATCACAACCATGGAATATGTAGATTCAGCATCGGAATTACTCCACTTGGGTTAAAAATGTATTGATATTTTTTGTAATTTATTGTTGTTGTATCTTTATTGTTGCTGTATAATTATATGTTTATTAATTTCTTTTTTTCCAATTTTCTTCATTACAAAACTTTATTATTATTTTATTTTCATTTTTTTTAAATACAAAATTATTTTATTTTTTTTCATTTTTTTGTATTTATTTTTTTTATTTTTTTCAATTCTTCTTTTGTGAAAAATATATGATAATTATATTGAAAACCCTTTGTAATAAAATATTTATAGTGTTAAAACTCTCTTGTTATCTGTACCTAACAATGCTATTCACACATTGATTTTCGCGAAGTTCTTATTAGTGAAAGCTCCCCTTTGTGTGCCCCATAATTAACTTCGGTGAAGCTGAACATCGAGATTAATTTTCTAAAAGTTCACGTTCGGAGATACAGCCCTTCTTTGCACCTTTTCCACTTTTTCAATTAGGTTTTTGTGGTATGGGTCCCAGACTGTGGTGGCGTATTCTAGCTGGGGTCTGATGAGGGATTTATATGCTTGTTCTTTTATTTTCTTTGATCTGATGTTAAGGTTTCGATGGAGGAAACCAAGGCTTCTGTTAGCTTTGTTGGTTATATCGTTTATGTGTTCGTTCCAGGTCAGGTCGTTGGATAGGGTGCAGCCCAAATATTTAGTTGACGTTTCATGCTTTAGTACATGTCCGTGCAATTTGTATTCATGGTGTATCGAATTTCTCTTTTTGCTGACGGTCAGGACGGTGCATTTCTCTGGGTGGAATTCCATTTTCCATCTGTTCTCCCATAGGGCCAGTTTGTCCAGGTCTCAATCGAATAGTCATGGCAGCCCCAACCATGGGTACCCAATTCAGACCTGGGAATTAGGAAGATTGTCTACGGCAGATAAATGCCGTCGTCAAATCAAACTCAACAGCAATTTTAACATTTTTAAGATTGTCCACAGCAATTTTTTCCACAGGTGGTTGGAAACGTAAAATAAGGAAGTGAAGGTTTTTTTCTCATTGAAAATAACGAAGCCAGTTACTGTTAGTAATAGCAGGGCAATATCCAGGAATAATTTGGGGACACCGGTGAGAATCCGGCAGGTCGATCGTGGGGGTAGGGGGGGGGGGGAGTCCAAATACGATGCGAAGCATCGTCCGAGCCGCGAAGCGGCGAGGGGGGATAGCACGACTTGAGAGGGGGTGTCCCCCCCTCGTTGGTGGGGGTCTGGAAAAAATTTTATTTCTGGAGGCTCTCAGGTGGTCTCTGACGGCACACCGAGCTCCAAAATTGTGGAACATTTCAACGGAGAAATCAGTATTTTTGTTGGTAAAATTTGAGAAATTAAAAAAATGGAGCTACTAACCTCACTTCTAGTGTTAACATGACACAATTTCCTGTCAAATATGGGGGCCCTGGGCGTCCGCCCAGTCTGCCCACACGTAACTACGAAGCAAACAATATTATAATTCACTTGACAATGTGGTGCATCGTGGTTTGAGAGTGTCCTCTGAACCGTCGGTGCTTGATGACCAATCATCATTCAGTTTTAATGTTGCACATCAAGGGAGCTAATTACAGAGCCATTCTGATTCAACTTGCGTTTCGCTTTTAAGTTTGCGTTGCGCAATCGTTATTGAAAGAAATTCGAATCCTGACAAATTGTCAATGAATAAATTCAAACAAATCATCATGTGAGATCCAGAGGGTCATCCTATGTCCCCATTGGGACAAAGGACGTTCTGGTTCTCAAACGACGAAATGGCACACGTCTGATCAGTATCTAGTTTTCACGGCTTAATGCACACTCCATGACTCGGCCCAAAACCCACTCATTGATTCCAAATGAAGTCAATTCGGGGCGATCATTTATTCACTTGCGTGTGAAGGCAGCTGCCACACGCAACCGACGTGTGCTACGTAATCCATTATCTCGCACCTTTCGAAGTGGACAGATGTGTTTTTTTATCAAACTGATACTACAGCAAAAAAATTGCCGTCGTCATTGGCGTTTTCATCAGCATTTACGACGGCACTGCCGAATGCCGCGGTAAATTCCCAGGGCTGCAATTAATAATCGGAATTGGTTCACGGGCCTATAATATAATCGGTTGATCACTCTTTTGGGCACAGCTTTTACTGCCTTGAATTTGGGGCAATCTTAACACTTTACCCAACGCAGGCGATATCAAAATTTATTATTTTAAAAATCATTTTTTTAAATTTTTAAAAAATTTCAATAAAACCATATCATGTGACCCCTCAATGAGCCCGTTCCAATGAGGGGGTCACATGATATGGTTTTTGTTGAAATATTTTGAAAAATTTAATTTTTTGAACTGCTCAATTTGCATATTACGCAGGCGGATGTGGGCTATTAGTTAGGTAAAGGGTTAAGGCCCACATTAGAAACACAATAATTCAATTATCTGTCTAACTGTCTGTCTAACTGTTGATTATTAAAACTGCTACAGATAAAGAGTTTGTCTTGGTTGGGAGTTTTTTCATGGTTTTCATACTCAGTCCAATTATTTCCCAACTCAATGTTGATTTTTTTGTTTTGCTGCTGACATGTCTCCCCAACTTATCACTCACTGATACCGGTACGGGACTACCGGTATGTGGATATCACTTTCAGAAAAGGAGGTAGCAGGGTTTCCGCTAGGGGAAAATTTGTGGGTCCGGTAGTTTAAAGGAAGTGAAACTTATATCGCCACCAAGTGTGGTCACACATTTCTGAGCTCCTGCTTTTTCATAGTTTTCAACTGGATATCTCTGGATTTATTTGTTGAAATTTGTTCTAGCTTTTCTGTACCTGATGTCAACTCTTTTGATATGACTTTTAAAGGAATTTGTTAACAACTTCTGTACTTTTATGAGAAAAAATCTTGAAACATGTCGATGCTTCTTTATCGTTGTTAGTGATAACGTATGGCATAACCATTAATTTAAATGACATGGGGGTTGCTCAAGAAATTAAGTTCTGCCATGACCTCGGAGGCTGGGACGTATTTCCACCGGATGGTGGCGGTGAAATGTGATGTTTCAAGAAAACTTTTTACCCGAGGGTGTCAAATGTCGACGTGTCTCCGATATAACGGTCCCGTCCCTTAGATCATTTTTCTGAGCCACCTTAAATAGGGCCTATTGATTTTACTTGACATTTTATGTTTAGATAAAGAGTTATTATTATTATTTAGGATCTAGACATGGAAGTTAGGTTTGACGTGATTATGCAAAAAGTCGACTAATCGGCGGTCGTGTCGATTGATCGACTTTAAATTTGAAAGTCGACTTTTTTTACCCCTTCATGTATAACGACACCACTGTCTTGCCAGAACATGATCACGCTGTATATACACGATGGGAACTTTTCTGGACGTATAAACGACAGTGGTAGACCATATGGAGGTAAAGGAGGGCGGCCTCAGCCCCCCCCAAACCCCCCCCCCCTTCAAATAAATCGTCATTTTCCGATTCAGAAATGTTTGCGGTATTTACCTCCCACTTTAATGATTTTTTTTTTTTGAAAATATGAAAGTTATTTTCAAGTATTACTTCTCTCGTCATGTCAACAACATGTCCGTATTTTAAACATTGTTTCCAATAACCATTCTTTGCTCATAAATCTTTTATTTTGAACAACACAAAATGAAACTCGCTGCGTTTGATGAAATTTGCGTAGCCATTTTCAATCGTGGGTCTGGATTCAGTTAACTCTTGTTTTGTAACCCAAAATATTCAATCGATTTTGCATAACAAAAGTAGAGTTATTAGCTCCCTTGGGTCACTCTTTCGAGTTGGAAATCTGAAAATCACAACGTTTCCCACCATTGATAAATTATCGTGAGTGTGTGTGCGGAAGGGGGGGGGGGGGGGTGGTGGGTATGTGTGACTTTTTACATCCTTGGTGCCCTTACAGGGTCCAGCAGAATAGTCCTTGTAAGTTGTAAAATCCCTCTCCCTCGGATCAGACCTACTTCCTTCTGGCTGCTCACTGTTATGCTTCATCGTAATTTCGGGCGTCAGGGTGTATTACTGTTTAACGGTATGGCAGACGATCGACCAACTTAACAGAATATGGTCAACAAAACGTTCATTCCGACGTTCACCAAGCCTTATAATGTGGGAATGATGGATCGTTGACTATGTCACCATGTTATTTGAAATGTACATGGCCACACGCCCGGTTATACCTACCTTTAGGGCCATTCAGCCATCTCGTTTTAGTCAACCCTTTGTTTAAAAAAACGTGGTAAAAAAAGTCTACTAATCGTCGATTTTGGGCTCTGATTAATCGACTGAGGAATTTCATAATCGCAGCAAGTTAATGGAAGTGTTCATTCACATGAAGGGTCTACCATAAAATGGCGACAAGAAAGACAATGGGGCAAATAGGGAGACTCACAGTTTGCCGAGGGAACAGCACCGTGGTACCTACTCATTCTCGACTCACCTGTCTTTTGTTTCTGTTTCTGCCTTTTAACGGCTACCGTCTACAGATTGTTGGGATTTAAAAGAAAAAAATAACAATGTGACATGTGTGTATTATTTTGTGAATTAAGAGTTGACAGAAGCACATACTCAAAGCATCACGGTTGAACACCAGGTCACAACAATTGCCATGTATAAATCCTTTGTATACTCAAATTTAATTAACTAGTACTGTTTTCACAGAACAAAGATTTGATCTTCACAATCCTATTCATGCCACGCCACAGTGTCCAAAAATCAACACCGTGTGGCACCTGCTGAAAAATGTGATGTTCACTCCTCACGGGGGCAGGTGATTGAGACGTAATACTCTTGGCACGTACTGTATTTGAAATCCCTATTTACTGTGCCACCACTGGAGTGAACGGTTTGCGGATGTTTGTTGATGTTTTTCTTAGGGCCCTGTGAAGCTTCTAGATTCGATTCGAATCTTAAGAAGATATTTGGTTCAATACGAAATCGGCTGCCTGATTCGTTTCCTCTCGAATATAGCTTGGTATCTGTTATTTTCGTATAGTTCAGATGAAAATCGTACATAAACAAGGTAGAAATAAAAGACTGACTGTAACGTCTATTAAACACTATAAACACTTGGGCTTTTCCCAAATATTAGGTTTAATAAAAGTTCAAAGTGCAAGTGTGCCTTCCCCTCTCTCTAAATTATGAGATTATATATAGCGCAGCACATGTACAGTGAACCATTAATCTAGAAGACAATGAAGAATGTTCACAGATGTACAGCTGAATAGCATTGGGAAGCCCGCCCCTGCCCCCCCCCCCCCCCCCCCCACCCACCCACACAAGACAAGTGGAAAATGTTGTGGTAACAATGCACAACTTGGGGGAAATAAATGCTGAAGGTGTAATGATGTGAAATGTCAGGCCAAAGAAAAAAAATCCTTTTGTTTAGGGTAACCATACCGACCCAAAACAATTATGATGACCCTTCAAATTTTACAAAGTAAAAGTTGCTCATTTAGGTCATTGTAATTTTTATCGGACATCACTGTGAATTTGAAACCTATTTTCAGGTTCAAACTTTTAATTAGATGTGAGTCTTCCATGGAAGACGTGTGTTGCCTGGCGTTTCAGACAGAATTCTAAGTGGAAAAGGGGCATAACTCTGGAAAAAATACAGCAGATCAAAAAATAAAATAGGAGGTGCACAATGCCATTATGTGATAAAGAATCACTGAAAGTTTCATCAAAATCCATTCATAGGTTAAAGAGGAGTGGCGGATAAGAGAAAGTGTGACGCGGACGATGCAAGACGACAAAAGTAATCCCTATATGTCGCTCCCAACTTCGTGGGGCGGCGACACAAAAATACATGTAAAAATAAATATATAAGACAGTATAGATGCGGAGCAAGTGGTAAGTTCCGCAAAGGAAACCGCATTTGATAAAATGATTATTTTACAGATACAGAAACTTACCGTTGTTGTTGAAGGTCATGAAAATTAATGAATCAGTGCTCGGAATTAGCGACGGCATTCGGCAATGCAGTTGCAAATGCCGCCGCATTGGGGCATGACGGCAGCATTTTCTTGCCGTCGCAAATTGGCAGCCATAATATTTTTTTACTTGTCCCAATTACCTTAAGTCCATCAGAACTGATCATCCAACCCTACATAACATGTTTTATAGGCGTACAGTTAAAACTAGAAGTCCTGTCATGAAATGCGCACAAATAGCACGTTGATATGCGCGTTATGGCCCAATTAAAGCTATCAAATTCTGTACATATGGCCTATGCACAAGCAATGTTTCAGCCAATGGACCTCCGGGTAACCCGGAGGTCCATTGGCAGAAACATTGCATGTGTTTGCTATGAGTAACCAGAAGAACCTGCCGTGCTTTGAATGCCATTCGATATGGCAATTGCGCGCAATTCCAACGCGCAATTAAGCCTACATAAGCGCACTATTCGTGACAGGACTTCTAGTTTTAACTGTAACTGGTGTATAAAATCAATATTTGTGTAAATATCTAATATTAATTAATTTGAAAGTAAGTTTGTACAAAATGTATGTGGTTGAAATACTGTTCATAACCAGTTGTTTTTCGTTTGTTTGTGTTTTTTCGAAAGAACCCCCTTGTTGACTGTGATGCACGTTTAAAATAACCCAGGAAGTCCTGGGCAATTCCCTTTTGACGTCACACCTTACATAAATACAACCAATCAAATTCTTTGTTTCATGAAAGTATGCTAAATTGGTGTACTGGGACAATGCGGCAGTTCTATTGGTCACTGATGTAATCTCAACAGAGCACGTGGTCATGTACCATTTTAATTTTAGCATTCTCCACTTGTGGCATAATGTAAACAGTACAATCTCAAACAAACTGAATTGGAAAACAATCAATCGGTTCAATAAAAAAATGAAAGTGTCAATGACACTGTAGCTCAACTTGTCAAGACAAAGACATGTACATGTATAGTATGTGACACAGCAATGACAAACATCTAGGTAATGACCTGATAACAAAGGTACATATAAAGTATTGTAACAGTCTGTACATGAATACTGACCGTTGCCTGTAACAAATGTATAGGTAAAGTATTGTAAAGGTGGGTGACAGTCAGATGCTGAACTAGAAAAAATCTTTGAGTCCCAGAGTGGGTCTGACTGAACCCCAAAATATTTGTTCTCATAGCACAGTGATAACAAAGGCACCCCAAAACACACTCGTTCCTGTCCCAAGGTGAAAACAAAAGTACTCAAGAAGTTTTGTGAAGATCAGTTCATAAATACAAGCTGTATAGAACTTGTGACAAAAAACTGATTGGACCTAATTTCGGTACAAAATGGCCACTGGCAGCCATCTTGAATTTTGGACCGTACCCAGAAACACTCATTCTCATCCCAAGGAGATAACAAAGGTACCCAAGAAGTTTTGTGAAGATCGGTTCATAAATACAGCCTCTACCCTGAGCCGTATTGACATGTGTGCTTACATTGTGTAAGTAGCACTGAATAAATCAAAGTTCATCTAATTTGCATAATTTCGGCACGAAAAAAAACCCCCTTACAATATGTGATGTATTCCATGTTACTAAACATTCATACAAAAATTTATTCAAATCAGAACTTTCATACAGAAGTTCTATACAAAAGACTGATTGCACTAATTTTGGTACAAAATGGCTGCTGGTGGCCATCTTGAATTTCGGACCACACCCAAAAACACTCGCTCTCATCCCACGGTGATAACAAAGGTACCCAAGAAGTTTCGTAAAGATTGGTTCATAAATATGGCCTCTAGTCTGAGCTGTATAGAAGATGTGTACAAAAAACTGATTAGACCTAATTTCGGTACAAAATGGCCACTGGCAGCCATCTTGAATTTTAGACCGCACCCAGAAACACTCGTTCTCGTCCCAAGGTGATAACAAAGGTACCCAAGACATTTTGTGAAGATCAGTTCATAAATACAGACTCTAGTCTGAGCCGTATTGACATGTGTACTTACTGTGTGTAAGTCACACTGAAAAAATCAAAGTTCATCTAATTTGCATAATTTCTGCACGAGAAAAAACCCCGTATTATATGTGATGCATCCCATGGTACTAAACATTCACACAAAATAATTATTCAAATCAGGGCTTTCATATGGAAGTTCTGTGCAAAAATCTGATTGCACCTAATTTTGTACAAAATGGCTGCCATCGGCCATCTTGAATTTCGGACCGGACCCAAAAACACTCGTTCTCGTCCCACGGTGATACCAAAGGTACCCAAGAAGTTTCGTAAAGATCGGTTCATAAATACGGCCTCTAGCCCGAGCCGTATTGGCATTTGCACTTACAGTGCTGAAAGTAACCCCAAAAAACATCAAAATTAGTCTAATTTGCACAATTTACGTACGAGAAAAAAACCCGTATTATATGTGATGTATCCCATCGTACTAAACATTCATACAAAAAATTATTCAAATCAGAGCTTTCATATGGAAGTTCTGTACAAAAAACAGATTTCTGCATCGTCGGTACAAAATGGCGGCTGGCAGCCATCTTGAATTTCGGACCGCACCCAAAAACACTCGTTCTCGTCCCACGGTCATAACAAAGGTACCCAAGAAGTTTCGTAAAGATCGGTTCATAAATACGGCCTCTAGCCCGAGCCATAGCAGCTTGGCACTTAAAGCTCTGAAAGTAACACTAAATAAATCAAAGTCAGTCTAATTTGCATAATTTACGCACGAGAAAAAAACCCGTATTATATGTGATGTATCCCATGGTACTAAACATTTATACAAAACTTTATTCAAATCAGAACTTTCATACAGAAGTTCTGTACAAAAAACTGATTTTTGCATCATCGGTACAAAATGGCCACTGACAGCCATCTTGAATTTCGGACCACACCTAAAAACACTCGTTCCCATCCCAGGGTCATAACAAAGGTACACAAGAAGTTTCGTAAAGATCGGTTCATAAATACGACCTCTAGCCCGAGCCATAGCCAATTGTTGACGTACGGACAGACGAACGGACGACGGGCCATGACAATAGCTCAAATTTGACTTCGGCAAAGTTGAGCTAATAAACGCATTGAGCACAAAACAAGGGTGAGTTGGAAAATAATTCTGGTTGTGTTTATCGGGTCAGAGTCAACTCATCCCAGGTTGATGAGCAATGCAAATATTTCTGTCTCTAACAGTTACTGTCAAAACCGATAGGCTAATAATGCATGGATGCGAGTTACAACCAGCCCCTAAAATTAGGACAATCAGTCAATCAATTGGTCACTTAATCGAACTACAGCTTGTCCAACTGACCACTCACCAGTGATCTCTTGTCCATTCGAAGTCAGCTGTTCTGATTAATGATTATTATTCACTTAGTGTCACAATACTGTCATCCAAACAATTCAATTCAAATGTGCCGTCGGTGATAAAAATTTGCCGTCACATAATTTTTGGCGGCGGCAATTAGGGCTGGGCGGTTTTGAAATTTGCATTTCGGTTCGGTTTCGGTTTCGGTTTTGTACAAAAACTCGGTTTTCGGTTTTTCATAATATATTGTAGAAATCCACATTTTAGAGGGTAATGTACACATAAAATCTGTCTGTATTTGTCATCCAAGTCATGAGGCTCATATAGCGAGTTGAGTCATTCGGGTTAATCAGTGTTCACCACTCTTCTCAGCAAATGGACATAATGTGTTGGGCTGCTGTAGTAGGCAACAGTGGTGGAGCGGTGGAGCCATGAGGTATCTACTATCTAGGGAGACCAGCCCCCCTCCCCCCCCCCCCACCCTCCACTCAAAATCCCACTTGCTTCTCCCATCCACAAATTTGAAAAAATTATTTTTGATTTCCTGCCCTCAGTACAAGTACAGTACCCTCAGTCCTGAGATTCCCCCCCCCCCCCCCACCCCAAAAAAAAAATCTCCACTAGCATGGTCCACAGGATTTCAAACCATGGCTCCACCACTGGGGGGAGCTGCCTTGTTCTGTCAGTGAGATTTGGGACCTTGTCAAGACAAGATGCAGAAATTCACAAGAAAAGCTACATTTTAGCAAAAATCAACATTTCCTTATTTTTTATGGAGTCGCAATGCTCTCACCCTGGTTTTGGTGGATAATGTGCAATTGTTGTGCTTATTTCGGTAATTATCACATCGCTTGAAAATAGACGTGCCCCGTGTTTCTTGATGGTTCCTGCTTCAAATGACAGTGGAATAAGAGGAACACAAATCATATTTTTTCTGATTTTGATAACTATTGTTGAAGTAAGTCGTGATATACGAATCACTTTTATTGGTAACTCACTCCAATGCTTTCACAATATCTCTCTTGATTTCGACTGTAGATGTTCGTTTTTTACTTTGATTCTGCCCAAACATAGAAATTGGGCGAAATGGGCAGTGCCAAGGCAAAGATATTACCAACTTTACTTTGCCCTCTTGGCTTATCCCTGCGTTGATTTCATCTTATTCAAGACAGGGGATTGATGATTTTGAAGGGAGGGGAGACTGCTGCATAATGGGGGTTGAAAGAAAGTTTGCAATATTGCATCTTGCGATTTGTTGTGTTTACAAAATACACATGGTCATGACACGTGTTGATTATAACATCTTCGTATTGGGAATGCAGCGTGTGTACCTGACAGACCTGCAGTACTGCGCGATTCCTTAAAGTAAGTTCAAATAGTATACAAACAATTCCCAATAAGTTTTAAAAAAACTTTCAATAGTTACCTGCCATCCATTTAATTGGATGTGTTCTATTTTAATTTAACCATTTTATTGTTGACAAAAAACATAACTGCCAATGCGCAGCGTTATCTCTGAGCATGTGACTTCAGAGAACGTGCCAGTGGTCGGTTAATTAACATAATTTACTCGTCATTTTTCCCATGTGAACTTGGAGGTTTTAAAACTCAATAAATTTTATGTTTACCGCCAATCTAATTTACAACGTGCTGTACGCAGATGATTTTAGGTCAAAGGTAATTTATAATACTTTTACACCACATATTGTCAGGTAACTTGCAATACCTTTTTGGTCGAATATGCCCGGTTCAGTAAATTTACTTAACAATTCTTGAATTGCATGTGTGGATTTTTACGTACGACTTTTTAATTTTTCATATTCCATCTGCTGGTGGTTCTGTAGATATTGTTTAAGATACAAGAAATTTGCTACCACTATTTGTGGGGGGAGGGTGGGGGGATTTGTTGTCAGTCCTCTCGAAGTAAGCACAAATGGCACAGCATTTACCTTTGCCTGACATTTAAGCCTTTGGCGTGCGGAAAGCAAGTGATTGAGTGGTCATAAACTTAACCAATTCTGGGAAATTTGTTGAAACCGAAAGTCTCGGTTTTTTGTTAAGGCGGCGGTTCGGTTTCGGTTTTAAAAAAAAAACCGAACCGAACCGAAAAACCGATAAACCGCCCAGCCCTAGCGGCAATGTTGTGCCATCGCAATATTTTCCTAATTCCGAGGACTGATGAATATTGTGTTGAGTTTCGTGTATTGATACTGAAAGCCTCCAATCCTGGCCTGCAGTCTTGAAAATGTTATTGGAACAAGTGTAGTGTCCAACTGTTTTTTTTTTTTAATTCCATTCAAACAGATACGTAGAAATTACTGACAGTGGCCAACAGATGCATGGATATTGCATTCAAGTGAATTGTGTGGTCATTTTGGTAATTCGATGTTTGTTTTATTTTTTGTCCAAAACCAGTTGGTGCTTTCAATCTCACACTCAATGGGGGGATTTTTATCATTTCATTCATTTGTCGTTCGAAAGAAAGTTTATTTAATACGTAAATATAATTATATTAGTGGACCAAAAAAGTTATTTATTAGGAATACCTGGCTCTGAATTTTTTTATGTGAGTTCCCCCCTTTTATTTAACACATTACACGAAGTGACAGCATTCAAGATAGTGCAGTTGAATAACCGTGTGTGTCCCGACTGACGATTATCTCACGTTCAGGTCGGTCGTGTTTTTAAATAACCGACACCGAGTTGTATTTTCGGTTAACCTCCCAACACGATTTATAGTACCCCAACCCTCATTGGTCATCTCCAGGATGCCACGGATTCGATTCAAGGTTCCATTCGATTTCGAATAACAGACGTGATTTGATTCGAATCAAAAATGTGATTCACAGGGCCTTAGTTTTTCTTGAACACATTTTTCTGGTGTCGGCATTCAATAATAGCGAGCCTCACTTCAAATGGTACATGTAGAGAGCAGTACACAAAGGACCTTCCATTTTTGAAATCAAAAGACTGTTGAATAAATGTTTGCCGACTATTTTTTACAGGCTATTTAAATAAGAGACTGCATTTAAGGCATGTGGTCGATCATTTGAATCTTTTGCACTTTAGGTAAGCGGGAGCGTGCAAGCAATTACTTGCCTTTCACTGCGACCATTGTTGTCTGCGAAGAAAAAATTAAAAGCGAAATGTACAGTACAGTCACCATGGATCGGTCGTAATCCATGTGTGGGCAGTGATGTCCATGCATGCATTTACACCACTGCGCAAGTGATCATTACATGAATATCCCAGGTCGATATCTTCACGCAAGATCTAAGAGAAGTCGACGACTAATATTGGCGATTGTTTCTCGAGTCAATGTCCGACATGATATTAAAATCGTCGTGATTCTCGGTCAAACAGATTACCGCAGTGATTAATTTCTAGGGCACCTGAGTGAAAAGGATGTACTTATTGTCAAATTTTACACGACTCTCACAATTTTGTGGTCAAAATACATGTATAACTCAACAATCTCAACTCGACAAAATGACGTTGTCCTTTCCATTACCAACACTCATAAAATATTTACATTTTTAATCAGTTATAATAGTTTTTTTTTAAATTTTGACAAATTGCAACATTCTGACACAAACGTACATAAATTTGATTAAGAAAATTATTGATGACTGGTTATCATTCTGACATTCTGCGACATCAACATGCAGTAGTTTATTTGGTCTAATCTATTTCACAACAAACCCTTTACCCAACGCAGACGATAATCGTCTTTTTTATTTTTTTCGAAAAATTTCAACAAAACCATATCATGTGACCCCTCATTGGAACGAGTTCAACGAGCTCGTTCCAAAGAGGGGTCACATGATATGGTTTTGTTAAAATTTTCCGAAAATAATATTTTTTTCAGCTGCTGAATCTGCAGATTATAATGGCGGGCGGATGCGGGCAATTCATTGGGTAAGGGGTTAATGCCGCAATTATGCTCCCTGGAGTCAATCCCTTTCACTCCAAATGTCTTGTCCAATTTAATTACAGCTTTCATTGTCCGCATAATCTCAGGTGGGTTTAATACTTTTGTCTCACCTTGGACCTAGGATATTCATGTAACAGTCGCTTGCGCAGTAGTGTACCAGGTAATAAAAATCAGCAGCAGCAAAATTTTAATGAAGCACGAGGTTGTACCTGGTGCTTTATTAATTAAATTTTTGATGATCAATCCTACACACTATGTATATCCCTAAATCACCCGTAGACTGCAGATTTCACCCAAGCAATAATTGCAAATTTGTTGCAGTGCAAAGCTTAACAAGCACAAGCAAAGTTCCAGCCAATGGACCTCCAGGTTGAACCTCGAGGTCCATGACCATTGGCCGAAACATTGCTTGGGTTTTTTGTGCATACCTACAGAATTTGAAAGTGATACTTTGGGTGATAACTCCACTCTACAGGTGATTTAGTTACAATCCACTCTCCACATACTGTAATTAGTGCTTGGAATATTGTACTATTACGTCCGTGGAAATATTGGCCACCAGTGGAAAGTCATCAGTTATAAATATTTATACTTTGGTGGGCAATGCATTTTTACAGACCTCTCCTGAAAGATCATCATCAGACAGAGAAACTCCTGTTGCTTCCTCAGTTGAAAGTATCCCACTTTCTGCATTTAAAAATAGCCCATCTGTCAATTCCGATACATCGCTCTCTGTTGAACTTGGAGATTCTGGTTCACTGTTTTCATTTGTGTGTAACACTGGTGGCACATAATTCTCAAAGGAAACAGGTTCCTGATCACTAACCAGGAATGCTGATATTTCTCTGCCGACAGAGTGAAATCCTCGAAAAGTGTTGAGTGATCGAACAGTGGTGAATACAGAAGAATGATAGTCTAAATCAATACTCTTTGGATGTAGTGGAACATTGAAACTATCCAACACGTTGTAGGTATTGTGTACATTGGTCAGTGTTATTCCTGCAGACTGACCAAGAATTATCTCCTGGACCTCAGGAGAATTAATATAATTATTGTAAAACAAATTATTTAAATCAGTCCGTAGAAGACTCAACAGAATTGCAATCTGCAAAAGTCCATCTGTGAAATATTCTTTAATCATTGTAATGGAAATATTCCTTACAAACTCTTTACATTCAAATTCAATACATCAAAATAAATATATTTTGCCAAGTTTTGATGCCATTAACTCCAGCTGGTGTATACCAGCCCATCTACTCCTCAATTAATTTCTTGACATCCATTTTGTTAAATATTTGCAGCTTTGCTAATAATCAACTGAACATTGATGTGAACGAAACAAAATACAGATAGTTATGAAGAATTAAAACGCCGTAAGGGATGTTCCAAATAACTGCTTTGTCTTGGACTTTGGGGTGCAGCCTAATCTTTAATTTTTCAAGTGAAACTTTAAAATAAAAATTTTAAACGTGACTTAAATTTAGTTAAAATAAATTTTTCAAAAGGGATTCAGTCACACAGATTGTGCACACAAGTTTTTTTGTTTGTTTCTTTTTCACTGGAAATACACAAAGGTTACAATTCCTTGTTTGTGGTCGTAGAATGTTCACGGTCAATGCAAATGGGAAATCCAAATAAATGACGTCACTGTTTATAAATAGTACGGTGCAAAATTGTGAGGAAAATTTTCTCGAAAGATCTTCGAATTTGTCAAGTCGAAGATCAGTGTGGACGACAGTGTTAGTATTGGTTTCTTGTGCTCTATGCACACTGCTGTCGGTAGTGAAGTGGTCTCAACGAAAAGAGGCTGATAATCGAAATCTGTAGAAAGAAGAGGAAATGTTCAACCAAACACACGACGGTGAATCAGCACGTTTTGATAAAATTTAATGGCGTCCTGTATCCAATGCGCAAGTCAACGAAATGATGCCTTCCTGTCAGTCGGGAACTGATCATGTGACAATTATATACAAGTACATTGAGCGTCGACTTTTAGCACAATCGTTTAAATGAATTGAGAATATAAACGTACACTAGAACCATAAACAAGATCCACAAACTTACAGTGATTCTCGAGTTGCAACGTGTTTAACCACATTTTACGAGTTAAAAACCTAATATCCCAGTGACCTAGTTTGAACTATTTAACAAATTGTACAGGTGTTATTGGGCCTGTTCCGTCTCGATTTCTTGATTCGGGTGTTTGACAGTCGACAAAGCTCTCATTCTATCAAGATTTACACACGATGTCACTCTTACCTGTTCCACGGGCGGAAAATGGTTATCACAGACTACTTGTTCTAATTCCATAGCCACCAAACGAACTGTTTTTCTCTCAGTAAACGATCGTATGAATTTCCTTCTGCAGGAATTGCTGTATGTAAAATAAGTGTGAAAGAGTTCAGTGAAATATCATTGGGTGGTGAGCTAATGAATATTCATGAAAGAAAAATCAACCAGATTGAGACCTTCCGTTTGAAACAAGGATGTAGAGTAAAAATTCCCCCCGAAAAATAAATTAAACCCATTCACAGATAAAAGTTTTAAAATCTGGTATTTTTAATCTTTTAGTATAGCTTTTATTCTTGGCTATTTTCGCGGAAAATATTGTAAATTATGAAAGAACACAAGTGTATCTTCAAGTTAACCTTGTTCGGGGATGTTGTACTAAAAAGGGAGGGAGGGGGGATGTCAGGGACACCTGAGGCCCCGTAAGGCCTGGGCTGACGTGGGGTTATTTAGTTCCGCTGATGAAGTTGCGGGGAAATTAGACCAACGTGGAGGGTCGGAATCCAAGTGTCGCGAACTCGGCGCAGGGAGCTGAGTTAGACCGACGCCGTGATTCCTTCTCTGCCAAATTGGCCTGAAATAGGTTCGATTTCCGTTAGATGTGATTCCTAATCACTTCAGGCTGCGTAATAGAGAGAATGATTTAAAGAAACAACGATTCTTTTATTTACACATAAAAATAAAGCCGTTTCAATATTTCAACAATCAACAATTCGATTCTTTTCACAGAAATTTGGTTGCTACGGTTAAATAATTCTAAACAATCATATAGTCGATCATTCTATAGCCCTGTACTGGCACTATAGTCTACACACTGGAAATGTTACTACCGTGAGCTCGCCATAAGAGCTTCACAAATCTGAAATGTTATTACTGTGAGCTCGCCATAAGAGCTTCACCCGCTTAGGCTCAAATGTCAACGTCTGCGCGTAACTGTACCTCTGGCTGTCGGAGGGTTCCGACCAGCAATGTTCGTCATCTATAAAGCCACCGTACTTCTGATTTGGGTCAGATATTGTCTACTTATACCTTATGTGCCTTTTGAAAGTCCTCCGTGAAAGTCCTATTGAAATATTCACCGTTCCTGGTTGAATTCACGATTCACAAATGCCCCTTTTTGTGCTAGGGCGAAATTGTCACTCACACCGATCTCCAGTCGGTATTACGATGCTTCGACAGCAAAACAAACTACCCAGAACGCAATCAGGCTGACGCTTTAAAGGGTTAATACGCACAATACAATTAACCTACACTTCTGACTATTGCAGGCTGATACCTGCTACTAGACAATCTAAACTTTAACGTTCCACCTGGGTTTTCCTTCTCAACGAATTTGGCACTCTAGCCGCCTATCAACCTTAAGCTAAATCAATCGTGGAATGACCTCTCTGGCGATTCCAGCCGTTTCAGGGTCCCGTGATCGAAGGTACCCTTATGCCAGGAAACAGAGTCCGCCTGCCCTGGACTTCACCAACGTGTGTGTGACCCCAAGTGTGTGTCTAATGCTCTGCTCTTCAAGGTATATATACTTTTTACCCTAAACTGGCAGGTGGACGGACGCTCATCCGTCCATCTGTCAAAACGGTGGGAGATGATGTATATCGAGACAGAATCAATACAAGTCATCTCGCGCACGTGACTTAACGGTGATTTCACTTGTCGAGAAAACCGATTCGATTCTGCCAGTCATTGTCATGATAGACATTTCTATCTTTTAGAATCTCGTTTCTCAATTGGCCGTGGTGATATCCTGCCACCAACCGATTACGTCTCGTAAGACTCGCGACTACTGTATAAATTAAATGAGATTAGACCTTATCTAACATACCGTTTCTCCCCTGGGTCCCTGCGCTGAAGCTGGATATACACCACATGTGTTTTTTCCATGTCCAGCTTCACAGAGAAGTGAAATTCACGTAGGGTTTTCGCCTTGATGCGGAATATCTTTTGAACTTACACTATCTTTATATATGAGGCCCCTTGCCCCTATATTTAGGTTGGCTTTGCCCTGACAACTCCCTCCCCGAGCGAAACACCCTGTGTATCTCTTAAAACACAAGGGGCAAAGCCACACACGCTCGCCTCTCACACCCTTTTACAATCTACCCATATGTTCAAGACTACGAAACTGTACCCTAGTGGTCGTGGGGGTCATGACCGGGCTCATGCGTCGGCCATGTCGATTCCCACGACACACGCGCCACCACATGCTCCCGTCTTGCGGGTTTACATATGGAGAGTAGCCTTATCCTTAGATTTGCAGCACTCTCTCTTTCTTCCTAATACTATATATTTACACCTAAACATACACATTTTTATACACATTCGCCCATTTTGCAAACAGTTCACTTGGCACTCACTCCGACGAGTAACACCGTCCGCGCCTTTGCGTCAGATGGGTTAATTCCAACGAAGTGTAACTTCGCCTCCCATTTCCATATGTCTTGTGAAGGGGCAAACGACCCCTGCATTATGTTGAGCCTCACCCTCGCAAAGCTCAACCAGGTGATTAAAATTGTGCCTCACACACTCACACATTCAACACACATATTTCCCGACCGCGCCTTTGCGACAGGCGGGGTTAGTGTGCCTCACATTCACAACAAACTCTCGTTAATAAAAACAAACACAGTTTCCCCGGGCCTTAACACCGGGTTTGTGCGTCCCACACTTACAAAACTCGACACACAGGCTCCCCGTCCACGCACACGCGACGAACGGGGCAGTGTATATCACATTCGCACTCACAACCAACTCTAGTCAGCAGTCAGAGCAATAATAATACTAAAATAAGAAAATTCCTTCCGGGCCTTAACACCGGGTTTACGAAACTCATCACCTCACCCACGAAAATATTTGCGACTGGAGCCCCCGTCCCAGACACCAGGCCCACAGCCACCCAACTATTGCTTCTTTATAACCACCTACCATTGGTAGGGGCCCGGTTCCCCGTATCTCCTTGGGTAACCCTTGACACACCCCTACTTCTCGCCCCATTATTTCTACGGATATTCCACCAGGGTCCCCATACCCTGTCATTGTCGCATTCCCAAGAGCTTCCCTTGGAGCTATATCCCCCATGCTCACTCGTCCCGGCAATTACCTTCGTTCGAACGACACCGGCCGCCCTTGGCCCTTGTGCCGTCGACCCCCCGGTCCATTGCGACGACTTCTTGCGCACCTTGGGCACTGAGCGCCCCCAGCACTCACTGCGTGGTTTCCGCCACCTGGGATTCTTCTCCTTTGGTTTGTGGACCCTTTCCTCGGCCCCCTGGGCGCCCACCTTAGCGGTCCCATCCACTTTAATACCCTCAACTTGTGTTGACCCGTGCCCTCTCATTTCTGGGGAAGTTTGCCCAGCCATTTGCGTGGGTCTGGCCTCCCCTCTCCCCACGGGTGACACTGACTTCTTGGGGCGCTCAACTCCCCCACATAAATTTGCTTGAGGGTCTTTCCCCAATGACCCCATTGGGTTCCCTCGCTGTTTGGCGTTTAGCCTGGACCGCCTGCGGCCCCTTCTCTATAAATGGATAGGAGTCGTCCCACCTGAAACTTTCCGACATTTCGTCGTGTAGGGGCCATCCCCTGGACCATCGGATTGGTTCCCCCTGGGAACCTTCCCTTCCTTACTCGGTACGTTACCGAGTGCAACCGCCGGGGGTCCTTGCCCACCGACTTGAACTTCCTTTGCTCTCGTTGGGCCCTCACTTGGCCCCCTACCCCTGGACCATAACTCATCAGGGCTTGCCCTCACCCCTGGGATATTACCTATGACCAGGTCATACACAGGTGATTCAATGCACATGGCTTCCACTTCGCCACAATAAAATGGGGTATCCACCGTTATCCTCGCGATGGGGAACCTTCTAACGGTCCCATCTATCACAATACACAAATGGTCACGACCCAACAATTGCTTGTCGTCAACCAGTTGCCTTCTAACCGCTGCAGAAGAGCACCCAGAATCCCGGAGCAGACGGATCTCCCTTTGTCCCACATACCCTGGGTACACTGGCATATCAACCTTCTCCTGCGAAGTTGTGAGCCTCTCACACATGCCACTTATTATCGGGACAACCTTCCCGCCTTCCAGCCTTAATTCTCCCTCTTGTATACATTCCCGGAGGGGACTGCGTTCTGGACCGATAGTTTGACAGAACGCTGCCGTCTGTCTACTGGGCCCTGGATCTACGCGGTCACCTTGCTTCCAGGCCCTTGGTGCTGCGTTCCCGACCCCCTGCTGAGGTGGTCTAATGTTCCCAGTGGTCCTAACTTGCTTCTGCCAGCAGTCCCCGGCAATATGACCCCGCTTGTTGCAGATAAAACAAGTGGTGTCCTTGGGAGTGCTCCCCTTCCGGCTGGTCTGCGACGCAGGCGGATTGGGGTGGTGTTGCCTTACGGGTGCCATTGCCAACCCGTTTGCCCCACCCCTGGCCGATTTGGGTGTGTTTACACTCCCACCGTGGGCCTCGATGTAGCGTTCTGCCACAGTTGCCATCTCATCATAGGTGGGCGGACCCCTTTCCTTGATGAACAGGCCCAACTCCTTGGAGCATCAAGTTAAAAACTGCTCCCGGCGAAATAGATCTCGCAGGGCTCCATATGACTCATTCACTTCTGCGAGATCAGTCCAGCGGTCAAAGTACCGCCTAGCTCGGGCAAAATACTGAGGTACTGTTTCTCCCTTCTCCTGCTTAATTTCTCGGAACTTGGTCCGGAACCCTTCTTCTGTGAGCTGGTATCTCCGAAGGATGGCATTCTTCAGCTCACTGTAGTCGTTAAGAAGTGTAGGAGGCATACTGGTATAAGCCTCGAGGGCTTTACCTGACAACAAAGGGCTCAAGCACATAGCCCATGTGTCTTCGGGCCACATTTGACTGGAGGCAAAACGCTCGAACCTCTCCAAGTACGAGTCCAAGCCATCTGTGTTTTCATTAAAATGAGCGAGATGGGGGCGTGGGGCATGAATTGCTACCCCTGCACTTCCATCCACTGAGCGCCGACTTTCGTTCTCCACATCGGCCCTTGCTCTGAGGAGCTCTAATTCTCGCTCGTGCCTCTGTTGTTCGAGCTCTCGTTCTGCCTCCCTTGCCTCCCTTGCTACTTGGGCTTCCCTCTCTCTCGCCTCATTTGCTAAATGAATCTCTCTCTCTCTTTTGCCTCCCTATCTAATTGAATCCCTCTCTCTTTTGCCTCCCTTGCGTCTTTCTCACGCTCTCGTTCTAATTGGGCTTCTCCCTCCCTCGCCTCTCTTGCGTCTTTCTCACGCTCTCGTTCTAATTGAGCTTCTCTCTCCCTCGCCTCTCTTGCGTCTTTCTCACGCTCTCGTTCTAATTGGGCTTCTCTCTCCCTTGCGTCATTACGTAAGGCAATCTCCTTAGCCTCACGTTTCTGCTCATCTTTAATGAACTTATGAAGTTCGCCCCCCCCCCAAGGCCCATTTCCTTGCCTAATGATACCAGTTGGGCGAGGGGTGTAACAACATCCATTTTGATTTTTTCTTTCTATCTTCAACACTCGTCAGAAAGAATGAAGAAGGAAAAGAAAGAAAAAAAATATGGCAATTAATCCTAATTTACCTGTGTAATTTAACGTAATTAAACGCCCCAAATATTCTGAAACCCAACGCAGTTATAGTGGCTATTAAGTATCCTCTTGAGGGACTACTGTATTGCGATATTAAACCCTTGAACGGCATCAGCTGACCGAACGCGTCAAAACATAAACAGAACCGCCGTTAAAATAAAACAAAATTTCCATATAGCCATTTTTTACCTTTTAGAAAGATCCTGGTTAGCGCTCGCCAATCAATGTCAGGGCACCTGAGGCCCCGTAAGGCCTGGGCTGACGTGGGGTTATTTAGTCCCGCTGATGAAGTTGCGGGAAAATTAGACCAACGTGGAGGGTCGGAATCCAAGTGTCGCGAACTCGGCGCAGGGAACTGAGTTAGACCGACGCCGTGATTCCTTCTCTGCCAAATTGGCCTGAAATAGGTTCGATTTCCGTTAGGTGTGATTCCTAATCACTTCAGGCTGCGTAATAGAAAGAATGATTTAAAGTAACAACGATTCTTTTATTTACACATAAAAATAAAGCCGTTTCAATATTTCAACAATCAACAATTCGATTCCTTTCACAGAAATTTGGTTGCTACGGTTAAATAATTCTGAACAATCATATAGTCATTCTATTGCCCCGTACTGGCACTATAGTCTACACACTGGAAATGTTACTACCGTGAGCTCGCCATAAGAGCTTCACAAATCTGAAATGTTATTACTGTGAGCTCGCCATAAGAGCTTCACCCGCTTAGGCTCAAATGTCAACGTCTGCGCGTAACTGTACCTCTGGCTGTCGGAGGGTTCCGACCAGCAATATTCGTCATCTATAAAGCCACCGTACTTCTGATTTGGGTCAGATATTGTCTACTCATACCTTATGTGCCTTTTGAAAGCCCTCCGTGAAAGTCCTATTGAAATATTCACCGTTCCTGGTTGAATTCACGATTCACAAATGCCCCTTTTTGTGCTAGGCCGAAATTGTCACTCACACCGATCTCCAGTCGGTATTACGATGCTTCGACAGCAAAACAAACTACTCAGAACGCAATCAGTCTAACGCTTCAAAGGGTTAATACGCACAATACAATTAACCTACACTTCTGACTATTGCATGCTGATACCTGCTACTCGACAATCTAAACTTTAACGTTCCACCTGGGTTTTCCTTCTCAACGAATTTGGCACTCTAGCCGCCTATCAGCCTTAAGCTAAATCAATCGTGGAATGCCCTCTCTGGCGATTCTAGCCGTTTCAAGGTCCTGTGATCGAAGGTACCCTTATGCCAGGAAACAGAGTCCGCCTGGCCTGGACTTCACCAACGTGTGTGTGACCCCAAGTGTGTGTCTAATGCTCTGCTCTTCAATGTATATATACTTTTTACCCTAAACTGTCAGGTGGACGGACGCTCATCCGTCCATCTGTCAAAACGGTGGGAGATGATGTATATCGAGACAGAATCAATACAAGTCATCTCGCGCGTGACTTAACGGTGATTTCACTTGTCGAGAAAACCGATTCGTTTCTGCCAGTCATTGTCATGATAGACATTTCTATCTTTTAGAATCTCGTTTCTCAATTGGCCGTGACGATATCCTGCCACCAACCGAATACGTCTCGTAAGACTCGCGACTACTGTATAAATTAAATGAGATTAGATCTTATCTAACATACCGTTTCTCCCCTGGGTCCCTGCGCTGAAGCTGGATATACACCACATGTGTTTTTTCCATGTCCAGCTTCACAGAGAAGCGAAATTCACGTAGGGTTTTCGCCTTGATGCGGAATATCTTTTGAACTTACACTATCTTTATATATGAGGCCCCTTGCCCCCATATCTAGGCTGGCTTTGCTCTGACAGGGAGGATACATGTGCTCCGGCTACTTTTTTTTCCAGAAATAGCTGTGAGAGGGCCGGATATTAGATCAACACTATCTGTACCAATATATATAATTCTTCACCACAATAACTGGTGAATCGGGATCATGGGGGAGCCCTCATGACTTAAATGCAATAACCTGATCAGTACTTGTCGATCGAGGCCCATCTTTGTTTCGGTTTCGACCCCTTCATTGCAATCTCTTTGGAAATTAGCCGGGACGTGGTGCACAGGCTGTTTACTCTTAAAATATGGCATGAGGTTCCCTCGTATGGTTTTATACTCGAATGTCGGCTTAATCGGACCTTGGCTCTTTCGGACCATGGCTTATTCGGACCCTGTCTTTTTCGGACCTCCGGCTCATTCGGACCTTGGCTTTTTCGGACCTCCGGCTTTTTCGCCCGGGTTCAATACAGCAGGCCACCAAATGTGTCCATGGTACATTAATTCCCCTGCTTGTGATAAGCTATATTTAGTGGTTAACAAAGTACAACTGGACGCTCTATAGAGCCTGTACTTGGCCAATAGCAACATGGTCAGTATTTGGCCGCAGCATCTACACAAACAATATACTGGATATCAAGAAGCTAGCCAGACACCTACATATGTAAAAATGATCTCAGAGGGAAAATTAAAACTCAAACAGCAGGAAAACAAGACAGGCGACAGGAAAATTAATGGAACTGTGGCATCAGTATTCGGAGAGAGACATTTCAACTAGCAGACTACTTAAGGAGGCCGCGAAGCTATATGCTCCAGTGTAATATAATATTTATAATAATAATAATATGTTAATGCCTCAAGCAACTGTATGTTGGTATTGTATATGTTCATCTTTTCCTAAATGATTGTCATAATTATCAATATGTTATTGAGGGGGCGAAAAAGTAGGAGGTCCAAAAATTATTTTATGTTTTTGTTATCTTTTCAAAACTGAATATTGAAGAACGGGGATTTTCTATGTATGACTGTTTGAAATAAAACTAGTACTGAAATGGTTAACCGGATAATCGGTTTGAAACCAGTTAGCTACCTAACCGATTAGAAAAACCGTCAACCGGTTATCCGAAATATCGATAGTGATCGTCATTCCACGTTTAAAATGTAGTAAGTCTGCCTCTTCCCCTTTGTGATAGATTACACATCGAAGCCGCGTTTTATATATTGAGAAAAAATCGACTTTGGCGTTCAAGACTTCGTTAATGATCGGCAGTTTCCGTGATTAATGAGTAATAGCAGAAACTCATCCGTAGTGTGTATACAAACGAACGTTATCGAGTACCCGACAACGTTCGTTTGTATACACACCACGGAATAGTTTGAGAATACTGCTTTCCAATTCCTATAGTTTTGATCCCATATTCGGTGAAATAATGGCCACGGATAACTGGATATTATCCGGTTAATGCTCTTGGTTAGTCGGTCACGAAAATGAGTAAACCGTTTCAGCCATAGATAAAATGTAATAAAATAGTTGAAATTTCCTACAATTATTGTCATAATTATCAATATATAATTGAGGGGGCGAAAAAGCCGGAGTCCGAAAAAGCCAAGGTCCGAATGAGCCGGAGGTCTGAAAAAGCCAGGGTCCGAATAAGCCAAGGTTCGGATAAGCTGGATACCTTAGACTCTTCAAGTTTGTGCCGACTGCCTTGCGACTGTCAGATTTTATCAGACTTTGTTTTTTAATTGCAAGGAACCTCTCTCAATCCCCAAGACCTCCCCCCCCCCCTCCTCCACCGCATGAAATAATCCACTTGATGATCTTTCCATCAGTAGGTCAACTCGTATCTCACCCCATTCTCGTGCTATTTAAACTTCTCCTTTCGGAGAATTGCAGTTACTGTTTTCATTGTCATTTTTTACCTTTCCTTTAACGTCACATCTGTTTAAGTGATAATCGGTGTTCATCTTTGTGTTATAATTTTCTTCCCTCCCCATCTATATAGCGTGCCCGTGTGTTCTATCATTGATCATTAATGGTCATAAACTAGGTTTGGGTAACGAATACATCAATTCTGAATGGCGACAATTGTGTATAGTACGATCTCTTTCGTCGTGTGAATCTGAATGTGTGAAGATCATACACGGGTATACAGGACGTGGCGATTGGTATCGTGACGATTATTTGCCATTCGCGACCTTGGCACAAAAGTTACTGGTGTCAATATCAGAGTGGATACTGCTGCTCCAATTCACGACGTGCGTGGGAAGAAGAACTTCTTCAATTTCTGTGTGATCGTTCTGTGTACTATACAGCCAGTTTCACGGTGTTATGTCCCTTAACGGCGTGAAATGGAGCTTCTTGAATATATATAATTCTTTCAGGTGAGCGTCGATCACGTCCAGAGATGATGTTGCCACAGAAAAAAGAAATTCTCTTCTCCATGATGTTGCCAAGACTTCGTGCCAGGAAGCATTTTTTTTTCCGACGCTCTTGCAAAGATGGCCAACTGAGTGGGAGAATCATGTCCGTGCTGCTGTCTCTGCGACAGCTATAATTATTAGAGACAAAGCGTGCAGCTCGTCATTGGGGTATCTGCAATTTATGTGTGTCTTTATTCTTCTAAGAGTCCCTTACTATTTAGCCATTTCCAGTTTTGAGCAAACCATTCACTATGCGCCTCATTTTCCTTTTGAAGCTCTATGGGTGTGTTTCAGGTTGCCTTTGATACAGCCCAAATGTGCTGTTTACTTTGGGGACTGTCATATTTCAAAGTATTATAAAACGGAAAGCCGAGATAGCAGTTGGAGTATATCTCCTGGGAAATGTGGTCTATTATGTCGTAATTTTAAGCGCACGTGGACCGGTTTTCTGTGATGATTGTAGTATGTAACGAGTTTTAGCATGAAGTCTCATGTAGCCAAAGTATCGACCCAAGACTAGGGTTGTCGGGTTTTGTTGTGGCCGATGTTGGTCAAATGACCGTAAACTGCTTGTCCCATTCCAAGCGTTGTTAATTATCCATACTGAATATCAACTCCAGACAATAATCGTCCCCTGAGTGCCAGTAGGCACATAGAACACATTGGAACTCAGGTGACGAATTATCGAGTGAAACCTTTGACTACATTGTCAAGAGATGAGACTGGTCAAGGTATTCATCCTTGCACTTTAAAATCAGATGGGCTAAAAATCAGACCAAATCAACTGGGATGAGTGAATATGAGCCCAATTTGGTTCATATCCACTCATCCCAGTTGATTTGTGTTGATTTTTACCGCAACTGATTTTTAGAGTGTGAGTGAATTGAGAGAAACCGAAATCATTATGGCAGCCGTGGCATAATCAATATGGATGCTGTGGCTGCACACTGAACTTGCAATCCGGACAATTATCCACTACGGTAAGACTACCAATCCCCAACATATCACAAAGAGAACCGACCGATCAGTCAAAGCATTCTTGAGTTAATTGATGGAAACCAACATCAACATGGCTGCCGTTGCAGTCATATTGAATATCGAATCCAGAAATTATCGAAAGCTACCTTCCATCACCACCTTTGAACAATACATCAACAACAGATGACACTGATCAGGGAAGGCATTATTGAGTTAACTGACGGAAACCAAAATCAATATGTTTGGTCGTGGTAGTGATTATCCAACCCGGATAATTATCGGAAGGAACCTGTCTTCACCTATCATCAATACAGAACAAAGGCGGTGATTTATGTATTTATTTATTGATGTCTAAGGTCACGTCTGCACAATGGCTAATCGTGACCACAACATGGAGATAAAGTCAAGTTCAGTCAGTCGTTTATACCCAGGTTGCCCATTTTAGAGGACTTCCATCCCGTGTATTGGTGACTGGGTCCTACTTTACCAGTAAAAGAGCTTGTTTACCACAGTAAAAAAAACAGTTCACCTCCCGGGGTTTCTTCGGGAGAAGGAGATGATACTGTTCAGTGAAGGTATTCTGGCAAAAACCAAAATCAAGATGGCAATCGTGGCAGCCATATTGGATATCGAATTCTGACAATTATGGAAAGGAAAATTTCATTACCCACCCCTAACAAATCACTAATCAATGAAGTCATTCTTAGTTAACTAATGGAAATGAAAATCAAGATGGCCACCATGGCTTAATCAGTATGGCTGCTGTGGCAGCTGTATTGAATATGAATCCAGTTAATTTTCGAAAGGAACCTTCCAATACCCATTATCAATTAGAGGTGGGCAATTAACGAAAAACCAAACCGATACCAATATCATGGGGATACTGACAAACCGATACCAATATCATGGGGATACTGACAAACCGACACCAATATCATGGGGATACTGACAAACTGATACCAATATCATGGGGATACTGACAAACTGCTACCAATATCATGGGGATGCTGACAAACCGATACCAATATCATGGGGATACTGACAAACCGATACCAATATCATGGGGATACTGATAAACCGATACCAATATCATGGGGATACTGACAAACCGATACCAATATCATGGGGATACCGACAAACCGATACCAATATCATGGGGATACTGACAAACCGATACCAATATCATGGGGATACTGACAAACCGATACCAATATCATGGGGATACTGACAAACCGATACCAATATCATGGGGATACTGACAAACCGATACCAATATCATGGGGACACTGACAAATCGATACCAATATCATGGGGATACTGACAAACCGATACCAATATCATGGGGATAGTGGCAAACCGATACCAATATCAATGGGATACTGACAAACCGATACCAATATCATGGGGATACTGACAAACTGATACCAATATCATGGGGATACTGACAAACCGATACCAATATCATGGGGATACTGACAAACCGATACCAATATCATGGGGATACTGACAAACCGATACCAATATCATGGGGATACTGACAAACCGATACCAATATCATGGGGATACTGACAAACCGATACCAATATCATGGGGATACTAACAAACCGATACTAATATCATGGGGATACTGATAAACCGATACCAATATCATGGGGATACTGACAAACCGAACTGAACCAATCATTGAATACCGAAACCATCTATATATCATATAATTGTCCTACATCCACTATTTATAAGGCCTTGTTGGGGCTTGAATGGAGTTGACGAGTTCATTCATTTTCATGAAAGAAGTGAATGATTTTTTTTTCATTTCGATTAATCTTTAAGAGTCTGGGTAATTGGCATTGGATTCCGACTTGACTACAACCTGTACATTGATGTCTAACCAAAGTTTTGTCTGCCTATTAAGGCAACCAAGACTTCACTAGAAGTCACGGACCAGGGGATTTGTTTATTATCAGAAGGGCCTCCAAATAATGGCATGCTGAGGGCACATGCTCTGAGATTGCAAAAGCCCGAAATAGGCCTTCAAAGGTTAAGGTGTGTTTGGAATAAGTTACAAATTACTGTAGATATGATTTGTGTTGGCACAAGAATGCTAATGTTGAGCTTATTGACAGTGGCATTTGTGGCACTGAGGTAGAATAATATACGGTTTCCTGATGTGAATTCCTCTTTAGTACTATCAGCAAATCTCAGTCAAGTCAGATACTAAATACCAAACATATACCGAGGTATACCCCCTAGAAAATACCAAAACCGACACAAAATAACCCTCAGGGCCTGTGCAATTGTCCTGATTTCTCACTAGACCACAACCTGTACGTATCCAGCTGCTTAGCAGTGATATCTAGCCAAGTCTTGGCTGCCTTCACAGGCAGCTAAGACTTGTCTAAAAATCACTGCCCAGTCGCTTTGTCTATTGTCAGCAGGACCTCTTGCAGATGGGGTGGTCAAGGCCCATGCTCTGAGACTGCATACACCTGAAATAGGCCTTTAAAAGTTAAGTTGTGTTCAGAACATGTCACATATTTATACCATGGCTATGATTTGTGTTGGCAAAAGAATGCCAATGTTAAGCTCATTGACAGTGGCATTTGTGGCACTGTGGTAGAATGAGACAAGAACAACTTATTTTGCATTTCTCTGGTGTGAATTCCCCTTTGGTTCTATCAGAAAAATCTCAGTCAGTCCTGATAATAATAATAATAAGAAGAAGAAGAAGAAGAAGAAGAAGAAGAAGAAGAATATTTATAGAGCGCCTAATCCCAAAAGGCTCTAGGCGCTTGGCGTACCTACTAAAAAAATTCGAACTTGACAAAATTAGTATAAATATGGTATGTAGAAAGTAATGAAAAATATAGAAAATGGTACTCTGGCTGTACACATTAGTTTGATGGGTGCTGTACTCTGGATTCATCGACAGTTATGGTATTACTGATATCAATTTGGAGATATTTTTGATACAAAAAACTCTTCAGTATATTTTTGAAAGAGTCCAAATTGACACTACCACGAACATTCAGGGGAAAGGAATTCCAAAGTTTGGGTGCCATAATTTGAAACGCACCGCGGTCGTACGTTTCGAGGTTATAGCTTTTCTCAGTTAGTAATAACTTGTTATGAGATCTTAAAGCCTGGGATGGGATATAATCGTGGATAAGAGATACCAAATAATGGGGAGGGTTGAGTCTGATTTACGAAAACAAAGAATGGCTATCTTGAACTCTATACGTGCCCTTACAGGAAGCCAATGTAAAGTCTTCAGCATGGGGGTGGCATGTGAACTCTTTTTATGACCAAGAACTACCCGTGCAGCATTGTTTTGAATGCGCAGTAGGGTGCCAAGGCTTTCTTCGGTGATGTTAGTGAAGAGTGAGTTGCAGTAGTCAAGACGCTGCAAGATAAAGGAAAATGCTAGTTTTGCTCTGGCATCTTTAGACAGGTATGATCTCATATGACTTATCTGTCTAAGTTCCAAGAATGAAATTCGGGATAGATGATTGATGTGATCTTTCATTGTCAGATTGGCGTCAATGATGACACCAAGGCTCCTGGCTCTGCCAGCAAACTTGATGTCCTCATTACAAATTCGATACCGCGGTATATACCCCCCATTAAAATACCGAAACCTACTTCAAAATTCCAATACCACCCATCTCTATTCTCAGTACATAACCGCGGGGTGAGACTGGTCAATGAAGGCATTCTTTTAGTTAATTGACGGAAACCAAATCAAGATGGCAGCCATATTGCACAGCGATTATTGATCAGGACAATCATCGAAAGGAACCTTCCACTACCCATACTCAACACATCACCATGAGATGAGAATAATCAGCAAAGGTCTTTTTGAGTTAATTAACCCTTTGAACTCTAGTTTAACGACGGCAGTTAGAAGAGTCCATATTCCCTATTTGGGGGAGACCAATCAATATTTTCAACGTGTTGCATGTTGAAAATATTAATTGGTCTACCCCACACATTTACTTAACAGCCATCCTATTTAATGACGTTATGACGTATCATGTTTCTGACCGGATAAAAGGGCCGCTGAGGTTCAAAGGGTTCAAGGAAACCAAATGTTTACAGAGGACAGACGCCGGATGCGTATGCTGTCGACATTATGCCCCTTTTTTATTAGAGTTCGGTGGCATAATAACCTGGGGCAAAGGAAGCATTTTGAACTTGGAGGTACCATCTAATAAGGGCACCCACACACTGATATATATCAGTGGTGCCCCTGTATCTTCGTGGAATTGTAGGAATACAATACAAAATGTAGGGACCAACTTGGCGATAAAGCTTCAGCTCTTCAACACTGGAAGAATTTATAAAAGTCAATCAAAGTGCAGTAGAGCGCAGTCTTTCTGCCAACAGTGTAAAAGCCTAGAATGAATGATTTTATTTAGTCGTACAACTGAACATGCATACACATACAAACTATAGACACAATGTACATTGGTCTCAAATATTAAAATTTTTTAGTAAATTTTGTTTCTTAACATACCTCCCACAATTGTTTACAATTGGCTGTAACATAAGTGCAAGCCCTACTTCGGAACTAACTCAAGCTTTTAGAATCTTTTCCAAACGAGTTGGAAAAGTACTAGAGTGCAAAAGTACAAAAAAGATCGAAAAAAGGGTCGAGCGAGACCAGCGCTCGAAATTACAGGTACTCTCTCTGCACACCTCTTGCGTTTACCGAGCGCATGCGCAACAACCGTGACGTCAATTCCGTATTTCCGCCAACGAGAAGTTTGTGATTTAGCGGGGAGGCATCGATATCAAAGATATCCCCAAGGAGGGTGGGCCTCCGGTAAACAATTGTGGTAGGTATGTTAAGAAACAAAATTTACTAAAAAATTTTAATTTCTTTTCAACCTACTCACAATTGTTTACAATTGGCTGAATAAACAATAGGAGGAGGTGAATCACATAACCAATACCAACAAGAGTAGCAGAACGAAAGCAAGGATGGCAGAGAACAAAATCGAAAACCTGTAATGAAGATAGAGAGAAGGCACCTGAAAAGAACAAGGCTGAGCGAAGCGCAACCTCGACAAAAACAATTTAACGAGGGTGCACAACAGCCTGAGCAGCAACGAGAGGGCCTAAAGAATAAAGGTCCTCAGATTGCTGCTGAAGGTGGCGGAGATAAAAGGAGGAGAAGGTAGAAGCATTCCTCCAGTAAGCCGCATTCATAACATCACGGAGCGAAACAGAATTGGAGAACGCCCAGGATGTAGAAATGGCACGAACCTCATGAGCATTAAGCCGGTTCGAAACAAGATCCGACGCAGACAAGCGAGAATAAGCCAGCTTGATTGCAAGACAGATCCACCTGGAAATAGAATGGGAAGAGATAGACTGCCTCTAAGGAATGAGAGACAGAAAGAATCTCTTCCGACCCCTCCTAATGAACTGAGTGCGAGTAATGTAAGTCTTGATCGCACGAACAGGACAAAGAAGAGGCCTCCGGCCATCTACAGAGGGAAGAGCCCGAATGCAGATGGGAGGAGGTACTGAATCAGGAAGTTGATTCTTAGCCAGAAAAGAGCAATCAGTAGTGAAGGTGACACTGTTAGCCTCATTTCGGAAGAAGGCAGAATCAACAGATAGCGCATGAAGCTCACTGACTCGACGAGCAGAAGCAAACGCTAGAAGAAAAGCCGTCTTATAGGTGAGAAAACGCATGTCGGTCTCAGATAAAGGCTCGAATGGCGCCCCCTCCAAACAGTGCAACACCCATGCCAAGTTCCACTTGGGTGTAAGACGCAAAACTCGAGGCCTCTTCAAAGAAAAGTGCCGAATAAGTTTGGAGAGAAAAAGATTACGACCGATGCACCGCTTTCCCACATAAGAGAAAGTATCAGACAGCATAGACCGATAGCCCTTAATCGTAATAGGCTGGAGGCTCTTGGAGTCAAAAAGAAAAACCAGAAAATCCGCAATTTGAGCGATTGACGGATCACGGTAATTCACATTGTGATCTGCACACCAGCGGCAGAAAACCTTCCACTTGGCGGCATAAGTCATGCCAGTGGAATGTCGCCGCGATGCAGAAATGCACTCCACTGATCGTCTCGAAAAACCTCTACGTCGGAGACTGGACCTGATAAAAGACAGGCGTGAAGGGACAGGCTCGCCAGGTTGTTGTGATACTTCCTGGGACGACCCTGTGAAAGAAGATCGCGACGTAGAGGTAGACGAATCGGTCGATCGGCCAATAGAGGCCGCAGCAGATTGATCCACACCCTCTGTGGAGACAGGGGTGTGATCAGAATGATCCTGCAACTGCAAGCACGAATCTTCGCTAATACTTGAGGAAAAATCGGTGCAGGAGGAAAGGCATAGCCGATCCAACCTGTCCAGTCCAGAGACAGAGCGTCTACTGCAAAAGCCAGAGGATCTGGACAAGGGGAGACAAAGGTCTCTACCTGATGATTCCAGCGAGTAGCGAAAAGGTCGACCTGAGGACGGCCCCACTCTTCGCAAATCGCCTGAAACACCGACCGATGCAGCATCCATTCGGTTGGAAGGACACTGTCGCGTCAGGACAGGGAGTCGGCTAGGACGTTGAGACGCCCGGGAATGTGTCGAATGGACACCCGAGCGTTCACATCCCGCGCCAACAGAAGAAGATCCCGAGACAGCCGATACATGGGAATCGAATGTGTGCCTCCTTGATTCCGTATGTAGGCCACTACTGTCGAATTGTCCGAAAGAAGTAGGACAACATGGTCCGACAGATGAGGGATCCAAAGCCGAAAACTCAACAGAAGAGCAAGGAGCTCCTTCTGGTTGATATGAAGGCCTACCTGCTCGCTGTCCCACTCTCCGTGAGTAGACAGGCCGAGAGGATCCAACGTCGCACCCCAGCCCCGATCGCTGGCATCCGCAGTCAGGATGCGATCGGCCAAAGGAAGATCCAACGGAACACCCTGTGTAAGCCAGGGAATATCTGCCCAAGTGCGGAGGTGACAAAGCAGAGACCGAGGAATAGTGAGTTCCAGGTCCAGCGGATCTACATTCGGACGCCAATGATCCAACAGAAAGTGTTGGAGAGGTCGGACAAACAAGCGACCGAACGGAATGAGATCTGTCACCGAACCGCAAAGGCCCAGCATCCGAAGGAAAGTCCTGGCAGAGACCGAGGAAGATTGAAGCAGGTCCCGAGTCAAGGCGGAAAGAATCGTCGCCCGAGCTTGGGGGACCGACACTACATTGTGAAGAGTGTCGAAATCCATCCCCAAATGACGGAATCGCTGAGAAGGAAGAAGATCCGACTTCTCGCGATTGACTCTGAAACCCAGCGACGCTAGCAGGCAAAGAAACTGCCGGACATCGAACTCCAGAACAGCAGCATCGTGGTGCCGTTGGAGGATGTCGTCTAGGTAGGCTGACGAAGTCACTGCCGACTGAGTGCGGTGGAAAGCAAGCACCTGTGACATCAGTCGGGTGAAGGCCCAAGGAGCCAGGTTCAAACCGAACGGGAGAGCTCTGAATTGAAAAACTCGATCCCGAAACGAGAACCGAAGGTATTTCCGTGACGCCAGATGAATGGGTACATGGGAGTAGGCATCCTTCAGGTCGATACTGGCCGCAAAATCGCCCTGATGAACCGAACGTCGAACCGACCGGAAAGTCTCGATACTGAAACGAGGAGCTATTATGTACTCGTTCAGGGTACTCAGATCGATGACAGGACGATATTGGCCGTTTTTCTTCGGCACCAAGAAAAGTCTCGAGTAAAACCCCGGTGAAAGTGTGTTCCTGACCACCTCGATCGCCCCTTTGGTGAGGAGATTGTCGATCTCCTGCACCCGAAGGTCCCGACACAGAGAATCGGAAGGGACCTGAGTCGGAAGGGGCACCCGAGATAAACTGGGGTGCCGATGGAAGGACCGTCGCAGACCGGATTGAATGACGTCGAGGACCCAAGAGTCCGACGTTATCTCTGTCCAACAGTCGTAAAACAGCTACAGCCTTCCCCGACTGGAGGCGAATCGAGGTGAGAACCTTCACTTGCGGCCTCGACGAGGTCCCCGAGAGGAGAAACCACCTCGGGAAGTGACAGAGTCCTGAGACTTTCCAGCCTGAGGCTGCCAGCGAGCCTGGCCACGTCGGCGCTTCTTATGAGCAGAAGGAGCAGACGTAGCCGAAGGCGTAGCCGACGAGGCAGACGCAGCAGCACGCTCGGGGGCCTGGAACGACCCCCACCCGCAGCAGCAGGGTGGTCAAGCTGTCTCAGCAAAAGCTGGTCCTTCGAATGACGAAGAACTTCGCCACGAACAGCTTCCACGGAACCATGGAACAACTGAGGTCCCACCAAAGAGGCAGACCTCAGAACAGCACGTTGCTCAGAAGGAAGGGATGGTAAAGAATCCAACACCGCATCCCGGCGTGCCAGCTCCAAATTAGCCGTGTTACAGGCGTGAGCGTGTGTCAAGTTCATAAGAGCCTGTGACAAAACGCGAAAAGGCGCCCGAGCGTCATCAAACTCCCCTGGTGGAAAATATTCAGCCAGAGCAGCGACGACATGGTCCGCGAGAGATAACATACCCAGCATCTCTCGGGACAGACCCACCATAGACTCAACTACCGACATCGGGAGAACTGCCGACTTAGGCTTAGTCAACCCGAGGGAAGAAGAATCCTCATCCACAGTAGTCATCCCTTGGAAGACTGGTGGAGAGACGGAATCGTACACACGAAACCGCGATGGAGGCAGAAAGGCATCAGCTCTAGAAAAGAAGGGACCCTTGAGGGCCTTAGAACGCATTTTGGCGTCTAAGCCCTGGAAGGACTCAACAACCTGAGCCGATTGCAGAGGACGCAAAGCCCCGGAGCTAGAAGGCTCAACAGGGTTACGGCGCTCCACAGTGGACCGCGGCCGAACAGTCACAGAAGGCTGGTCGAAAGGTTGAACATCCGGCAATAAGCCAAAGACGAAATCCAAAGCCTGTCCCAAGACTGACGAGGGGGGCCCATCACCTTCAAGATACTCGTCATCCTCCGTAGCAGAGGAGACGTAGCCCAACTCGGGCTGACCAGCAGAAACCTCTTGTGAATACTGTGCAGTATCCACGGGGCCAGGCGAGACATCTCGGCGACCGACCAAAGGAGGTTGTGCCTCAGGAGGCACAGGGAGGCCAACTTGAGGGTTGCCAGAAAGCAACCGGTTGAGCGCCAAAACGGCCTGGCGCAGGTCACCCTGAGAATCCGTCGCAGCAGAATCGCCCGACGGAGTGTCCTCCCAATGGACTCTTCTGGTAGAAGAACCCAAATCCTCAGAAGAGACCGACGGCGAACGTCGATCGGCAGACAGAATAGGAGCACGGTGAGAAGACACCGGAGGATAGTCCCGATTGTGACGTCCAGGGGCCATCACTGACCTCTGCGAAACAGAAGGTCCTGCCTGCAAATCCTCTAAAGAGACCGACGGCGCACGTCGATCGGTAGCTGGACCTAGGACACGGTGAGAAGACACCAGAGGATTGTCCCAAGAATGACAGGACTGTCATTGGCCTCTGCGCAGCAGACGGCCCCAACTGCCTATCCTCTGAGACCGACGGCAAGCATCGATCGACACCCAGACCCGTAACACAGTGAGGAATCACCGGAGGAAGGTTCCGAGAGTGACAGCTAACAGGGGCTGTCACTGACCGCTGCCGAACAGCAGGCCCTGGGTGCCAACGTCCCAACACCATCCCGCTAGGCGGCACACTAGCAGGGGAAGGTGGTACGATAAACGATTCACACGAGGGACGAGGAATCGCTGCCGAAGCGACCGGCTGGCTCAACCGGCTAGGAGCAAACCTAGCCAGATGAGACGGAGCAGACAGCGAACCCGCACAGCCCCGCCGCGAGGCTGGAGGAGGCTGAGAACACACAGACACACCAGCAGATACAGCCTCGGTCCCCCGAGACTGTAGGCCATCCCCAGAGGAGATGGAAGAGCCACCATCAGACAGAATAGGATCTGGAGTAGCAACTTCCTCAACAACGGTCGACGGTGTAGGAGGCAGATCGGAGAGGGTTACCGAGCTGACCTCGGAAAAGCTCTCAACGAAAACAGACGCCTCAATAGTGACATCAGAAGACAAAGAGACCACGGTCTCCTCGTCAGGTATCACTGAACTAACACCGCCAACATTTGTAGAGGAACTTGCCACAGAAGGCAGATCCGAATCCTGTGTGACAGAGCCACCACGTGCACCAGCAGAAATGTCTGCTACGGCACGGCTACCCTTACCCCGAGAATGAGGGGTTCTAGCTCTGGAAAGAACCACCTTGTTCACAGAAGCCCAGAATTTAGAGGACCAAACCCCACAAATACCACAAGATTGGGCCTGAGTGCAATTGTTGCAAGTGACACATGTGGCATGAGAGTCGTCCACATGTTTCACTTGCAAACAAGAGGTACAAGGAATAGTCTTAGGCATTATATCAAAATAATAATCAAGCTTCCCGCCGACGGAAAACAGCACTAAGGTCGTGTTCACACGTGGGGGAAAGACAAGACAAAGTGTGAAGATACAAGCAATAAAAATACAAATTAACATTAAATAATAATAATTTGGTAGCTTGATAAAAGGATACAATCCAGTAGCACACTAAATATGGAGAATAAGTTGTTCACGAAGAATAAACAGCATAATTTAGCACGAGTCACAAAAATTTCCGACCATGTACAATGGCGGAAAATAAAGGAATTGACGTCACGGTTGTTGCGCATGCGCTCGGTAAACGCAAGAGGTGTGCAGAGAGAGTACCTGTAATTTCGAACGCTGGTCTCGCTCGACCCTTTTTTCGATTTTTTTCGTGCTTTTGCACTCTAGTACTTTTCCAACTCGCTTGGAAAAGATTCTAAAAGCTTGAGTTAGTTCCGAAGTAGGGCTTGCACTTACGTTACAGCCAATTGTAAACAATTGTGAGTAGATTGAAAAGAAACACGGTTGCCCTGCACGGAGGTGGCATAGCCACGAGGACTGTCTTCTCACCATTCCAAATAAAAAGCATGTTAAATATGAAAGAACCCTGGCAAAATAGTATATGTAAATGGAAAAAGATAAATTGAAGATTAATTTTTGATGTGGTTTTGTCCACATATATAAAATATTTTCAGCGTTTTTTGAAAGTGAAACGATTACGGCCAGTGAATAGATAATGATGAGATAACAGAACCAGGACCTACAGTCGGGGAAAACATAACAGAACCAGGACCTACAGTCCGGACAAACTGGCTTTTCACAAGTGACTCGGAGAGGATGAGATAACAGAACTAGGACCTACAGTCGGGGCAAACTGGCTTTTTACAAGTGACTCGGAGAGAGTAAGAATTCAAGAATTGTTCTGGACTTTTTGAATTGTGATCTGGTATAGCTTTGAACCGAGGGTGCGATTGTATTCCACATCCCAGGGGAAGTTTGAATCGGAAAGTTTGCAGAGAACTGAGTTCTTGGTCTTAGTATGTGTAATTTACCTGATTTTCTGGGGTCCATTTCGGAGGGGTTTTGATATATTCTGAGTGTTCTCAAAGCTTTCAGGCAGTACGCTGTTATACCAATCGTTCCAGAATAGAGACCTGTCTAAACGGATTTTGCTACGTACATATACGGATGTAAAGATTTTCCCCGAATAACACACCTCCACACTGAGAAATGTGCACATTTTCTGGAGCCACAGTTAATAAGAAATTTCACCAATGTTTCATCCTGTGGGGAAATTTGTTAAATATCCTGTCAAACAGTGCACTTTTCTCAACTTTAACTGGTTGAAGGCTATTATTTTTGGTGGTCAGAATTTGTTATTGAATATTAGTTTTATTACAAATTATTGGAGTGCTAACATGCATTCTCCAATAATCTGTAATAGAACATATTCATATTAACAAAATGTTATTTGCGTTTGACTGAATATGAAACACGAGCAATGAAAATATTGACTTTTTCTCTGATCTAACCTCATTTTTCTTAAAAGCCCTGATAGTGGCTTCTAGCACTCAACCAGTTAAAGACCATAGGAAGACAAATTATACATATGAACCTTCCATCACATCTTAAAGAGTAAAGGGCCTGTGTGTTCTCAATATACCAATTCCCAAAAACATTGCAAAGGTGGAACCCAGAGCAGTAATACAAGCTTCAGGTGACTGCATTTGTGTTGAGTCGTGGGTGAAGGACAAATTAGGGCTTTCTGATTGTGTGTCCTTATACACTCACAAACAGATGTAATTGTTAATGACAACAGAACATTCGTTTGAAATAAAATATGTTTTCTTACCAAAATTACCAAATATCAAAAGATTTTGTCTAGTGAATTTGAAGATCTCAGGAGAATATTCCTCATATTGCAGTAAGTTTCTCCACATGGAACTCAAATATGAATCCAGTGACTACATTTAAACAAACTCGAATCTGCCTCCACAAGGATGCAGGATACCAAATATCAAAAGTTTCTGCCTGGCAGATTCAAAGAAGATTTTTAAAGGCTTTTCCTCATACTGTATGGAGTTAAAATTTGGGTTTCAAATATGAACTCGGACTTGATTTGAACAAAGTTGAATCTGACACCCATACAGAAGTTGTAGGTAAAATTTGGGTACCCACAAGGAACTAAAATATGAACCCACAGACTTGATTTGAACAAATTTGAATGTGGCCCCATAAGGATGATGTATACCAAATATCAAAAAGATTCTAAGCAGATCTAAAGAAGATTTTGAAATGATATTCCCATGTTGCGTAAAGATGAAATTTGGGCTACTATGGGGAACCCAAATATGAACCAAAGATTGGATCGGATTTAACTCTACTCCCAAGGATGTTGCATACCAAATATGAAAAGATTCTGACAGGTGGATGTAAAGAAGATTTTTAAAGACTATTCCTCATACTGTACAAAGTTCAAATTTGGGCTCCCATAGGAAACCTGAATATGAACTCATGGATTTGATTTGAACAACCTTAAATCTGATGCCCACCCCCACCCCTACCTCCTTTAAGAATGCTGTATACCAAATATCAAAAGATTTTGACTTGTGGGCCAAGTTGTGGCTAAGGCAGATTTTTAAAATTTTTCCTCTAATTGCACTGAATAAAATAAGAAGCCCAAATAAGAACCAAGGGGCTTAATTTATACAAACTTGAATCGAATCCCCCAAGGATGATGTGTACCAAATATTTAAAAAATGCTGATTGGTTGTTCTGGAGAACTTTTTTAAAAATTTTTGCAAAGTGCTGACATTTTTCACTTGCCAAGATAGAACCCCTTGAGGCTTGACATAATCAATTTAATTTTTTTTTATTTGTTCATTCAATTTCATTGGTCATAAGGATGCTTCATGCAAAATAACAATTTGTTATGTGCAGTTTTGAAAATCTGGGTATTTGAATTTTTTTCTATTTTTAGCTCCTGGAGTCCTCATTGGAAGTGAAAAAAATCTTTCTTGGCATAAACCAAGTACATGTCACATAGTACTACTGCAGGGTTTGCATTTTAATGGGGCTGATCAATTTTGCATGGCCGGAAAACCAGCCCTGTGAATATTCCACTAAAATACTTGACTGGTAGAGGGTTAAATTATTTTTATGTCTGCACCAGGCCTGAAAATAAGCAGTCCGACATTTGCAAAATGAGGTCCCCAGAGGGTGAATTTGATGACGCTTTGCCATACAGTGGGCCAGTTTTATCCTCTGGGTACCTCTTTCTGTTTAGTTTTGAGACCCTGATTCAGAATGAGGTTCACAGAGGGTAAATTTAGTGATGCTACCCTGCTGTGCAGGGTAGCATCACAAAGTTCACCCTCTGGGGACCTCATTTTGCAGATGACAGTCTGCTTATTTTCTGGCTTGGTCTGCATGTATGTTACATATGCAAGAATTCTGGACATTGGAGTTCCTGTTGCACATAAATATTCAATTGTTTCAGTTTACTGAAGAATGCCTAAAGGCCATTCACCACTAAAATGATACTTATTTATTTATTGTTGTTTAAGGTCACATACTTCTGCACAATGGCTAATCATGACACCATGGAGATAAAGTCAAGGTCAGTCAATTGTTTATACCCCATGTTGCCTATTTTAGAGGACATGCACCCCAAGCATTAGTGACTGGGTCCTATTTTACCAGTGAAACAGAGCTTGTTTACCACAGTAAACAAGCACTGCTTCACTTCCCGGGGTTCCCACGGGGGAGTAAAATGATACAATTTAATATTTATTAACAAAGGGTATTTAACATTGAAACTACTGCAGATGACAGAAGCCACTATAGCAGCTTCCAGCTGTTAGGTTAAATATGTAACATGTACAAATTTCTCTGTAAACTTGATTTGGAAGATCTGTCAACCTGAAACAAGGATTTAGCAATAAAAATTATTAAACCAGCCTGTGCGTAGAAAAAAAACAGCCCTAGCCCCGTGAAGACTCATAGGGCTGTTTTTCCAGCCCTGTCGAATTTCTAGAATGCAAGCCCTACTGCATACATATATCAAATTTGATTAACATTTGCCCATAGGTTCAGAAAATAGAAATTTGGGGCAGGTCCAAATATATTGCTCCACCCAACACGAAGCCTAAATATTGCCCCAGAAACTTTCTTTGAACAAACTTGAATCTTTAGCACATAACAGAGTTTTTTCAAACAAATTTCAAAGCATTGTGACTGATAGTTTATGAGAAGATTTTGGGTCTTTTTTGGAACTACTGCTAGTCCATTTGGCTTAACTACTGTTATCGAACAAACGTGGAAGAGTATCCCCCAGGCAGTTTAGCAAATAAAAAGAAAACTTTTGCAACTTATTCTCAGGTCTAACTGCAGGTTAAGAGGTTCGTGATGAGTGGGATTAACTACATGTACATAATCATTTACACGTAGAGTACCGGTAGCTGAGATTTTTATTTAATTAGAATGTAACAGAAGTGGCCATTGTGATCATCAAACCTGGAAATAAGCAGTGTCATCTGCAGGATGCAGCCCCCAGATTGTGAAATTGGTGATGCTACCCTGCACAGCAGGGTAGCATTACTAAATTTACCCTCTGTAAACCTCAATCTGAATCAAGGTCTCATGCCTAAACAGAAAGAGTTATCCAGACTCCAGAGGATAAGTTGGGGGATTCTAGTCCACTGTATGGGTTAGCATCAGCAAATTCACCCTCCAAGGGCCTCATTCTATAAATGACAAATTACTTATTTCTGTTCTTGGTGATCATCTGGCAAGTCTTTCAGTGGCACTGTATTGTTCACATCTCTGCTTTCTCAGGTGAACATACAAAAAGTCCTAAAATGTCAAGTGATTCACCACAAATGGAAATTAAAATAAATTAAAAAGATATTATTTCATTTGATTAAAAATTTATTTAGTTATCTGCCTATTGCCCCTGTTGACAATTATGATAATATAAAATTTATCATATATAATACAAATATACAAAATTGATAAAATTCTTAAAATTACAAGACACTGCTCTTCTTTATGATAAAAATAATGTGAATAATTAAATACTTAGTGCTTAGTTAAATGTTAATTATGATGATGGTGATGATGGTGATGATGATGATAAAATAACCCATTGACTTCCAAATAAACTTAACAGTTTATCCTTTACCTAACAAAATTAACCCTTTACCCAATGTAACGGCCAAAACCGGCCAGCGCTATTCTAAAAAATTGCCAATTAATTTTCATTTTTTGTCTCAAAGACATAGGTTATGACCCCTCTTTGGAACAAGCTTGTTCCAATGAGGGGTCATAACCTACATTTTTGAGACAAAAAAAGAAAAAAGTTAGTTATTCAAGAATTTTGTATGTGTCGTCTGCTTTTCATGTTAGGCAAAGGGCTAACCAATTAGAAATTGGTCTACAAAGCACCGTGTATAGTTTATGAAGAATGATTTTTGTTTTCCAAGTAAATACAACTCAATAGAGTTCGAGGGAACCTATGCCTGAAAGTATCCCGTATCAGTAGTGTCAGGTTATAGCCTAACCGATTTCGTTCAATAGTGAACTTTGTCAAAGGTGAAGAGGACTGCTTGTGGCTCTGCTTATATACATTCTCAGGCCAGTGTGGCGGCTGCAGAATGTATCGTTAGAATTGGTGGCTGCATGCCGGTGGTATGTAGCTGAAAGTTAATTTGTTGAGAGGTGGACATTATTAAAACAGTCTATTGTTTGGTGATGTAATGGTAATTGTCTGAATGTTCTATTTATAATTATATTCCGTGCCTGGAAGTGGGCTTCTTTAGCAGCCACCAAATGATATCCTGTTATAGGAATTATTAATCTCATGGTATTATAATTTATTTTCAGATGGTGAATGTGGATGACTTGTATAAGCACAAGTAGTCAAGATAAATTAAAAGGTAACCAGGCTGTGGAGGGATGAGCGAAACAGATCTAATGAGATGGAGATGCCAGTGTTAGTGACCAGTTTGGAGTGATACGAATAGAGGCATTATATAAATAAAACTTACAAATGGTAGTGTTATGTGTTGCTTCAATTTCCCATTGAAATTAAAAATGCTACAACCGTATGGCTTGAACAGTGTATGGCTTGAACAGAAATGACTTTCAATGGTGTTTTTTCAATTGATTTTTTTTTTCCACTAAAGTCTTAACTTGCTCAGTACTTTCTTGTTCAGTTTTCATGAAATCAACTCATGGCTGCTTCACAAACATTAAGGAACGGACTACACTAATGTTGTGGTGTTTACTTTGTTAACAAGACCCAGAAACTTGCCTCCAGTTGGTAACTCATTAGTTTTCTTCTGGGCAAGAAAAGATGTTGTCTACTGATGTTTGAGGTCACTTTCAGCTTCTATGGCTATTGCATGGCTGCACTGCAACACAAGTGTAAAGTTCAGGTTAATCCTTTACCCAACGTAACACCCAAAACAGGCCAGCATTATTCTCAAAAATCACCATTCAATTTTCATTATTTTTTTCATTTTTTATCTCAAAAACATAGCTTATGACCCTCATTGGAACAGATCAATGAGCTTGTTCCAATGAAGGGTCATAAGCTATGTTTTTTTAACCAAAAAGTTAAAAAAAATTAGTTATTTAAGAATTATATTTGCAAGTGTATTCTACTTTTCGTGTTAGGTAAAAGGTTAAGCTGTCATTTCTACCAATGCTGCCCACTTCAGAGGACTCGCACTACTGATTACCAGTTCCTATTATACTAGTGTAATAAAACTTGTTTACAACTGTAGTCAACTACTGTTCCAATTCCTGGAGTTCCCATGGGAAAGTCAACAAGTTAAAAGTCATTCCTTAGTGAGTTTCCAGCAGGGCAACAACCCAATTTAACCATTTACCCAATGTAACAGCCAAAACCAGCCAGCACTATTCACAAAAATCACCATTCAATTTACAATATTTTTGTCAATTTGTGTCTCAAAAACATAGCTTATAACACCTCATTGGAATGAGCCTGTTGAGCTCATTCCAATGAGGGGTTATAAGCTCCGTTTTTGATGCAAAAAAAATGAAAAAAATTAGTTATTCAGTTTCTTTGCAAGGAACCTTTTCTGTTTGATTTTGGTAAAAGGTTTTTAATGATGCAGGTTCCTGTAATGTAGTTTGATTTCTCTACAAGAATAGTATAAAAAAAAATCATAAGGAATAAACTGAAAAAAGTTATGTTTTTTTGTCAAAATACATAATAAAAGTCTCAGGGATTCTTCGGCCCTTTTTTGGGAAGGGACCAGGGCCCATACCACTGGTAAAATGTGTGTCATGGGGGCTCCAGTTGGGAATTTGTTTTGGAGGGGCAAAAACATACAAAGATGAAGAGATTGTACATTAGAATTGAGCAGAAAACATTAACCCTTTACCCAACGCAGACGATTTCAAAATGTATTATTTTAAATATCATTTTTTAAATTTTCCAAAAAAAAATCAACAAAACCATATCATGTGACCCCTCTTTGGAATGTGCTCGACGAGCGCGTTCAAAAGAGGGGTCACATGATATGGTTTTGTTGAAAATTTTCAAAAAATAATATTTTTTCAGCTGCTGAATTTGCATATTACATGGGCGGATGCGAGCGATTCGTTGGGTAAAGGGTTAAGACCGATACCTAAGCAATTGTATGTATACTGAAAGTAAGTTTTATAACAAATAGTCACATAGAATCATGTTCACACAGTCTCTGTAATCTATATTTAAAACTGTTCTTATACTATTAAGCCGTTACCTAATGAATCGCCTGCATCCGTCTGCGTAATATGTAAATTCAGCAGTTGAAAAAATATTATTTTTCAAAAAATTTCAGCAAAACCATATCATGTGACCCCTCGTTGGAACGAGCTCGTCGAGCTCGTTCCAACAAGGGGTCACATGATATGGTTTTGTTGAAATTTTTTGAAACATTTGAAAAAATGATATTTAAAATAATAAATTTTGATATCGTCTGCGTTGGGTAAAGGGTTAAAGAAGAACTTGTCATTTGCCTTTAAATCAAGAGATATCATTAGGCAAGAATTTAAAATTGAATGTACAATTGGTGTACTATTACTACCCGGTTCAGGCCACCAGTTGCACATTAGATTTTTGTTTGAGCAGGAACTGAGATTGGGACATTTTGAGTTAAAAATTGGAAAAAATTATGCCCATATGTTCTCGGGAAAGGGTCCAATAAATGGCCCCTCTTGATACCCAAAAGAATCCCTGAGTCCTGTTTGACTTTTTTATATTAAAGAACAAATACATTTGATGTAAGGAATGCAGATATATAATACAATATTATATAGAAATATGTAGGATGAATTTGAAAGATGAAAGCAATGAAGGCCTTATACTGAGATTAAGCAATCAAGTGAAACTGATCATCCAAAAAATATCGTCATAGCTTTTATTTAGCTTAATAATCAGCTCTCTTCTTATTTGACCAAATTCCATCGCCACCCCAAACCAACCTATCCAACCCACCCCACCCCCAACTGCCATAGTTTTTTTTTTTATTCATTAGTGTTTTAGTGTTTAAGGTCACATATTTCTGCACAATGGCTAATCGTGACTGCAACATGATTTATAAAGTCAAGGTCTGCCAATCCATATTGCCTGTTTTAGAGGACTTCCACCCCAGTTACTGGTTACCAGGTCCTATTTTACAAGTAAAACAGATCTTGTTTATCACAGTAAACAAGCACAGCTTCACTTCCCAGGGTTCCCACAGTAATCATCCCCATAAAAATGGTTTCACCTGAACTACTTTTTTTCTTGGTATTCTGTACCAATATTTGGCTTTGAATAATTTGTCATATTGCAAAGAAAATAGTAGAATTGTAATTGGTCTGCTTGCCAAGTTATCAACTATGTGTGGACCTTTCTGGGGTACATAAAAGCTAGCAATGTTCCATGTTGAAAGGGAGAGAAATCCAACTGCATAAAATCAAACTGTGCAGAGTACAACGATATGTCTAAATGTAAACTACAAACTAAAATAAAAGTTGGGACACCAACTAGCACCAACAAGGCCCAGTGCAGGTATTGAGGAGGGGATGGGGATGTCAGGAGGAGAGAGTGGGGACGGTCTACACAATTTGGGGCCTATTTTCCCAAACTTCTCTGGGGAGGCCCTTCCTCCACCACCACAGCAACCCCCCACCCCCCTCATAATTCTACAGCATTGTGGAGAGGAAAACGGACAAATAAACAAAGAATGTTGACTACGTCATGATCCACATGAAATTCTGTCAGCTCTTGTGATTACAGAACTGTAAAATAATGGCCAATTCCCATAAAATAGTCCTATATACTTTTGTGATATGAAATTTTCTCCCGGTTTGAGGCTCAAAATGCCACAACAGTGCTTAAAATATATCACAAAATTTTGTGGCCATTTTGAGACACAAGTCAGGCTCAGAGAAATAAGGAACTGCATTTTTACTGAGGGGAATTTTCAACTGCTGTTGATCTATACATGTATATCCTTCGGTCTTGGACAATATATATACATATATTGGATTCTGGTGGGATCCCATAGAACAATTCAAAAACTGGCATTTACTTTTGTTCAAAAGAATACATAGCACATTATGTATGTCTCCGCTCAAAATTAGATAAGCACTAGAACATTTGATATAGAATTATGTTTTGGTTGTTTTACTAAAACATCATTTCCTATAACAGTACACACAGGTGATTTGGTACAGTGGAACCCAGTTAATTGGAATAGGCACTTTGCCTCTGAAAATTATTCAATTAACAAGAATATTCAATAAACAAGGACGTGGTCACTTTCCTGTATTCTACAGATAAACTGCATGTGCATTCATTCTATTATATCTTGTTTAACAAAGCTCATGGAGCTCTGTCATACAAGATGTAATAGATTAAATACGTGTATTAAATGTACCGAGGCCAAATAGGTCTTTAAACAAGAGGAATTTGATGATTGTCAGGGTAATATATTGACCTATTACAAGATTTGTTATTCAATTAACAGGAGTTTAAATCTACATCCTATATGCAATTAACAGTTCAAATTTGTACTGAAGCCTTCAGTCTGAAGGCATGTTAAATGATTCTGTGTTTGCAAGTTAGATTCAATTAACAGGATTATTCAATTAAAAGATATCCAATTAAGTGGGCTCCATGGTACTCACTGTCACCAATCAGTAGGTGGACGGTCACACCTGTATACATGTATAAACACTTACTTACTAGATCAGTACAAACATAAAGCCCCAACAATTTACAGACAAACTGGTAATTTACAGGTTAATGTACAACAAATTGGACTTTTATGTCCATTAGCATCCATGTCTAGCAAGTAAGGGTGTGGGGTGATGACTACCCACTTGGTGGCTGAGTATCAAATCATGCTGTATGTACTGAAGTTCAAATGTATTCTCTCTATCGCATCACAAACTGGAAGTGGTGGTGTAGAACTTGTGCAATGACAAAACATAGGACAAGACATGTGCATATAAATCCAGCAACTGCTAATCCTTTTGCCCAGTCTCCATATAGAGCTGCTTTCTTGTACTGTAGTTTTGTGTAGGCAGTAATCGACAGTTCTGGAAAAGATTAAATAGTCAACAATGATATTCAGTATTCGAAGCAGAAAAAAATAATTTTCAATTATTTATTTATTGGTGTTTAACCCTTTACCTAACCTGAAAAGCAGACGACACTTGCAAAAATAATTCTTGAATAACTAATTTTTTTCATTTTTGTCTCAAAAACATAGGTTATGACCCCTCGTTGGAACGAGCTCGATGAGCTCGTTCCAACGAGGGGTCATAACCTATGTTTTGGGGACAAAAAATGAAAAAAATAATGAAAATTAATTGGCAATTTTTGAGAATAGCGCTGGCCGGTTTTGATCGTTACGTTGGTTAAAGGGTTAAGGTCACATATTTCTGCACAATGGCTAAACATGACCGACATTTGTAATTAAATATCCAGTTGATCGCTGATTAATGAGTGATCAAATCTCCACAGAGGTGAACAAATACCATCCATAATAGGCTCCTGCGAAAAAATCGAAATTCAATTCGATATCGGATATTCAAATATTTTCGAAATAACCTCTGTCATAACATGAACGATTGTAATTGACCACATTACTTTATATTAAGTATTGTTCTGAGTAGAAACGTAACTGACTTGTAGTGGTAACAGAGTTTGTAGCAATGTACCTACAACTGTACAACAGTTGCAGCTACATGACTACAAACACTATTACCGCTACAACTGTTCATTTCAACGTATTGTCCATTATGACCCATGACCATTTATAAAAAGTTTTGAACTTTGAAAAGTTATTCAGCTGTTCAACTTCAATAAATGATTTGTTCCACAACATGATCACATTATTTTATATACTTCTCAAAGTTTTCTAAGCACCAAATATTTGACACATCATTGTGAAATTTGGTTGTGACATATTTGAGATATTTTTGGAGGATATGATTGAGGAATGTATTGAGATGGTCCCCAGTGTTTACATTAGCCCTCTTGGCAGGCAGGCTTTTCGTGACAGTCATGGAAAGCATACACCCCTTGATTTTCATGATGCTTTCGTGAACTGTCTACATGTACATGACATGTGTAGGGTATTCAATCTTCATTTCAACACAAACCCTTGTGATTTAATGATTGAATATGGCCAATGCAAATGTAAGAAGACATTTGTCTGAAGCAGAAATGTGGCAGGCTGTAGGGATGGTGGAGCAAGGGGCTACCCATCATCAGGTTGGTGAAGCCCTTGGTGTGCACCACACGGTGATCACCAGAGCCTAGGCAAGATTTCTGCAGTATGGCACACCAGTTAGATGGCATGATGGTGGCAAAGACAGGGCTACATCAGTAGCTGAAGACCAGTTTTTGATCATTCAGGCCCAACGGAACCGCTTTGCCACAGCAACCCAGCTTCGCAGTGACCTTCAGAATGCATCCGGGGTACATGTTTTGACGCAGACTCTCCAGGCAAGGTTGCACGAAGGTGGTCTCCTATCAAGAAGACAATGTATTCGCAGTGTGCTGTCCCAGAACCACCGCCAGACACAATATGAATGGGCCATGGACCACGTTGGATGGACCAGAGAAGATTGGCGATCTGTCCTTTTTACAGATGAGTTAAGGTACTGCCTAGATCACACAGGTAGGCGTTCTAGGGTATGGAGAAGACCAGGAGAGCGATTCCATGCTGACCGCTATGGTGGAGGGCCAATCATGGTCTAGGGCAGCATCAGCTGGGATGGATTTACAGAGCTCTGTGTCCTTGAATGTGGTACACTGACTGCACAACGGTATATTGATGAGATCCTGGATGTCCACTCAGATTGTATGCAGGTGCAGTGGGTGATAGATTCATTCTGATGGACGATAATGCCCTTCCTCGTGTTGTCCATGCTGTCTGGGAGAGCCGTCAAAGAGAGGGGATTGAGCGTATGGACTGGCCAGCAAGATCCCCTGACCTCAATCCAATTGAACATATCTGGAATGAGTTGCAGCTTGCAATTTCAGCCTGTCCAGTCCAGCCAAGAAGTGTCCAGGAGGTTGGTGCCATACTAGTCCAAGAAAGGAACAACATCCCACACAGTACCACCAGGAACCTGACTGGGGGCATGAGAAGGCGTTGTCAAGCTGTAATTAACAGTAATGGGTCTCATACTCGATATTGAAGCCATACCAGTTCGCTCCATCAAGTTTTTGTTATGTTGAAAAATTTCCTCTTTTACCAATAATATCCATTTTCCATGGTTATCATATTCAAAAGCTAAAAAATAATGTCAAACACAAATAAAATCTTAATTTCTGTACTTAAATTATTAAAGATATAATTAAATAAAAAATATATACACTTTTCATTACAATATTTTAACTAAAACATAAAACAGGTAGTTGCATGGATATACTTGGTGCTTAGCAAACTTTGAGTAGTACATTTTAGTCAAAATATTGAATTATTACCTTCCATTTTACAAAATTTCGGTCTGTCTGTTTAAGTTCCCGAATTGCAATTAGTTCCTTGATTGTAGTAAGTAAGTTTGCGGAAGTTCCTCGGTGTTTGCAAAAAGTGTGATAAATCCTTTGTCACCTTTTAATTCCGTCGTTAAAACAGGTAGTTGGATGTACTTGGTGCTTAGCAAAACTTTAAGTAGTATATTTAGTATTGTTCTGTTCGATCAAAGTTACTGAATACATCATCAAATGCAACAGTTTTCTAAAAGAATGCCCCTGATTATTATAACAAGAGCCCCCAAGAATCCTTAATTGCTCACCTGCCAAAGTGGTTCAAAGAAGTATTTGGGGGTCACATTCAGTTAGACATGGTTCATCAACAGTACAAAGGAATGAAGTCATGAGAGACAAATTTTATGGAACTAGGGCCATGTCTTGAACAAACTTGAATCTTACCCCCTAAGGATGCTGCATACCAAATATCAAAAGCATTCATCTGCTGGATCTGAAGAAGAAGTTTTTTAAAGAAAATTCCTCATTTTGAACTAAGTTATCATTCGGGCTCCCACAGTGAGCGCAAATATGAACCAAAGGACGTGGATTGAACAAACTTGAATCTCACCCCCTAAGGATGCTGCATGCCAAATATCAAAACATTCTGACTGCTGAATCTGAAGAAGAAGATTTTTAAAGACAAATTTCTCATATTGACTAAGTTATAATTCGGGCTCCCACAGGGAGCCCAAATATGGACCCAAGGTCTTGGCTTTAACAAACTTGAATCCCATCCCCCCTAAAGATGCTACACACAACATATCAAAACATTCCGACTGCTGGATCTGAAGAAGAAGATTTTTTAAGAAAATTCCTCATTTCGAACTAAGTTACAATTCAAGATCCCACAGTGAGCCCAAATATGCACCTAGGGACAGGGCTTGAACAAAACTTGAATCTCATCCCCTTAAGGATGCTGCATACCAAATATCAAAACATTCTGACTGCTGAATCTGAAGAAGATTTTTAAAGACAAATTCCTCCCTCATATTGACTAAGTTATAATTCGGGCTCCCACAGGGAGCCCAAATATGGACCCAAGGTCTTGGCTTTAACAAACTTGAATCTCACCTCTCTAAGGATGCTGTATACCAAATATCAAAACATTCCGACTGCTGGATCTGAAGAAGAAGATTTTTAAAGAAAATTCCTCATTTTGAACTAAGTTATCATTCGGGCTCCCACAGTGAGCCCAAATATGGACCTAGGGACATGGCTTGAACAAACTTGAATCTCACCCCCCCTAAGGATGCTGCATACCAAATATCAAAACATTCTGACTGCTGGATCTGAAGAAGAAGATTTTTAAAGAAAATTCCTCATTTTGAACTAAGTTATAATTCGGGCTACCACAGTGAGCCCAAATATGAACCCTGGGACTTGGCTTGAACAAACTTGAATCGCACCCCCCAAGCATACTGCATACCCAATATCAAAAGATGCTGCCTGCTGGATCTTGAGAAGAAGATTTTTAAAGAAATTTGCATGAAATGCACCAAGTTCAAATGGGGCTCCTATACTGAGCCCAAATATGAACCCAGGAGGCCAATTTGAACAAAGTTGAATCAGATCCACCCCACAATGTTGCATACCAAATATCAAAAGATTCTGCCTACTGGATCTTGAGAAGAAGACTTTTTAAGAAATTTGCCCGAAATGCACTAAGTTTGAATTCGGGCTTCTATACTGAGCCCAAATATAAATCCAGGGGGCCGATTTGAACAAACTTGAATCAGATCCACACCACAATGTTGCATACCAAATATCAAAAGATTCTGCCTGCTGGATCTGGAGAAGAAGATTTTTTAAGAAATTTGCCTGAAATGCACTAAGTTTGAATTCATGCTTCTCTACTGAGCCCAAATGTGAATCCAGGGGGCCGATTTGAACAAACTTGAATCAGATCCACCCCACAATGTTGCATACCAAATATCAAAAGATTCTGCCTGCTGGATCTGGAGAAGAAGATTTTTTTAAGAAATTTGCCTGAAATGCACTAAGTTCGAATTTGGGCTTCTATAGTGAGCCCAAATATGAATCCAGGGGGCCGATTTGAACAAACTTGAATCAGACCCATACCAAGATGATGCATACCAAGTATCAAAAGATTCTGCCCACTGGTTCTGGAGAAGAAGATTTTTTAATAATTTTTCTATAATTCATATGGTGCTATCAGAGTTATGCCCCATACAGAGCCCCCAATGGACGTGGCCATTTCATTTGAACAAACATGAATTGCCATATAGTAATGAATATCCACATGAAGTTTCGTGAAAATCGGACCAGTGGTTTCAGAGGAGAAGTCGTTTGAAAAATGTTCACCACGACGGACACCGGACGACGACGACGGACGACAGACGACAAGTGATAAGTTGAGCTCCCTTCAGTGAGCTAATAACAGAAGTAGAGCAGGCTTTAATTTACAAGCGGATCGACTCCATTCTCGTTTCGGTTTAGTCATTCCACATTTTTATTTAAAACAAATGGCTTCACGACCGAATGGAGTCAACCTGATTTGAAATGAGTTTTTTCTTCAAGAAAACGTGATGTGAAGCATCAGCCCTATCAGCCAGGTTCATTTAAAAATGTTTATTGCTGCAGTTTCGAAGCTACAAAGTCAACAATTCAAATAATTTCAAACAATAGCTAGTATATTGTTTTACATTTCCATTTCTATTGTGGGAATTTGTGAGGCAAAAAATGCACTCTACATAACTGTGTGTCTTTAAATAATCAGGGTTATTATTTTAGAAAAAAAAACTTTTCTTTTCATGGCATACCCATCAACTGTGATTCTATTCAAAGTGCGATTTGAAATTCGATTCGTTTTCACCAATTTAATTTGATATTTGATTCGATAAAAATTGGCACTTTGTAGGTCCCTAACTCATAAACATGCAGGTCCCTAATCCACAAACATGCTGGTCCCTAATCCATAAACATGCAGGTTCCTAATCCACAAACATGTAGGTCCCTAATCCACAAACATGTAGGTCCCTAATCCAAACATGTAGGTCCCTAATCCACAAACATGTAGGTCCCTAATCCACAAACATGTAGGTCCCTAACCCATAAACATGCAGGTCCCTAATCCATAAACATGCAGGTCCCTAATCCACAAACATGTAGGTCCCTAATCCAAACATGTAGGTCCCTAATCCAGAAACATGTACGTCCCTAATCCACAAACATGTAGGTCCCTAACTCATAAACATGCAGGTCCCTAATCCACAAACATGCAGGTCCCTAATCCATAAACATGCAGGTTCCTAATCCACAAACATGTAGGTCCCTAATCCACAAACATGTAGGTCCCTAATCCAAACATGTAGGTCCCTAATCCAGAAACATGTACGTCCCTAATCCAGAAACATGTAGGTCCCTAATCCACAAACATGTAGGTCCCTAACCCATAAACATGCAGGTCCCTAATCCACAAACATGTGGGTCCCTAATCCATAAACATGTAAGTCCCTAATCCACAAACATGTAGGTCCCTAATCCACAAAATGTAGGTCCCTAATCCACAAACATGTAGGTCCCTAATCCATAAATATGTAGGTCCCTAATCCACAAACATGTAGGTCCCTAACCCATAAACATGCAGGTCCCCAATCCACAAACACGTAGGTCCCTAATCCATAAACATGTATGTCCCTAATCCACAAACTTGTATGTTCCTAATCCACAAACATGTAGGTCCCTAACCCATAAACATGCAGGTGCCTAATCCACAAACATGCAGGTCCCTAATCCATAAACATGCAGGTCCCTAATCCACAAACATGTAGGTCCCTAATCCACAAAAATGTAGGTCCCTAATCCACAAAATGTAGGTCCCTAATCCACAAACATGTAGGTCCCTAATCCATAAATATGTAGGTCCCTAATCCACAAACATGTAGGTCCCTAACCCATAAACATGCAGGTCCCCAATCCACAAACACGTAGGTCCCTAATCCATAAACATGTATGTCCCTAATCCACAAACACGTAGGTCCCTAATCCACAAACATGTAGGTCCCTAACCCATAAACATGCAGGTCCCTAATCCATAAACATGTAGGTCCCTAATCCATAAACATGCAGGTCCCTAATCCACAAACATGTAGGTCCCTAATCCACAAACATATAGGTCCCTAATCCACAAATATGTAGGTCCCTGGTCCCTAATCCACAAACATGTAGGTCCCTAATCCATAAACATGCAGGTCCCTAATCCATAAACATGCAGGTCCCTAATCCACAAACATAATGAGAATACATGTAGCAAGCTATAAATTGAAAATAGAATACGTTCTCATTTCTGGAATTCACTAAAAACTAGGTGTGTCAGTAAGCCTGCACGGTATATCAATAAACTGATATATACCAGTATTCAAACCAATATCGATTGAATACCGGTGTAATTACAAAAATATCGGTTTATCATCATTATTTATTTACCCATAATTTAATTTTCAAGATGTCTTGAGTTTTTTAACTGTAGCTCCAAATGAATAATATTATCGCTTTACCCAAGGAATCGTCCTCATGTGCCCACGTAATATACAATTTCAGCAGTTGAAAAAATAATTTTAAAACATTTCAACAAAACTATATCATGTGACCCCTCATCGTTGAGCTCATTCCAATGAGGGGTCATGTGATACTGTTTTGTAGAAATTTTTGGAAAAATTTGATGAACTAATATTTAAAATAATAAATTTTGATATCGTCTGTGTTGGGTAAAGGTTTTTCGAACCGCATCATCAATGCATGGTGATTCGTTCCGACTGTCATGCCTCAAGTCTCGATTGTGGTGCTTATGTTCAGATATCTGAATAGTTTTCGATGTACCGGTATACGACGGTATTTTTTTTAACACCGATACCGGTATTCTGTTTTGAATATCGTGCAGCACTATGTGTCAGTACGGCACAAATACCTCCATGAGCAAAAAAGTCCAGAAAACTAATTTCTGAGTTTTCACATCACAAACAAAGTTCCAGGTCAATAACTCTCTGAAAAAAAACCTCCAACTGGGACCAAACTCAAACTCAGTTTGTTGGTACTAATGACAAAGCAACATACCAGAAATTAGTCAATTATCTCAATATAATATTATACATGTAGTGAAAAAAAAAGTCTGAAAAACTGTTATTTAGGAAGTTCAAGGTCAATAACTCCATGAAAAATCATCCGATTTGATGATAAAGCCACATATCATGTATGGCGAAAAAGAAATCAGGGAAACTGTTATTTTGGAACGATGGGAAGACGGAATGATGGAATGACAGATAGACAAGAGTAACACTCTATGCCACCAGCCATTTTATGCCAGGTATAAAAAACCTCTCAACAATCCATTACAACGAGAGGGTCATAAGCTGAGTTCATATGCTTTTTGAGAGTATTACAGGGTGGTTTTGGCCATTATGTTTGACAAAGAGTGAGCTGCTATAGATGAGATTTACACTAAGGATCCCCAATGCACAGGTTGAGTCACACTTTCTGGTTATAAACAAGACCAATACCGGGTCTGGACCTGAGTCACTGCATGCAATTGAATTGGCAAATAGGAAGTGGCTGCACGGCAGATCTGAAAATTGCATACACGATACAACTGATCATTATCAGGCTCCAGATGAAATATAAAATCAATCCCTTGCATAGAAGCCGAGAAAAGTTTGACGAAAAATTTCAATGTTCAGTGGGTACAGTAAAATTTCAAAGTATCAGCAAACAGGAAGTGACTGCACGGCAGATCTGAAAATTGCTTACACGATACAACTCGTCATTATGAAGCAGCAGACCAAATATAAAATCAATCTCTTGCATAGAAGCCGAGAAAACCTTGACGGAAAATTTCAATGTTCAGTGGGTACAGTAAAATTTTGAAGTATCGGCAAACAGCAAGTGGCTGCACGGCAGATCTGAAAATTGCTTACACGATACAACTCATCATTATGAAGCAGCAGACCAAATATAAAATCAATCCCTTGCATAGAAGGCGAGAAAACCTTGATGGAAAATTTCAATGTTCAGAGGGTACGGTAAAATTTCAAAGTATCGGCAAACAGGAAGTGGCTGCACGGCAGATCTGAAAATTGCTTACACGATACAACTCATCATTATGAAGCAGCAGACCAAATATAAAATCAATCCCTTGCACAGAAGCCGAGAAAACCGTGAAGGAAATTTCAATGTTCAGTGGGTACAGTAAAATTTCAAAGTATTGGCAAACAGGAAGTGGCTGCACGGCAGATCTGAAAATTGCTTACACGATACAACTCATCATTATGAAGCAGCAGACCAAATATAAAATCAATCCCTTGCATAGAAGGCGAGAAGACCTTGACAGAAAATTTCAATGTTCAGAGGGTACAGTAAAATTTCAAAGTATCGGCAAACAGGAAGTGGCTGCCCGACAGATCTGAAAATTGCTTACACGATACAACTCATCATTACGAAGCAGCAGACTAAATGTAAAATCAATCCCTTGCATAGAAGCCGAGAAAACCTTGATGGAAAATTTCAATGTTCAGTGGGTACAGTCAAATTTCAAAGTATCGGCAAACAGGAAGTGGCTGCACGGCAGATCTGAAAATAGCTTACACGATACAACTCATCATTATGAAGCAGCAGACCAAATATAAAATCATTCCCTTTCATAGAAGACAAGAAAACTTTGACAGAAAAAGTGTTTCGGACAGACTGACGGACAGAGTCGAGCGGTTACTAGACCTGCTCTGCCGCTGGCGACGCAGGTAAAAATAGTAACTGCCATATCACACACTACATGAAAATGTATACTTAGTAAGGCTGTGCAATGCTCAGGGTTAATCACATGATAGAAATGGTTTTAATTATAACCAGAAAGAAAAGTCTTGACTATGATGCACTACATGAAAATAACACTGACTAAGGCTGTAAAAATGTATAGGGTTAATTGGTTACATGTTACATAGGATGCAGGATTCAAGTAACTAATGGAAATACTTGTGGAAAGTGAATTCCAAAAATGAAAAGATGTTCTATTTTCAATTAATAGGTTGTTATGTGGTAAACTCTTGACAATAAAAAAAAAGTCGCGAACAACAGTCAGTTTCACTTTTTTTGCCTCCAAAACATACCTTATGAGTCCTCACTGGAATGAGCTCAACAAGCTTGTTCCAATGAGGGGTCATCATAAGCTATGATTTGAAGTATTACGTTTGTGAACAGCACTGTCCAAATATAACCAGGTAAAAGGTTAACCAAATTTTCACATATTCATCCTTCAGTCTATTGTAAAGCATCCATTTTTTCTGTTTGCTCTGGTGTTATGGTGTAATGGAACTTAGCTAATGATGAACAGCCACTTTTGCCAGTGAAAAATATATGCATCCCATTATCAGGAGTATACAATTAATTCATTGTATTAAATCTTGTTTGACAGAGCTTGTGGAGCTCTGTCAAACAAGATATAACAGATAAAATGTCTACATGTGTATCAGATTGAGGCAAAAGGGTGGAGAATTCAGTGATTGTCAAAAGTAATTTTTCAACAGATTATAAGGCTTTTTTTCAACTGACAGGAATTTACTCTGTAACCATTATGCAATTAACAGGTCAAATTTGTATTGAAGGTATGGTAAATGGTTTATTGTTTTGAAGTCATAAGCAATTAACAATAAATAAAGATAGTCCAGAGAATGGGACTCTTTATACTCATTTAAAAGTGTCCGAGGATTGTATATTAACGCTCGTATGACACGTGACATATACAAATGCTTCACACCAAGCTACACTTTAAAAATATTACATAAATGAGATAGACATTAGCTTTACACTTTAAAACCATCCCGGCACCGACTCAGAATTACTGACTAAAGGAGGTATTCCCTTGCTTTTCATTATAAAGCAGGTGATATAAGGGAACACCATCCCCCCCCCCCCTCTTCCCCTTGCTCTGGATCAAATACCTCAGAATGAAGATGGCAGCAGGACAGAGATACTGCCAGAACAGAAAGCCTCCATAACTATAGTTGCAACTGTTTAGTGGACGACATTCTGAGCAACAGATAACGGACCTAAACAACACAGGTCGCCAGAAATGGACTCAATATTTCTAAGATAAAAATTTGTGAACGTGGAAGGCTGAAACCAATATGCAGCCTTCATCAAATCAGAAATAGCAACACTATTAGCATAAGCCCAAGATGTAGACAGCGCTCTTACTTCATGTGCCGAAATCTTAAGCACAGATGAAGATAATTTATCATAAGCAGTACAGATAGTTAATTGAATCCACCTTGCAATAGAATGGACAGTAATGTCCTTTCTATTAGGCAGCAAAGACAGAAAGAAACGCTTACGTCCCTTTCTGATAAACTCAGATCTACATTTGTAAATACGCATAGCTCTAACTGGACAAAGCAAAGGCCTATGACCGTCTGAAGACGGAAGAGCCTTAATAACAACAGGTTCAGGGTACTTATTAGTAGCCTGATTCTTAGCCAAAAATCCAACATTAGTAGTCAATGTAATAGTATTACCAACACTACGATAGTGAGAATCATCAACAGATAGTGCATGAAGCTCACTAACTCTTCTAGCAGAAGAGAAGGCTAAGAGAAAAGCTGTCTTATAAGATAAGAATTTGAAATCCACTGTATCAAGAGGTTCAAATGGCGCATCTTTTAGCTTCAGAAGAACCCAAGCTAAATTCCACTTAGGAATTAACCTAAGGTTCTAGGACTATTTATCGGAAAGTTTTTTCACTAACTTAGATAAACAGACATTAGATCCGATCTGTAAGCTATCATGATGAGCATAGGTATCCGATAGCATAGACCTATAACCCTTAATAGTTATTGGCTGCAGTTTGATCTCGTCAAACAAGTAGACCAGAAAATTAGCAATGTCTGGAATGGAGGAATCATAAAAATCAACAGAATGATCCCTACACCATCGAGAGAAAACCTTCCACTTAGCAGCATAATTTAGCGAAGAGGAGGTCCTCCTACAGGAAATACGTGAAGGTTGAGACCTTGCAGGTTGTGATGCAGTGTGCGCGATTTCCCCTGCAAAAGAAGGTCCTCCCGTGGAGGAAGCTTCCGTAGAATGTCCCACAACAGACACCTGAGTAGATTTATCCATGGTCTCTGGGGAGACAGAGATGCTACCAACAGAATCTTGCAGTGAGATTGCTTAATTTTTAGCAATATCTGTTGAATCAACGGAGCTGGAGGATACGCGTATCCTATCATTCCATCCCAAGAGATCGAGGGGGGGTCTACTGCAAACGCTCGAGGATCTGGGTATGGCGACACAAACGTCTGCAACTGATTGTTGAGATGCATTGCAAATAAGTCTATCAAAGGACGATCCCATTGGTAGCAAATCTGATTGAATACTCGTTGTTGAGAGTCCATTCTGACGGCAACATACGACCTTTCCGAGAGAGGGAGTCCACTAGAACGTTCAGACGACCCAGAATATGACCGACCCGTCAGACCGACAGAAGAACTTGATGCTCTAGGACAAATAGAAGGATTCTTTCCGTTAGATTGAACAACGGCATGGAATGAGTGTCTCCCTGGTTCCGAATATACGCTACTACTGTCGAATTGTCTGACAGAATTTGAACATGCAAATTCTGAATAATGTTCATCCACTGACGTAGCGCAAGCCAAATTGACATCATCTCTTTGATGTTTATGTGCTTGTTTAGGAACTGCAGATCCCAAAGACCGTGGAACCTCGAATCTGATGGGCTCAAAGTTGCGCCCCAACCTGTTTGAGTCGCATCAGGCATTATTATAAAAGTCGGATCCGGCAGTTACAACGGTACTCCCTCAGTTAACCACTGATATCTGCCCAAGTCTGAATCTGTTGTTTCACAGGATTCGACAAGACGATGTTCGTTTTGAGCGAATGAGTCTTCACACTCCAATTCTGAGTAAAAAATATCTGGAGTGGACGAGTGCGTAGCCGCCCCATCGGAATAAAATCCGCAGCGGCTCTGCACAAACCTGCCAGTCTCATGAATTCTCTCGATGTTACTACATCTGAGTGAAGACAAAAGCGAGCGTAACAACTGACTAATTTCGCTCTTGTCAACGGAAGATGAATGAGATTGTTGTGCGTCTCAACGCTCATTCCCAGGTAGGTGAATGACTTGGACGGCACTAGATCCGACTTATTTTCTTTTACTATGAAACCGAGATGTCGGAGCAACGAAGCAGACTCTGAACATCGTTCTGAAGTGTTAACTTGTTGCCGTACCTCTGAAGAATGTCGTCCAAGTAGGCCAACATTACCACAGACGAATGAGCTCAGAAATGAGTCATTACTGAGTTCATTATTCGAGTGAAGGCCCAGGGCGCTAGATTCAGACCAAAGCACATTGCTCAGAACTGATAAACGACTCGTAGGACAGCGAAGCGAAGATACTTTCTGAACGCCGGATGTACTGTCACGTGAAAGTACGCATCCTTAAGATCTGTGATCGCAGCATAATCGTTCACTCGAATGCTTGCTCTGACTGATCGGATGGTCTCCATATAGAATTTCAGAGCCACGATCAGCTAGTTTATCCAGTTCAGATCTATAACTGGATGAAACGAGCTGTCTGGTTTTGGAACCAGGAACAGGTGACTGTAGAAACCTGGAGATTCTTGGTTTTCTACGATGTCTATAGCGTTCTTGTCCAGAAGAGACTGAACCTCTAATAGAAGCGAATCTCTCTTCTGAACGTTTGATGTAAGCGGAGTCCAACATTGACTTCGAGTTAATGGAAGTGTTTCCTTGAAGGACAGTATTAGACCTACGGAAATAACCCCTTGCACCCATGGGTCATCCGTAATTGACAACCAATTGGTAAGAATCTCGACGGCCTTCTGCCCACTGGAACACAATAGAGGTTTAGACCATCACCTCCTGGCCCAGCGAGGCTTGCGGGAGGAGAAACCACATCCTCCACAACCCGCACCTCGCTCAGTCGACCTAGGGGCATCTGACTGGTTATCTTGGCCAGCATAACGGCCCATACCTGAGTCGCTACTCTGACGGTCTCCTGAGTAAGACATAGAGGCTTTCTTAGATCCTCTATAGGAACTTCCCTTGGACGTATTCACCCCGAAGTGCCTGCCTTACTCCTCCCTGCTGAGTCTGACTTTTTTCAAAGCGGATTTAAAAGCAGAGAATCCGAAGCTTTCTTAGTAATCTGATCATAGATTATAGAAAGCTTACCATCGAAGAGAAGCTCTCCTGAGACTGTAGCAACTGGAAGAGAGTTTTTTCACCTTACTTTCCACTCTTGTGGATGCAGCAGGGCAGCATCACAACTGACTAACTCCATATTACAACTGAAGGGTGGAGTTATACGTAGAATATGCTATGGCCCTCGAAAGAACTCTCAAGGAAGTTTTGAACATCCTGGAATTCTTTTCCTTCAAGATGTAATGATAACGCTCTGGAAAGGTGATCTGCGTAAGATAGTGCGTCTAAACTGATTCTGTTAGACGAGATAGTCGTCACCAGAGTACTGGAATAAATCGACATAGACGCCGGCAATGACAACTCCAAGTCATCTGCCTGGTCGTCTAAACACAGAGGAACTCTCGGCACACCCTGTCCTGCCATTTCAAATCTATTTCTATGATTGATGAAAGGCAGCTGTAGAGCATGAGACGATAAGAAACCTGATTTGCCAGTCTTAGAGGCTAGCTTGAATATAGCATCATTAAGAAGTTCAAATGTCCGTGTGACATTTCTGGACTGGGTCGGAAACTCAGACGCAATGTCCCTATTCTGTCTGAATAAGTCTGTGTCCAGTGACGCTATCAGTCTCTTATCAGGTAATGCAGCAATTTGGTGCAGAGAAACAACTTTTGAAAGGTGTTGCCGGATGAAATCTTCGGCCACCTTAAGTTGTTTGGAAAGGGAAAATTTCAGCTCTGCTGATTCCCTTTCACCATCCGACTGGACCACATCACATGAGAATCTCGGTTGTCCCTTTATGACTCTGCAGAGGAGCGAACCGACCCAGCTTCCTCAGACAGATTCTTTTCTGAAAAAGTTTCTGATGGCTGCTGGGATGCTGCGATGAATTGAGCTACATGTATCTGTGATAACAAGTCTGTCACGGAGGCCTGTAGAGCCGCGGTCTTACGTAATTAGCTGTTGGAAGCTCCTGGGACGTTAATTCCTGCATACTTCTTATATGCGAACATCCCGACTGGAAGGGCCTGGTGCCCTTGGCTAGCGGATGGCATGACCTGGTCGACGTGGAATCCCTGGTCGGCGAAGCAGGCTGGATATCAGCGGTCACATAGCCAAGGTGCAGTCGTGTGTGCTGATGAGGAAGCCAATAGACAAGCCGCGTCGGTCTGTCTATGCGACAGAGCGTTTTGAGCAGGAGGAGTGGATGTGTGCTCCGACTGAAGAACGTTACGTACAACAACATCTGGTCACAGATCTCGCGGTCTGGGTAGACCTGGTCGAGCTAGCTACCGGACTGGTTGGCTTCCTCTGTTCCATCTTTTGGTCCGTCGTTCAGTGGCGGCGCCAGAAATTTTTTGTGGGGGGGGGGGGGGGGGGGGGGGCAACTAGGCGGGCAGACTCCCATGAAGGGGGCAAATACGTAAAGGATCATATCATTACTTTGTTATGAGGTAGTCCAAACTTGTGTCCAAGTTTCGACTAAATGTAATGGTAATTAGCGGTCCTCCTGGATCCGCGTCTGGTGGGTCTGTGCGTGAGAGAGAGAGAGGGGAGTGTGTATGGGAATAAAAAAAAGAGAGGGGTGTGTGTGTGTGTGTGAGAGAGACAGTGATTGAATGTGAGGGTGGATGGAAATGCATGTGAGATGGTGGGGGTGGGGGGCAACTGTGGGGGGGGGGGGGGCAAAGCCTTCATTGGGGGGGGGGGGGGCAAATCCCCCCCCCCCTAGCGCCGCCACTGCCGTCGTTGCCGGGTGTGCAGGATCCAAGATTATAGTGCTCGCAACACCCCTTCTCTTCTCCTGGACCACAACGGACGAACCCGGCGTCACAACCATTTCGTGAATGATTGCTTCACCGGGGGAGCTAGTGGGCGACAAGTGACCGTCGATCCTACTAGGGACCTCTTAGGCACGTGCCGCATTTCTTAAAGCACTTTGCTGCTAGCTCTTTATTGCGACGACTGAAGCACACTTTTGAAGACATCACGGAAACATCACCCTGTTCTTGTTCCTCTAAAAAAGAGACTTAAAAAAACTAGAGTGACCCTGTGGAGAGAGGACCGGCATGGACCTCTCACGACTAACAATATACCATGACACACGTCTCCAACGTTTGTCATCCGAATTGGCACACACTGAGCAAGAATTAGTGCGAGTACACAGACTACAGCAAATACAATGAACATGAGGAGACTTCCTCGATTTACAATTGAACAATATTCTTTCATTTTGAAAAAATATTAAACAGTCATCATACTCGCACCAACCCTTGAAACCAAAGATATATAATAATAATAATCCATTACAAACATTTCGAAAATTAATTCAAAAGAAAAATTTTTTTCTAAAAAATTTCAAGATGAGCCCAAGTTCCCAATGGGAACAATAAGCCCAAATGGATCCCAAAAAAGCCTTAGCATGGACAAAAATTTTAAAACATATCTAAAAATTATTGTTACACTTACGGACAATATTAACGTATCTGGCTATGAGCAGAATTAATAGAAGACAAGGAATCACTGTCAGAAGTAACCATTGTCAACGTAAACAAAAGTGAATAAAAAGTGGAAACAAGACTTCAGGCACTGAAAATATGGCCCGAAATCAGTAACCAATTTTAACACTATCCGATGTAAAACAGAGGCTTCCTGAGAAGAAACTGCAGTACATCAGATGGTAGATGCATGATCGAAACACCTAACCACCCTAGGGTGAGGACGTAACCATGGGGAAAAACAGAATAAACATTCTGTTACAAAGCCAAAACTCCCAAGAAATTTCAGTAAAAAAAATTACAAAAATTATGCCAACAGCATGGGAGAATAGCAAGGGGGGTATAAAGGAAAGGGAGAGAGGAAACACTGAACAAACAGTGGAAATTTCATAACAAGAATGTAAACATCAGGCCCATGCCCCGAAATTAGGGAACATGAAAAAATTTTGCATAAAAATTATAAGTTACAGCCCTGAACACATCCTTCCACTGTTTCTTCCTCTCATCCTCTTATTTCATCCTTAGATCCACCATTTCTTTCATGATTTTGTGTCTGGCATCATTTTAACTGAGATTATAGGCACAGATATCAGTGAGATGTTACTGATTGAAGGGCCAAACAAAGAATGAGGATTTGGCTCCAATTTCGGACTTCCTTGACACTGCGCATGCGCAGTGGGCAAAAGTATGGAGGACCACATAGGACATCTATTTTTGGGGATTTTGATGCAAATTTTGGGGATGGGGTGTGGGGGGGGGGGGGGGGGCAAAATTTGTGTTTGGCCCAAGAATTTAAGAGTTAGCACCAGCTAAGTCTGGGTCACTGGTACAGTATAAAAATATTCATCAGCAGCATGCAAGTAGTTAACCAATTCAATCCTGATTGACAGTGTGAGCTCATAGACCTTTGTCAAACAAGATTGAACTGCTTAAATTCCTAGTTACGCTGTATGGCAAAATGCACCTCTTGAAATTTTTACATTTCGACATCAGTTAGCAAGGGGCTAAACCATACTATAATGGAGCACCATGGGGCATGATGTGGCTTTCTTGAAAATTTTTTTTAAAAAGTTGACAAATTATAATTAAAATATGAAATTTTGATATCGTGTGCATTAGTTAAAGGGTTTAAGGCCCCACAAAGCAGATCTTCTATTTCTCAGGCCATTTCTAGAAAAAACTGCAAGCGGGCGGGCGGGTGTTTTTTTATTTTTGTAATTATTATATCTTTGCCATCAAAAATTCATGTTCTTGGTTTGTTTCATGTTTCAGGCCTCATAATCTACAGAATAGTATGGGTCAGGGTGATGGTGTATTTCATCCCTTGAGTGCAAGAATGCTTGCTGAAGCATTGCAAAGCCTTCTTGAACTCAAGGGATAAATTTATCAATTTTATTAACTTGGGTAAAATATCAAACATAACTCACTTAATTTTTATTTTGCTTTTAAGTTTGCATTGGTTATAAAAAGAGGGCATACGGCAGCCAAAAGGACCGTGCGGGAGGACTGAGAAACAGACTTTATTTTTTCAGGCCTAAACTGCCAAAATTACACATGACCAGAGAATTTTTGTCCTGAGCAGGAATGCACCATACCCAATCTGGTCACAGCACACTAACATCAGTGCAACAAGATTTCAGGAGTTTTTTCTGCCCTCTTTCCTAGGAAAGAGTCTGGAGTCCATGCCATTGGGAAATTTTTGACGGGGAGGGGGCTCCAATTGGAAATTTATTTTTGAGATTTTGTGATACGATGTCTCCCTTGTGCACCATTATTCCTGCAATTTTTTACTTTTTTGCAAGAAGTCAACTGCACGTCTCGACTGCCTTGTGAGCTATTAAAGTCTATTTATTGAAAAGGGTTAACCCTTTACCTAATGAATCGCCCGTATCCGCCCGCGTAATATGCAAATTCAGCAGTTGAAAAAATATTATTTTTCAAAAAATTTCAACGAAACCATATCATGTAACCCCTCGTTGGAACGAGCTCGTTCCAATGCGGTGTCACATGATATGGTTTTGTTGAAATGTTTTGAAAAATTTGAAATGAAAGTGTCAAAGACACTGTAGCTCAACTTGTCAAGACATGTACATGTATAGTATGTGACACAGCAATGACAAACACCTAGGTAATGACCTGAAAACAAAGGTACATATAAAGTATTGTAACAGTCTGTACATAAATACTGGCCGTAGCCTGTAACAAATGTATAGGTAAAGTATTGTAAAGGTGGGCGACAGTCAGATGCTAAACTAGAAAAAAAATCTTTTGAGTCCCAGAGTGGGTCTGACTGAACCCCAAAATATTTGTTTTCATAGCACTGTGATAACAAAGGTACCCCAAAACACACTCATTCCTGTCCCAAGGTGAAAACAAAGGTACTCAAGAAGTTTCGTGAAGATCAGTTCATAAATACGAGCTGTATAGAAGTTGTGACAAAAAACTGATTGGACCTAATTTCGGTACAAAATGGCCACTGGCAGCCATCTTGAATTTTGGACCGCACTCAGAAACACTCGTGCTCGTCCCAAGGTGATAACAAAGGTACCCAATAAGTTTCGTGAAGATCGGTTGATAAATACAGCCTCTAGCCCGAGCCGTATTGACATGTGCACTTTCAGTGTATAAGTAGCACTAAATAAATCAAAATTCATCTAATTTGCATAATTTCTGCACGAGAAAAAAACATGTACCATATGTGATGTATTCCATGTTACTAAACATTCATACATAAATTTATTCAAATCAGACCTTTCATACAGAAGTTCTGTACAAAAGACTGATTACACTAATTTGGGTACAAAATGGCTGCTGGTGGCCATCTTGAATTTCGGACCACACCCAAAAACACTTGTTCTCATCCCACGGTGCGGTGATAACAAAGGTACCCAAGAAGTTTCGTAAAGATCGGTTCATAAATACAGCCTCTAGCCTGAGTCGTATAGAAGTTGTGTACAAAAGACTGATTAGACCTAATTTCGGTACAAAATGGCCACTGGCAGCCATCTTGAATTTTGGACTGCACTCAGAAACATTCGTTCTTGTCCCAAGGTGATAACAAAGGTACCCAAGAAGTTTCGTGAAGATCGGTTGATAAATACAGTCCCCAGCCCGAGCCGTATTGACATGTGTACTTACTGTGTGTAAGTAGCACTGAAAAAAATCAAAGTTCATCTAATTTGCATAATTTCTGCATGAGAAAAAAACCCGTATTATGTGTGATGTATCCTATAGTACTAAACATTCATACAAAAAATTATTCAAATCAGCGCTTTCATATAGAAGTTCTGTGCAAAAATCGGATTGCACCTAATTTTGTACAAAATGGCTGCCATCGGCCATCTTGAATTTCGGCCCCCACCCAAAAATACTCGTTCTCGTCCCACGGTGATACCAAAGGTACCCATTAAGTTTCGTAAAGATCAGTTTATAAATACGGCCTCTAGCCTGAGCCATATTGGCATTTGCACTTACAGTGCTGAAATTAACACTAAATACATCAAAGTTAGTCTAATTTGCATCATTTACGTACGAGAATAAAACCCGTATTATATGTGATGTATTCCATGTACTAGACATTCATACAAAATATTATTCAAATCAGCGCTTTCATATGGAAGTTCTGCGCAAAAAGCTGATTGCACCTAAGTTTGTACAAAATGGCCGCCAGCGGCCAACTTGAATTTCGGGTCGGACCCAAAAACACTCGTTCTCGCCCCACTGTCATAACAAAGGTACCCAAGAAGTTTTGTAAACATCGGTTCATAAATGCGGCCTCTAGACCGAGCCGTATTGAATTGTTGATGGACAGATGGACGACTGGCCATGGCATAAGCTCAAATTTGGCTTCGCCAAAGTTGAGCTACAAATGAAATTTAAAATAATAAATTTTGATATCGTCTGCATTGGGTAAAGGGTTAAATAACAAAACGCATACACAGAAATGTAAACAATAATTCAAGAATTATCAAATTATACACTGTAACATTACAAGACTTCAAACTAATGAAATTTTGCTTTCTAAAAATTGTTACATAAACACTGAAGTGATTCTCATGTAAATTGTTACATAAACCCTGAAGTGATTCTCATGTAAGTGATTTAACAAACTTCAGATTTCAAATTCTGATAACAGTAATGCGGAGACACAAGCTATACTTTACAGGATAATCTCCCTTGATACACATAAATATTAAAATGTCAAACATGGTCAATCACGAATGTTGAACAAAGTTCAACAAAGCATGTTTTGTTAATCCAACAAATTTACAAAATTGTATCTAATGATATTAGGCCCAAAAAAGTAGATCTTCTGTTTCTCAGGCTATTATTTGTAAAATTGGCATGCGGACAAGCATTTTTTTATTTTATTTTTTATTTCTGTAATTATTTCTCTGCCATCAAAAGTTCATGTTCTTGGTTTATGTTTTAGGCCTCATAATCTATGGAATAGAATGGGTGGTGGTGTATTTCATCCCTTGAGAGCAAGAAAGCTTTGCAATGCTAAAGCATTGCAAAGCCTTCTTGCACTCAAGGGGCAAATTAATCAAATATCAGACATAAACCATTTCATTTTTATTTTTTTTAAGTTTACGTTGGTTATAAAAAGACAGCATGCGGCAGCCAAAAGGGACCATGTGGGAGGGCCTGAGAAACAGATTTTTATATTATTTTTTTTTTGTTTTTTTTGTTGGGGGGGGGGAGGGGGGCCTTAGTCAATACATATCAAGCACTTTGGATACTTATTATTTTTTATTATATCTGAACAAATACTGGGGGACACCTTTGGACTTCACCTAACAGAATTTGTGATATAGTTATACAATCTCTAGAGAATCTGCTCCATTTCAAACTTAAGGTAAAGTGTGTTTGGGGTTCACATTTGAGAATGTCTCCTGTTGTGAACCATGCCACAGGATAGTCGCATTGTACTGCTCTCTTTGACAATGGAGAAACAACTGCTTGTATCTAGGCCTAGTCTGTTTTGTTTGTTAAGTTGGGTAAAGGGTACATGCTGTAAATCATAAACGGTATGGCAATTATTAATTTTTCTATTTGGACAAGTGATTAATCGGTTAACCAAGGTTAATCGACATGATTAATCGATCAAGAAAACCACTTAACCGTTTCAGCGCTAGCGTGCTGTATACAGCGCACCACCCATTGTCAAAACTGAAAGACGGAAGAAACATAAAAAGACCTGACCAAGAAATTTTACATTTGAGTGATTTGAACAGAAAACATTAAGACCCAATACCTTCGTAACTGCACAGGCCTGACATTTTCAGGAGAGCGATTTATTCGCTTGCCTACTGCTCGCCTTAAAAAAATTAAGGAGGGCGAAAACTTGACCCCCTGGACTTAGAAATTGATGATTACCAAAACAGCCTACTCCTAAAGCCCACACCTTTTCAGATCGCTGCTATGTTAGTGGTCTCTGTAAGATGGCCACACTGCCCCTCCCACACCTCCAGGCCTTACCGAAGCCCGGAGGTGTGGGAGGGGGCGGTGTAGCCATCTCACAGAGACTACCTCATTAGCAACACTAAATAAAATGTACAAAGCCCACAAGGCAGAATTCATTAATAGTAAAACTTCGTTTTGCCACTTTTAGCTTTTGTAAGTTTAAGGAGAGCTGATCGCTCCCCTAGGCCATGCAAGGGGAATGATTTTTAACCCTCCTGCATTTTTAAGAATGCCAAGTCTGACTGCATGCATTAAATTTTTGCTTGAATGGGGGTTGATACTTGGTAATTTGGGGTTAAGAATTGGGAAAAAAACATGCTGAAATGCCATTGCAAAAGGGTCCCACATTAGACCCCTGTAGACACCCAAGAGAATCACTGGATTTCATAAATAAAGTAGTGCAAAAGTATGAATCATGAAAACCAAAAGAAGATACTTTCTTGAAATATGAAGTTCTCACAAAAGAGGACAATGATTTTCAACCAATCGGAATTCTCGACTGACTTGTGTAACCGCAGTACAGCAGAGCGCACTTAATTGTATATCTGTTTATGGAATAACCCTGTAAACTCAATACAATTTCCAAACACAAAACCATCTACAATACCTTCAGTACAATTTTGACCCTTTTAACCTTTACCTTACATGAAAAGCAGACGACACTTGCAAAAAAAAATTCTTAAATAACTAATTTTTTTCATTTTTTGTCTCCAAAACATAGGTTATGACCCCTCATTGGAACAAGATCGTTCCAATGAGGGGTCATAACCTATGTTTTGGAGACAAAAAATTAAAAAATCATGAAAATTAATTGGCAATTTTTTAGAATAGCGCTGGCCGGTTTTGGCCGTAACGTTGGATAAAGGGTTAATTGAGTACACGTCATAGAGTATATTCGTATCAATTGAATTAAAAATCTTGTAATATATCGAGAATGCTCTGTTTTATTTTTACCTATCTGATTTCAGTACATGTGCATCCAATACAGGCATTTAATTTTTAACATCATGCTTGCCAAAGCTCCATGACCTCTGTCAAACAAGATGTGGAAGAAATACTCCATTTGTCTCTAGAATATATGAGGGTGGCCAAATCACTGAATAATTTTCATTGGCAAAGTGGCAGCTATTCAATTAACAGGGTTCCATTGTACTGTATGACAGCAGAATACAAGAAGTTAATTTCATGCATTCATTGTCAGAATGAGTTTGTAAAAATAAGCTGGGTCTATTTATTACCTGAAAAGTACCATGCTATCAATCCAAATATTGGATTGAAGATAATGCAAAACACAGCCATGCCTCTGTGATCATTGGGTTTCTTCTGAATATCTGGCTGCTCAGAAACAATTGGAAGAAAGTATGAAGATGCTGTGGGTGTGTACGTGGAGTACAAGCTCCTGGTCCCAGATGCGAAACTGTATACAGACTGAGAAGGCCATTTCCTCATCTCATAACAGCTACCAGCTTCCGAATCTGTGTACTTCTGTCCATCTTCATATGTAGGCCCGTAGTAATAGGCGGGATATTGTTTGTTCTTGTCTTTCTCTGTCATGATGACCCTGTAACCAACGCAGAAAACAAATACAATGCAATTCACTCATTCAAATACTAATTAACCCACTATTTAACCCTTTACCTAACATGAAAAGCAGATGACACTTGCAAAAAAAAAAAAAATTCTTGAGAAACTAATTTTTGAATTTTTTTGTCTCAAAAACATAGGTTATGACCCCTCATTGGAATGAACTCGTTCCATGAGGGGTCATAACCTATGTTTTTGAGACAAAAAATGAAAATTATGTAGCGATTTTTGTGAATAGCGCTGGCCGGTTTTGGCCATGTTATTGGGTAAAGGGTTAACATGAACAGAAAAGCATAGTTTATGATGCTAAGTGAAAAGAAAAAGAGCTCATTTGAATGAGTGGTCATAAGCTACATTTTTGAGGTAAACATTGAAAAAAAAATAATAAAATAAAGGAAAAATAAAGAGATTTTGTAAATAATGTTGATTAATAATTATACAGGCCATTAGATTAGTCCAAATTCCTTAGGTGTTATGAAGTTTTCAAAATATAGCCATGTCCCCATATTATTAGAGTAGTCTGGACGAAATACTAAACCAAAGCAAGAAAATTAATCAAATAAAATGACATCTAGGAAACATAATTTATTGCTGCCAATTGCAAAATGGGAAAACCAACATTTATTGTCCATGTAATTCGCTAAGAATTTGATATTCATTGAAGATTTGGTGACATACGATAGAGTATGGATGGAGGGTATGTGGCGCAAGCTTGAGGCTCTGGGCTTGAGAGGCAAGTTTGTTTGAATTATGAAAGCATTATATAAAGATGTACAGAGTGAACTTAGCCTGGGAAACATAACAACAAAACGTGTGCATATGGAGACAGACCTAAAACAGGGGTGTATCCTTTCGCCAATTCTTTTTGCATTGTACATCAAAGGTTTAAGAGATGAACTCCTGCATACCAACTGGGTAGCAGTTGGGGACTTGAAGATCCCAGGGCTTTTTTTGGCAAATGATATGGTGCTAGTGTCAGAAAACGAAGAGAGACTAGCGAAAATGCTGGGAATTGTTAGGAATATGTGAGCAAATGGAGACTCGAACTCAATGAAAGCAAAGGCAAAGTTATATCTGTGGGTCGCAAAGTGGACCCCACTCGAAGATGGAGAGTTCTATATTCCGGAAGGTAGCAGCAAACTACTTAGTGTAGGAGAGACAGGTGACTACTAGTATCTGGGGGTAAATATAAACATCACAGGAAGAGGCATCTACCAAAACCACACAAATAAATTGATTCTGAAGGGGAAGCGAAACCTTAACCAAATGAAACTTATAGGGAGAAACAGTTTCAATAAGATTTTCGTGGGGAAAACCATTTGGGAAATGGTGAGTCTGCCAAGCATAACACATGGTACAGAAGTGGTACCCCTAAACCAGATGGCTGTAAAGAGCTTGGAAATCCTGCAGAATGATGCAGGGTGATGGATAACAGGGTCGAGTAATGCTGCAGCACTAGAAGCAATCAGGGTTGAGCTTGGGTGAATGAGGATCAAGGACAGGATAGACTTATTGAAACACGTCTATCTTAATTATTTGGTAAATCTCCCCGACAGCTGATGGTGTAAAGTAATGTTCCTGAGAATTTTCAACTCAAATATCAAGACAGGGTGGATGGTCCAAGTGAGGGAACTCATTGGAGATCCCGGGACTAGACGTTGGGGCAAACCAGGGTAAAAAAATCGTCAGAGAAAGGGTCATGGAGGATGGTAACCATGATTGGCAAGAGGGGGTCAAATCAAAGAGGTCTTTGGGTGGCTTTCATGATAAAGAGAAGCCTGGTTTTGAAGAGTACCTTGATGGCACCTTTGGGAGGTCACTGTTATTCAAGCTGAGGTCACGGTCCCTGGAGCTGAGGGGAAGAATTGGGGAAAACAGTGAAAAGGAGTGCCAGAATGTGCAATTTAGGCATGGTGGAGACCCTGGAACACTTTCGTCTAGAATGCCCAAAAACCAGTCCAAAAGAATAAGAGTCACTGGGAGTATAATGGGGAAGTGGGATTGTTAAATGAAGGACATGTGGTTAGTGGGAGACTCAAAGGAGAGGGTTAATATGCTAATCGGAGAGATTGGGAAGAACGGGGCAAGGGATGTCATCAAGCAGTTTGTCTCCGAGTGTTGGGAGGAGAGAAAAAGCATGGGAATAGGGAGGCAGTTGGGAGTACAGGGGTAACCAAGGCCTTCTCATACGAGAACCGCAACAAATCAGCGACCGGCCAAAGTGTAATTATTTTCATTACTGAATCTACATGTACATACAGGCCTACATGTATGCAAGCCTGGAAATAAGCAATCTGTCATTTGCAGAATGAGGTCCCCTGAGGGTGAATTTGCTGATCCTATCCCATACAGCAGGCTAGAATCCCCCAAATTATCCTCTGGGTACCTCTTCCTGTTTAGGCCCAAGCCATTGATTCAGTTGAGGTTCACAGAGGATAAATTTAGTAATGCAACCCAGCTGTGTAGGGTAGCATCATTAAATTCACCATTTGTGGGCTTCGTTTTACAGATGATGGTGTGCTTATTTCCAGGCCTGCATGTATGCATCTACATACTACAGAGACATTGGTCCAATTTAGTGACTTTGAATCCCCAAAAGTGAATTTGGTTCAAAGGATTTCAGGTCCACTAAAAATAATTTTGAAATCTACACAAAGAGAATTTCAAAACCCTTGGTGTAGTTCAAAAACTTTCAGTGCCCTGAAAATGGCTGAATTTGGAGGCATTGTGGTTGCCCCATGGTTGCAGAGCACTCAGAATCAGCCAATCTCAGTGTCCCCAAATCCAACCACTCTACAGACTTGGGTTTGGGTTATGACCTATTTCATTAGGCAAAAGGTTAAAATTATATTTCAGATGACTGCAAACTTTTTCTTGCATCACACCATTTACCATACATTCTATGCAAATTTTACATTTCCATTCACTGGAATAATGTGGTACCAGAACAAGTTGGGGGTGGGGGGGGGGGGAGGGGGGCAAAGAGATATTAAAGGGTATAGCAAATGGTCGCAGATGCTCAGCCTTTGTCCAGCATTTTGGCCTCCATTTTTCTTTTATGGCCAATTGAAAGGCAGTGCAAGGAGGTATTATGGTAAACTGGCTGTGAATGGAATAAAATTCAATACCATTAGTGATCAAAGTAAGAGACAAATCATGTGACCAAATAGTCTTTCTGTATACACTTTTTTAGTGTGCTTGAAAGACATTTTTCATGATATAAGTCAGAAAAATGGAAAAAAATGGATTTTCTTTCACTAATTCGAAAGATGGGTTTATACGACATATAGATAATGAAAGTGTCAATGACACTGTAGCTCAACTTGACAAACTTGAACTTGGTAAGTTATAAATGAAATAGCAAAATTGAAGTTCATTGGGACCAATGTCAGTTTTTTTGCCAGTGGCAACATTTTTGGACAGACACCGAAGAAAATCGATAGCTCCCATCTAGAGGCCTCCCCAAACAAGCATGCCAGGTTTCAAAGCAATCCGATCATAAATGTGCCCTGTAGGGTGTACAAAAGGGAAATATTGTGGTCTGACTAGACTAAATTCTAAGAACGTTGGCCATGGCAACATTTTTTGACGGAAATGGAAGAAAATCGATAGCTCCCATCTAGAGGTCACCGTAAATAAGCATACCAGGTTTCAAAGCAATCTAATCATAAATGAGCCCTGTAGGGTGAGCCAAAGGGAAATATTGTGGTCTGACTGAACTAAGTTCTAAGAATGTTGGCTGCGGCAACATGTTTTGATGGAAATTGAAGAAAATCGATAGCTCCCATCTAGAGGTCACCCCAAACAAGCATGAAAGGTTTCAAAGCAATCCGATCATAAATGTGCCCTGTAGGGTGTGCCAAAGGGAAATATCAAGTCTTCTGACTAAACAAAGTTCTAAGAACGTTGGCCGCGGCAACATTTTTTGCCGGAAATTGAAGAAAATCGATAGCTCCCATCTAGAGGTCACCCTAAATAAGCAAACCAGGTTTCAAAGCAATCAAATCATAAATGTGCCCTGTAGGGAGTGCCAAAGGGAAATATTGTGGTTTGACTAAACTAAGTTCTAAGAACGTTGGCCGTGGCAACATTTTTTGACAGAAATTGAAGAAAATCGATAGCTCCCATCTAGAGGTCACCCCAAACAAGCATACCAGGTTTCAAAGCAATCCGATCATAAATGTACCCTGTAGGGTGTGCCAAAGGGAAATATTGAGTCTTCTGACTAAACTATGTTCTAAGAACGTTGGCCGCGGCAACATTTTTTGACAGAAATTGAAGAAAATCGATAGCTCCCATCTAGAGGTCTCCCCAAACAAGCATACCAGGTTTCAAAGCAATCTGATCGTAAATGTACCCTGTAGGGTGTGCCAAAGGGAAATATTGAGGTCTGACTAAACTAAGTTCTACAAATGTTGGCCGTGGCAACATTTTTTGCCGGAAATTGAAGAAAATCGATAGCTCCCATCTAGAGGTCACCCTAAATAAGCGTATCAGGTTTCAAAGCAATCAAATCATAAATGTGCCCTGTAGGGTGTGCCAAAGGGAAATATTGTGGTTTGACTAAACTAAGTTTTAAGAACGTTGGCCGCGGCAACATTTTTTGACAGAAATTGAAGAAAATCGATAGCCCCCATCTAGAGGTCACCCCAAACGAGCATAAGAAGTTTCAAAGTAATCTGATCATAAATGCGACCTGTGAGGTGTGCCAAAGGAAATTGTGGACGTACGTACTAACGTACTAACATACTAACGTACGTACGTACGCCAACGGACGAGAAGTGATGGCAATAGCTCAGCTTGACTTTGTCAAGTTGAGCTAAAAATATCTCAACACCTTGGCATTAAGGGGATATTTGAATAATTGATTTCTGTATACACCAATTCCGGGCTTGGACTCGGCCTCTGTATACACTTTTAAGTGATAGCCTTTCCGGGGTCTGCCACAGGGAATGGGACAACCTCCCCAAACTGGCTGGGACAACATGCCCCTGGACAGTCTGCCCCAAGTCTTTCATGCGCTGCAGTTATCAGCTATTTGACTATAATATTGGACTATGATTGGATTGTAAGTAATAACAAATGAAAAATTCAGCTGCTATTACTTAAAATATGATAATTATTAATTAAGGACTAGAGCTGTAGGTTTTTAAATTTCTTGTTCGGTTTCGGTTTTTCAGATGGAGTAAAACCTCGGTTCGGTTTGGTTTGTTCATGAGGCCAAATAAAATTCAATAAAACTCATTCTTATGACCGGAGTCATAACTGAATGGCAGTGAAACTGAGTGAAACTCAATGAATGCCCGAAATAAGCTATAATTCATGAAGAATCAGGAAGTCCAATATAATATTTACCTAAATATACAGAACTTTTATTGTGCTTGGTCATTTTTCGAGGTCTGACACCTACACGCAACTTGAGGAAAGCTGCAAACACAACTAAACTGAAATGTCGGAAATTCACAGAATGTAGCCTTCCCAGAGTAGTGAGAGTACCCAGACACTGCCATTGGCAGTGTCTGGGTACTCTCACTACTCTGGGATGGCTACATTCTGTGAATTTCTGCAGCAAGAGAGTATTTAATAAATACGAGATGTTGACGGTTTCGGTTTAAAAAAAAAAACTAAAAACTTTGGTTCGGTTTCGGTTAACCTACAGCGCTCTTAGGGACAATGGATTTGTTTATTGGACTTAATTATGATGGTATTATAAGTAATAACATATGAATAAGTCCAAATGAATTATTCAGCTGTTATTACTTATAATACGATCATAATAATATCTATGGATGTTTCAGTGGCCTGACTGTTTGTGTTCTCAGACATGTCCATGGTTTCATCTGAGTCAACAGGATCATTCTCACTGGACTCAGTCCTGGTAATTCATCCTTGTTTCCTCAGTAAAAAAAACTGCTGTGGAAAACTGGTGCTTCTACGACAGGCTGTGGAGCCTGTTCGATTGTGTAAAAATCTTCGGGACTGGGCAGAATCTCAATTGCCATGTATATGTAGTATGTGGCAAAGTGAAAACATTCAAGTAACTTTAACATGTGAAAGTAGTTTGAGATACATGTGTAAATAATCACAATCAACGTGCAGAATTCACTCAATTAGATCATGCCAATATCATGAATCATGTGAATGCGGAGAAAAAATCTTAAGTAAGTAGGCGACTTGCTCAATATGTAGAGTATGAGTGAAAATAGGATGTAGCATAACCGCAAACTAAGTATCTCACTACTTCTATGTTGGTAACACCAGAATCTGACATCCGTTTCTGGAAAACTCTGTAAGAGCTTTCCAGAAACGGATGTCGGATTCTGGTGTTATCAACATAGAAGTAGAACTACTTCTATGTTGATAACACCAGAAGAGCTTTCCAGAAACAGATGTCAGATTCTGGTGTTATCAACATAGAAGTAGAACACACAGTTTCTAGTGGTTAGGCCACACAAAGTAGATGTTCTGTTTCTCAGGCCAAGTTTTGTAAAATTGCATGCGGACGGGCGTTTTTTTATTTAATATTTTATTTTTGTAATTATTTCTTTGCCATCAAAAGTTCATATTCTTGGTTTATTTTATGTTTTAGGTCTCATAATCTACAGAATAGCAAGGGTGGTGGTGTATTTTGTCCCTTGGGTGCAACAAGGCTTTGCAATGCTAAAGCATTGCAAAGCCTTGTTGCACTCAAGGGACAAATTTATCAATTTTATTAACTTGAGTAAAATATCAGACATAAACCATTTAATTTTTATTTTTTCAAGTTTGCATTGGTCATAAAAAGAGAGCATGCGGCAGCCAAAAGGACCATGCGGGAGGGGCTGAGAAACAGATTTTTAATTTTATTAAGCCTTATGCTGCATCTTGTACTGTAAATTGTAAGACTAGCAATACAGCATAGTGCAACCCACATGGCTTGATTCCTTGTATAACCTGGAAGCTGTGTTATTTCTGCCACCACAAGGCTTTATGAAGAAGCCATCCTCGGCAGTATTTTTGCTGTGGATATATTTTGTTTCCTCAGTACTGCTGATTGCTGAGGGTGAATTACCAGGGCTGTGGACTGGTCTCTACATTGTCTGAAAGTAAATTGGATGGTTGTCTCACCATTAGGGTGTACGTGGATTAAGGTGTGGACGAGTTCTCTGCACTACTTACATTTAGAACGTTCATGATTGTTAACAGCTAAGACAACACAGTTATTGTCTTGGTCTTAGATAAAGGAAAAGGGATCAATGCAGTTGTAACAGGAGAGATAAGTGCGGGTGTTGGGGTTCGAACCGTCGACCTCTAGCACACAAAGCGTCCGATTTACTAAGTGATCAGGACCAGACTGGTTGGTAAACGGCCTTTATACCTCGACCGCCACACTACTCTCCCCTTCTTCATATGTGAATCTCACCCAAATTCCTCCTCAGAGCAGTCGAAAACACCCGCAGTGCCACCTACTGCTGAGAATCAGATGAGCCCCCAAATGTAACAGGAGGAGAGATAAGTGTGGGAGCCGGGGTTCAAACCGTCAATCTCTAGCACACAAAGCGACCGATTTACCACGAGATTAAGAGATCCGGACCAACCAGGCTGGTTGGTAATGGCCTTTATACCTGAACCACAACACAGTGATGAATCCATATCACGCTAAAACAACATGTCTTGTCATTTGATTTTTGCGCATCAAACAAATATCATTCCTCTTAGAGGGTACCTGACTGAAACAACATGACTAAACACAACACTTCTGACTGGTCTCTACATGCTACCAATTCAGTTTAGAACTATTATTAGTTTCAGTCACTCTGGGATGTGTTAATAGGATCAATGTGGATTTAGGATAATTTCCGATAAACAAGCGAGTAAAAATCTTTTTTATATATTACTATCCCCCCAAAATTTATCTTCAAATCAGAAAAAAATGGGACAACACGCCTCAAAAATAGGTCTGGGGCGGGTTGTCCCTGGTCCTACGTGGCGTGAGGTAGGTTGGAGGATGGCGCGTTCGACGGGTGAAAAAAGTTTTTTAAAAAACTAAGTGGGTGTTGGTTTTCTTTGAAGAGATTCGCTGAATGGTGGCCAAAGGTAAATTTTGTATTATTGCCATCTCTGAGACAGGCCAATCGTAATATTTTCTTACCTCGACTGAGCACCTGAGTCATTATTTCAAGCATCTACCTGTTTACTTTACCAATGAAAACTATTCGAAAAATGTGATTTATTTTTACCGCCATCACAGATAAAGGGTGTCCCAAACGGAATATACCGTTCCCTCAGATAGAAGAATACTTACTTTAATAGTGAGAGTTGGCATTAAAGTTTACTGATTGAAAAATATTTGTGTCCGGCGGACACCTGTGAAATTGGGTTACCTTCAACAGTTAATTAGACGGAAGTTGACAAATTCAATCAAACGGCATGCGCACTGACGTTTTGTCATTGGGGCGACAAAAAGATGACAGGTGAAAAGTGGCGAAAAACTTTCCACAGGCTTTGGAGTAGCTTTTTGGGTTAGGAGTGGGCGTGGGGGTCGACCCGGCTCCGAACTCTGTATTTGTATTACATCCCAAATCTATCTCACTATGTCCCCGGTCACTGCAGGGATGAAACCTGAATATATTAAGCAAAGCAGAACTATTATCTGATTTGCAAAAAAGAAAAAGAGAGTCACACAAAGGATCTCTTAATAACGACGGAATTAAAAGGATTTATCACACTTTTCGCGAACACCGAGGAACTTCCGCAAACTTACTTACTACAATCAAGGAACTAACTGCAATTCGGGAACTTAAACAGACAGACCTAACTTTTGTAAAATGGAAAGTAATGATTCAACATTTTGGCTAAAATATATATACTACTCAAAGTTTGCTGAGCACCAAGTAGATCCAACTACCCGTTTTACGTTTTAGTTGAAATATTGTATTGAAAAGTGTATATATTTTTTTATTTAATTATATCTTTAATGATTTAAGTACAGAAATTAAGATTTTATTTGTGTTTGACATTATTTTTAGCTTTTGAATACGATAATCATAGAAAATGGATATTATTGGTAAAAGAGGAAATTTTTCAATTTGCCAAAAAGTTGACGGAGCGAACTGGCATGGGTTCAATATCGAGTATGAGACTCATTACTGTTAATTACAGCTTGACAACGCCTTCTCATGCTCCCAATCTGGTTTCTGGTGGTCCTTTGTGGGATGTTGTTCCATTCTTGGACCAGCATGGTACCAAGCTCCCGGACACTTCTTGGCTGGACTGGACGGGCTGAAATTGCAAGTTGCAACTCATTCCAGACATGTTCGATTGGATTGAGGTCAGGGGATTTTGCTGGCCTGTCCATAAGCTCAATACCCTCCCTCTGTTGGTACTCCCTGGCAGCATGGGCAACATGAGGACGGGCATTATCGTCCATCAGAAAAAATCTATCACTCACTGCACCTGCATACAGTCTGACGTGGACATCCAGGACCTCATCAATATACCGTTGTGCAGTCAATGTACCACGTTCAAGGACACAGAGCTCTGTTCGTCCATCCCTGCTGACGCCGCCTCAGACCATGCGAATACATGGTCTTCTCGATCGGAGACCACATTCGTGCAACCTTTCCCGGTTAGTCTGCGTCGAAACATGTACCCCGGATGCATTCTGAAGGTCACTGCGAAGCTGGGTTGCTGTGGCAAAGCGGTTCCAACGGGCTTGAATGATCAAAAACCGGTCTTCAGCTGCAGATGTTGCCCTGTCTCTGCCACCACCATGCCGTCTTACTGGTGTGCCATACTGAAATCTTGCTCAGGCTCGGGTGATCACCGTATGGTGCACACCAAGGGCTTCACCAACCTGACGATGGCTAGCCCATTGCTCCACCATCCCAACCGCCCGCCACATTTCTGCTTCAGACAAATGTCTTCTTACATTTGAATTTGGCATATTCAATCATTAAATTACAAGGGTTTGTGTTGAAATGAATAATGAATACCCTACAATGTCATGTACATGTAGACAGTATACGGAAACATCATGAAAATCAAGGGGTACATGCTTTCCATGACTGTCACGAAAAGTCTGCCTGTCAAGAGAGATAATGAAAACAATGGGGACCATGTCAATACATTCCTCAATCATATCCACTAAAAATATCGCAAATATGTCACAAGCAAATTTCACAATGATGTGTCAAATATTTGATGCTTTGCAAACTTTGAGTAGTATATATGTTTTTAGGCTCGTTTTGGGTAAGCAAACCGTAGAAATCTGGTTAGCCAATGTGAAATTTGTCAAAAAAATTCTTGGTCAGTCGAAATTGTTTGTTGGTCTGTCGGACAATTTTGGGCTTGCATCCACACAGGCACGAACCCATAGAGGGTACAGATCTCTTCGGCATAATAAGTATTATAAGCGGGCTACGACCTGCGCATTACTGTCAATGATGGAGCCAGGTTTTTTGGTTGAAGACTGGTGACTGTAAGGGTTGTTCCACACCGGGAACGAGAAGGCGATTTTTACGTTATGATTCGTTCAATTCTGTAACGGTGACAGGTGACTGTGTCGTCGGCAAATATAGTGGATTAGCCGGTATGAAATACATATTCATAAGCGACACGATTCTTCCAATTATCACGCGGTAGGACCACAAACCAACCAAGCATAAAATCATTCCTACAGGGACAGACAACGGCTCGATCGAGTCGCTTTGAGTGGCCAGACCGATCTGCCGCCGCGACTTGTGTCGCACGACAAAACCCGACCTTGAAAATAGCCCGCTCGCTCGCGCCCGACGTGGAACGAGCCTAAAATAGATTCTCCATGGGGGTGGGGGGGGGGGGGGGTGGGGTGGGGGATATGGTGTAACACGAATAGAAGTCTATACTAAAAAAATCGTGAGTTTTTGACTCAAAACATAGCTTATTCCGCCTCCCCAACCCTCCTCCCATCGGAAGGAGCTTGATGTGCTGGTTTCCAAAAGAGAGATCATAAGCTGTGTCTCAGATTCAATCGTGTGCGGGGGTGGGGGATTAATTGTCTGATATCAGTTAAATTTGAATTTGCATTTAAATATCTTGTCCGCCCACACGGGGGCGGTTGCTTGCTATGGGGTCGGTACCTCCAAAAGAACATCAATGCGTACACTAAAATTATCCACTGCCGGGTTGGGGAGGAGTTTGAACAGGGATCTTGACGTAGCAGCTACCCACATGTAGTGGGATAGCCGTTACGTTGAACTCGCTCAACTATACTGGTGACATGCTCAGTTTTAGAGGTGCTCTGATCTGCGTGAGCATAGATATCGGATATCCAAATTTTACGGACTGGGTCACTTACGGAATGCCTTATATGTATACAGGGGAAATCAGATGGAACATTTTGAAAGCTTCAGCGAAGGTATAGCTAGGAAGTAATTGATGGTAGTTTAGCCAATAGTACTGGTACAAGGCCGCAATGGAACAAGACTGTTGTTGAAGCTAATGATAGGACAGATAGACCATAGACCTGTAGTGGCCTTGGAGCTTTGGAGACAAGATGGAAACGGAATCCCATTTGTGGAATCCCTTTTTTGGAATCCCATTTGTGGAATCCCTTTTTCGAAAACGCCTGTGGCTATGGAATCCCATTTTGGTCGTATGTGCCTATGTGATAGGGCACATTGTGTCACATTGTGCCTTTTCACATAAGCACATATCGGCACATAAAGCATGTGCTTATGTGCTAGGTCACATTGTGTCACATTGTGCTTTTTCACATAAGCACATATGACAAAAAGGGATTCTCCAGAAGGTATCCTAGATAGGTATCCTCAAATAATACAATACTAGGCTATAGGTATCCTCAAATACCCGTATGTGCCTATGTGATAGGGCACATTGTGTCACATTGTGCCTTTTCACAAAAGCACATATGACAAAAAAGGGATTCTCTAGTAGGTATTCTCGAATAATACAATACCAGGCAATAGGTATCCTCAAATACCCGTATGTGCCTATGTGCTAGGGCACATTGTGTCACATTGTGCCTTTTCACATAAGCACATATCGGCACATAAATCATGTGCCTATGTGCTAGGGCACATTGTGTCACATTGTGCTTTTTCACATAAGCACATATGACAAAAAGGGGTGCCGAAGGTCATATGTTTTTCAAAAAAGGGGTGCCTAAATTGGGGTGCCCGGGGATATTGCCATTGGATATAGATGTGATGAGAATCTGATACAACTTCGTTGTAATAAGGGGAGATAACTCTGTACACAGGTTATGGGAAATCAAGCAATCTGATTGGTTAGTTATTATCTAGATAAATGAAACAACAAGAGTACACGGAATATGGTCAGAACTAACAAGAATAGACCCGAAATTGCTAAATATAGTAAAAATAAGATAAACAGTTCCAAATAATAGGCTCTTCTACGCTACTGGAGTATACTCTAGAACAAAGGAACATGGCCAGATAGACTTAAACTATTGCATATGTAGATAGAAGCAGAGAATTCTGGGTAAATTTGTCCTATAGCACTACGTGCTATTCTTAATAGGGAAAAACGTCATGGGATAGGGATTCTGGGAGAATTCTAAGCCAGAACATTACTCCTGTTCAATCGAACGTACCCCTTTGTACCCCCTTAGTACCATAGCACTACGTGCTAAGCCGATAAATTGGGGAAATAAAGTCAATTTCGGTGATTTCGGGTGGATTTTGGTGATTTGGAGGGATTGTCGGGTTGTTGGTGGTAATCAGATTTAGTCTTCTACAAAGGAACACACCCCCGAACATACCCCTGTCTTGTTAGAAGCCATTGGTAACATAGCAATCACGTGCTACCATAGAAACCAAGATGGCGGCCTCCAGTATACAAAATGGACGACGGAAACACGTATCACCCTAACAACACGCGCTGCGCATGCGCACTAACACCACGTATCACCATGGAGATGACGTCACAACATGGCCGCTCACGCGGGTTACCATGACACCACAACATGGCGGCACTGGGTCACGTGACATGACGTCACTTCCGGGGTCCGGCACCGGGGTCCGGCAAACTACCCTCGAAACATACGAGACATACTACTAACATGGGTATTTTGTCAAATATTGGTTACGGACGCCATTCGCCTGAATACAATTGCGGTAATAACTTTATTTTAGCGTCCTAGAATAGATTAGTGGCGTATAATACAGCTTCGTGCTTAATGTGTGCTTTTCCACAGGGAAAGTGTGCAGGTGGTTGCTGGAAATGCACAACACATGCACAATTCATATTTATTTATGTTTAAGGTCACATATTTCTGCACAATGGCTATTCCTGACCACGTCAGTTTTACGGGTGAAGGAAGCCGGAGTACCCGGAGAGAACTACCGAGCAATGGCGAGCAACTGTCAGCTCACCAACATACTAACTCCACACATGCGGGGTTATTGGTTGAAGACAAGTGTACCATCGACGTGTAGTACGCCTTAGTACACAACGCCACCGTGCCCCCACGTGGGCAATGGGGTGAAGTGTCTTGCCCATGGACGTAAGGCGGTTGCCGCAGCTGGGATTCGAACCGATGACCTATCGGCTTGCAGCCTGCACCTCTACCCACTGAGCCACCGAGCCCCCTTGCACAATTAATATAAATTGTATTCTGTCCTGTCCAGGCAGATTTGTAAACATTGACAGAATTGGGACCAAATCAGTAGTAGTTTATGATTACGAAGCTTTTGAAATTACGTATGATGAACGCACGAATTCGTTTGCGATTTTATGGTTGCGATCAGGTTCGTTGCTCTCTTTCTAAGTGCTGATTCGTGGGCGAATCAGCATTGATTTTATTTGGTAATCTATACACAATAGAAGGTTATGCATAAAAATCCGCAATCCCGACCTCGATGTACGTTTTGCTGTTTATTAACCCTTTACCTAACCTGAAAAGCAGACGACACTTGCAAAAATAATTCTTGAATAACTAATTTTTTTCATTTTTGTCTCAAAAAAATAGGTTATGACCCCTCGTTGGAACGAGCTCGATGAGCTCGTTCCAACGAGGGGTCATAACCTATGTTTTTGAGACAAAAAAACGAAAAAAATGAATGAAAATTAATTGGCGATTTTTAAGAATAGCGCTGGCCGGTTTTGGCCGTTACGTTAGGTAAAGTGTTAATACATGATATATGGAAGAGCTGTGTTGATGCCGGTTTACTTCCTGGTGATAATTTCAACAGTACTCTGCAGTATAGTACGTGGGTGTAGATTGTCGCTAAATCGTGATGATGTTGATCTTCCACTCGTAAAATGTCCGTAATTTTGCAGCAAAATACAAGAACCATCAACAAAATTTCATCTCATAGCCTATCGGGTTGCACCCGGTGTCCCATTGGATGAAATTTAACACATCGCGTTTTAGCGACAATCCATGTACTTTACATTGATAATTATGTTCATTGTTATGGCCCCGATATCCAGTGAAGACCCCCATCTGTCTCTGCGTCCGTCTGTCTGTCCGTATAAAACGTTTGGGATTGTAATTTCAAAGCCATCGATTGGATTTGGATCTCCTTTGTTATGCTGACAGACCCGCACGGGGAACGGATATGCACAAGGTACAAGTTCCGTGACTTCGGTCCAATAATTTTTCCCAGAGTTATAGCCCTTTTTCACTCTTTCGACTTAGAAAAAAATTCTGTCCCACAATGCCTTCAAGGCTATCGAACATGCCTACGGGTCGAGGGCAGGCAGTAACCTTCGCTTTTCGTAGGCCTTGTTAATATTGTTTCGCTCAGCTCCTTGAAGTTTAGGCCAAGCCGAGCTTCCTCTGACAATCCGCCCTTTAAACCATCTGGGACGTAGGCCATGTATTTAAAGGGGTGTGTCAGAGGAAGATCGGGTTAGATAGAGACACACACCGATTACTTTTATTCTGCGTCATATCTTGCGCCCATGTATGCACTTGTCGATTTTAGTGTTAAGGACAAACCGCATATCGGAGTGCTGACAAATGTGGTCTTACATGTATATGTTACCTACATCTTTTGAAAAAGTGTTATATATATAATCCCACCAACCCACCCCGTAAAAGTGCAATATTTAGAGTTTATTTATACAATGTCGCCTGTACGACTTTTAAATGAAGCTTTTAGCCATGCAGACAAGAATGAACCACTTCGGGGTTCATTTTAGCTCACCTGACTGAAAGTCAGTGGGGGCATAAGTGATCACTTTCTGTCCGTCGCCGGTGTCCGTCGTCCGTTCGTTCGGCGTGAACTTTACATTGTTGAATTCTCCTCATAAACCACGAGACCGAATTGCACTAAGACGCAATTATACGATTAACCTCCTCCCTTTTGAGGCAGACACGTCCACACTTCTTTTTGGTTCAGAATTTCTTAACAACGAAGACAACCGCCTTATCTTTGAAGTGGTACATGACTTTATTTTATCGAGTAAGCGATTCCAATGATTGGCTTGCAAGGCTTGTATCATAACAATGGCCCATTTCATATTCCATTCCACATACTGTCCTGTCAAATTTCATAGCAGCCCATCGTCACCTACACTGTATTCGTAGACTGAAATCGTGGAATGTATTCAGTGATTGTTGTTGTTTTTGTAGACTGTATTCATAACTCTTTACTAAATGAATTGATTGAAATAAGCTACTCACTCCCGTATTTCTCGAGTGTATTTAACACACCATGTATTCAAACTGGCCGCCGACACTTCTTCCTTTTCTTCTATCTTTTATTTGTTTTTTTTTTCTATTTTCTTTTTACTTTCTTTTCAAATTGTTCGTACTCCATTCACGTTGTAGTTTAAACATTCGTGCATGTCGCTGCCCGGGGTCTGCTCCCGCCAACCCTTACTGCGGGCAGTGATCAGCAGGCCAGTGCTATTAACAAAACTCGTCACTCAAATTTTATTCTGTTTTCAGTTTTGGCCTCGGAGACCTGCCTTATGATCCCCTGTTGGCTCGAGTTGGTTCCAATGGGGGTGATGGGCTGTGTCTTAATGTCAGAAAAATCGTCTAATGCCCCAAAAGTTTCTTTTGTAATTGTCATCTTTTCTTTATCTGCACTGGAAAGGAGACCACGAGGGGCGGGACGGGGACCTTCGGGCGTCGATATGTGAGCTTGTCTACTGACTGATACCACCTGCCCGAGTGTAATGACAAATGAGTTAGGGAGACGACTTACATAAGCTGTTAGCTTTTTGTCGAATCCCCTCCTTACATAGTAATCTATCTATTTGTTCATCTTTGTTATTTAGTGTACTGTTGTATCTTGTGTTGTTCCTGTTTTACCATCTAGATGTAATGTACACAATTAACTGGTAGAGTGCTGGAAGCCCATATTTGGGCTTTATTCTGAAGTGCAGGTGCTGTAACTTAATGGCTTCATATTCTATGGATGAGCGTCATATTATTTTTGAATTGAAATTATTCAGTCTGTGGGGATTTGCCTTGTTACAATTTATGGGAGAGTGCCACTAGGCACTCTCCCATAAATCTTAACAAGACAAAGAGACGTGGACAAATTGGATGACCAAAAATAATTTAGCACTCTACCAGTTAACAAACTTTCCAACAAATATTGTTTAAACTAAACACACCTACCAAGTTTCAAAGTGATCCGATCATAAATGTGCCCTGAAGGGTGAGCTCCAGGAAAATACTGAGGTCTGACTAAACTAAGTTCAAAGGATGTTGCCAGCGGCAACATATTTCGACAGAAATGGAAGAAAATCAATAGCTCCCATATAGATGTCACTCCACACAAGCACACCGAGCTTCCAAGCAATCCAATCATAAATGAGCCCTGAAGGGTGTGTCAAAGGGAAATATTGATACATAATTGCACTAAGTTTTTACTAAGTTGATCAAAGGTTGTTACCAACAGAGCACCGGATAGCCTGAGGTTCGTACGGCGGCCATATTGTTGAAGATCTTCGAAGTCATTCCTCAGGCGAGATACAGTCACATCCCTTTCAAAGATAGTCTTTTCAAGTTCCGCCACCTTCGATTCTATTGCTACAAAGCGCTCATTCACAGCATTGTTTACTGCTTTATTTATTATATCCCCAAGCATGTCTTTGACAGAGGGGTGGCCCAGTACTTTTAAAAAAGTGTAACAGGAGGAGAGATAAGGGCGGGAGCCGGGATTCGAACCGTCGACCTCTAGCACACAAAGCGACCGATTTACCACGAGACTAAGAGATCCGGACCAACCAGGCTGGTTGGTAAATGGCCTTTATACCTCGACCGCTACACTACTCTCCCCTTCTTTTGAGATTCACCCACCGTGAATCACACCCCAGATTCCACCTCAGAGCCGTCGAAACATCCACCATGCTTCACCACAGCGTCCACAACGCCACCAACTGCTGTGGATCGGACGAGCCCCCAAATGTAACAGGAGGAGAGATAAGTGCGGGAGCCGGGGTTCGAACCGTCGACCTCTAGCACACAAAGCGACCGATTTACCACGAGACTAAGAGATCCGGACCAACCAGGCTGGTTGGTAAATGGCCTTTATACCTCGACCGCTACAAAAGTCTGCTACTGGGTTTAGAGTTGTTTGCGCAGTAGGTGCCGATTCTGTCATATTTAATACACTGGCACTAATGCTTTCGAGATCAGTCTCAGTACTGGTTTCTTTGATCGAATTTTGTGAATGAACATAGTCTGGTGAAAGCTCACTTGGTAGTTTAGGTTTTGTTTTTTTGTGTGCGGGATCACCGGGATACTGTCGTCGGCATCACGGCGGCGTTTATCAGGTTTTTTTTTTTGTTTTCTTCTGCCCATTAAGACAAAACGTTTGACTACAAATCAACAGGCTTCACCATGTCATAGTAGCGTATATATATATCATATGGTATTGTCACTAAAGGAACAACAAAAACACAAAATATTAACACAAGTTCAGAGTTCAGTATTAAATTCCAATCAATTTTGAGCAATGTGTTGAGATCGAATTCGTCTGGGTCTGGGTCACGACTGTTGAACGATGATGAAACAATCGACAGAGATCAATGAGAATCAGGTGATCGGTCAAACGATAAGTGAACTGTTCAATGAGTGACGTACAATGATACAGTTGTCTTCAAAAAGAGCTGCATAAATACGGTATAGTTACAGTGTATGTATTATGAAAATAACAGATAACTTCATGAATTGGATATAAAAGTTATATCACACGCAAAAATAAAGCTTGACACAAGCATTATTTCTTCGGGAATTACAAGTAAACCCAAGAAAGTAGACGTTAATATTATTAACACATTGTGTATAGTTAAATAAAAGGCATCACTCACTACTCCAGATCCAAGTGAATATCCTGGTGTAAAAGGAATGGAAGTCCGTAGGAACGTTAGTCCCTCTGGACTATTACTCCGCGGAATTATAGTCCTAGGTCTAACATTTCTAGGAATAGTAGTCCGCCGGACTACTATTCCTAGAAATGTCAGACCTAGGACTATAATTCCGCGGAATAATAGTCCAGAGGGACTAATTTTCCTACGGACTTCCATTCCTGTTACACCTGCTCCAAGAACAGATTATAAACGAAATATAGGTAACAAAATTTTTAGTGAGGCCTGGTAAAGCACCAGAGACCAGAATGCGCTTGGAAATATCATCACATAAATCCCTACATAACAGAGTCACTTGTCAAAGAACATTTCTCACCATCTTCAATCACAGGTTCACAATCTACCTTCCTCCATGACAGAGCTCAATAAGCTACCCCAGTGACCGCCGCCATTTTTGAGAATTTAATATAGTTACTTTTATACTGTATAATAAACTTATTTATACAACTCTGTATATTTATTTATAAATATAATATTGTTTCAATTTACCGTAGAATACCCATAGACATTTTCCAGTAAATTTTATAAATATTTTTTGGACAATTAATAGTTTTTGAGCACTTAAATTTCAACGAAATTATACATAACAAGAAACAGATGTCGTGAGTTGATTCAAGATCTGAGATTTGGTTCGATTAGAAAATGCCTGCCTCGCAGGGCTCTAAATTGAAGACTAAATGCCACGAAGAATCACTATGGAGAACTGTTTGTTAATTATACCCCAACTTTCAAAGAAATGGGGGGGGGGGGGGGGGGTATACTGGATTACATGCATCCAACTGTGCGTCCCTCCGTCCGTGTGTGAGTCCGTCCAAGAAAATTCATAATTTTTTTTTATTTTAATTAATTGATGCTTCATCGTTCCAGCATTGCAGTGGGGGTATGAATTGCCTTCAGCAATAGCTCTTGTTCTATCTACAGTGCAATGAAATTTTTATTTCAGGACACACCAACTAATGAAATAGAGAAAGGATGCACTTCTGAACCAACTGCAGCCCCAAGGTTGATTGTATTTTCACCGGATGATGGCAGTTTCAAAGAGGCAATTGCAGTTGGTGTATTTTCTTCCGATGATGGCAGTTTCGAAGAGGCAGTTGTAGTTGGAGATGGCATTCAAGTTTTTTCCCCAAGTGATTTGAAGTGAAAAACTTGTTTGAGACAGCCTTCTGGCAGTTTATTGTTATCAGACCTTGAATACCTGAAATATACTGTTCTGTACTCGGCTTGATCCAGAACTTTGTATTGAAAGACACATATTCAGAGGAGAAGTCTGCAAATTACAAAACATTTGTAAAAAAATACAATAATATTTTATTGCAGGACTAATATACAGTTAAAACGAGAAGTCCCGTCATGAAATGCGCCCAAATAGTACGTCGATCTGTGCGTTGATCTACACGTTATGACCATAGTAAGGCAATCAAATTCTGTACATATGGCCTGTGCGCGAGCGATGTTTCAGCCAATGTACCTCCGGGTAAGGCGGAGGACCATTGGCAGAAAAATTGCCTGTGTTTGCTATGAGTAACCAGGTGAACCTGCCGTGCTGTGGATGCCATTCGATATGACAATTGCGCGAAATTCCTACGCGTAATTTAGCCTAGATAAGCGCACAGTTCCTGACAGGACTTCTAGTTTTAACTGTGTATAATAATTATAATGAATATAAATGTATTGTACAGGTAACTTTTGTTATGGTCTGTCAGTTTTTTCAATAAAACAATTATAGGTATCCACATGATAAAAAGTTTTTGAATTCCACATGATACTTAAACAGGCCTGTCGATTTAAGGTGAATGGCAGTTTGGGTCTCGTGGAAGTTACCTAAAATGAAAAACACGCTAACGAAAAATGGGTCGGGCCAAATTCTCTCCTGGTCACACAAAATTTCTGCCATGTTGAATGATCTAGTACAAGTGAATGATTGAATGATGTTGAGCACCAATCAATCATCAGCATAGGTGTTTGCATCTTCCTGGAGTATAGCTGCTCTGTTTGCCAGTAATTGGCCAACAGAGCAGCTATACTTCAGGAAGATGCAGGCCTGGTCTTTTGAGGAGAGCTATAGTTCCTGCTCTCCATGGCTCCTGTAAAATCAATTTAAGGAGAGCTGAAATTGCCCTCCTTAAGAGCTGAAATAGCTCCCCTTAAACCTTCAGTTCTCTTATTAATAACAGACATAAGTGTAGAATGGCTCTCCTGGCACTGGTTTAGGGGAGCTGTAGTAGCTCCCCTAGATTTTTCAAAAGTCCAAACCTGAAGATGCAAATACCTAAGCTGATGATTGGTTGATGCTCAACATCATTTTAAACTGTTGATCATCTCAAGATGTGAAATAGACACAAAATCAGGAATTGGCCATAATTCATGCCACTGCCACAAATAATGATTATGGATGTGATAATCTTTTGCAGCATGTTAGCCCATGTCAAGATTGGGCTATAATTGAAACTAATTTGTGTCTGAATTGCAGCTGTAGATTAAAGATTGCTATTTGATTCTTCCTGCGTTATTATAGTTTAAAGTCTTGTGCTGATTGTATTCATTTGGTTGTTATTATTAGGCTTTCCCAAACCCAGTTTGGGAAAGACTATTGTTATTCTTCATTTTCAAAATTTTTCTTTTTTTTTTTTTCTTTTTTTTTCCTCCCTGAATTTTGTCTGTTGAACTGCTCGAAAACAAGTTGTACAATTTTGACCAAATTTGGCACACTTATGTAATGTCATAAAATCTAGTGAAATGCAATATCGTCATATCTGTGAAAACGCGTATTTTCAAAATATTCTGCCAAAACCTTCAAAATTTCACCATTTTTCGAATGTCTCAAAATTCTTTACAGTTATTTCGCTCAAATTTTCCACACATTTACAGCATAATATGATACACCACAATCACCACTGAAATCTTTCAACATTAACCCCCACTGACCAAAAATGGCATGAATATAGAATTTTTCTTCAAAATTGACCAACTTCAAGGGCAAATTTCTCTAATAACAAGGTTGTTGTAACAATTATTTTGGCCTGGATAGATGCAACAATGATTGCGGAAGAAAGTTACTGTTTACTTTTTAATCTCAGATTTAACTCTCAAGCACGACGAGGGCGAGGATAAGAGAACCGTTTGAAAATGCCAAAATTAGCCAATTTTGGTTGCTTTTTCTATCATTTTGGAAAGGTTTAATTAAAACACTTTTCATGTACGTATTCACAATTGACTACCGAGCATATTTGCTGTTGTAAGTTTGGTTGTAAAGTTTAACCCTATTCTATTCTGGCTGCATAAAAGTAGGTACCGTCCAAAAAAATTCCAATTTTTTCAGAATTTGGTAAGTTTAGGTGGCGATTTACTCAATTTTTAATTGCTTGAGCTCTGAATGTTTTCTGTAGCTGCTTGTATCAGGCAAAGTATGACAAAGTTTGTTCTATATGTTATTATTAAAAGTTTAACCCTTGGCAGATTTGAGACTTCCCATAAGGGCATAAGGGTACTGTCGGAATAATTGTTATTTTCGCCAACGTCAAGGGCAAATTTCTCTAATTACAAGGTAGTTGTAACAATTATTTTGGTATGGCTAGATGCAACAATGATTGTGGAAGAAAGTTACTGTTTACTTCTCAATCTCAGATTTAACCCTAAAGCACAATGAGGGCGAGAATAAGAGTACTGTTTGAAAATGCCAAAATTTGCCATCTTTGGTTGCTTTTTCTATCATTTCGGAAAGGGTTAATTTAAAACTACTTTTCATGTGCGTATTCACAATTGACTACCGAGCATATTTGCTGTTGTAAGTTTGGTTGTAAAGTTTAAGCATATCCCATTCTGGTTACATAAAAGTAGGTACCGTCCAAAAAAACTCCAATTTTTCAGAATTTGGTAACATTAGGTGGCGATTTACTCCATTTCTGATTACTTGAGCTCTGAATGTTTTCTATAGCTGCTTGCAGCAGTCAAAGTATGACCAATTTTGTTCTATGTGTTATTATTAAAAGTTTAAGCCTTGGCAGATTTGAGACTTCCCATAAGGGTACTGTCGGAATAATTGTTATTATCGCCAACATTTACATGCACTTTCTCAGCACTGGAGCCATATTGTCTCAAAACCTTTTTTCATGAGAGGATTGGGCCTTCATCCAAGAAAAAATTTGCTGTTATATATTTTATTCAAAGATTTAACCTTCACCCAGTTTTCTGGCCTTGAATTTGAGTGCTCGAAAATTCGTCATAAAATTGGTTAATTTGGAGCTCACTTTTCTTCCATTTTCGAAAGGAATATCGAAAAATGATTTACATGTTCTTATTTATAATTGCCTATCGAGCATATTTGCTGCTGTAAGTCTAGTTGTAAAGTTTAACCCTATGCTCGTTCTGTTTGCATAAAAATAGGTGCAGTCCAAAAAAAACTATTGTTTTTCAGAATTTGGTAAGTTTAAGTGACGATTTACTCCATTCCTAATTGAGCGCTGAACGTTTTCTATGGATGTATGCAGCAGTCATAGTATGACAACTTTTGTTTTATATGTCATTATTAAAAGTTTAACCGTTGGCTGATTCGAGACTGCCCTTATGGGTACGGTCGGAATAATTGATATTTTCATAAAATCACTGAATATTGATAAGCGTGCAGTAGTAGTTTAGAATAGAATATCTGAAAATGCTTTCGAAATTCGGATTCACAGTTCAATTCCAAGAATATTTTCTGTTATAAGGTTGAAGTAAAGTTTAACTCCATCCCTGTCTCAGATGCATAAAAATTGGTGCCGTCGAAAAAAACTCTAATTTTTTCAGAATTCCGTAGGTTTAAGTGATAATTTACTCCATTCCTAATTCATTGAGCGCTTAATGTTTTCTATGCCTGCATGCAGCAAGCATAGCACGACAACTTCTGTTTTATACGTTATTATCAATAGTTTAACCCCTGGCATATTTAGGAGTTCCCATGTGGATATAGTCGGAATAATTGTTATTTTCGTAAAATCAATCCCTGAATATATTGGTAACCGTGCAGTGGCCTTTCGGTGGTGCTACATGAAGCCGCAAATAGTTAAGGTTGAAAAGTTCATCAAATAGACAAATATAATACTTAACTCAGCCGGTGACAGGTAAATAATGAAATGAAAAGTCGTTGAATTGAGAATAAGGTAGGGACGAATCGTGCCATCGGTTTCCACCTGATCCACGGTATTTCCACGCGATCTCGGCACCTGACGAAGATTCTGAACTGTCGGACAGGGACAGTAGAAGCCATTCTGAAAATTTCAAGTTGCTGCCTTGCATGGTCGGAACATAATTGGCGTGTATCCGACATTGTATCTGTTCAATTTGAATGTCAAATTAGCCAGATGACGGATTTTTCGCCACCGGGTCGAGTTGTCAGTTTCTGCCGGGACGGTCTAAAATAAGCAGTTTAACTCAAAACTTTCTGTCCCATATGAATGTGCGAATATTTAAAGTTGAACAGTTCATCAAATAGACAGAAATAATGCCAAACTCGACCGGTGATAGGTAAATAGGGAATGGAAACGGCATTGCATTGGGAATAGAGTAGGGACGAATCGTCCCCGCTGTTTCCACGCGATCCACGTTCTTCCCACGCGGTCAGGCCACTCGACAAAGATACTCTCCTGTCGAGCAGGGATAGTAGAACAACTTTTGAAGATTTCGTGTATCTGCCTTCACTGGTCTGGACGCAGTGGGCGTATGAGCGACACTGCTGTCTGTTCAATTTTAATGTCAAATTAGCCAAATTACCACCTTTTCGCCATTAACCCATGTGCGATTTCTGTCCACTTTTCATTTTTGGCAGTTATCTAACTGTTATCCAAGAACAATTTTACTGTTATATGTTTTATTCCAAGTTTAACCCTCATTTTAAAGCAACCAAAGATGGCTAAGTTTGTCATTTTCAAACGGTACTCTTATTCTCGCACTCATTGTGCTTGAGGGTTAAATCTGAGATTAAGAAGTAAACAGTAACTTTCTTCCACAATCATTGTTGCATCTAGCCATACCAAAATAATTGTTACAACTACCTTGTAATTAGAGAAATTTGCCCTTGAAGTTGGCGAAAATAACAAATATTCCGACAGTACCCTTATGGGAAGTCTCAAATCTGCCAAGGGTTAAACTTCTAATAATAACATATAGAACAAAATTTGTCATACTTTGACTGCTGCAAGCAGCTATAGAAAACATTCAGAGCTCAAGCAATTAAAAATGGAGTAAATCGCCACCTAAATTTACCAAATTCTGAAAAATGGAGTTTTTTTGGACGGTACCTACTTTTATGCAACCAGAATGGGATAGGGTTAAACTTTATAACCAAACTTACAACAGCAAATATGCTCGGTAGTCAATTTGTAAGTACGTACATCAAAAGTGTTTGATTTCTAGTGAATTTGGCAAATTTCTGCACTCATTTGTCCAAAAGCAAAAATGAAAGATCTCATTGTACTTTCCATAACTGCATTCAAAAATCATTGGGGAACAAATTTTGTGTTATATATTTTTGTGTCCCACGTTATCCAGTATCAGTTCGGGGGCATGGTGGCGTTGCAGTAACCGGTTCTCGTCAGATCACCGAAGCTAAGCAACGTCGAACCCGGTTATTCCTTGGATGGGTGACCGTCTGAGCGGTCGGTTCGGACTCCCGCTTTGTGTCCTTGGGCAAGGCACTTCACCCCGATTGTCCGCACGGGGGCACGATAACGCCATGTACTAAGGCATACTGCACGTCGATGGTGCGCATGTCTTCAACCAATCTAACCCTGCCTGTGCTACAGTACGGAGGCACTATGTTGGGGAGCTGGCAGCTGCTCGTCATTGCTCGATGGTTCTTTCTGGGTACTCCGGCTCCCTCCACCCATACAACTGTCAGCGACATAATATGGCCTTGGCTGTTAATGTGTCGTTAAACCCTAATAAATAAATAAATAAATAAATAAATAAATAAATAAATAAATAAATGAATAAATAAACCCTGTACCAGTTTTGCTCGTACAAATATTAGTACCGTCAGACAAAATTCATTTTCTGATTAATTTCGTACTTTTCTGTACTCACCTTCCCTGAGTAAGATTGGTATACCTTTTCAATCTCAGATTTAACCCTCAAGCACAATGAGAGTGAGAATAAGTGTACCATTTGGAAATACCCAAATTATCCAACTTTGGTTACTCTCTACTATCATTTTGGAATGGGTTAATTTGAGACACTTTGCTTTGCTATATGCAGAGATGTTTAATCAATAAATCTGGCTTTAGTTATGTTCTGGGACTTAATGAAACATGTGCTTTAGCCACTTAGAAATAGCACTGTCTGCAAAAAATGACTGAGTGAATACTCACTTGTCCAAAAACAAAAAGGAAAGAGCTCTTTGAGCTTTCCATAACTGCTTTCAAAAATCAATGGGGAACAAATTTTGTGTTATATGTTTTGGTGTTCCGTGTTATCCAACACCAGTTTGGCCGTACAAATATGAATACCGCCAGGAACGAAAGCATATTTTCTCAGTGGTAGACTGTTTGACTGCTATGATAGAGATCCCGAGTTTGATCCCTATCTGGGACGCCCCACGTAATGTCCTTGGGCAAGGCACTTTATCCCGGCTGCCAAAATGGGGGCACAATGATGCCATGTACTAAGGCGTACTGCATGTCATTGGTGCACATGTCTTCAACCGCTGGTATCCTGCTTCAGTGGAGCTTGAACAAAATTAGAATGTTGAGCTGACAGTTGCTCGTCGATGCTCGGTGGTTCTCTCTGGGTCCTCCGACTTCCCCCACCCGTAAAACTGTCACGGTCACGATTAGCCAATGTGGATAAGTATGTGACTGTAAACACCAATAAATAAATACCGTCAGGGAAACCCTCTGTGAAATCCTTCTGTCAATAAATAGCAAAGTAGTAATGTAATGCAAGAAATATTAACAAGCTGTTCAACATCCCTTTAATCAACTCATTTTGACTTGAACTGTACCCATCACTCTGTATACTAGCTCTCTAGATGGTTTAAACCATATCAAATAAACAACTAATTTGTGTGTGACAGTAACTCATATTACATGTATTTCATTGTATCTGAAACAAATATGTTGGAAAAATTGTGAAATCACGGAGTAGGAAGCTTACCCTCGTTTGTTGCCAAATCCCACACATTCACAAACAGACAGAATGATAGAGAATAAATTAATTATCGATATTTAAGGTCCCTTTCAACATCTACAGCTATATCATGACCACAATATAGGTATTTATTCAAGTCCAGGTATTCATTGCATAGGCGTACAGGGCTATTTTTCAGGGGGGGGGGGATGAACACTTTTAGCCCGAAAAAGTTGAATCTCAGGAGCAAATGCCAAATGTGGGTATGGGAGGGAGGGGGATGGGGTCTCCCTCCCATTGACTACCTGGAGAGAACCACCGAGCAATGGCAAGCGACTTAGACTCCCCAACATACTAACTCCACAAAAGCAGGGTTAGCATTGGTTGAAGACAAGTGCACCCTCAAAGTACCCTTAGTACACATCGCCATCATGCCCCCCCCCCCCACGTGGGAAATTAAATTGGGATGCAGTGTCTTGCTCAAGGACACAATATGGTTGTTACGGGCGGGATTCGAACCAAGGACTTCTTGGATTGCAACAATCATCTCCACCTTCTGAGCCACCGTGCTCCCGTAATATGCAGTAATAGAACTCTTTATATGTTCTTGTGTGATTATAAATGAATAATATTAACGTGGATACGGTTCCACTGAGTCAACTTGTACAGTATAATGGTCAGTTTACTTGCAACTTCTAAGTGATGAGATAGGAAAACAACATTTTCTGTGGAAAACCAAAATGTTTTGTGGTCATATCTGGCAACTAAATTGTCCGAAATATTCTGGCATATTGGCTGAAAAATCGTCTCCTTCCTGACTCAGGGGTGGGCTGGGGCACAGTCCTTCATGAAACCCCGGCCCATACGCCCATAATTCATATGTACTATTTTTTCCAAAGCAGAAGGGACATCGCTTGTTTTGCTTTCTACGAAAATATTCTATAATTATTGAAGAGCAAATTTTGTGTTAAATGTTTTGGTGTCCTGCTGTATCTCAAATATCTGTTTTGGCTGCATAAAAAACTAGCAGCATAACAAAAAACTTTGATTTCCACTAAATTTTCTGTTTTCAAAACTGATCGATAGTTTTGTGTACAATACAGTTTGCCTTTTCACATTAAAAAGTTGGGAAAGCCCGTAATTTGTCCAGCAAATTACAATTCTCTAGTCTTGTAAATTTTATTGGTCTTTAATACATTCTTGTGGCAAGCATGTTTTGTTCAACAATATAATTCTTGTCAATTGCTAATACATGATAAATATTTGCCCCAAAATTAGGAACAATGTTATCTGAAATACTTCAAGTTCCCCTTAACTTGATTTCCAATTTTTATCCCCCACCATGGGGTGGGAGGGGACTATAGGAACGGGTTCTGTCCCTCCACCCTTCTGTCCATACATCAATCTTTCCATCTGTCTGTCCAGCCCCGTTTCTTTTTATCACATGTGAAAGAAAACTGTTCCAAGATGATTTTTTTCCAAATTTCATATATAGCTTTTTTGGTAATAATATCATAAATGGGATCAAACCAGCTCTGTCCAAATATTTTTTCTAGATTTTTGCCCTAGTTGGACAATTTTGCTCATTTTGTTTCTTGTTTGTTATTTTTATTGTAAATTCTTGTTTGTGTTTTCTTTTTAAAAAAGACCTTTTTTGTTATATATGTGACAATTCTGAAAATGTTTTGAAATAAAGTTAAACATGTGTAGATTATAAACATGACTTTGTGTTTATTAAGTGTAACAGCCCGTTAAACACATTAATGTTTATTACTTAAACATGTGACGTGTTTAAAACCTAAACACATACCTTTAAAAGTTAAACACATACCTTTAAAAGTTAAGCATGCAATGTGTTTAGAAAGGTTAAACACTTTTAGTCAATTTATAAACGTGTTTAAGTTAGTTAAACACATTCATTTATAAGTTAAACATGTAAACACCTAGAATGTGTTTATTAAGTGTAACAGAAATGTGTTTAAGTTTGTCGTTAGAGAACAGGTTTCCGACAAAACGGTGGTGTCTCTAGATGTGCATAAAGCTTTCGGATTTTTTATTCGGCCCCATATGGCCCCTGTAGCGCCAATTTTGTCGTTAGAGAATCGGTTTCCGGCGAAAGGTTTCTAGGGGTTTTAATTTGAAACGTTGAATATGTGTCCATATGCTCCGGTAGAGTCTCTAGATACATGTGCATAAAGGCTTCGAATCTTTTATTCGGCCCCAAGTGGTGCCCGTAGCGCCACTTTTGTCGTTAAAGAATCGGTTTTCGGCAAAAGGCTCCTAATGGTTTTAATTCGAAACGTTGAAAGTATAATCAGATGTTCTGGTAGGGTGTCTAGATGTGCATAAAGGTTTCGAATTTTTTATTTGCACCACTTTTTCGTTAAAGAATCTGTTTCTGTAAAAGGCTCCTTGGGGTTTTAATTTAAACGCTGAATGTGTTTTCATAGAGTCTCCACATATACATAAGCGTTTCGTTTTTTTTTTATTCAGCCTCGTGTAGTGCGTGTGGCGCCACTTTTGTCGTTAGAGAATCAGTTTCCGGTGAAAGGCTCCCGGGGGGGGGGGGGGGGGGGGGTGTTCATATGTTCAGTTAGGGTCTCTAGATGTGCATGAAGGTTTGGGATTTTTTATCCTGCCGCCTGTTGCACCAGTAGTGTCATTTTTGCCGTTAGAGAGTGTGAATTGATTTCTCACTATCGTGGTGGCAAACTGAGAGTGCGGGGATATACCTAAGTGTGCTTTGCACACGAATGACACCTTTCTAGTTAATCAATTATAGTCAGTTTGCTCTTTTTGTGTGTAAATGTAACCTTGCTCCTTAGAAACCTCTTGTTTTTCAGTGGCTAAATTGAATAGGACCGTGAGTCTTTTACAGACTTCCTCTCTCCCATTTTAGGAACTCGTTTGGAATCCCACCCGCTTTTCGTTCCTTAATTTTGAGTCTACGTTTCGTACCCCATCAGCTTTTATTTGACTGCACACGAGGTTCTATAAATTTTCCTCGACCTCATTGTGGCACTCCGATGGGTTCCCCATCACTTATCGTTCATTTTTTCTTCAGTGCTTGACTAGTTCTGTTGCGATTTGGTCGTGATCGTCTGTATTTCTGCCCTCTTCTTTAACAGTTTGTGAATTACTTCATTTGTTACTTTTATTCACCCATTTCAAAATACATTCTAACTCCACCCCTTGTCATTCTTATCGCCCAAATAAAACTGCAGTTTCGCACTCGTCTTTAATTATTTAAATTCATGCTTGTTGGTATTCTTTCTCTGCCCTGGCCTCTTTGCTTTCCACCCGTTGTGTTTTGTACTCCTCCTGCACTCAGCACAATCCCACATTTGCCTTGTCTGCCCATTATATAGCCTTTTACAATTCATCATTCACTCTGTACACAAGTTCCCATGTTGGTACCCTATTCTTTCCTATACTTTCCTTTCCCGTCTCCACTGGACTCACAACTATGGCGTCTACCATTTCCTGGATATTCGTCTCCCCATGTACATTCACAAGCTTTCTCAGTCGAAAGTGTCGTGAATAAATAACTGCAAGAGGAAAGAATAAGCTCTCAATGCCATCAAACTTATTTAACTTGCTCTTCCTAAAAGTCTTTACGATTTTTGTTGTGTTCATAATATAGTTATAGATACATTCAGCATGTATGGCTATATCTGGCCACAACAAAAGTATGAAGTCAAGTTTACCAAATGTTCGCACCCATTCTACCGACATTTGTGGACTCCGATTCCATGCGTTGGTTGCTGGGTATCTATTTTACCATTAAAGCAGAACCCCTTTACAAGAGTAAACAAGTGTTGTCCCCTCCCTAGGTTTTCCACGGAAAGGGGGGGGGGGGGGGGGGGGGGGATAGTGGATTGCTATAAAAACTCCCGCTGAGTGGAGCTTCCACGCAGACAATAATTACCAATTTTTATACCAATATAATCACAAGAAAGGTTTCAAGCCAATGGATCTCGAGGCTTAAAACGGAGGTCCATTGGCTGAAACTTTTATGTTCGTTTTGTAATTTTTACAGAGTTCAGGTTACTGTCTGGGTGGAAACTCCACTCCACGAATGATTCAGTGGAAATCCTACCAATAAGAGTAACTAAGCTTGATGCTGAATCCAAAGCTTGATAGTAGTATATCATGTACCCGGACGACCATTATCAGCAGGACCCCAGACAGGACCCGGAAGAGACGTCATGTCACGTGACCCAATGGCGCCAAGCTGTGTTGCCGTTTTAGCCCGCGTGAGCGCCATGCGGTGACGTTATTACCATAGTGATACGTGGTATTAGTGCGCATGCGCAGTGCGTGTTGTTAGGTTGATATGTGCATATATGCTGCAAGAGATGCACACACATTGTACATTAGCACATAAAAACATAACGGTACATCCACGATGTATCTATGTACTACCTGCTGTGTTAACGGTACATCCAAGATGTATCTATGTACTACTTGTTGTGTTAACGGTACATCCATGATGTGTCTATGTACTACCTGTTGTGTTAACGGTACATCCAAGACGTATCTATGTACTACCTGTTGTGTATCCACGATGTGTCTATGTACTACCTGTTGTGTTAACGGGACATCCAAGATGTGTCTATGTACTACCTGTTGTGTTAATGGTACATCGAAGATGTATCTATGTACTACCTGTTCTGTATCCACGATGTGCCTATGTACTACCTGTTGTGTTAACGGTACATCCAAGATGTATCTATGTACTACCTGTTGTGTTAACGGTACATCCATGATGTGTCTATGTACGGCCCGTTGTGTTAACGGTACATCCAAGATGTATCTATGTACTACCTGTTGTGTTAACGGTACATCCATGATGTGTCTATGTACTACCTGTTGTGTTAACGGTACATCCAAGATGTATCTCTGTACTACCTGTTGTGTATCCACGATGTGTCTATGTACTACCTGTTGTGTTAACGGTACATCCAAGATGTATCTATGTACTACCTGTTGTGTTAACGGTACATCCATGATGTGTCTGTGTACTGCCTGTTGTGTATCCACGATGTGTCTATGTACTACCTGTTGTGTTAACGGTACATCCACGATGTGTCTATGTACTACCTGTTGTGTTAACGGTACATCCACGATGTATCTATGTACTACCTGTTGTGTTAACGGTACATCCACGATGTGTCTATGTACTACCTGTTGTGTTAACGGTACATCCAAGATGTATCTATGTACTACCTGTTGTGTTAACGGTACATCCACGATGTGTCTATGTACTCCCTGTTGTGTATCCACGATGTGTCTATGTACTACCTGTTGGGTTAACGGTACATCCACGATGTGTCTATGTACTACCTGTTGTGTTAACGGTACATCCACGATGTATCTATGTACTACCTGTTGTGTTAACGGTACATCCACGATGTGTCTATGTACTACCTGTTGTGTTAACGGTACATCCAAGATGTATCTATGTACTACCTGTTGTGTTAACGGTACATCCACGATGTGTCTATGTACTCCCTGTTGTGTATCCACGATGTGTCTATGTACTACCTGTTGTGTTAACGGTACATCCACGATGTGTCTATGTACTACCTGTTGTGTTAACGGTACATCCAAGATGTGTCTATGTACTACCTGTTGTGTTAACGGTACATCCATGATGTGTCTATGTACTACCTGTTGTGTTAACGGTACATCCACGATGTGTCTATGTACTACCTGTTGTGTATCCACGATGTGTCTATGTACTACCTGTTGTGTTAAAGTTACATCCACGATGTGTCTATGTACTACCTGTTGTGTTAACGGTACATCCACGATGTGTCTATGTACTACCTGTTGTGTTAACGGTACATCCACGATGTATCTATGTACTACCTGTTGTGTTAACGGTACATCCACGATGTGTCTATGTACTACCTGTTGTGTTAACGGTAAATCCACGATGTGTCTATGTACTACCTGTTGTGTTAACGGTACATCCACAATGTGTCTATGTACTACCTGTTGTGTTAACGGTACATCCAAGATGTGTCTATGTACTACCTGTTGTGTTAACGGTACATCCACGATGTGTCTATGTACTACCTGTAGTGTTAACGGTACATCCACGATGTGTCTATGTACTACCTGTTGTGTTAACGGTACATCCACGATGTGTCTATGTACTACCTGTTGTGTTAACGGTACATCCACGATGTGTCTATGTACTACCTGTTGTGTTAACAGTACATCCACGATGTGTCTATGTACTACCTGTTGTGTTAACGGTACATCCACGATGTGTCTATGTACTACCTGTTGTGTTAACGGTACATCCACGATGTGTCTATGTACTACCTGTTGTGTTAACGGTACATCCACGATGTGTCTATGTACTACCTGTTGTGTTAACGGTACATCCACGATGTGTCTATGTACTACCAGTTGTGTTAACGGTACATCCACGATGTGTCCATGTACTACCTGTTGTGTTAACGGTACATCCGCGATGTGTCTATGTACTACCTGTTGTGTTAACGGTACATCCATGATGTGTCTATGTACAATCTGTTGTGTTAACGGTACATCCACGATGTGTCTATGTACAACCTGTTGTGTATCCACGATGTGTCTATGTACTACCTGTTGTGTTAACAGTACATCCACGATGTGTCTATGTACTACCTGTTGTGTTAACGGTACATCCACGATGTGTCTATGTACTACCTGTTGTGTTAACGGTACATCCAAGATGTATCTATGTACTACCTGTTGTGTATCCACGATGTATCTATGTACTACCTGTTGTGTTAACGGTACATCCACGATGTGTCTATGTACTCCCTGTTGTGTATCCACGATGTGTCTATGTACTACCTGTTGTGTGAACGGTACATCCACGATGTGTCTATGTACTACCTGTTGTGTATCCACGATGTGTCTATGTACTACCTGTTGTGTCAACGGTGCGTCCACGATGTGTCTATGTACTACCTGTTGTGTTAACGGTACATCCAAGATGTATCTATGTACTACCTGTTGTGTTAGCGGTACATCCACGATGTGTCTATGTACTACCTGTTGTGTTAACGGTACATCCACGATGTGTCTATGTACTACCAGTTGTGTTAACGGTACATCCACGATGTGTCCATGTACTACCTGTTGTGTTAACGGTACATCCACGATGTGTCTATGTACTACCCGTTGTGTTAACGGTACATCCACGATGTGTCTATGTACAACCTGTTGTGTTAACGGTACATCCAAGATGTGTCTATGTACTACCTGTTGTGTTAACGGTACATCCACGATGTGTCTATGTACTACCTGTTGTGTTAACGGTACATCCACGATGTGTCTATGTACTACCTGTTATGTTAACGGTACATCCAAGATGTATCTATGTACTACCTGTTGTGTTAACGGTACATCCACGATGTATCTATGTACTACCTGTTCTGTTAACGGTACATCCACGATGTGTCTATGTACTACCTGTTGTGTATCCACGATGTGTCCATGTACTACCTGTTGTGTTAACGGTACATCCACGATGTGTCTATGTACTACCTGTTGTGTTAACGGTACATCCACGATGTGTCTATGTACTACCTGTTGTGTTAACGGTACATCCAAGATGTATCTATGTACTACCTGTTGTGTATCCACGATGTATCTATGTACTACCTGTTGTGTTAACGGTACATCCGCGATGTGTCTATGTACTCCCTGTTGTGTATCCACGATGTGTCTATGTACTACCTGTTGTGTGAACGGTACATCCACGATGTGTCTATGTACTACCTGTTGTGTATCCACGATGTGTCTATGTACTACCTGTTGTGTCAACGGTGCGTCCACGATGTGTCTATGTACTACCTGTTGTGTTAACGGTACATCCACGATGTATCTATGTACTACCTGTTGTGTTAACGGTACATCCAAGATGTATCTATGTACTACCTGTTGTGTATCCACGATGTATCTATGTACTACCTGTTGTGTTAATGGTACATCCACGATGTGTCTATGTACTCCCTGTTGTGTATCCACGATGTGTCTATGTACTACCTGTTGTGTTAACGGTACATCCATGATGTATCTATGTAATACCTGTTGTGTTAACGGTACATCCACGATGTGTCTATGTACTACCTGTTGTGTTAACGGTACATCCACGATGCGTCTATGTACTACCTGTTGTGTTAACGGTACATCCACGATGTGTCTATGTACTACCTGTTGTGTTAACGGTACATCCACGATGTGTCTATGTACTCCCTGTTGTGTTAACGGTACATCCACGATGTGTCTATGTACTACCTGTTGTGTTAACGGTACATCCACGATGTGTCTATGTACTACCTGTTGTGTTAACGGTACATCCACGATGTGTCTATGTACTACCTGTTGTGTTAACGGTACATCCACGATGTGTCTATGTACTACCTGTTGTGTTAACGGTACATCCACGATGTGTCTATGTACTACCTGTTGTGTTAACGGTACATCCACGATGTGTCTATGTACTACCAGTTGTGTTAACGGTACATCCACGATGTGTCCATGTACTACCTGTTGTGTTAACGGTACATCCGCGATGTGTCTATGTACTACCTGTTGTGTTAACGGTACATCCACGATGTGTCTATGTACAATCTGTTGTGTTAACGGTACATCCAAGATGTGTCTATGTACTACCTGTTGTGTTAACGGTACATCCACGATGTGTCTATGTACTACCTGTTATGTTAACGGTACAACCAAGATGTATCTATGTACTACCTGTTGTGTTAACGGTACATCCACGATGTATCTATGTACTACCTGTTGTGTTAACGGTACATCCACGATGTGTCTATGTACAACCTGTTGTGTATCCACGATGTGTCTATGTACTACCTGTTGTGTTAACGGTACATCCACGATGTGTCTATGTACTACCTGTTGTGTTAACGGTACATCCACGATGTGTCTATGTACTACCTGTTGTGTTAACGGTACATCCAAGATGTATCTATGTACTACCTGTTGTGTATCCACGATGTATCTATGTACTACCTGTTGTGTTAACGGTACATCCACGATGTGTCTATGTACTCCCTGTTGTGTATCCACGATGTGTCTATGTACTACCTGTTGTGTGAACGGTACATCCACGATGTGTCTATGTACTACCTGTTTTGTCAACGGTGCGTCCACGATGTGTCTATGTACTACCTGTTGTGTTAACGGTACATCCAAGATGTATCTATGTACTACCTGTTGTGTTAGCGGTACATCCACGATGTGTCTATGTACTACCTGTTGTGTTAACGGTACATCCACGATGTGTCTATGTACTACCAGTTGTGTTAACGGTACATCCACGATGTGTCCATGTACTACCTGTTGTGTTAACGGTACATCCACGATGTGTCTATGTACTACCCGTTGTGTTAACGGTACATCCACGATGTGTCTATGTATAACCTGTTGTGTTAACGGTACATCCAAGATGTGTCTATGTACTACCTGTTGTGTTAACGGTACATCCACGATGTGTCTATGTACTACCTGTTGTGTTAACGGTACATCCACGATGTGACAATGTACTACCTGTTGTGTTAACGGTACATCCAAGATGTATCTATGTACTACCTGTTGTGTATCCACGATGTATCTATGTACTACCTGTTGTGTTAATGGTACATCCAAGATATATCTATGTACTACCTGTTGTGTATCCACGATGTGTCTATGTACTACCTGTTGTGTCAACGGTACATCCACGATGTGTCTATGTACTACCTGTTGTGTTAAAGGTACATCCACGATGTATCTATGTACTACCTGTTGTGTTAACGGTACATCCACGATGTGTCTATGTACTACCTGTAGTGTTAACGGTACATCCACGATGTGTCTATGTACTACCTGTTGTGTTAACGGTACATCCACGATGTGTCTATGTACTACCTGTTGTGTTAACGGTACATCCACGATGTGTCTCTGTACTCCCTGTTGTGTTAACGGTACATCCACGATGTGCCTATGTACTACCTGTTGTGCATCCACGATGTGTCTATGTACTACCTGTTGTGTTAACGGTACATCCACGATGTGTCTATGTACTACCTGTTGTGTTAACGGTACATCCACGATGTGTCTATGTACTACCTGTTATGTTAACGGTACATCCAAGATGTATCTATGTACTACCTGTTGTGTTAACGGTACATCCACGATGTATCTATGTACTACCTGTTCTGTTAACGGTACATCCACGATGTGTCTATGTACTACCTGTTGTGTATCCACGATGTGTCTATGTACTACCTGTTGTGTTAACGGTACATCCACGATGTGTCTATGTACTACCTGTTGTGTTAACGGTACATCCACGATGCCTCTATGTACTACCTGTTGTGTTAACGGTACATCCAAGATGTATCTATGTACTACCTGTTGTGTATCCACGATGAATCTATGTACTACCTGTTGTGTTAACGGTACATCCACGATGTGTCTATGTACTCCCTGTTGTGTATCCACGATGTGTCTATGTACTACCTGTTGTGTGAACGGTACATCCACGATGTGTCTATGTACTACCTGTTGTGTATCCACGATGTGTCTATGTACTACCTGATGTGTCAACGGTGCGTCCACGATGTGTCTATGTACTACCTGTTGTGTTAACGGTACATCCAAGATGTATCTATGTACTACCTGTTGTGTTAGCGGTACATCCACGATGTGTCTATGTACTTCCTGTTGTGTTAACGGTACATCCACGATGTATCTATGTACTACCTGTTGTGTTAACGGTACATCCAAGATGTATCTATGTACTACCTGTTGTGTATCCACGATGTATCTATGTAGTACCTGTTGTGTTAACGGTACATCCACGATGTGTCTATGTACTCCCTGTTGTGTATCCACGATGTGTCTATGTACTACCTGTTGTGTTAACGGTACATCCATGATGTATCAATGTACTACCTGTTGTGTTAACGGTACATCCGCGATGTGTCTATGTACTACCTGTTGTGTTAACGGTACATCCACGATGTGTCTATGTACTACCTGTTGTGTATCCACGATCTGTCTATGTACTACCTGTTGTGTTAACGGTACATCCAAGATGAGTCTATGTACTACCTGTTGTGTTAACGGTACATCCACGATGTATCTATGTACTACCTGTTGTGTTAACGGTACATACACGATGTGTCTAGGTACTACCTGTTGTGTTAACGGTACATCCACGATGTGTCTATGTACTACCTGTTGTGTATCCACGATGTGTCTATGTACTACCTGTTGTGTTAACGGTGCATCCACGATGTGTCTATGTACTACCTGTTGTGTTAACGGAACATCCACGATGTATCTATGTACTACCTGTTGTGTTAACGGTACATCTACGATGTGTCTATGTACTACCTGTTGTGTGAACGGTACATCTACGATGTGTCTATGTACTACCTGTTGTGTTAACGGTACATCCACGATGTGTCAATGTACTACCTGTTGTGTTAACGGTACATCCAAGATGTATCTATGCACTACCTGTTGTGTATCCACGATGTATCTATGTACTACCTGTTGTGTTAATGGTACATCCAAGATGTATCTATGTACTACCTGTTGTGTATCCACGATGTGTCTATGTACTACCTGTTGTGTTAACGGTACATCCACGATGTGTCTATGTACTACCTGTTGTGTTAAAGGTACATCCACGATGTATCTATGTACTACCTGTTGTGTTAACGGTACATCCACGATGTGTCTATGTACAACCTGTTGTGTTAACGGTACATCCACGATGTGTCTGTGTACTACCTGTTGTGTTAACGGTACATCAACGATGAGTCTATGTACTACCTGTTGTGTTAACGGTACATCCACGATGTGTCTGTGTACTACCTGTTGTGTTAACGGTACATCCACGATGTGTCTATGTACTACCTGTTGTGTATCCACGATGTGTCTATGTACTACCTGTTGTGTTAACGGTACATCCACGATGTGTCTATGTACTACCTGTTGTGTTAACGGGGCATCCACGATGTGTCTATGTACTGCCTGTTGTGTTAACGGTACATCCACGATGTGTCTATGTACTACCTGTTGTGTTAACGGTACTTCCACGATGTATCTATGTACTACCTGTTGTGTTAACGGTACATCCACGATGTGTCTATGTACTACCTGTTGTGTTAACGGTACATCCACGATGTGTCTATGTACTACCTGTTGTGTTAACGGTACATCCACGATGTATCTATGTTCTACCTGTTGTGTTAACGGTACATCCACGATGTGTCTATGTACTACCTGTTGTGTTAACAGTACATCCACGATGTGTCTATGTACTACCTGTTGTGTTAACGGTACATCCACGATGTATCTATGTACTACCTGTTGTGTATCCACGATGTGTCTATGTACTACCTGTTGTGTTAACGGTACATCCAATATGTATCTATGTACTACGTGTTGTGTATCCACGATGTATCTATGTACTACCTGGTGTGTTAATGGTACATCCAAGATGTATCTATGTACTACCTGTTGTGTATCCACGATGTGTCTATGTACTACCTGTTGTGTTAACGGTACATCCACGATGTGTCTATGTACTACCTGTTGTGTTAACGGTACATCCACGATGTGTCTATGTACTACCTGTTGTGTTAATGGTACATCCACGATGTGTCTATGTACTACCTGTTGTGTTAACGGTACATCCACGATGTATCTATGTACTACCTGTCGTGTTAACGGTACATCCACGATGTGTGTATGTACTACCTGTTGTGTTAACGGTACATCCACGATGTGTCTATGTACTACCTGTTGTGTTAACGGAACATCCATGATGTGTCTATGTACTACCTGTTGTGTTAACGGTACATCCACGATGTGTCTATGTACTACCTGTTGTGTTAACGGTACATCGAAGATGTATCTATGTACTACCTGTTGTGTTAACGGTACATCCAAGATGTATCTATGGACTACCTGTTGTGTTAACGGTACATCCATGATGTGTCTATGTACTACCTGTTGTGTTAATGGTACATCCAAGATGTATCTATGTACTACCTGTTGTGTATCCACGATGTGTCTATGTACTACCTGTTGTGTTAATGGTACATCCATGATGTGTCTATGTACTACCTGTTTTGTTAACGGTACATCCAAGATGTATCTATGTACTACCTGTTGTGTATCCACGATGTGTCTATGTACTACCTGTTGTGTTAACGGTACATCCACGATGCGTCTATGTACTACCTGTTGTGTTAACGGTACATCCAAGATGTATCTATGTACTACCTGTTGTGTTAACGGTACATCCACGATGTGTCTATGTACTTCCTGTTGTGTTAACGGTACATCCACGATATATCTATGTACTACCTTTTGTGTTAACGGTACATCCAAGATGTATCTATGTACTACCTGTTGTGTTAACGGTACATCCAAGATGTATCTATGTACTACCTGTTGTGTATCCACGATGTGTCTATGTACTACCTGTTGTGTTAACGGTACATCGAAGATGTATCTATGTACTACCTGTTGTGTATCCACGATGTGTCTATGTACCACCTGTTGTGTTAACGGTACATCCAAGATGTATCTATGTACTACCTGTTGTGTATCCACGATGTGTCTATGTACTACCTGTTGTGTTAACGGTACATCCACGATGTGTCTATGTACTAACTGTTGTGTTAACGGTACATCCACGATGTGTCTATGTACTACCTGTTGTGTTATCGGTACATCCACGATGTGTCTATGTACTACCTGTTGTGTATCCACGATGTTTCTATGTACTACCTGTTGTGTTAACGGTACATCCAAGATGTGTCTATGTACTACCTGTTGTGTTAACGGTACATCCACGATGTGTCTATGTACTACCTGTTGTGTTAACGGTACATCCACGATGTATCTATGTTCTACCTGTTGTGTTAACGGTACATCCACGATGTGTCTATGTACTACCTGTTGTGTTAACAGTACATCCACGATGTGTCTATGTACTACCTGTTGTGTTAACGGTACATCCACGATGTATCTATGTACTACCTGTTGTGTATCCACGATGTGTCTATGTACTACCTGTTGTGTTAACGGTACATCCAATATGTATCTATGTACTACGTGTTGTGTATCCACGATGTATCTATGTACTACCTGGTGTGTTAATGGTACATCCAAGATGTATCTATGTACTACCTGTTGTGTATCCACGATGTGTCTATGTACTACCTGTTGTGTTAACGGTACATCCACGATGTGTCTATGTACTACCTGTTGTGTTAACGGTACATCCACGATGTGTCTATGTACTACCTGTTGTGTTAATGGTACATCCACGATGTGTCTATGTACTACCTGTTGTGTTAACGGTACATCCACGATGTATCTATGTACTACCTGTCGTGTTAACGGTACATCCACGATGTGTGTATGTACTACCTGTTGTGTTAACGGTACATCCACGATGTGTCTATGTACTACCTGTTGTGTTAACGGAACATCCATGATGTGTCTATGTACTACCTGTTGTGTTAACGGTACATCCACGATGTGTCTATGTACTACCTGTTGTGTTAACGGTACATCGAAGATGTATCTATGTACTACCTGTTGTGTTAACGGTACATCCAAGATGTATCTATGGACTACCTGTTGTGTTAACGGTACATCCATGATGTGTCTATGTACTACCTGTTGTGTTAATGGTACATCCAAGATGTATCTATGTACTACCTGTTGTGTATCCACGATGTGTCTATGTACTACCTGTTGTGTTAATGGTACATCCATGATGTGTCTATGTACTACCTGTTTTGTTAACGGTACATCCAAGATGTATCTATGTACTACCTGTTGTGTATCCACGATGTGTCTATGTACTACCTGTTGTGTTAACGGTACATCCACGATGCGTCTATGTACTACCTGTTGTGTTAACGGTACATCCAAGATGTATCTATGTACTACCTGTTGTGTTAACGGTACATCCACGATGTGTCTATGTACTTCCTGTTGTGTTAACGGTACATCCACGATATATCTATGTACTACCTTTTGTGTTAACGGTACATCCAAGATGTATCTATGTACTACCTGTTGTGTTAACGGTACATCCAAGATGTATCTATGTACTACCTGTTGTGTATCCACGATGTGTCTATGTACTACCTGTTGTGTTAACGGTACATCGAAGATGTATCTATGTACTACCTGTTGTGTATCCACGATGTGTCTATGTACCACCTGTTGTGTTAACGGTACATCCAAGATGTATCTATGTACTACCTGTTGTGTATCCACGATGTGTCTATGTACTACCTGTTGTGTTAACGGTACATCCACGATGTGTCTATGTACTAACTGTTGTGTTAACGGTACATCCACGATGTGTCTATGTACTACCTGTTGTGTTATCGGTACATCCACGATGTGTCTATGTACTACCTGTTGTGTATCCACGATGTTTCTATGTACTACCTGTTGTGTTAACGGTACATCCAAGATGTGTCTATGTACTACCTGTTGTGTTAACGGTACATCCACGATGTATCTATGTACTACCTGTTGTGTTAACGGTACATCCACGATGTGTCTATGTACTACCTGTTGTGTTAACGGTACATCCACGATGTGTCTATGTACTACCTGTTGTGTTAACGGTACATCCACGATGTATCTATGTACTACCTGTTGTGTTAACGGTACATCCACGATGTGTCTATGTACTACCTGTTGTGTGAACGGTACATCTACGATGTGTCTATGTACTACCTGTTGTGTTAACGGTACATCCACGATGTGTCAAAGTACTACCTGTTGTGTTAACGGTACATCCAAGATGTATCTATGTACTACCTGTTGTGTATCCACGATGTATCTATGTACTACCTGTTGTGTTAATGGTACATCCAAGATGTATCTATGTACTACCTGTTGTGTATCCACGATGTGTCTATGTACTACCTGTTGTGTTAACGGTACATCCACGATGTGTCTATGTACTACCTGTTGTGTTAAAGGTACATCCACGATGTATCTATGTACTACCTGTTGTGTTAACGGTACATCCACGATGTGTCTATGTACTACCTGTTGTGTTAACGGTACATCCACGATGTGTCTATGTACTACCTGTTGTGTTAACGGTACATCCACGATGTGTCTATGTACTACCTGTTGTGTTAACGGTACATCCACGATGTGTCTGTGTACTACCTGTTGTGTTAACGGTACATCCACGATGTGTCTATGTACTACCTGTTGTGTATCCACGATGTGTCTATGTACTACCTGTTGTGTTAACGGTACATCCACGATGTGTCTATGTACTACCTGTTGTGTTAACGGTGCATCCACGATGTGTCTATGTGCTACCTGTTGTGTTAACGATACATCTACGATGTGTCTATGTACTACCTGTTGTGTTAACGGTACTTCCACGATGTATCTATGTACTACCTGTTGTGTTAACGGTACATCCACGATGTGTCTATGTACTACCTGTTGTGTTAACGGAACATCCACGATGTGTCTATGTACTACCTGTTGTGTTAACGGTACATCCACGATGTATCTATGTACTACCTGTTGTGTTAACGGTACATCCACGATGTGTCTATGTACTACCTGTTGTGTTAACAGTACATCCACGATGTGTCTATGTACTACCTGTTGTGTTAACGGTACATCCACGATGTATCTATGTACTACCTGTTGTGTATCCACGATGTGTCTATGTTCTACCTGTTGTGTTAACGGTACATCCAAGATGTATCTATGTACTACCTGTTGTGTATCCACGATGTATCTATGTACTACCTGTTGTGTTAATGGTACATCCAAGATGTATCTATGTACTACCTGTTGTGTATCCACGATGTGTCTATGTACTACCTGTTGTGTTAATGGTACATCCACGATGTGTCTATGTACTACCTGTTGTGTTAACGGTACATCCACGATGTATCTATGTACTACCTGTTGTGTTAACGGTACATCCACGATGTGTCTATGTACTACCTGTTGTGTTAACGGTACATCCACGATGTGTCTATGTACTACCTGTTGTGTTAACGGTACATCCACGATGTGTCTATGTACTACCTGTTGTGTTAACGGTACATCCACGATTTGTCTATGTACTACCTGTTGTGTTAACGGTACATCCAAGATGTATCTATGTACTACCTGTTGTGTTAACGGTACATCCATGATGTGTCTATGTACTACCTGTTGTGTTAACGGTACATCCAAGATGTATCTATGTACTACCTGTTGTGTATCCACGATGTGTCTATGTACTACCTGTTGTGTTAACGGTACATCCACGATGTATCTATGTACTACCTGTTGTGTTAACGGTACATCCAAGATGTATCTATGTACTACCTGTTGTGTATCCACGATGTATCTATGTACTACCTGTTGTGTTAACGGTGCGTCCACGATGTGTCTATGTACTACCTGTTGTGTTAACGGAACATCCAAGATGTATCTATGTACTACCTGTTGTGTTAGCGGTACATCCACGATGTGTCTATGTACTTCCTGTTGTATTAACGGTACATCCACGATGTATCTAAGTGCTACCTGTTGTGTTAACGGTACATCCAAGATGTATCTATGTACTACCTGTTGTGTATCCACGGTGTATCTATGTACTACCTGTTGTGTTAACGGTACATCCACGATGTGTCTATGCACTCCCTGATGTGTATCCACGATGTGTCTATGTACTACCTGTTGTGTTAACGGTACATCCACGATGTGTCTATGTACTACCTGTTGTGTTAACGGTACATCCACGATGTATCTATGTACTACCTGTTGTGTTAACGGTACATCCACGATGTGTCTATGTACTTCCTGTTGTGTTAACGGTACATCCAAGATGTATCTATGTACTAGCTGTTGTGTTAGCGGTACATCCACGATGTGTCTATGTACTTCCTGTTGTGTTAACGGTACATCCACGATGTATCTATGTACTACCTGTTGTGTTAACGGTACATCCAAGATGTATCTATGTACTACCAGTTGTGTATCCACGATGTATCTATGTACTACCTGTTGTGTTAACGGTACATCCACGATGTGTCTATGTACTCCCTGTTGTGTATCCACGATGTGTCTATGTACTACCTGTTGTGTTAACGGTACATCCATGATGTATCTATGTACTACCTGTTGTGTTAACGGTACATACACGATGTGTCTATGTACTACCTGTTGTGTTAACGGTACATCGACGATGTGTCTATGTACTACCTGTTGTGTATCCACGATGTGTCTATGTACTACCTGTTGTGTTAATGGTACATCCATGATGTGCCTATGTACTACCTGTTTTGTTAACGGTACATCCAAGATGTATCTATGTACTACCTGTTGTGTATCCACGATGTGTCTATGTACTACCTGTTGTGTTAACGGTACATCGAAGATGTATCGATGTACTACCTGTTGTGTATCCACGATGTGTCTATGTACCACCTGTTGTGTTAACGGTACATCCAAGATGTATCTATGTACTACCTGTTGTGTATCCACGATGTGTCTATGTACTACCTGTTGTGTTAACGGTACATCCACGATGTGTCTATGTACTAACTGTTGTGTTAACGGTACATCCACGATGTGTCTATGTACTACCTGTTGTGTTATCGGTACACCCACGATGTGTCTATGTACTACCTGTTGTGTATCCACGATGTTTCTATGTACTACCTATTGTGTTAACGGTACATCCAAGATGTGTCTATGTACTACCTGTTGTGTTAACGGTACATCCACGATGTATCTATGTACTACCTGTTGTGTTAACGGTACATCCACGATGTGTCTATGTACTACCTGTTGTGTTAACGGTACATCCACGATGTGTCTATGTACTACCTGTTGTGTATCCACGATGTGTCTATGTACTACCTGTTGTGTTAACGGTACATCCACGATGTGTCTATGTACTACCTGTTGTTTTAACGGAACATCCACGATGTATCTATGTACTACCTGTTGTGTTAACGGTACATCCACGATGTGTCTATGTACTACCTGTTGTGTGAACGGTACATCTACGATGTGTCTATGTACTACCTGTTGTGTTAACGGTACATCCACGATGTGTCAATGTACTACCTGTTGTGTTAACGGTACATCCAAGATGTATCTATGTACTACCTGTTGTGTATCCACGATGTATCTATGTACTACCTGTTGTGTTAATGGTACATCCAAGATGTATCTATGTACTACCTGTTGTGTATCCACGATGTGTCTATGTACTACCTGTTGTGTTAACGGTACATCCACGATGTGTCTATGTACTACCTGTTGTGTTAAAGGTACATCCACGATGTATCTATGTACTACCTGTTGTGTTAACGGTACATCCACGATGTGTCTATGTACTACCTGTTGTGTTAACGGTACATCCACGATGTGTCTATGTACTACCTGTTGTGTTAACGGTACATCCACGATGTGTCTATGTACTACCTGTTGTGTTAACGGTACATCCACGATGTGTCTGTGTACTACCTGTTGTGTTAACGGTACATCCACGATGTGTCTATGTACTACCTGTTGTGTATCCACGATGTGTCTATGTACTACCTGTTGTGTTAACGGTACATCCACGATGTGTCTATGTACTACCTGTTGTGTTAACGGTGCATCCACGATGTGTCTATGTGCTACCTGTTGTGTTAACGATACATCTACGATGTGTCTATGTACTACCTGTTGTGTTAACGGTACTTCCACGATGTATCTATGTACTACGTGTTGTGTTAACGGTACATCCACGATGTGTCTATGTACTACCTGTTGTGTTAACGGAACATCCACGATGTGTCTATGTACTACCTGTTGTGTTAACGGTACATCCATGATGTATCTATGTACTACCTGTTGTGTTAACGGTACATCCACGATGTGTCTATGTACTACCCGTTGTGTTAACAGTACATCCACGATGTGTCTATGTACTACCTTTTGTGTTAACGGTACATCCACGATGTATCTATGTACTACCTGTTGTGTATCCACGATGTGTCTATGTACTACCTGTTGTGTTAACGGTACATCCAAGATGTATCTATGTACTACCTGTTGTGTATCCACGATGTATCTATGTACTACCTGTTGTGTTAATGGTACATCCAAGATGTATCTATGTACTACCTGTTGTGTATCCACGATGTGTCTATGTACTACCTGTTGTGTTAATGGTACATCCACGATGTGTCTATGTACTACCTGTTGTGTTAACGGTACATCCACGATGTATCTATGTACTACCTGTTGTGTTAACGGTACATCCACGATGTGTCTATGTACTACCTGTTGTGTTAACGGTACATCCACGATGTGTCTATGTACTACCTGTTGTGTTAACGGTACATCCACGATGTGTCTATGTACTACCTGTTGTGTTAACGGTACATCCACGATTTGTCTATGTACTACCTGTTGTGTTAACGGTACATCTAAGATGTATCTATGTACTACCTGTTGTGTTAACGGTACATCCATGATGTGCCTATGTACTACCTGTTGTGTTAGCGGTACATCCAAGATGTATCTATGTACTACCTGTTGTGTATCCACGATGTGTCTATGTACTACCTGTTGTGTTAACGGTACATCCACGATGTATCTATGTACTACCTGTTGTGTTAACGGTACATCCGAGATGTATCTATGTACTACCTGTTGTGTATCCACGATGTATCTATGTACTACCTGTTGTGTTAACGGTGCGTCCACGATGTGTCTATGTACTACCTGTTGTGTTAACGGAACATCCAAGATGTATCTATGTACTACCTGTTGTGTTAGCGGTACATCCACGATGTGTCTATGTACTTCCTGTTGTATTAACGGTACATCCACGATGTATCTAAGTGCTACCTGTTGTGTTAACGGTACATCCAAGAAGTATCTATGTACTACCTGTTGTGTATCCACGATGTATCTATGTACTACCTGTTGTGTTAACGGTACATCCACGATGTGTCTATGTACTCCCTGATGTGTATCCACGATGTGTCTATGTACTACCTGTTGTGTTAACGGTACATCCACGATGTGTCTATGTACTACCTGTTGTGTTAACGGTACATCCACGATGTATCTATGTACTACCTGTTGTGTTAACGGTACATCCACGATGTGTCTATGTACTTCCTGTTGTATTAACGGTACAACCAAGATGTATCTATGTACTAGCTGTTGTGTTAGCGGTACATCCACGATGTGTCTATGTACTTCCTGTTGTGTTAACGGTACATCCACGATGTATCTATGTACTACCTGTTGTGTTAACGGTACATCCAAGATGTATCTATGTACTACCAGTTGTGTATCCACGATGTATCTATGTACTACCTGTTGTGTTAACGGTACATCCACGATGTGTCTATGTACTCCCTGTTGTGTATCCACGATGTGTCTATGTACTACCTGTTGTGTTAACGGTACATCCATGATGTATCTATGTACTACCTGTTGTGTTAACGGTACATACACGATGTGTCTATGTACTACCTGTTGTGTTAACGGTACATCGACGATGTGTCTATGTACTACCTGTTGTGTATCCACGATGTGTCTATGTACTACCTGTTGTGTTAATGGTACATCCATGATGTGTCTATGTACTACCTGTTTTGTTAACGGTACATCCAAGACGTATCTATGTACTACCTGTTGTGTATCCACGATGTGTCTATGTACTACCTGTTGTGTTAAGGGTACATCCACGATGTGTCTATGTACTACCTGTTGTGTTAACGGTACATCCACGATGTATCTATGTACTACCTGTAGTGTTAACGGTACATCCACGATGTGTCTATGTACTTCCTGTCGTGTTAACGGTACATCCAAGATGTATCTATGTACTAGCTGTTGTGTTAGCGGTACATCCACGATGTGTCTATGTACTTCCTGTTGTGTTAACGGTACATCCACGATGTATCTATGTACTACCTGTTGTGTTAACGGTACATCCAAGATGTATCTAAGTACTACCTGTTGTGTATCCACGATGTATCTATGTACTACCTGTTGTGTTAACGGTACATCCACGATGTGTCTATGTACTCCCTGTTGTGTATCCACGATGTGTCTATGTACTACCTGTTGTGTTAACGGTACATCCATGATGTATCCATGTACTACCTGTTGTGTTAACGGTACATCCACGATGTGTCTATGTACTACCTGTTGTGTTAACGGTACATCGACGATGTGTCTATGTACTACCTGTTGTGTATCCACGATGTGTCTATGTACTACCAGTTGTGTTAATGGTACATCCATGATGTGTCTATGTACTACCTGTTTTGTTAACGGTACATCCAAGACGTATCTATGTACTACCTGTTGTGTATCCACGATGTGTCTATGTACTACCTGTTGTGTTAATGGTACATCCACGATGTGTCTATGTACTACCTGTTGTGTTAACGGTACATCCACGATGTATCTATGTACTACCTGTTGTGTTAACGGTACATCCACGATGTGTCTATGTACTACCTGTTGTGTTAACGGTACTTCCACGATGTGTCTATGTACTACCTGTTGTGTTAACGGTACATCCACGATGTGTCTATGTACTACCTGTTGTGTTAACGGTACATCCACGATGTGTCTATGTACTACCTGTTGTGTTAACGGTGCATCGAAGATGTATCTATGTACTACCTGTTGTGTTAACGGTACATCCAAGATGTATCTATGTACTACCTGTTGTGTTAACGGTACATCCATGATGTGTCTATGTACTACATGTTGTGTTAACGGTACATCCAAGATGTATCTATGTACTACCTGTTGTGTATCCACGATGTGTCTATGTACTACCTGTTGTGTTAATGGTACATCCATGATGTGTCTATGTACTACCTGTTTTGTTAACGGTACATCCAAGATGTATCTATGTTCTACCTGTTGTGTATCCACGATGTGTCTATGTACTACCTGTTGTGTTAACGGTACATCCACGATGCGTCTATGTACTACCTGTTGTGTTAACGGTACATCCAAGATGTATCTATGTACTACCTGTTGTGTTAACGGTACATCCACGATGTGTCTATGTACTTCCTGTTGTGTTAACGGTACATCCACGATATATCTATGTACTACCTGTTGTGTTAACGGTACATCCAAGATGTATCTATGTACTACCTGTTGTGTTAACGGTACATCCAAGATGTATCTATGTACTACCTGTTGTGTATCCACGATGTGTCTATGTACTACCTGTTGTGTTAACGGTACATCGAAGATGTATCTATGTACTACCTGTTGTGTATCCACGATGTGTCTATGTACTACCTGTTGTGTTAACGGTACATCCAAGATGTATCTATGTACTACCTGTTGTGTATCCACGATGTGTCTATGTACTACCTGTTGTGTTAACGGTACATCCACGATGTGTCTATGTACTAACTGTTGTGTTAACGGTACATCCACGATGTGTCTATGCACTACCTGTTGTGTTAACGGTACATCCACGATGTGTCTATGTACTACCTGTTGTGTATCCACGATGTGTCTATGTACTACCTGTTGTGTTAACGGTACATCCAAGATGTGTCTATGTACTACCTGTTGTGTTAACGGTACATCCACGATGTATCTATGTACTACCTGTTGTGTTAACGGTACATCCACGATGTGTCTATGTACAACCTGTTGTGTTAACGGTACATCCACGATGTGTCTATGTACTACCTGTTGTGTATCCACGATGTGTCTATGTACTACCTGTGGTGTTAACGGTACATCCACGATGTGTCTTTGTACTACCTGTTGTGTTAACGGAACATCCACGATGTATCTATGTACTACCTGTTGTGTTACCGGTACATCCACAATGTGTCTATGTACTACCTGTTGTGTGAACGGTACATCTACGATGTGTCTATGTACTACCTGTTGTGTTAACGGTACATCCACGATGTGTCAATGTACTACCTGTTGTGTTAACAGTACATCCAAGATGTATCTATGTACTACCTGTTGTGTATCCACGATGAATCTATGTACTACCTGTTGTGTTAATGGTACATCCAAGATGTATCTATGTACTACCTGTTGTGTATCCACGATGTGTCTATGTACTACCTGTTGTGTTAACAGTACATCCACGATGTGTCTATGTACTACCTGTTGTGTTAAAGGTACATCCACGATGTATCTATGTACTACCGGTTGTGTTAACGGTGCATCCACGATGTGTCTATGTACTACCTGTTGTGTTAACGGTACATCCACGATGTGTCTATGTACTACCTGTTGTGTTAACGGTACATCCACGATGTGTCTATGTACTACCTGTTGTGTTAACGGTACATCCACGATGTGTCTGTGTACTACCTGTTGTGTTAACGGTACATCCACGATGTGTCTATGTACTACCTGTTGTGTATCCACGATGTGTCTATGTACTACCTGTTGTGTTAACGGTACATCCACGATGTGTCTATGTACTACCTGTTGTGTTAACGGTGCATCCACGATGTGTCTATGTACTACCTGTTGTGTTAACGGTACATCTACGATGTGTCTATGTACTACCTGTTGTGTTAACGGTACTTCCGCGATGTATCTATGTACTACCTGTTGTGTTAACGGTACATCCACGATGTGTCTATGTACTACCTGTTGTGTTAACGGTACATCCACGATGTGTCTATGTACTACCTGTTGTGTTAACGGTACATCCACGATGTATCTATGTACTACCTGTTGTGTTAACGGTACATCCACGATGTGTCTATGTACTACCTGTTGTGTTAACAGTACATCCACGATGTGTCTATGTACTACCTGTTGTGTTAACGGTACATCCACGATGTATCTATGTACTACCTGTTGTGTATCCACGATGTGTCTATGTACTACCTGTTGTGTTAACGGTACATCCAAGATGTATCTATGTACTACCTGTTGTGTATCCACGATGTATCTATGTACTACCTGTTGTGTTAATGGTACATCCAAGATGTATCTATGTACTACCTGTTGTGTTAACGGTACATCCACGATGTGTCTATGTACTTCCTGTTGTGTTAACGGTACATCCACGATATATCTATGTACTACCTGTTGTGTTAACGGTACATCCAAGATGTATCTATGTACTACCTGTTGTGTTAACGGTACATCCAAGATGTATCTATGTACTACCTGTTGTGTATCCACGATGTGTCTATGTACTACCTGTTGTGTTAACGGTACATCGAAGATGTATCTATGTACTACCTGTTGTGTATCCACGATGTGTCTATGTACTACCTGTTGTGTTAACGGTACATCCAAGATGTATCTATGTACTACCTGTTGTGTATCCACGATGTGTCTATGTACTACCTGTTGTGTTAACGGTACATCCACGATGTGTCTATGTACTAACTGTTGTGTTAACGGTACATCCACGATGTGTCTATGTACTACCTGTTGTGTTAACGGTACATCCACGATGTGTCTATGTACTACCTGTTGTGTATCCACGATGTGTCTATGTACTACCTGTTGTGTTAACGGTACATCCAAGATGTGTCTATGTACTACCTGTTGTGTTAACGGTACATCCACGATGTATCTATGTACTACCTGTTGTGTTAACGGTACATCCACGATGTGTCTATGTACAACCTGTTGTGTTAACGGTACATCCACGATGTGTCTATGTACTACCTGTTGTGTATCCACGATGTGTCTATGTACTACCTGTGGTGTTAACGGTACATCCACGATGTGTCTTTGTACTACCTGTTGTGTTAACGGAACATCCACGATGTATCTATGTACTACCTGTTGTGTTACCGGTACATCCACAATGTGTCTATGTACTACCTGTTGTGTGAACGGTACATCTACGATGTGTCTATGTACTACCTGTTGTGTTAACGGTACATCCACGATGTGTCAATGTACTACCTGTTGTGTTAACGGTACATCCAAGATGTATCTATGTACTACCTGTTGTGTATCCACGATGAATCTATGTACTACCTGTTGTGTTAATGGTACATCCAAGATGTATCTATGTACTACCTGTTGTGTATCCACGATGTGTCTATGTACTACCTGTTGTGTTAACGGTACATCCACGATGTGTCTATGCACTACCTGTTGTGTTAAAGGTACATCCACGATGTATCTATGTACTACCGGTTGTGTTAACGGTGCATCCACGATGTGTCTATGTACTACCTGTTGTGTTAACGGTACATCCACGATGTGTCTATGTACTACCTGTTGTGTTAACGGTACATCCACGATGTGTCTATGTACTACCTGTTGTGTTAACGGTACATCCACGATGTGTCTGTGTACTACCTGTTGTGTTAACGGTACATCCACGATTTGTCTATGTACTACCTGTTGTGTATCCACGATGTGTCTATGTACTACCTGTTGTGTTAACGGTACATCCACGATGTGTCTATGTACTACCTGTTGTGTTAACGGTGCATCCACGATGTGTCTATGTACTACCTGTTGTGTTAACGGTACATCTACGATGTGTCTATGTACTACCTGTTGTGTTAACGGTACTTCCGCGATGTATCTATGTACTACCTGTTGTGTTAACGGTACATCCACGATGTGTCTATGTACTACCTGTTGTGTTAACGGTACATCCACGATGTGTCTATGTACTACCTGTTGTGTTAACGGTACATCCACGATGTATCTATGTACTACCTGTTGTGTTAACGGTACATCCACGATGTGTCTATGTACTACCTGTTGTGTTAACAGTACATCCACGATGTGTCTATGTACTACCTGTTGTGTTAACGGTACATCCACGAAGTATCTATGTACTACCTGTTGTGTATCCACGATGTGTCTATGTACTACCTGTTGTGTTAACGGTACATCCAAGATGTATCTATGTACTACCTGTTGTGTATCCACGATGTATCTATGTACTACCTGTTGTGTTAACGGTACATCCACGATGTGTCTATGTACTACCTGTTGTGTTAACGGTACATCCACGATGTGTCTATGTACTACCTGTTGTGTTAACGGTATATCCACGATGTGTCTATGTACTACCTGTTGTGTTAACGGTACATCGAAGATGTATCTATGTACTACCTGTTGTGTTAACGGTACATCCAAGATGTATCTATGTACTACCTGTTGTGTTAACGGTACATCCATGATGTGTCTATGTACTTCCTGTTGTGTTAACGGTACACCCAAGATGTATCTATGTACTACCTGTTGTGTATCCACGATGTGTCTATGTACTACCTGTTGTGTTAACGGTACATCAACGATGTATCTATGTACTACCTGTTGTGTTAACGGTACATCCAAGATGTATCTATGTACTACCTGTTGTGTATCCACGATGTATCTATGTACTACCTGTTGTGTTAACGGTGCGTCCACGATGTGTCTATGTACTACCTGTTGTGTTAACGGAACATCCAAGATGTATCTATGTACTACCTGTTGTGTTAGCGGTACATCCACGATGTGTCTATGTACTTGCTGTTGTGTTAACGGTACTTCCACGATGTATCTAAGTGCTACCTGTTGTGTTAACGGTACATCCAAGATGTATCTATGTACTACCTGTTGTGTATCCACGATGTATCTATGTACTACCTGTTGTGTTAACGGTACATCCACGATGTGTCTATGTACTCCCTGTTGTGTATCCACGATGTGTCTATGTACTACCTGTTGTGTTAACGGTACATCCATGATGTATCTATGTACTACCTGTTGTGTTAACGGTACATCCACGATGTGTCTATGTACTACCTGTTGTGTTAACGGTACATCGACGATGTGTCTATGTACTACCTGTTGTGTATCCACTATGTGTCTATGTACTACCTGTTGTGTTAATGGTACATCCATGATGTGTCTATGTACTACCTGTTTTGTTAACGGTACATCCAAGACGTATCTATGTACTACCTGTTGTGTATCCACGATGTGTCTATGTACTACCTGTTGTGTTAACGGTACATCCACGATGTGTCTATGTACTACCTGTTGTGTTAACGGTACATCCACGATGTATCTATGTACTACCTGTTGTGTTAACGGTACATCCACGATGTGTCTATGTACTTCCTGTTGTGTTAACGGTACATCCAAGATGTATCTATGTACTAGCTGTTGTGTTAGCGGTACATCCACGATGTGTCTATGTACTTCCTGTTGTGTTAACGGTACATCCACGATGTATCTATGTACTGCCTGTTGTGTTAACGGTACATCCAAGATGTATCTATGTACTACCTGTTGTGTATCCACGATGTATCTATGTACTACCTGTTGTGTTAACGGTACATCCACGATGTGTCTATGTACTCCCTGTTGTGTATCCACGATGTGTCTATGTACTACCTGTTGTGTTAACGGTACATCCATGATGTATCTATGTACTACCTGTTGTGTTAACGGTACATCCACGATGTGTCTATGTACTACCTGTTGTGTTAACGGTACATCGACGATGTGTCTATGTACTACCTGTTGTGTATCCACGATGTGTCTATGTACTACCTGTTGTGTTAATGGTACATCCATGATGTGTCTATGTACTACCTGTTTTGTTAACGGTACATCCAAGACGTATGTATGTACTACCTGTTGTGTATCCACGATGTGTCTATGTACTACCTGTTGTGTTAACGGTACATCCACGATGCGTCTATGTACTACCTGTTGTGTTAACGGTACATCCAAGATGTATCTATGTACTACCTGTTGTGTTAACGGTACATCCACGATGTGTCTATGTACTTCCTGTTGTGTTAACGGTACATCCACGATATATCTATGTACTACCTGTTGTGTTAACGGAACATCCACGATGTATCTATGTACTACCTGTTGTGTTACCGGTACATCCACGATGTGTCTATGTACTACCTGTTGTGTGAACGGTACATCTACGATGTGTCTATATACTACCTGTTGTGTTAACGGTACATCCACGATGTGTCAATGTACTACCTGTTGTGTTAACGGTACATCCAAGATGTATCTATGTACTACCTGTTGTGTATCCACGATGAATCTATGTACTACCTGTTGTGTTAATGGTACATCCAAGATGTATCTCTGTACTACCTGTTGTGTATCCACGATGTGTCTATGTACTACCTGTTGTGTTAACGGTACATCCACGATGTGTCTATGTACTACCTGTTGTGTTAAAGGTACATCCACGATGTATCTATGTACTACCGGTTGTGTTAACGGTGCATCCACGATGTGTCTATGTACTACCTGTTGTGTTAACGGTACATCCACGATGTGTCTATGTACTACCTGTTGTGTTAACGGTACATCCACGATGTGTCTATGTACTACCTGTTGTGTTAACGGTACATCCACGATGTGTCTGTGTACTACCTGTTGTGTTAACGGTACATCCACGATGTGTCTATGTACTACCTGTTGTGTATCCACGATGTGTCTATGTACTACCTGTTGTGTTAACGGTACATCCACGATGTGTCTATGTACTACCTGTTGTGTTAACGGTACATCCACGATGTGTCTATGTACTACCTGTTGTGTTAACGGTGCATCCACGATGTGTCTATGTACCACCTGTTGTGTTAACGGTACATCTACGATGTGTCTATGTACTACCTGTTGTGTTAACGGTACTTCCGCGATGTATCTATGTACTACCTGTTGTGTTAACGGTACATCCACGATGTGTCTATGTACTACCTGTTGTGTTAACGGTTCATCCACGATGTGTCTATGTACTACCTGTTGTTTTAACGGTACATCCACGATGTATCTATGTACTACCTGTTGTGTTAACGGTACATCCACGATGTGTCTATGTACTAACTGTTGTGTTAACAGTACATCCACGATGTGTCTATGTACTACCTGTTGTGTTAACGGTACATCCACGATGTATCTATGTACTACCTGTTGTGTATCCACGATGTGTCTATGTAGTACCTGTTGTGTTAACGGTACATCCAAGATGTATCTATGTACTACCTGTTGTGTATCCACGATGTATCTATGTACTACCTGTTGTGTTAATGGTACATCCAAGATGTACCTATGTACTACCTGTTGTGTATCCACGATGTGTCTATGTACTACCTGTTGTGTTAATTGTACATCCACGATGTGTCTATGTACTACCTGTTGTGTTAACGGTACATCCACGATGTATCTATGTACTACCTGTTGTGTTAACGGTACATCCACGATGTGTCTATGTACTACCTGTTGTGTTAACGGTACATCCACGATGTGTCTATGTACTACCTGTTGTGTTAACGGTACATCCACGATGTGTCTATGTACTACCTGTTGTGTTAACGGTACATCCACGATGTGTCTATGTACTACCTGTTGTGTTAACGGTACATCGAAGATGTATCTATGTACTACCTGTTGTGTTAACGGTACATCCAAGATGTATCTATGTACTACCTGTTGTGTTAACGGTACATCCATGATGTGTCTATGTACTACCTGTTGTGTTAACGGTACACCCAAGATGTATCTATGTACTACCTGTTGTGTATCCACGATGTGTCTATGTACTACCTGTTGTGTTAACGGTACATCCACGACGTATCTATGTACTACCTGTTGTGTTAACGGTACATCCAAGATGTATCTATGTACTACCTGTTGTGTATCCACGATGTATCTATGTACTACCTGTTGTGTTAACGGCGCGTCCACGATGTGTCTATGTACTACCTGTTGTGTTAACGGAACATCCAAGATGTATCTATGTACTACCTGTTGTGTTAGCGGTACATCCACGATGTGTCTATGTACTTGCTGTTGTGTTAACGGTACATCCACGATGTATCCAAGTGCTACCTGTTGTGTTAACGGTACATCCAAGATGTATCTATGTACTACCTGTTGTGTATCCACGATGTATCTATGTACTACCTGTTGTGTTAACGGTACATCCACGATGTGTCTATGTACTCCCTGTTGTGTATCCACGATGTGTCTATGTACTACCTGTTGTGTTAACGGTACATCCATGATGTATCTATGTACTACCTGTTGTGTTAACGGTACATCCACGATGTGTCTATGTACTACCTGTTGTGTTAACGGTACATCGACGATGTGTCTATGTACTACCTGTTGTGTATCCACGATGTGTCTATGTACTACCTGTTGTGTTAATGGTACATCCATGATGTGTCTATGTACTACCTGTTTTGTTAACGGTACATCCAAGACGTATCTATGAACTACCTGTTGTGTATCCACGATGTGTCTATGTACTACCTGTTGTGTTAACGGTACATCGACGATTTGTCTATGTACTACCTGTTGTGTTAACGGTACATCCACGACGTATCTATGTACTACCTGTTGTGTTAACGGTACATCCACGATGTGTCTATGTACTTCCTGTTGTGTTAACGATACATCCAAGATGTATCTATGTACTAGCTGTTGTGTTAGCGGTACATCCACGATGTGTCTATGTACTTCCTGTTGTGTTAACGGTACATCCACGATGTATCTATGTACTACCTGTTGCGTTAACGGTACATCCAAGATGTATCTATGTACTACCTGTTGTGTATCCACGATGTATCTATGTACTACCTGTTGTGTTAACGGTACATCCACGATGTGTCTATGTACTACCTGTTGTGTATCCACGATGTGTCTATGTACTACCTGTTGTGTTAACGGTACATCCATGATGTATCTATGTACTACCTGTTGTGTTAACGGTACATCTACGATGTGTCTATGTACTACCTGTTGTGTTAACGGTACATCGACGATGTGTCTATGTACTACCTGTTGTGTATCCACGATGTGTCTATGTACTACCTGTTGTGTTAATGGTACATCCATGATGTGTCTATGTACTACCTGTTTTGTTAACGGTACATCCAAGACGTATCTATGTACTACCTGTTGTGTATCCACGATGTGTCTATGTACTACCTGTTGTGTTAACGGTACATCCACGATGCGTCTATGTACTACCTGTTGTCTTAACGGTACATCCAAGATGTATCTATGTACTACCTGTTGTGTTAACGGTACATCCACGATGTGTCTATGTACTTCCTGTTGTGTTAACGGTATATCCACGATATATCTATGTACTACCTGTTGTGTTAACGGTACATCCAAGATGTATCTATGTACTACCTGTTGTGTTAACGGTACATCCAAAATGTATCTATGTACTACCTGTTGTGTATCCACGATGTGTCTATGTACTACCTGTTGTGTTAACGGTACATCCAAGATGTATCTATGTGCTGCCTGTTGTGTATCCACGATGTGTCTATGTACTACCTGTTGTGTTAACGGTACATCCACGATGTTTCTATGTACTACCTGTTGTGTATCCACGATGTGTCTATGTGCTACCTGTTGTGTTAACGGTACATCCAAGATGTATCTATGTACTACCTGTTGTGTATCCACGATGTATCTATGTACTACCTGTTGTGTTAATGGTACATCCAAGATGTATCTATGTACTACCTGTTGTGTATCCACGGTGTGTCTATGTACTACCTGTTGTGTTAATGCTACATCCACGATGTGTCTATGTACTACCTGTTGTGTTAACGGTACATCCACGATGTATCTATGTACTACCTGTTGTGTTAACGGTACATCCACGATGTGTCTATATACTACGTGTTCTGTTAACGGTACATCCACGATGTGTCTATGTACTACCTGTTGTGTTAACGGTACATCCACGATGTGTCTATGTACTACCTGTTGTGTTAACGGTACATCCACGATGTGACTATGTACTACCTGTTGTGTTAACGGTACATCGAAGATGTATCTATGTACTACCTGTTGTGTTAACGGTACATCCAAGATGTATCTATGTACTACCTGTTGTGTTAACGGTACATCCATGGTGTGTCTATGTACTACCTGTTGTGTTAACGGTACATCCAAGATGTATCTATGTACTACCTGTTGTGTATCCACGATGTGTCTATGTACTACCTGTTGTGTTAATGGTACATCCATGATGTGTCTATGTACTACCTGTTTTGTTAACGGTACATCCAAGATGTATCTTTGTTCTACCTGTTGTGTATCCACGATGTGTCTATGTACTACCTGTTGTGTTAACGGTACATCCACGATGCGTCTATGTTCTACCTGTTGTGTTAACGGTACATCCAAGATGTATCTATGTACTACCTGTTGTGTTAACGGTACATCCACGATGTGTCTATGTACTTCCTGTTGTGTTAACGGTACATCCACGATATATCTATGTACTACCTGTTGTGTTAACGGTACATCAAAGATGTATCTATGTACTACCTGTTGTGTATCCACGATGTGTCTATGTACTACCTGTTGTGTTAACGGTACATCCAAGATGTATCTATGTACTACCTGTTGTGTATCCACGATGTGTCTATGTACTACCTGTTGTGTTAACGGTACATCGAAGATGTATCTATGTACTACCTGTTGTGTATCCACGATGTGTCTATGTACTACCTGTTGTGTTAACGGTACATCCAAGATGTATCTATGTACTACCTGTTGTGTATCCACGATGTGTCTATGTACTACCTGTTGTGTTAACGGTACATCCACGATGTGTCTATGTACTAACTGTTGTGTTAACGGTACATCCACGATGTGTCTATGTACTACCTGTTGTGTTAACGGTACATCCACGATGTGTCTATGTACTACCTGTTGTGTATCCACGATGTGTCTATGTACTACCTGTTGTGTTAACGGTACATCCAAGATGTGTCTATGTACTACCTGTTGTGTTAACGGTACATCCACGATGTATCTATGTACTACCTGTTGTGTTAACGGTACATCCACGATGTGTCTATGTACAACCTGTTGTGTTAACGGTACATCCACGATGTGTCTATGTACTACCTGTTGTGTATCCACGATGTGTCTATGTACTACCTGTGGTGTTAACGGTACATCCACGATGTGTCTATGTACTACCTGTTGTGTTAACAGAACATCCACGATGTATCTATGTACTACCTGTTGTGTTACCGGTAGATCCTCGATGTGTCTATGTACTACCTGTTGTGTGAACGGTACATCTACGATGTGTCTATGTACTACCTGTTGTGTTAACGGTACATCCACGATGTGTCAATGTACTACCTGTTGTGTTAACGGTACATCCAAGATGTATCTATGTACTACCTGTTGTGTATCCACGATGAATCTATGTACTACCTGTTGTGTTAATGGTACATCCAAGATGTATCTATGTACTACCTGTTGTGTATCCACGATGTGTCTATGTACTACCTGTTGTGTTAACGGTACATCCACGATGTGTCTATGTACTACCTGTTGTGTTAAAGGTACATCCACGATGTATCTATGTACTACCGGTTGTGTTAACGGTGCATCCACGATGTGTCTATGTACTACCTGTTGTGTTAACGGTACATCCACGATGTGTCTATGTACTACCTGTTGTGTTAACGGTACATCCACGATGTGTCTATGTACTACCTGTTGTGTTAACGGTACATCCACGATGTGTCTGTGTACTACCTGTTGTGTTAACGGTACATCCACGATGTGTCTATGTACTACCTTTTGTGTATCCACGATGAGTCTATGTACTACCTGTTGTGTTAACGGTACATCCACGATGTGTCTGTGTACTACCTGTTGTGTTAACGGTACATCCACGATGTGTCTATGTACTACCTGTTGTGTTAACGGTACATCCACGATGTATCTATGTACTACCTGTTGTGTTAACGGTACATCCACGATGTGTCTATGTACTACCTGTTGTGTTAACAGTACATCCACGATGTGTCTATGTACTACCTGTTGTGTTAACGGTACATCCACGAGGTATCTATGTACTACCTGTTGTGTATCCACGATGTGTCTATGTACTACCTGTTGTGTTAACGGTACATCCAAGATGTATCTATGTACTACCTGTTGTGTATCCACGATGTATCTATGTACTACCTGTTGTGTTAATGGTACATCCAAGATGTATCTATGTACTACCTGTTGTGTATCCACGATGTGTCTATGTACTACCTGTTGTGTTAATGGTACATCCACGATGTGTCTATGTACTACCTGTTGTGTTAACGGTACATCCACGATGTGTCTATGTACTACCTGTTGTGTTAACGGTACATCCACGATGTGTCTATGTACTACCTGTTGTGTTAACGGTACATCCAAGATGTATCTATGTACTACCTGTTGTGTTAACGGTACATCCACGATGTATCTATGTACTACCTGTTGTGTTAACGGTACATCCACGATGTGTATATGTACTACCTGTTGTGTATCCACGATGTGTCTATGTACTACCTGTTGTGTTAACGGTACATCCACGATGTGTCTATGTACTACCTGTTGTGTTAACGGTACATCCACGATGTGTCTATGCACTACCTGTTGTGTTAACGGTACATCCAAGATGTATCTATGTACTACCTGTTGTGTATCCACGATGTATCTATGTACTACCTGTTGTGTTAACGGTACATCCACGATGTGTCTAAGTACTCCCTGTTGTGTATCCACGATGTGTCTCTGTACTACCTGTTGTGTTAACGGTACATCCACGATGTGTCTATGTACTACCTGTTGTGTATCCACGATGTGTCTATGTACTACCTGTTGTGTTAACGGTGCCTCCACGATGTGTCTATGTACTACCTGTTGTGTTAACGGTACATCCAAGATGTATCTATGTACTACCTGTTGTGTTAACGGTACATCCACGATGTGTCTATGTAGTTCCTGTTGTGTTAACGGTACATCCACGATGTGTCTAAGTACTCCCTGTTGTGTATCCACGATGTGTCTATGTACTACCTGTTGTGTTAACGGTACATCCACGATGTGTCTATGTACTACCTGTTGTGTATCCACGATGTGTCTATGTACTCCCTGTTGTGTATCCATGATGTGTCTATGTACTACCTGTTGTGTTAACGGTACATCCATGATGTGTCTATGTACTACCTGTTGTGATAATGGTACATCCAAGATGTATCTATGTACTACCTGTTGTGTATCCACGATGTGTCTATGTACTACCTGTTGTGTTAACGGTGCATCCACGATGTATCTATGTACTACCTGTTGTGTTAACGGTACATCCACGATGCATCAATGTACTACCTGTTGTGTTAACGGTACATCCACGATGTGTCTATGTACTACCTGTTGTGTTAACGGTAAATCCAAGATGTATCTATGTACTACCTGTTGTGTTAACGGTACATCCACGATGTGTCTATGTACTACCTGTTGTGTTAACGGTACATCCACGATGTGTCTATGTACTACCTGTTGTGTTACCGGTACATCCAAGATGGGTCTATGTACTACCTGTTGTGTAAACGGTACATCCATGATGTGTCTATGTACTACCTGTTGTGTTAACGGTACATCCACGATGTGTCTATGTACTACCTGTTGTGTATCCACGATGTGTCTATGTACTACCTGTTGTGTTAACGGTACATCCACGATGTGTCTATGTACTACCTGTTGTGTTAACGCTACATCCACGATGTGTCTATGTACTACCTGTTGTGTTAACGGTACATCCACGATGTGTCTATGTACTACCTGTTGTGTTAACGGTACATCCACGATGTGTCTATGTACTACCTGTTATGTTAACGGTACACCCACGATGTATCTATGTACTACCTGTTGTGTTAACGGTACATCCACGATGTGTCTATGTACTACCTGTTGTGTTAACGGTAAATCGACGATGTGTCTATGTACTACCTGTTGTGTTAACGGTACATCCACGATGTGTCTATGTACTACCTGTTGTGTTAACGGTACATCCAAGATGTGTCTATGTACTACCTGTTGTGTTAACGGTACATCCACGATGTGTCTATGTACTACCTGTTGTGTTAACGGTACATCCACGATGTGTCTATGTACTACCTGTTGTGTTAACGGAACATCCACGATGTGTCTATGTACTACCTGTTGTGTTAACGGTACATACTCGATGTGTCTATGTACTACCTGTTGTGTTAACGGTACATCCACGATGTGTCTATGTACTACCTGTTGTGTTAACGGTACATCCACGATGTGTCTATGTACTACCTGTTGTGTTAACGGTACATCCACGATGTGTCTATGTACTACCTGTTGTGTTAACGGTACATCCACGATGTGTCTATGTACTACCTGTTGTGTTAACGGTACATCCACGATGTGTCTATGTACTACCTGTTGTGTTAACGGTACATCCACGATGTGTCTATGTACTACCAGTTGTGTTAACGGTACATCCATGATTTGTCTAAGTACTACCTGTTGTGTTATCGGTACATCCACGATGTGTCTATGTACTACCTGTTGCGTTAACGGTACATCCACGATGTGTCTATGTACAACCTGTTGTGTTAACGGTACATCCAAGATGTGTCTATGTACTACCTGTTGTGTTAACGGTGCATCCACGATGTGTCTATGTACAACCTGTTGTGTTAACGGTACATCCCCGATGTGTCTATGTACTACCTGTTATGTTAACGGTACATCCAAGATGTATCTATGTACTACCTGTTGTGTTAACTGTACATCCACGATGTGTCTATGTACTACCTGTTGTGATTCCGCGATGTGTCTATGTACTACCTGTTGTGTTAACGGTACATCCACGATGTGTCTATGTACTACCTGTTGTGTTAACGGTACATCCACGATGTGTCTATGTACTACCTGTTGTGTTAACGGTACATCCAAGATGTATCTATGTACTACCTGTTGTGTATCCACGATGTATCTATGTACTACCTGTTGTGTTAACGGTACATCCACGATGTGTCTATGTACTCCCTGTTGTGTATCCACGATGTGTCTATGTACTACCTGTTGTGTGAACGGTACATCCACGATGTGTCTATGAACTACCTGTTGTGTATCCACGATGTGTCTATGTACTACCTGTTGTGTTAACGGTGCGTCCACGATGTGTCTATGTACTACCTGTTGTGTTAACGGTACATCCAAGATGTATCTATGTACTACCTGTTGTGTTAGCGGTAAATCCACGATGTGTCTATGTACTTCCTGTTGTGTTAACGGTACATCCACGATGTATCTATGTACTGCCTGTTGTGTTAACGGTACATCCAAGATGTATCTATGTACTACCTGTTGTGTATCCACGATGTATCTATGTACTACCTGTTGCGTTAACGGTACATCCACGATGTGTCTATGTACTCCCTGTTGTGTATCCTCGATGTGTCTATGTACTACCTGTTGTGTTAACGGTACAACCATGATGTATCTATGTACTACCTGTTGTGTTAACGGTACATCCACGATGTGTCTATGTACTACCTGTTGTGTTAACGGTACATCGACGATGTGTCTATGTACTACCTGTTGTGTATCCACGATGTGTCTATGTACTACCTGTTGTGTTAACGGTACATCCATGATGTGTTTATGTACTACCTGTTTTGTTAACGGTACATCCAAGATGTATCTATGGACTACCTGTAGTGTATCCACGATGTGTCTATGTACTACCTGTTGTGTTAACGGTACATCCACGATGTGTCTATGCACTACCTGTTGTGTTAACGGTACATCCAAGATGTATCTATGTACTACCTGTTGTGTTAAGGGTACATCCACGATGTGTCTATGTACTTCCTGTTGTGTTAACGGTACATCCACGATATATCTATGTACTACCTGTTGTGTTAACGGTCCATCCAAGATGTATCTATGAACTACCTGTTGTGTTAACGGTACATCGAAGATGTATCTATGTACTATCTGTTGTGTATCAACGATGTGTCTATGTACTACCTGTTGTGTTAACGGTACATCCAAGATGTATCTATGTACTACCTGTTGTGTATCCACGATGTGTCTATGTACTACCTGTTGTGTGAAAGGTACATCCACGATGTGTCTATGTAATACCTGTTGTGTTAACGGTACATCCACGATGTGTCTATGTACTACCTGTTGTGTTAACGGTACATCCACGATGTGTCTATGTACTACCTGTTGTGTATCCACGATGTGTCTATGTACTACCTGTTGTGTTAACGGTACATCCACGATGTGTCTATGTAATACCTGTTGTGTTAACGGTACATCCAAGATGTATCTATGTACTACCTGTTGTGTATCCACGATGTATCTATGAACTACCTGTTGTGTTAATGGTACATCCAAGTTGTATCTATGTACTACCTGTTGTGTATCCACGATGTGTCTATGTACTACCTGTTGTGTTAACGGTACATCCACGATGTGTCTATGTACTACCTGTTGTGTTAACGGTACATCCACGATGTATCTATGTACTACCTGTTGTGTTACCGGTACATCCACGATGTGTCTATGTACTACCTGTTGTTTTTTACGGTACATCCACGATGTGTCTATGTACTACCTGTTGTGTTAACGGTACATCCGCGATGTGTCTATGTACTACCTGTTGTGTTAACGGTACATCGAAGATGTATGTATGTACTACCTGTTGTGTTAACGGTACATCCACGATGTGTCTATGTACTACCTGTTGTGTTAACGGTACATCCACGATGTGTCTATGTACTACCTGTCGTGTTAACTGTACATCCACGATGTGTCTATGTACTACCTGTTGTGTATCCACGATGTGTCTATGTACTACCTGTTGTGTTAACGGTACATCCACGATGTGTCTATGTACTACCTGTTGCGTTAACGGTACATCCACGATGTGTCTATGTACTACCTGTTGTGTTAACGGTACATCCACGATGTGTCTATGTACTACCTGTTGTGTTAACGGTACATCCACGATGTATCTATGTACTACCTGTTGTGTTAACGGTACATCCACGATGTGTCTATGTACTACCTGTTGTGTTAACGGTACATCTACGATGTGTCTATGTACTACCTGTTGTGTTAACGGTACATCCACGATGTATCTATGTACTACCTGTTGTGTTAACGGTACATCCACGATGTGTCTATGTACTACCTGTTGTGTTAACGGTACATCCACGATGTGTCTATGTACTACCTGTTGTGTTAACGGTACATCCACGATGTATCTATGTACTACCTGTTGTGTATCCACGATGTGTCTATGTACTACATGTTGTGTTAACGGTACATCCAAGATGTATCTATGTACTACCTGTTGTGTATCCACGATGTATATATGTACTACCTGTTGTGTTAATGGTACATCCAAGATGTATCTATGTACTACCTGTTGTGTATCCACGATGTGTCTATGTACTACCTGTTGTGTTAATGGTACATGCACGATGTGTCTATGTACTACCTGTTGTGTTAACGGTACATCCACGATGTATCTATGTACTACCTGTTGTGTTAACGGTACATCCACGATGTGTCTATGTACTACCTGTTGTGTTAACGGTACATCCACGATGTGTCTATGTACTACCTGTTGTGTTAACGGTACATCCACGATGTGTCTAGGTACTACCTGTTGTGTTAACGGTACATCCACGATGTGTCTATGTACTACCTGTTGTGTTAACGGTACATCAGAGATGTATCTATGTACTACCTGTTGTGTTAACGGTACATCCAAGATGTATCTATGTACTACCTGTTGTGTTAACGGTACATCCATGATGTGTCTATGTACTACCTGTTGTGTGAAAGGTACATCCAAGATGTATCTATGTACTACCTGTTGTGTATCCACGATGTGTCTATGTACTACCTGTTGTGTTAACGCTACATCCACGATGTATCTATGTACTACCTGTTGTGTTAACGGTACATCCACGATGTGTCTATGTACTCCCTGTTGTGTATCCATGATGTGTCTATGTACTACCTGTTGTGTTAACGGTACATCCATGATGTGTCTATGTACTACCTGTTGTGTTAATGGTACATCCAAAATGTATTTATGTACTACCTGTTGTGTATCCACGATGTGTCTATGTACTACCTGTTGTGTTAACGGTACATCCACGATGTATCTATGTACTGCCTGTTGTGTTAATGGTACATCCACGATGTGTCTATGTACTACCTGTTGTGTATCCACGATGTGTCTATGTTCTACCTGTTGTGTTAACGGTACATCCACGATGTGTCAATGTACTAACTGTTGTGTTAACGGTACATCCACGATGTGTCTATGTACTACCTGTTGTGTTAACGCTACATCCACGATGTATCTATGTACTACCTGTTGTGTTAACGGTACATCCACGATGTGTCTATGTACTACCTGTTGCGTTAACGGTACATCCACGATGTGTCTATGTACTACCTGTTCTGTAAACGGTACATCCACGGTGTATCTATGTACTACCTGTTGTGTTAATGGTACATCCACGATGTGTCTATGTACTACCTGTTGTGTTAACGGTACATCCACGATGTGTTAATGTACTACCTGTTGTTTTAACGGTACATCCACGATGTATCTATGTACTACCTGTTGTGTATCCACGATGTGTCTATGTACTACCTGTTGTGTTAACGGTACATCCAAGATGTATCTATGTACTACCTGTTGTGTATCCACGATGTATCTATGTACTACCTGTTGTGTTAATGGTACATCCAAGATGTATCTATGTACTACCTGTTGTGTATCCACGATGTGTCTATGTACTACCTGTTGTGTTAATGGTACATCCACGATGTGTCTATGTACTACCTGTTGTGTTAACGGTACATCCACGATGTATCTATGTACTACATGTTGTGTTAACGGTACATCCACGATGTGTCTATGTACTACCTGTTGTGTTAACGGTACTTCCACGATGTGTCTATGTACTACCTGTTGTGTTAACGGTACATCCACGATGTGTCTTTGTACTACCTGTTGTGTTATCGGTACATCCACGATGTGTCTATGTACTACCTGTTGTGTTAACGGTACATCGAAGATGTATCTATGTACTACCTCTTGTGTTAACGGTACATCCAAGATGTATCTATGTACTACCTGTTGTGTTAACGGTACATCCATGATGTGTCTATGTACTACCTGTTGTGTTAACGGTATATCCAAGATGTATCTATGTACTACCTGTTGTGTATCCACGATGTGTCTATGTACTACCTGTTGTGTTAACGCTACATCCACGATGTATCTATGTACTACCTGTTGTGTTAACGGTACATCCACGATGTGTCTATGTACTCCCTGTTGTGTATCCATGATGTATCTATGTACTACCTGTTGTGTTAACGGTACATCCATGATGTGTCTATGTACTACCTGTTGTGTTAATGGTACATCCAAGATGTATCTATGTACTACCTGTTCTGTATCCACGATGTGTCTATGTACTACCTGTTGTGTTAACGGCACATCCACGATGTATCTATGTACTACCTGTTGTGTTAATGGTACATCCACGATGTATCTATGTACTACCTGTTGTGTTAACGGTACATCCACGATGTGTCTATGTACTACCTGTTGTGTTAACGGAACATCCAAGATGTATTTATGTACTACCTGTTGTGTTAACGGTACATCCACGATGTGTCTATGTACTCCCTGTTGTGTATCCACGATGTGTCTATGTACTACCTGTTGTGTTAACGGTACATCCACGATGTGTTTATGTACTACCTGTTGTATTAACGGTACATCCAAGATGTGTCTATGTACTACCTGTTGTGTTAACTGTACATCCACGACGTGTCTATGTACTACCTGTTGTGTTAACGGTACATCCACGATGTGTCTATGTACTACCTGTTGTGTATCCACGATGTGTCTATGTACTACATGTTGTGTTAACGGTACATCCACGATGTGTCTATGTACTACCTGTTGTGTTAACGGTACATCCACGATGTGTTAATGTACTACCTGTTGTTTTAACGGTACATCCACGATGTATCTATGTACTACCTGTTGTGTATCCACGATGTGTCTATGTACTACCTGTTGTGTTAACGGTACATCCAAGATGTATCTATGTACTACCTGTTGTGTATCCACGATGTATCTATGTACTACCTGTTGTGTTAATGGTACATCCAAGATGTATCTATGTACTACCTGTTGTGTATCCACGATGTGTCTATGTACTACCTGTTGTGTTAATGGTACACCCACGATGTGTCTATGTACTACCTGTTGTGTTAACGGTACATCCACGATGTATCTATGTACTACATGTTGTGTTAACTGTCAATCCACGATGTGTCTATGTACTACCTGTTGTGTTAACGGTACATCCACGATGTGTCTTTGTACTACCTGTTGTGTTATCGGTACATCCACGATGTGTCTATGTACTACCTGTTGTGTTAACGGTACATCGAAGATGTATCTATGTACTACCTCTTGTGTTAACGGTACATCCAAGATGTATCTATGTACTACCTGTTGTGTTAACGGTACATCCATGATGTGTCTATGTACTACCTGTTGTGTTAACGGTATATCCAAGATGTATCTATGTACTACCTGTTGTGTATCCACGATGTGTCTATGTACTACCTGTTGTGTTAACGCTACATCCACGATGTATCTATGTACTACCTGTTGTGTTAACGGTACATCCACGATGTGTCTATGTACTACCTGTTGTGTTAACGGTACATCCAAGATGTATTTATGTACTACCTGTTGTGTTAACGGTACATCCACGATGTGTCTATGTACTCCCTGTTGTGTATCCACGATGTGTCTATGTACTACCTGTTGTGTTAACGGTACATCCACGATGTGTTTATGTACTACCTGTTGTATTAACGGTACATCCAAGATGTGTCTATGTACTACCTGTTGTGTTAACTGTACATCCACGATGTGTCTATGTACTACCTGTTGTGTTAACGGTACATCCACGATGTGTCTATGTACTACCTGTTGTGTATCCACGATGTGTCTATGTACTACATGTTGTGTTAACGGTACATCCACGATGTGTCTATGTACTACCTGTTGTGTTAACGGTACATCCACGATGTGTTAATGTACTACCTGTTGTTTTAACGGTGCATCCACGATGTATCTATGTACTACCTGTTGTGTATCCACGATGTGTCTATGTACTACCTGTTGTGTTAACGGTACATCCAAGATGTATCTATGTACTACCTGTTGTGTATCCACGATGTATCTATGTACTACCTGTTGTGTTAATGGTACATCCAAGATGTATCTATGTACTACCTGTTGTGTATCCACGATGTGTCTATGTACTACCTGTTGTGTTAATGGTACACCCACGATGTGTCTATGTACTACCTGTTGTGTTAACGGTACATCCACGATGTATCTATGTACTACATGTTGTGTTAACTGTCAATCCACGATGTGTCTATGTACTACCTGTTGTGTTAACGGTACATCCACGATGTGTCTTTGTACTACCTGTTGTGTTATCGGTACATCCACGATGTGTCTATGTACTACCTGTTGTGTTAACGGTACATCGAAGATGTATCTATGTACTACCTCTTGTGTTAACGGTACATCCAAGATGTATCTATGTACTACCTGTTGTGTTAACGGTACATCCATGATGTGTCTATGTACTACCTGTTGTGTTAACGGTATATCCAAGATGTATCTATGTACTACCTGTTGTGTATCCACGATGTGTCTATGTACTACCTGTTGTGTTAACGCTACATCCACGATGTATCTAAGTACTACCTGTTGTGTTAACGGTACATCCACGATGTGTCTATGTACTCCCTGTTGTGTATCCATGATGTATCTATGTACTCCCTGTTGTGTTAACGGTACATCCATGATGTGACTATGTACTACCTGTTGTGTTAATGGTACATCCAAGATGTATCTATGTACTACCTGTTCTGTATCCACGATGTGTCTATGTACTACCTGTTGTGTTAACGGCACATCCACGATGTATCTATGTACTACCTGTTGTGTTAATGGTACATCCACGATGTATCTATGTACTACCTGTTGTGTTAACGGTACATCCACGATGTGTCTATGTACTACCTGTTGTGTTAACGGTACATCCAAGATGTATTTATGTACTACCTGTTGTGTTAACGGTACATCCACGATGTGTCTATGTACTCCCTGTTGTGTATCCACGATGTGTCTATGTACTACCTGTTGTGTTAACGGTACATCCACGATGTGTTTATGTACTACCTGTTGTATTAACGGTACATCCAAGATGTGTCTATGTACTACCTGTTGTGTTAACTGTACATCCACGATGTGTCTATGTACTACCTGTTGTGTTAACGGTACATCCACGATGTGTCTATGTACTACCTGTTGTGTATCCACGATGTGTCTATGTACTACATGTTGTGTTAACGGTACATCCACGATGTGTCTCTGTTCTACCTGTTGTGTTAACGGTACATCCACTATGTGTCTATGTACTACCTGTTGTGTTAACGGTACAACCACGATGTGTCTATGTACTACCTGTTGTGTTAACGGTACATCCGCGATGTGTCTATGTACTACCTGTTGTGTTAACGGTGCATCCACGATGTGTCTGTGTACTACCTGTTGTGTTAACGGTACATCCACGATGTGTCTATGTACTACCTGTTGTGTTAACGGTACATCCACGATGTGTCTATGTACAACCTGTTGTGTTAACGGTACATCCAAGATGTGTCTATGTACTACCTGTTGTGTTAACGGTACATCCACGATGTGTCTATGTACTACCTGTTGTGTAAACGGTACATCCACGATGTGTCTATGTACCACCTGTTATGTTAACGGTACATCCAAGATGTATCTATGCACTTCCTGTTGTGTTAACGGTACATCCACGATGTATCTATGTACTACCTGTTGTGTTAACGGTACATCCACGATGTGTCTATGTACTACCAGTTGTGTATCCACGATGTGACTATGTACTACCTGTTGTGTTAACGGTACATCCACAATGTGTCTATGTACTACCTGTTGTGTTAACGGTAGATCCACGATGTGTCTATGTACTACCTGTTGTGTTAACGGTACATCCAAGATGTATCTATGTACTACCTGTTGTGTATCCACGATGTATCTATGTACTACCTGTTGTGTTAACGGTACATCCACGATGTGTCTATGTACTCCCTGTTGTGTATCCACGATGTGTCTATGTACTACCTGTTGTGTTAACGGTACATCCACGATGTGTCTATGTACTACCTGTTGTGTATCCACGATGTGTCTATGTACTACCTGTTGTGTTAACGGTACATCCACGATGTGTCTATGTTCTACCTGTTGTGTTAACGGTACATCCACGATGTATCTATGTACTACCTGTTGTGTTAACGGTACATCAACGATGTGTCTATGTACTACCTGTTGTGTTAACGGTACATCTACGATGTGTCTATGTACTACCTGTTGTGTTAACGGTACATCCACGATGTGTCTATGTACTACCTGTTGTGTTAACGGTACATCCAAGATGTATCTATGTACTACCTGTTGTGTATCCAAATGTATCTATGTACTACCTGTTGTGTTAATGGTACATCCAAGATGTATCTATGTACTACCTGTTGTGTATCCACGATGTGTCTATGTACTACCTGTTGTGTTAACGGTACATCCACCATGTGTCTATGTACTACCTGTTGTGTTAACGGTACATCCACGATGTATCCATGTACTACCTGTTGTGTTAACGGTACATCCTCGATGTGTCTATGTACTACCTGTTGTGTTAACGGTACATCCACGATGTGTCTATGTACTACCTGTTGTGTTAACGGTACATCCACGATGTGTCTATGTACTACCTGTTGTGTTAACGGTACATCGAAGATGTATCTATGTACTACCTGTGGTGTTAACGGTACATCCACGATGTGTCTATGTACTACCTGTTGTGTTAACGGTACATCCACGATGTGTCTATGTACTACCTGTTGTGTTAACGGTACATCCACGATGTGTCTATGTACTACCTGTTGTGTATCCTCGATGTGTCTATGTACTACCTGTTGTGTTAACGGTACATCCACGATGTGTCTACGTACTACCTGTTGTGTTAACGGTACATCCACGATGTGTCTATGTACTACCTGTTGTGTTAACGGTACATCCACGATGTGTCAATGTACTACCTGTTGTGTTAACGGTACATCCACGGTGTATCTATGTACTACCTGTTGTGTTAACGGTACATCCACGATGTGTCTATGTACTACCTGTTGTGTTAACGGTACATCCACGATGTGTCTATGTACTACCTGTTGTGTTAACGGTACATCCACGATGTATCTATGCACTACCTGTTGTGTTAACGGTACATCCACAATGTGTCTATGTACTACCTGTTGTGTTAACGGTACATCCACGATGTGTCTATGTACTACCTGTTGTGTTAACGGTACATCCACGATGTATCTATGTTCTACCTGTTGTGTAACCACGATGTGTCTATGTACTACCTGTTGTGTTAACGGTACATCCAAGATGTATCTATGTACTACCTGTTGTGTATCCACGATGTGTCTATGTACTACCTGTTGTGTTAACGGTACATCCAAGATGTATCTATGTACTGCCTGTTGTGTATCTACGATGTGTCTATGACCTACTTGTTGTGTTAACGGTACATCCACGATGTGTCTATGTACTACCTGTTGTGTTAACGGTACATCCACGATGTGTCTATGTACTACCTGTTGTGTTAACGGTACATCCACGATGTGTCTATGTACTACCTGTTGTGTATCCACGATGTGTCTATGTACTACCTGTTGTGTTAAGGGTACATCCAAGATGTGTCTATGTACTACCTGTTGTGTTAACGGTACATCCACGATGTATCTATGTACTACCTGTTGTGTTAACGGTACATCCACGATGTGTTTATGTACTACCTGTTGTGTTAACGGTACATCCACGATGTGTCTACGTACTACCTGTTGTGTATCCACGATGTGTCTATGTACTACCTGTTGTGTTAATGGTATATCCACGATGTGTCTATGCACTACCGGTTGTGTTAACGGTACATCAACGATGTATCTATGTACTACCTGTTGTGTTAACGGTACATCCACGATGTGTCTATGTACTACCTATGGTGTTAACGGTACATCCACGATGTATCTACGTACTACCTGTTGTGTATCCACGATGTATCTATGTACTACCTGTTGTGTTAACGGTACATCCAAGATGTATCTATGTACTACCTGCTGTGTATCCACGATGTGTCTATGTACTACCAGTGGTGTTAACGGTACATCCACGATGTGTCTATGTACTACCTGTTCTGTTAACGGTACATCCAAGATGTGTCTATGTACTACCTGTTGTGTTAACGGTACATCCACGATGTATCTATGTACTACCTGTTCTGTTAACGGTACATCCACGATGTGTCTATGTACTACCTGTTGTGTTAACGGTACATCCACGATGTGTCTATGTACTACCTGTTGTGTTAACGGTACATCCACGATGTGTCTATGTACTACCTGTTGTGTTAACGGTACATCCAAGATGTATCTATGTACTACCTGTTGTGTTACCGGTACACCCACGATGTGTCTATGTACTTCCTATTGTGTTAACGGTACATCCACGATGTGTCTATGTACTACCTGTTGTGTTAACGGTACATCCACGATGTGTCTATGTACTACCTGTTGTGTTAACGGTACATCGACGATGTGTCTATGTACTACCTGTTGTGTTAACGGTACATCCACGATGTGTCTATGTACTACCTGTTGTGTTAACGGTACATCCACGATGTGTCTATGTACTACCTGTTGTGTTAACGGTATATCCACGATGTGTCTATGTACTACCTGTTGTGTTAAGGTACATCCACGATGTGTCTATGTACTACCTGTTGTGTTAACGGTACATCCACGATGTGTCTATGTACTACCTGTTGTGTTAACGGTACATCCACGATGTGTCTATGTACTACCTGTTGTGTTAATGGTACATCCACGATGTGTCTATGTACTACCTGTTGTGTTAACGGTACATCCACGATGTGTCTATGTACTACCTGTTGTGTTAACGGTACATCCACGATGTGTCTATGTACTACCTGTTGTGTTAATGGTACATCCACGATGTGTCTATGTACTACCAGTTGTGTATCCACGATGTGTCTATGTACTACCTGTTGTGTTAACGGTACATCCACGATGTGTCTATGTACAACCTGTTGTGTTAACGGTACATCCACGATGTGTCTATGTACTACCTGTTGTGTTAACGGTATATCCACGATGTGTCTATGTACTACCTGTTGTGTTAACGGTACACTCACGATGTATCTATGTACTACCTGTTGTGTTAACGGTACATCCACGATGTGTCTATGTACTACCTGTTGTGTTAACGGTACATCCACGATGTGTCTATGTACTACCTGTTGTGTTAACGGTACATCCAGGATGTATCTATGTACTACCTGTTGTGTTAACGGTACATCCACGATGTGTCTATGTACTACCTGTTGTGTTAACGGTACATCCACGATGTGTCTATGTACTACCTGCTGTGTTAACGGTACATCCACGATGTATCTATGTACTACCTGTTGAGTATCCACGATCTGTCTATGTACTACCTGTTGTGTTAACGGTACATCCACGATGTATCTATGTACTACCTGTTCTGTTAACAGTACATCCACGATGTGTCTATGTACTACCTGCTGAGTTAACGGTACATCCACGATGTATCTATGTACTACCTGTTGTGTTAACGGTACATCCACGATGTATCTATGTACTACCTGTTGTGTTAACGGTACATCCACGATGTGTCTATGTACTACCTGTTGTGTTAACGGTGCATCCACGATGTGTCTATGTACTACCTGTTGTGTTAACGGTACATCCACGATGTGTCTATGTACTACCTGTTGTGTATCCACGATGTGTCTATGTACTACCTGTTGTGTTAACGGTACATCCAAGATGTGTCTATGTACTACCTGTTGTGTTAACGGTACATCCACGATGTATCTATGTACTACCTGTTGTGTTAACGGTACATCCACGATGTATCTATGTACTACCTGTTGTGTTAACGGTACATCCACGATGTGTCTATGTACTACCTGTTGTGTTAACGGTGCATCCACGATGTGTCTATGTACTACCTGTTGTGTTAACGGTACATCCACGATGTGTCTATCTACTACCTGTTGTGTATCCATGATGTGTCCATGTACTACCTGTTGTGTTAATGGTACATCCAAAATGTAGTTATGTACTACCCGTTGTGTATCCACGATGTGTCTATGTACTACCTGTTGTGTTAACGGTACATCCACGATGTATCTATGTACTGCCTGTTGTGTTAATGGTACATCCACGATGTGTCTATGTACTCCCTGTTGTGTATCCACGATGTGTCTATGTACTACCTGTTGTGTTAACGGTGCGTCCACGATGTGTCTATGTACTACCTGTTGTGTTAACGGTACATCCAAGATGTATCTATGTACTACCTGTTGTGTTAACGGTACATCCACGATGTGTCTATGTACTTCCTGTTGTGTTAACGGTACATCCACGATGTATCTATGTACTACCTGTTGTGTTAACGGTACATCCACAATGTGTCTAAGTACTCCCTGTTGTGTATCCACGATGTGTCTATGTACTACCTGTTGTGTTAACGGTACATCCACGATGTGTCTATGTACTACCTGTTGTGTATCCACGATGTGTCTATGTACTCCCTGTTGTGTATCCATGATGTGTCTATGTACTACCTGTTGTGTTAACGGTACATCCATGATGTGTCTATGTACTACCTGTTGTGTTAATGGTACATCCAAGATGTATCTATGTACTACCTGTTGTGTGTCCACGATGTGTCTATGTACTACCTGTTGTGTTAACGGTACATCCACGATGTGTCTATGTACTACCTGTTGTGTTAACGCTACATCCACGATGTATCTATGTACTACCTGTTGTGTTAACGGTACATCCACGATGTGTCTATGTACTACCTGTTGTGTTAACGGTACATCCACGATGTGTCTATGTACTACCTGTTCTGTAAACGGTACATCCACGGTGTATCTATGTACTACCTGTTGTGCTAACGGTACATCCACGATGTGTCTATGTACTACCTGTTGTGTTAACGGTACATCCACGATGTGTTAATGTACTACCTGTTGTTTTAACGGTACATCCACGATGTATCTATGTACTACCTGTTGTGTATCCACGATGTGTCTATGTACTACCTGTTGTGTTAACGGTACACTCACGATGTATCTATGTACTACCTGTTGTGTTAACGGTACATCCACGATGTGTCTATGTACTACCTGTTGTGTTAACGGTACATCCACGATGTGTCTATGTACTACCTGTTGTGTTAACGGTACATCCAGGATGTATCTATGTACTACCTGTTGTGTTAACGGTACATCCACGATGTGTCTATGTACTACCTGTTGTGTTAACGGTACATCCACGATGTGTCTATGTACTACCTGCTGTGTTAACGGTACATCCACGATGTATCTATGTACTACCTGTTGAGTATCCACGATCTGTCTATGTACTACCTGTTGTGTTAACGGTACATCCACGATGTATCTATGTACTACCTGTTCTGTTAACAGTACATCCACGATGTGTCTATGTACTACCTGCTGAGTTAACGGTACATCCACGATGTATCTATGTACTACCTGTTGTGTTAACGGTACATCCACGATGTATCTATGTACTACCTGTTGTGTTAACGGTACATCCACGATGTGTCTATGTACTACCTGTTGTGTTAACGGTGCATCCACGATGTGTCTATGTACTACCTGTTGTGTTAACGGTACATCCACGATGTGTCTAAGTACTACCTGTTGTGTATCCACGATGTGTCTATGTACTACCTGTTGTGTTAACGGTACATCCAAGATGTGTCTATGTACTACCTGTTGTTTTAACGGTACATCCACGATGTATCTATGTACTACCTGTTGTGTTAACGGTACATCCACGATGTATCTATGTACTACCTGTTGTGTTAACGGTACATCCACGATGTGTCTATGTACTACCTGTTGTGTTAACGGTGCATCCACGATGTGTCTATGTACTACCTGTTGTGTTAACGGTACATCCACGATGTGTCTATCTACTACCTGTTGTGTATCCATGATGTGTCCATGTACTACCTGTTGTGTTAATGGTACATCCAAAATGTAGTTATGTACTACCCGTTGTGTATCCACGATGTGTCTATGTACTACCTTTTGTGTTAACGGTACATCCACGATGTATCTATGTACTGCCTGTTGTGTTAATGGTACATCCACGATGTGTCTATGTACTCCCTGTTGTGTATCCACGATGTGTCTATGTACTACCTGTTGTGTTAACGGTGCGTCCACGATGTGTCTATGTACTACCTGTTGTGTTAACGGTACATCCAAGATGTATCTATGTACTACCTGTTGTGTTAACGGTACATCCACGATGTGTCTATGTACTTCCTGTTGTGTTAACGGTACATCCACGATGTATCTATGTACTACCTGTTGTGTTAACGGTACATCCACAATGTGTCTAAGTACTCCCTGTTGTGTATCCACGATGTGTCTATGTACTACCTGTTGTGTTAACGGTACATCCACGATGTGTCTATGTACTACCTGTTGTGTATCCACGATGTGTCTATGTACTCCCTGTTGTGTATCCATGATGTGTCTATGTACTACCTGTTGTGTTAACGGTACATCCATGATGTGTCTATGTACTACCTGTTGTGTTAATGGTACATCCAAGATGTATCTATGTACTACCTGTTGTGTGTCCACGATGTGTCTATGTACTACCTGTTGTGTTAACGGTACATCCACGATGTGTCTATGTACTACCTGTTGTGTTAACGCTACATCCACGATGTATCTATGTACTACCTGTTGTGTTAACGGTACATCCACGATGTGTCTATGTACTACCTGTTGTGTTAACGGTACATCCACGATGTGTCTATGTACTACCTGTTCTGTAAACGGTACATCCACGGTGTATCTATGTACTACCTGTTGTGCTAACGGTACATCCACGATGTGTCTATGTACTACCTGTTGTGTTAACGGTACATCCACGATGTGTTAATGTACTACCTGTTGTTTTAACGGTACATCCACGATGTATCTATGTACTACCTGTTGTGTATCCACGATGTGTCTATGTACTACCTGTTGTGTTAACGGTACATCCAAGATGTATCTATGTACTACCTGTTGTGTATCCACGATGTATCTATGAACTACCTGTTGTGTTAATGGTACATCCAAGATGTATCTATGTACTACCTGTTGTGTATCCACGATGTGTCTATGTACTACCTGTTGTGTTAACGGTACATCCACGATGTGTCTATGTACTACCTGTTGTGTTAACGGTACATCCACGATGTGTCTATGTACTACCTGTTGTGTTAACGCTACATCCACGATGTATCTATGTACTACCTGTTGTGTTAACGGTACATCCACGATGTGTCTATGTACTACCTGTTGTGTTAACGGTACATCCACGATGTGTCTATGTACTACCTGTTGTGTTAACGGTACATCCACGATGTGTCTATGTACTACCTGTTGTGTTAACGGTACATCGAAGATGTATCTATGTACTACCTCTTGTGTTAACGGTACATCCAAGATGTATCTATGTACTACCTGTTGTGTTAACGGTACATCCATGATGTGTCTATGTACTACCTGTTGTGTTAACGGTACATCCAAGATGTATCTATGTACTACCTGTTGTGTATCCACGATGTGTCTATGTACTACCTGTTGTGTTAACGCTACATCCACGATGTATCTATGTACTACCTGTTGTGTTACCGGTACATCCACGATGTGTCTATGTACTCCCTGCTGTGTATCCATGATGTATCTATGTACTACCTGTTGTGCTAACGGTACATCCATGATGTGTCTATGTACTACCTGTTGTGTTAATGGTACATCCAAGATGTATCTATGTACTACCTGTTGTGTATCCGCGATGTGTCTATGTACTACCTGTTGTGTTAACGGCACATCCACGATGTATCTATGTACTACCTGTTGTGTTAATGGTACATCCACGATGTATCTATGTACTACCTGTTGTGTTAACGGTACATCCACGATGTGTCTATGTACTACCTGTTGTGTTAACGGTACATCCAAGATGTATTTATGTACTACCTGTTGTGTAAACGGTACATCCACGATGTGTCTATGTACTCCCTGTTGTGTATCCACGATGTGTCTATGTACTACCTGTTGTGTTAACGGTACATCCACGATGTGTCTATGTACTACCTGTTGTATTAACGGTACATCCAAGATGTGTCTATGTACTACCTGTTGTGTTAACTGTACATCCACGATGTGTCTATGTACTACCTGTTGTGTTAACGGTACATCCACGATGTGTCTATGTACTCCCTGTTGTGTATCCTCGATGTGTCTATGTTCTACCTGTTGTGTTAACGGTACATCCATGATGTATCTATGTACTACCTGTTGTGTTAACGGTACATCCACGATGTGTCTATGTACTACCTGTTGTGTTAACGGTACATCGACGATGTGTCTATGTACTACCTGTTGTGTATCCACGATGTGTCTATGTACTACCTGTTGTGTTAACGGTACATCCAAGATGTATCTATGTACTACCTGTTGTGTTAAGGGTACATCCACGATGTGTCTATGTACTTCCTGTTGTGTTAACGGTACATCCACGATATATCTATGTACTACCTGTTGTGTTAACGGTCCATCCAAGATGTATCTATGAACTACCTGTTGTGTTAACGGTACATCGAAGATGTATCTATGTACTATCTGTTGTGTATCCACGATGTGTCTATGTACTACCTGTTTTGTTAACGGTACATCCAAGATGTATCTATGTACTACCTGTGGTGTATCCACGATGTGTCTATGTACTACCTGTTGTGTGAAAGGTACATCCACGCTGTGTCTATGTAATACCTGTTGTGTTAACGGTACATCCACGATGTGTCTATGTACTACCTGTTGTGTTAACGGAACATCCACGATGTGTCTATGTACTACCTGTTGTGTATCCACGATGTGTCTATGTACTACCTGTTGTGTTAACGGTACATCCACGATGTGTTTATGTACTACCTGTTGTGTTAACGGTACATCCAAGATGTATCTATGTACTACCTGTTGTGTATCCACGATGTATCTATGAACTACCTGTTGTGTTAACGGTACATCCACGATGTATCTATGTACTACCTGTTGTGTTAATGGTACATCCAAGATGTATCTATGTACTACCTGTTGTGTATCATCGATGTGTCTATGTACTACCTGTTGTGTTAACGGTACATCCACGATGTGTCTATGTACTACCTGTTGTGTTAACGGTACATCCACGATGTATCTATGTACTACCTGTTGTGTTACCGGTACATCCACGATGTGTCTATGTACTACCTGTTGTTTTTACGGTACATCCACGATGTGTCTATGTACTACCTGTTGTGTTAACGGTACATCCGCGATGTGTCTATGTACTACCTGTTGTGTTAACGGTACATCGAAGATGTATGTATGTACTACCTGTTGTGTTAACGGTACAACCACGATGTGTCTATGTACTACCTGTTGTGTTAACGGTACATCCACGATGTGTCTATGTACTACCTGTTGTGTTAACTGTACATCCACGATGTGTCTATGTACTACCTGTTGTGTATCCACGATGTGTCTATGTACTACCTGTTGAGTTAACGGTACATCCACGATGTGTCTATGTACTACCTGTTGCGTTAACGGTACATCCACGATGTGTCTATGTACTACCTGTTGTGTTAACGGTACATCCACGATGTGTCTATGTACTACCTGTTGTGTTAACGGTACATCCACGATGTATCTATGTACTACCTGTTGTGTTAACGGTACATCCACGATGTGTTTATGTACTACCTGTTGTGTTAACGGGACATCCACGATGTGTCTATGTACTACCTGTTGTGTTAACGGTACATCCACGATGTATCTATGTACTACCTGTTGTGTTAACGGTACATCCACGATGTGTCTATGTACTACCTGTTGTGTTAACGGTACATCCACGATGTGTCTATGTACTACCTGTTGTGTTAACGGTACATCCACGATGTATCTATGTACTACCTGTTGTGTATCCACGATGTGTCTATGTACTACATGTTGTGTTAACGGTACATCCAAGATGTATCTATGTACTACCTGTTGTGTATCCACGATGTATATATGTACTACCTGTTGTGTTAATGGTACATCCAAGATGTATCTATGTACTACCTGTTGTGTATCCACGATGTGTCTATGTACTACCTGTTGTGTTAATGGTACATCCACGATGTGTCTATGTACTACCTGTTGTGTTAATGGTACATCCACGATGTATCTATGTACTACCTGTTGTGTTAACGGTACATCCACGATGTGTCTATGTACTACCTGTTGTGTTAACGGTGCATCCACGATGTGTCTATGTACTACCTGTTGTGTTAACGGTACATCCACGATGTGTCTATGTACTACCTGTTGTGTTAACGGTACATCGGAGATGTATCTATGTACTACCTGTTGTGTTAACGGTACATCCAAGATGTATCTATGCACTACCTGTTGTGTTAACGGTACATCCATGATGTGTCTATGTACTACCTGTTGTGTTAACGGTACATCCAAGATGTATCTATGTACTACCTGTTGTGTATCCACGATGTGTCTATGTAGTACCTGTTGTGTTAACGCTACATCCACGATGTATCTATGTACTACCTGTTGTGTTAACGGTACATCCACGATGTGTCTATGTACTCCCTGTTGTGTATCCATGATGTGTCTATGTACTACCTGTTGTGTTAACGGTACATCCATGATGTGTCTATGTACTACCTGTTGTGTTAATGGTACATTCAAAATGTATTTATGTACTACCTGTTGTGTATCCACGATGTGTCTATGTACTACCTGTTGTGTTAACGGTACATCCACGATGTATCTATGTACTGCCTGTTGTGTTAATGGTACATCCACGATGTGTCTATGTACTACCTGTTGTGTATCCACGATGTGTCTATGTACTACCTGTTGTGTTAACGGTACATCCACGATGTGTCTATGTACTACCTGTTGTGTTAACGGTACATCCACGACGTGTCTATGTACTACCTGTTGTGTTAACGCTACATCCACGATGTATCTATGTACTACCTGTTGTGTTAACGGTACATCCACGATGTGTCTATGTACTACCTGTTGTGTTAACGGTACATCCACGATGTGTCTATGTACTACCTGTTCTGTAAACGGTACATCCACGGTGTATCTATGTACTACCTGTTGTGTTAACGGTACATCCACGATGTGTCTATGTACTACCTGTTGTGTTAACGGTACATCCACGATGTGTCTATGTACTACCTGTTCTGTAAACGGTACATCCACGGTGTATCTATGTACTACCTGTTGTGTTAACGGTACATCCACGATGTGTCTATGTACTACCTGTTGTGTTAACGGTACATCCACGATGTGTTAATGTACTACCTGTTGTTTTAACGGTACATCCACGATGTATCTATGTACTACCTGTTGTGTATCCACGATGTGTCTATGTACTACATGTTGTGTTAACGGTACATCCAAGATGTATCTATGTACTACCTGTTGTGTATCCACGATGTATCTATGTACTACCTGTTGTGTATCCACGATGTGTCTATGTACTACCTGTTGTGTTAATGGTACATCCACGATGTGTCTATGTACTACCTGTTGTGTTAACGGTACATCCACGATGTATCTATGTACTACATGTTGTGTTAACGGTACATCCACGATGTGTCTATGTACTACCTGTTGTGTTAACGGTACATCCACGATGTGTCTATGTACTACCTGTTGTGTTAACGGTACATCCACGATGTGTCTATGTACTACCTGTTGTGTTAACGGTACATCCACGATGTGTCTATGTACTACCTGTTGTGTTAACGGTACATCGAAGTGGTATCTATGTACTACCTCTTGTGTTAACGGTACATCCAAGATGTATCTATGTACTACATGTTGTGTTAACGGTACATCCATGATGTGTCTATGTACTACCTGTTGTGTTAACGGTACATCCAAGATGTATCTATGTACTACCTGTTGTGTATCCACGATGTGTCTATGTACTACCTGTTGTGTTAACGCTACATCCACGATGTATCTATGTACTACCTGTTGTGTTAACGGTACATCCACGATGTGTCTATGTACTCCCTGTTGTGTATCCATGATGTTTCTATGTACTACCTGTTGTGTTAACGGTACATCCATGATGTGTCTATGTACTACCTGCTGTGTTAATGGTACATCCAAGATGTATCTATGTACTACCTGTTGTGTATCCACGATGTGTCTATGTACTACCTGTTGTGTTAACGGCACATCCACGATGTATCTATGTACTACCTGTTGTGTTAATGGTACATCCACGATGTATCTATGTACTACCTGTTGTGTTAACGGTACATCCACGATGTGTCTATGTACTACCTGTTGTGTTAACGGTACATCCAAGATGTATTTATGTACTACCTGTTGTGTTAACGGTACATCCACGATGTGTCTATGTACTCCCTGTTGTGTATCCACGATGTGTCTATGTACTACCTGTTGTGTTAACGGTACATCCACGATGTGTCTATTTACTACCTGTTGTATTAACGGTACATCCAAGATGTGTCTATGTACTACCTGTTGTGTTAACTGTACATCCACGATGTGTCTATGTACTACCTGTTGTGTTAACGGTACATCCACGATGTGTCTCTGTACTACCTGTTGTGTATCCACGATGTGTCTATGTACTACATGTTGTGTTAACGGTACATTCACGATGTGTCTATGTACTACCTGTTGTGTTAACGGTACATCCACTATGTGTCTATGTACTACCTGTTGTGTTAACGGTACATCCACGATGTGTCTATGTACTACCTGTTGTGTTAACGGTACATCCGCGATGTGTCTATGTACTACCTGTTGTGTTAACGGTGCATCCACGATGTGTCTATGTACTACCTGTGGTGTTAACGGTACATCCACGATGTGTCTATGTACTACCTGTTGTGTTAACGGTACATCCACGATGTGTCTATGTACAACCTGTTGTGTTAACGGTACATCCAAGATGTGTCTATGTACTACCTGTTGTGTTAACGGTACATCCACGATGTGTCTATGTACTACCTGTTGTGTTAACGGTACATCCACGATGTGTCTATGTACCACCTGTTATGTTAACGGTACATCCAAGATGTATCTATGCACTTCCTGTTGTGTTAACGGTACATCCACGATGTATCTATGTACTACCTGTTGTGTTAACGGTACATCCACGATGTGTCTATGTACTACCTGTTGTGTATCCACGATGTGTCTATGTACTACCTGTTGTGTTAACGGTACATCCACAATGTGTCTATGTACTACCTGTTGTGTTAACGGTACATCCACGATGTGTCTATGTACTACCTGTTGTGTTAACGGTACATCCAAGATGTATCTATGTACTACCTGTTGTGTATCCACGATGTATCTATGTACTACCTGTTGTGTTAACGGTACATCCACGATGTGTCTATGTACTCCCTGTTGTTTATCCACGATGTGTCTATGTACTACCTGTTGTGTTAACGGTACATCCACGATGTGTCTATGTACTACCTGTTGTGTATCCACGATGTGTCTATGTACTACCTGTTGTGTTAACGGTACATCCACGATGTGTCTATGTTCTACCTGTTGTGTTAACGGTACATCCACGATGTATCTATGTACTACCTGTTGTGTTAACGGTACATCAACGATGTGTCTATGTACTACCTGTTGTGTTAACGGTACATCTACGATGTGTCTATGTACTACCTGTTGTGTTAACGGTACATCCACAATGTGTCTATGTACTACCTGTTGTGTTAACGGTACATCCAAGATGTATCTATGTACTACCTGTTGTGTATCCACGATGTATCTATGTACTACCTGTTGTGTTAATGGTACATCCTAGATGTATCTATGTACTACCTGTTGTGTATCCACGATGTGTCTATGTACTACCTGTTGTGTTAACGGTACATCCACCATGTGTCTATGTACTACCTGTTGTGTTAACGGTACATCCACGATGTATCTATGTACTACCTGTTGTGTTAACGGTACATCCACGATGTGTCTATGTACTACCTGTTGTGTTAACGGTACATCCACGATGTGTCTATGTACTACCTGTTGTGTTAACGGTACATCCACGATGTGTCTATGTACTACCTGTTGTGTTAACGGTACATCGAAGATGTATCTATGTACTACCTGTTGTGTTAACGGTACATCCACGATGTGTCTATGTACTACCTGTTGTGCTAACGGTACATCCACGATGTGTCTATGTACTACCTGTTGTGTTAACGGTACATCCACGATGTGTCTATGTACTACCTGTTGTGTATCCTCGATGTGTCTATGTACTACCTGTTGTGTTAACGGTACATCCACGATGTGTCTACGTACTACCTGTTGTGTTAACGGTACATCCACGATGTGTCTATGTACTACCTGTTGTGTTAACGGTACATCCACGATGTGTCAATGTACTACCTGTTGTGTTAACGGTACATCCACGATGTATCTATGTACTACCTGTTGTGTTAACGGTACATCCACGATGTGTCTATATACTACCTGTTGTGTTAACGGTACATCCACGATGTGTCTATGTACTACCTGTTGTGTTAACGGTACATCCACGATGTATCTATGCACTACCTGTTCTGTTAACGGTACATCCACAATGTGTCTATGTACTACCTGTTGTGTTAACGGTACATCCACGATGTGTCTATGTACTACCTGTTGTGTTAACGGTACATCCGCGATGTATCTATGTTCTACCTGTTGTGTATCCACGATGTGTCTATGTACTACCTGTTGTGTTAACGGTACATCCAAGATGTATCTATGTACTACCTGTTGTGTATCCACGATGTGTCTATGTACTACCTGTTGTGTTAACGGTACATCCAAGATGTATCTATGTACTGCCTGTTGTGTATCTACGATGTGTCTATGACCTACCTGTTGTGTTAACGGTACATCCACGATGTGTCTATGTACTACCTGTTGTGTTAACGGTACATCCACGATGTGTCTATGTACTACCTGTTGTGTTAACGGTACATCCACGATGTGTCTATGTACTACCTGTTGTGTATCCACGATGTGTCTATGTACTACCTGTTGTGTTAACGGTACATCCAAGATGTGTCTATGTACTTCCTGTTGTGTTAACGGTACATCCACGATGTATCTATGTACTACCTGTTGTGTTAACGGTACATCCACGATGTGTTTATGTACTACCTGTTGTGTTAACGGTACATCCACGATGTGTCTACGTACTACCTGTTGTGTATCCACGATGTGTCTATGTACTACCTGTTGTGTTAATGGTATATCCACGATGTGTCTATGCACTACCTGTTGTGTTAACGGTACATCCACGATGTATCTATGTACTACCTGTTGTGTTAACGGTACATCCACGATGTGTCTATGTACTACCTATGGTGTTAACGGTACATCCACGATGTATCTACGTACTACCTGTTGTGTATCCACGATGTATCTATGTACTACCTGTTGTGTTAACGGTACATCCAAGATGTATCTATGTACTACCTGCTGTGTATCCACGATGTGTCTATGTACTACCTGTGGTGTTAACGGTACATCCACGATGTGTCTATGTACTACCTGTTCTGTAAACGGTACATCCACGATGTGTCTATGTACTACCTGTTGTGTTAATGGTACATCCACGATGTGTCTATGTACTACCTGTTGTGTTAACGGTACATCCACGATGTGTCTATGTACTACCTGTTGTGTTAACGGTACATCCAAGATGTATCTATGTACTACCTGTTGTGTTACCGGTACACCCACGATGTGTCTATGTACTTCCTATTGTGTTAACTGTACATCCACGATGTGTCTATGTACTACCTGTTGTGTTAACGGTACATCCACGATGTGTCTATGTACTACCTGTTGTGTTAACGGTACATCGACGATGTGTCTATGTACTACCTGTTGTGTAAACGGTACATCCACGATGTGTCTATGTACTACCTGTTGTGTTAACGGTACATCCACGATGTGTCTATGTACTACCTGTTGTGTTAACGGTATATCCACGATGTGTCTATGTACTACCTGTTGTGTTAATGGTACATCCACGATGTGTCTATGTACTACCTGTTGTGTTAACGGTACATCCACGATGTGTCTATGTACTACCTATTGTGTTAACGGTACATCCACGATGTGTCTATGTACTACCTGTTGTGTTAATGGTACATCCACGATGTGTCTATGTACTACCTGTTGTGTTAACGGTACATCCACGATGTGTCTATGTACTACCTGTTGTGTTAACGGTACATCCACGATGTGTCTATGTACTACCTGTTGTGTTAATGGTACATCCACGATGTGTCTATGTACTACCTGTTGTGTATCCACGAGGTGTCTATGTACTACCTGTTGTGTTAACGGTACATCCACGATGTGTCTATGTACAACCTGTTGTGTTAACGGTACATCCACGATGTGTCTATGTACTACCTGTTGTGTTAACGGTATATCCACGATGTGTCTATGTACTACCTGTTGTGTTAACGGTACACTCACGATGTATCTATGTACTACCTGTTGTGTTAACGGTACATCCACGATGTGTCTCTGTACTACCTGTTGTGTTAACGGTACATCCACGATGTGTCTATGTACTACCTGTTGTGTTAACGGTACATCCAGGATGTATCTATGTACTACCTGTTGTGTTAACGACACATCCACGATGTGTCTATGTACTACCTGTTGTGTTAACGGTACATCCACGATGTGTCTATGTACTACCTGCTGTGTTAACGGTACATCCACGATGTATCTATGTACTACCTGTTGTGTATCCACGATCTGTCTATGTACTACCTGTTGTGTTAACGGTACATCCACGATGTATCTATGTACTACCTGTTCTGTTAACAGTACATCCACGATGTGTCTATGTACTACCTGCTGAGTTAACGGTACATCCACGATGTATCTATGTACTACCTGTTGTGTTAACGGTACCTCCACGATGTATCTATGTACTACCTGTTGTGTTAACGGTACATCCACGATGTGTCTATGTACTACCTGTTGTGTTAACGGTGCATCCACGATGTGTCTATGTACTACCTGTCGTGTTAACGGTACATCCACGATGTGTCTATGTACTACCTGTTGTGTATCCACGATGTGTCTATGTACTACCTGTTGTGTTAACGGTACATCCAAGATGTGTCTATGTACTACCTGTTGTGTTAACGGTACATCCACGATGTATCTATGTACTACCTGTTGTGTTAACGGTACATCCACGACGTGTCTATGTACTACCTGTTGTGTTAACGGTACATCCACGATGTGTCTACGTACTACCTGTTGTGTATCCACGATGTGTCTATGTACTACCTCTTGTGTTGACGGTACATCCATGATGTGTCTATGTACTACCTGTTGTGTTAACGGTACATCCACGATGTATCTATGTACTACCTGTTGTGTTAACGGTACATCCACGATGTGTCTATGTACTACCTGTTGTGTTAACGGTACATCCACGATGTGTCTATGTACTACCTTTTGTGTTAACGGTACATCCACGATGCGTCTATGTACTACCTGTTGTGTTAACGGTACATCCACGATGTGTCTATGTACTACCTGTTGTGTATCCACGATGTGTCTATGTACTACCTGTTGTGTTAACGGTACATCCAAGATGTGTCTATGTACTACCTGTTGTGTTAACGGTACATCCACGATGTATCTATGTACTACCTGTTGTGTTAACGGTACATCCACGACGTGTCTATGTACTACCTGTTGTGTTAACGGTACATCCACGATGTGTCTACGTACTACCTGTTGTGTATCCACGATGTGTCTATGTACTACCTGTTGTGTTGACGGTACATCCATGATGTGTCTATGTACTACCTGTTGTGTTAACGGTACATCCACGATGTATCTATGTACTACCTGTTGTGTTAACGGTACATCCACGAAGTGTCTATGTACTACCTTTGTGTATCCTCGATGTGTCTATGTACTACCTGTTGTGTTAACGGTACATCCACGATGTGTCTACGTACTACCTGTTGTGTTAACGGTACATCCACGATGTATCTATGTTCTACCTGTTGCGTATCCACGATGTGTCTATGTACTACCTGTTGTGTTAACGGTACATCCAAGATGTATCTATGTACTACCTGTTGTGTATCCACGATGTGTCTATGTACTACCTGTTGTGTTAACGGTACATCCAAGATGTATCTATGTACTGCCTGTTGTGTATCCACGATGTGTCTATGACCTACCTGTTGTGTTAACGGTACATCCACGATGTGTCTATGTACTACCTGTTGTGTTAACGGTACATCCACGATGTGTCTATGTACTACCTGTTGTGTTAACGGTACATCCACGATGTGTCTATGTACTACCTGTTGTGTATCCACGATGTGTCTATGTACTACCTGTTGTGTTAACGGTACATCCAAGATGTGTCTATGTACTACCTGTTGTGTTAACGGTACATCCACGATGTATCTATGTACTACCTGTTGTGTTAACGGTACATCCACGATGTGTCTATGTACTACCTGTTGTGTTAACGGTACATCCACGATGTGTCTATGTACTACCTGTTGTGTATCCACGATGTGTCTATGTACTACCTGTTGTGTTAGCGGTATATCCACGATGTGTCTATGTACTACCTGTTGTGTTAACGGTACATCCACGATGTATCTTTGTACTACCTGTTGTGTTAACGGTACATCCACGATGTGTCTATGTACTACCTGTTGTGTTAACGCTACATCAACGATGTGTCTATGTACTCCCTGTTGTGTTAACGGTACATCCACGATGTGTCTATGTACTACCTGTGGTGTTAACGGTACATCCACGATGTATCTATGTACTACCTGTTGTGTATCCACGATGTATCTATGTACTACCTGTTGTGTTAACGGTACATCCAAGATGTATCTATGTACTACCTGTTGTGTATCCACGATGTGTCTATGTACTACCTGTTGTGTTAACGGTACATCCACGAGGTGTCTATGTACTACCTGTTGTGTTAACGGTACATCCACGATGTATCTATGTACTACCTGTTGTGTTAACGGTACATCCACGATGTGTCTATGTACTTCCTGTTGTGTTAACGGTACACCCACGATGTGTCTATGTACTACCTGTTGTGTTAACGGTACATCCAAGATGTGTCTATGTACTACCTGTTGTGTTAACGGTACATCGAAGATGTATGTATGTACTACCTGTTGTGTTAACGGTACAACCACGATGTGTCTATGTACTCCCTGTTGTGTTAACGGTACATCCACGATGTGTCTATGTACTACCTGTGGTGTTAACGGTACATCCACGATGTATCTATGTACTACCTGTTGTGTATCCACGATGTATCTATGTACTACCTGTTGTGTTAACGGTACATCCAAGATGTATCTATGTACTACCTGTTGTGTATCCACGATGTGTCTATGTACTACCTGTTGTGTTAACGGTACATCCACGAGGTGTCTATGTACTACCTGTTGTGTTAACGGTACATCCACGATGTATCTATGTACTACCTGTTGTGTTAACGGTACATCCACGATGTATCTATGTACTACCTGTTGTGTTAACGGTACATCCACGATGTATCTATGTACTACCTGTTGTGTTAACGGTACATCCACGATGTGTCTATGTACTACCTGTTGTGTTAACGGTACATCCACGATGTGTCTACGTACTACCTGTTGTGTATCCACGATGTGTCTATGTACTACCTGTTGTGTTGACGGTACATCCATGATGTGTCTATGAACTACCTGTTCTGTTAACGGTACATCCACGATGTATCTATGTACTACCTGTTGTGTTAACGGTACATCCACGATGTGTCTATGTACTACCTGTTGTGTTAACGGTACATCCATGATGTGTCTATGTACTACCTGTTGTGTTAACGGTACATCCATTACGTGTCTATGTACTACCTGTTTTGTTAACGGTACATCCAAGATGTATCTATGTACTACCTGTTGTGTATCCACGATGTGTCTATGTACTACCTGTTGTGTAAACGGTACATCCACGATGTGTCTATGTACTACCTGTTGTGTTAACGGTACATCCACGATGTATCTATGTACTACCTGTTGTGTTAACGGTACATCCACGATGTGTCTATGTACTACCTGTTGTGTTAACGGTACATCCACGATGTGTCTATGTACTACCTGTTGTGTTAACGGTACATCCACGATGTGTCTATGTACTACCTGTTGTGTTAACGGTACATCCAAGATGTATATATGTACTACCTGTTGTGTTACCGGTACATCCACGATGTGTCTATGTACTTCCTGCTGTGTTAACGGTACATCCACGATGTGTCTATGTACTACCTGTTGTGTTAACGGTACATACACGATGTGTCTATGTACTACCTGTTGTGTTAACGGTACATCGACGATGTGTCTATGTACTACCTGTTGTGTTAACGGTACATCCACGATGTGTCTATGTACTACCTGTTGTGTTAACGGTACATACACGATGTGTCTATGTACTACCTGTTGTGTTAACGGTACATCCACGATGTGTCTATGTACTACCTGTTGTGTTAATGGTACATCCACGATGTGTCTATGTACTACCTGTTGTTAACGGTACATCCACGATGTGTCTATGTACTACCTGTTGTGTTAACGTTACATCCACAATGTGTCTATGTACTACCTGTTGTGTTAATGGTACATCCACGATGTGTCTATGTACTACCTGTTGTGTTAACGGTACATCCACGATGTGTCTATGTACTACCTGTTGTGTTAACGGTACATCCACGATGTGTCTATGTACTACCTGTTGTGTTAATTGTACATCCACCATGTGTCTATGTACTACCTGTTGTGTATCCACGATGTGTCTATGTACTACCTGTTGCGTTAACGGTACATCCACGATGTGTCTATGTACTACCTGTTGTGTTAACGGTACATCCACGATGTGTCTATGTACTACCTGTTGTGTTAACGGTACATCCACGATGTGTCTATGTATTACCTGTTGTGCTAACGGTACATCCACGATGTGTCTATGTACTACCTGTTGTGTTAACGGTACATCCACGATGTGTCTATGTACTACCTGTTGTGTTAACGGTACAGCACGATGTGTCTATGTACTACCTGTTGTGTTAACGGTACATCGGAGATGTATCTATGTACTACCTGTTGTGTTAACGGTACATCGAAGATGTATCTATGTACTACCTGTTGTGTTAACGGTACATCCATGATGTGTCTATGTACTACCTGTTGTGTTAACGGTACATCCAAGATGTATCTATGTACTACCTGTTGTGTATCCACGATGTGTCTATGTAGTACCTGTTGTGTTAACGCTACATCCACGATATATCTATGTACTACCTGTTGTGTTAACGGTACATCCACGATGTGTCTATGTACTCCCTGTTGTGTATCCATGATGTGTCTATGTACTACCTGTTGTGTTAACGGTACATCCATGATGTGTCTATGTACTACCTGTTGTGTTAATGGTACATTCAAAATGTATTTATGTACTACCTGTTGTGTATCCACGATGTGTCTATGTACTACCTGTTGTGTTAACGGTACATCCACGATGTATCTATGTACTGCCTGTTGTGTTAATGGTACATCCACGATGTGTCTATGTACTACCTGTTGTGTATCCACGATGTGTCTATGCACTACCTGTTGTGTTAACGGTACATCCACGATGTGTCTATGTACTACCTGTTGTGTTAACGGTACATCCACGACGTGTCTATGTACTACCTGTTGTGTTAACGCTACATCCACGATGTATCTATGTACTACCTGTTGTGTTAACGGTACATCCACGATGTGTCTATGTACTACCTGTTGTGTTAACGGTACATCCACGATGTGTCTATGTACTACCTGTTCTGTAAACGGTACATCCACGGTGTATCTATGTACTACCTGTTGTGTTAACGGTACATCCACGATGTGTCTATGTACTACCTGTTGTGTTAACGGTACATCCACGATGTGTCTATGTACTACCTGTTCTGTAAACGGTACATCCACGGTGTATCTATGTATTACCTGTTGTGTTAACGGTACATCCACGATGTGTCTATGTACTACCTGTTGTGTTAACGGTACATCCACGATGTGTTAATGTACTACCTGTTGTTTTAACGGTACATCCACGATGTATCTATGTACTACCTGTTGTGTATCCACGATGTGTCTATGTACTACATGTTGTGTTAACGGTACATCCAAGATGTATCTATGTACTACCTGTTGTGTATCCACGATGTATCTATGTACTACCTGTTGTGTTAATGGTTCATCCAAGATGTATCTATGTACTACCTGTTGTGTATCCACGATGTGTCTATGTACTACCTGTTGTGTTAATGGTACATCCACGATGTGTCTATGTACTACCTGTTGTGTTAACGGTACATCCACGATGTATCTATGTACTACATGTTGTGTTAACGGTACATCCACGATGTGTCTATGTACTACCTGTTGTGTTAACGGTACATCCACGATGTGTCTATGTACTACCTGTTGTGTTAACGGTACATCCACGATGTGTCTATGTACTACCTGTTGTGTTAACGGTACATCCACGATGTGTCTATGTACTACCTGTTGTGTTAACGGTACATCGAAGATGTATCTATGTACTACCTCTTGTGTTAACGGTACATCCAAGATGTATCTATGTACTACATGTTGTGTTAACGGTACATCCATGATGTGTCTATGTACTACCTGTTGTGTTAACGGTACATCCAAGATGTATCTATGTACTACCTGTTGTGTATCCACGATGTGTCTATGTACTACCTGTTGTGTTAACGCTACATCCACGATGTATCTATGTACTACCTGTTGTGTTAACGGTACATCCACGATGTGTCTATGTACTCCCTGTTGTGTATCCATGATGTATCTATGTACTACCTGTTGTGTTAACGGTACATCCATGATGTGTCTATGTACTACCTGTTGTGTTAATGGTACATCCAAGATGTATCTATGTACTACCTGTTGTGTATCCACGATGTGTCTATGTACTACCTGTTGTGTTAACGGCACATCCACGATGTATCTATGTACTACCTGTTGTGTTAATGGTACATCCACGATGTATCTATGTACTACCTGTTGTGTTAACGGTACATCCACGATGTGTCTATGTACTACCTGTTGTGTTAACGGTACATCCAAGATGTATTTATGTACTACCTGTTGTGTTAACGGTACATCCACGATGTGTCTATGTACTCCCTGTTGTGTATCCACGATGTGTCTATGTACTACCTGTTGTGTTAACGGTACATCCACGATGTGTCTATTTACTACCTGTTGTATTAACGGTACATCCAAGATGTGTCTATGTACTACCTGTTGTGTTAACTGTACATCCACGATGTGTCTATGTACTACCTGTTGTGTTAACGGTACATCCACGATGTGTCTATGTACTACCTGTTGTGTATCCACGATGTGTCTATGTACTACATGTTGTGTTAACGGTACATTCACGATGTGTCTATGTACTACCTGTTGTGTTAACGGTACATCCACTATGTGTCTATGTACTACCTGTTGTGTTAACGGTACATCCACGATGTGTCTATGTACTACCTGTTGTGTTAACGGTACATCCGCGATGTGTCTATGTACTACCTGTTGTGTTAACGGTGCATCCACGATGTGTCTATGTACTACCTGTGGTGTTAACGGTACATCCACGATGTGTCTATGTACTACCTGTTGTGTTAACGGTACATCCACGATGTGTCTATGTACAACCTGTTGTGTTAACGGTACATCCAAGATGTGTCTATGTACTACCTGTTGTGTTAACGGTACATCCACGATGTGTCTATGTACTACCTGTTGTGTTAACGGTACATCCACGATGTGTCTATGTACCACCTGTTATGTTAACGGTACATCCAAGATGTATCTATGCACTTCCTGTTGTGTTAACGGTACATCCACGATGTATCTATGTACTACCTGTTGTGTTAACGGTACATCCACGATGTGTCTATGTACTACCTGTTGTGTATCCACGATGTGTCTATGTACTACCTGTTGTGTTAACGGTACATCCACAATGTGTCTATGTACTACCTGTTGTGTTAACGGTGCATCCACGATGTGTCTATGTACTACCTGTTGTGTTAACGGTACATCCAAGATGTATCTATGTGCTACCTGTTGTGTATCCACGATGTATCTATGTACTACCTGTTGTGTTAACGGTACATCCACGATGTGTCTATGTACTCCCTGTTGTTTATCCACGATGTGTCTATGTACTACCTGTTGTGTTAACGGTACATCCACGATGTGTCTATGTACTACCTGTTGTGTATCCACGATGTGTCTATGTACTACCTGTTGTGTTAACGGTACATCCACGATGTGTCTATGTTCTACCTGTTGTGTTAACGGTACATCCACGATGTATCTATGTACTACCTGTTGTGTTAACGGTACATCAACGATGTGTCTATGTACTACCTGTTGCGTTAACGGTACATCTACGATGTGTCTATGTACTACCTGTTGTGTTAACGGTACATCCACGATGTGTCTATGTACTACCTGTTGTGTTAACGGTACATCCAAGATGTATCTATGTACTACCTGTTGTGTATCCACGATGTATCTATGTACTACCTGTTGTGTTAATGGTACATCCTAGATGTATCTATGTACTACCTGTTGTGTATCCACGATGTGTCTATGTACTACCTGTTGTGTTAACGGTACATCCACCATGTGTCTATGTACTACCTGTTGTGTTAACGGTACATCCACGATGTATCTATGTACTACCTGTTGTGTTAACGGTACATCCACGATGTGTCTATGTACTACCTGTTGTGTTAACGGTACATCCACGATGTGTCTATGTACTACCTGTTGTGTATCCACGATGTGTCTATGTACTACCTGTTGTGTTAGCGGTATATCCACGATGTGTCTATGTACTACCTGTTGTGTTAACGGTACATCCACGATGTATCTTTGTACTACCTGTTGTGTTAACGGTACATCCACGATGTGTCTATGTACTACCTGTTGTGTTAACGGTACATCAACGATGTGTCTATGTACTCCCTGTTGTGTTAACGGTACATCCACGATGTGTCTATGTACTACCTGTGGTGTTAACGGTACATCCACGATGTATCTATGTACTACCTGTTGTGTATCCACGATGTATCTATGTACTACCTGTTGTGTTAACGGTACATCCAAGATGTATCTATGTACTACCTGTTGTGTATCCACGATGTGTCTATGTACTACCTGTTGTGTTAACGGTACATCCACGAGGTGTCTATGTACTACCTGTTGTGTTAACGGTACATCCACGATGTATCTATGTACTACCTGTTGTGTTAACGGTACATCCACGATGTGTCTATGTACTTCCTGTTGTGTTAACGGTACATCCACGATGTGTCTATGTACTACCTGTTGTGTTAACGGTACATCCACGATGTGTCTATGTACTACCTGTTGTGTATCCACGATGCGTCTATGTACTACCTGTTGTGTTAACGGTACATCCAAGATGTGTCTATGTACTACCTGTTGTGTTAACGGTACATCCACGATGTATCTATGTACTACCTGTTGTGTTAACGGTACATCCACGATGTATCTATGTACTACCTGTTGTGTTAACGGTACATCCACGATGTGTCTATGTACTACCTGTTGTGTTAACGGTACATCCACGATGTGTCTACGTACTACCTGTTGTGTATCCACGATGTGTCTATGTACTACCTGTTGTGTTGACGGTACATCCATGATGTGTCTATGAACTACCTGTTCTGTTAACGGTACATCCGCGATGTATCTATGTACTACCTGTTGTGTTAACGGTACATCCACGATGTGTCTATGTACTACCTGTTGTGTTAACGGTACATCCATGATGTGTCTATGTACTACCTGTTGTGTTAACGGTACATCCATTACGTGTCTATGTACTACCTGTTGTGTTAACGGTACATCCAAGATGTATCTATGTACTACCTGTTGTGTATCCACGATGTGTCTATGTACTACCTGTTGTGTAAACGGTACATCCACGATGTGTCTATGTACTACCTGTTGTGTTAACGGTACATCCACGATGTATCTATGTACTACCTGTTGTGTTAACGGTACATCCACGATGTGTCTATGTACTACCTGTTGTGTTAACGGTACATCCACGATGTGTCTATGTACTACCTGTTGTGTTAACGGTACATCCACGATGTGTCTATGTACTACCTGTTGTGTTAACGGTACATCCAAGATGCATATATGTACTACCTGTTGTGTTACCGGTACATCCACGATGTGTCTATGTACTTCCTGCTGTGTTAACGGTACATCCACGATGTGTCTATGTACTACCTGTTGTGTTAACGGTACATCCACGATGTGTCTATGTACTACCTGTTGTGTTAACGGTACATCGACGATGTGTCTATGTACTACCTGTTGTGTTAACGGTACATCCACGATGTGTCTATGTACTACCTGTTGTGTTAACGGTACATACACGATGTGTCTATGTACTACCTGTTGTGTTAACGGTACATCCACGATGTGTCTATGTACTACCTGTTGTGTTAATGGTACATCCACGATGTGTCTATGTACTACCTGTTGTTAACGGTACATCCACGATGTGTCTATGTACTACCTGTTGTGTTAACGTTACATCCACAATGTGTCTATGTACTACCTGTTGTGTTAATGGTACATCCACGATGTGTCTATGTACTACCTGTTGTGTTAACGGTACATCCACGATGTGTCTATGTACTACCTGTTGTGTTAACGGTACATCCACGATGTGTCTATGTACTACCTGTTGTGTTAATTGTACATCCACCATGTGTCTATGTACTACCTGTTGTGTATCCACGATGTGTCTATGTACTACCTGTTGCGTTAACGGTACATCCACGATGTGTCTATGTACTACCTGTTGTGTTAACGGTACATCCACGATGTGTCTATGTACTACCTGTTGTGTTAACGGTACATCCACGATGTGTCTATGTATTACCTGTTGTGCTAACGGTACATCCACGATGTGTCTATGTACTACCTGTTGTGTTAACGGTACATCCACGATGTGTCTATGTACTACCTGTTGTGTTAACGGTACAGCACGATGTGTCTATGTACTACCTGTTGTGTTAACGGTACATCGGAGATGTATCTATGTACTACCTGTTGTGTTAACGGTACATCCAAGATGTATCTATGTACTACCTGTTGTGTTAACGGTACATCCATGATGTGTCTATGTACTACCTGTTGTGTTAACGGTACATCCAAGATGTATCTATGTACTACCTGTTGTGTATCCACGATGTGTCTATGTAGTACCTGTTGTGTTAAGGCTACATCCACGATATATCTATGTACTACCTGTTGTGTTAACGGTACATCCACGATGTGTCTATGTACTCCCTGTTGTGTATCCATGATGTGTCTATGTACTACCTGTTGTGTTAACGGTACATCCATGATGTGTCTAGGTACTACCTGTTGTGTTAATGGTACATTCAAAATGTATTTATGTACTACCTGTTGTGTATCCACGATGTGTCTATGTACTACCTGTTGTGTTAACGGTACATCCACGATGTATCTATGTACTGCCTGTTGTGTTAATGGTACATCCACGATGTGTCTATGTACTACCTGTTGTGTATCCACGATGTGTCTATGCACTACCTGTTGTGTTAACGGTACATCCACGATGTGTCTATGTACTACCTGTTGTGTTAACGGTACATCCACGACGTGTCTATGTACTACCTGTTGTGTTAACGCTACATCCACGATGTATCTATGTACTACCTGTTGTGTTAACGGTACATCCACGATGTGTCTATGTACTACCTGTTGTGTTAACGGTACATCCACGATGTGTCTATGTACTACCTGTTCTGTAAACGGTACATCCACGGTGTATCTATGTACTACCTGTTGTGTTAACGGTACATCCACGATGTGTCTATGTACTACCTGTTGTGTTAACGGTACATCCACGATGTGTCTATGTACTACCTGTTCTGTAAACGGTACATCCACGGTGTATCTATGTATTACCTGTTGTGTTAACGGTACATGCACGATGTGTCTATGTACTACCTGTTGTGTTAACGGTACATCCACGATGTGTTAATGTACTACCTGTTGTTTTAACGGTACATCCACGATGTATCTATGTACTACCTGTTGTGTATCCACGATGTGTCTATGTACTACATGTTGTGTTAACGGTACATCCAAGATGTATCTATGTACTACCTGTTGTGTATCCACGATGTATCTATGTACTACCTGTTGTGTTAATGGTTCATCCAAGATGTATCTATGTACTACCTGTTGTGTATCCACGATGTGTCTATGTACTACCTGTTGTGTTAATGGTACATCCACGATGTGTCTATGTACTACCTGTTGTGTTAACGGTACATCCACGATGTATCTATGTACTACATGTTGTGTTAACGGTACATCCACGATGTGTCTATGTACTACCTGTTGTGTTAACGGTACATCCACGATGTGTCTATGTACTACCTGTTGTGTTAACGGTACATCCACGATGTGTCTATGTACTACCTGTTGTGTTAACGGTACATCCACGATGTGTCTATGTACTACCTGTTGTGTTAACGGTACATCGAAGATGTATCTATGTACTACCTCTTGTGTTAACGGTACATCCAAGATGTATCTATGTACTACATGTTGTGTTAACGGTACATCCATGATGTGTCTATGTACTACCTGTTGTGTTAACGGTACATCCAAGATGTATCTATGTACTACCTGTTGTGTATCCACGATGTGTCTATGTACTACCTGTTGTGTTAACGCTACATCCACGATGCATCTATGTACTACCTGTTGTGTTAACGGTACATCCACGATGTGTCTATGTACTCCCTGTTGTGTATCCATGATGTATCTATGTACTACCTGTTGTGTTAACGGTACATCCATGATGTGTCTATGTACTACCTGTTGTGTTAATGGTACATCCAAGATGTATCTATGTACTACCTGTTGTGTATCCACGATGTGTCTATGTACTACCTGTTGTGTTAACGGCACATCCACGATGTATCTATGTACTACCTGTTGTGTTAATGGTACATCCACGATGTATCTATGTACTACCTGTTGTGTTAACGGTACATCCACGATGTGTCTATGTACTACCTGTTGTGTTAACGGTACATCCAAGATGTATTTATGTACTACCTGTTGTGTTAACGGTACATCCACGATGTGTCTATGTACTCCCTGTTGTGTATCCACGATGTGTCTATGTACTACCTGTTGTGTTAACGGTACATCCACGATGTGTCTATTTACTACCTGTTGTATTAACGGTACATCCAAGATGTGTCTATGTACTACCTGTTGTGTTAACTGTACATCCACGATGTGTCTATGTACTACCTGTTGTGTTAACGGTACATCCACGATGTGTCTATGTACTACCTGTTGTGTATCCACGATGTGTCTATGTACTACATGTTGTGTTAACGGTACATTCACGATGTGTCTATGTACTACCTGTTGTGTTAACGGTACATCCACTATGTGTCTATGTACTACCTGTTGTGTTAACGGTACATCCACGATGTGTCTATGTACTACCTGTTGTGTTAACGGTACATCCGCGATGTGTCTATGTACTACCTGTTGTGTTAACGGTGCATCCACGATGTGTCTATGTACTACCTGTGGTGTTAACGGTACATCCACGATGTGTCTATGTACTACCTGTTGTGTTAACGGTACATCCACGATGTGTCTATGTACAACCTGTTGTGTTAACGGTACATCCAAGATGTGTCTATGTACTACCTGTTGTGTTAACGGTACATCCACGATGTGTCTATGTACTACCTGTTGTGTTAACGGTACATCCACGATGTGTCTATGTACCACCTGTTATGTTAACGGTACATCCAAGATGTATCTATGCACTTCCTGTTGTGTTAACGGTACATCCACGATGTATCTATGTACTACCTGTTGTGTTAACGGTACATCCACGATGTGTCTATGTACTACCTGTTGTGTATCCACGATGTGTCTATGTACTACCTGTTGTGTTAACGGTACATCCACAATGTGTCTATGTACTACCTGTTGTGTTAACGGTACATCCACGATGTGTCTATGTACTACCTGTTGTGTTAACGGTACATCCAAGATGTATCTATGTACTACCTGTTGTGTATCCACGATGTATCTATGTACTACCTGTTGTGTTAACGGTACATCCACGATGTGTCTATGTACTCCCTGTTGTTTATCCACGATGTGTCTATGTACTACCTGTTGTGATAACGGTACATCCACGATGTGTCTATGTACTACCTGTTGTGTATCCACGATGTGTCTATGTACTACCTGTTGTGTTAACGGTACATCCACGATGTGTCTATGTTCTACCTGTTGTGTTAACGGTACATCCACGATGTATCTATGTACTACCTGTTGTGTTAACGGTACATCAACGATGTGTCTATGTACTACCTGTTGCGTTAACGGTACATCTACGATGTGTCTATGTACTACCTGTTGTGTTAACGGTACATCCACGATGTGTCTATGTACTACCTGTTGTGTTAACGGTACATCCAAGATGTATCTATGTACTACCTGTTGTGTATCCACGATGTATCTATGTACTACCTGTTGTGTTAATGGTACACCCTAGATGTATCTATGTACTACCTGTTGTGTATCCACGATGTGTCTATGTACTACCTGTTGTGTTAACGGTACATCCACCATGTGTCTATGTACTACCTGTTGTGTTAACGGTACATCCACGATGTATCTATGTACTACCTGTTGTGTTAACGGTACATCCACGATGTGTCTATGTACTACCTGTTGTGTTAACGGTACATCCACGATGTGTCTATGTACTACCTGTTGTGTATCCACGATGTGTCTATGTACTACCTGTTGTGTTAGCGGTATATCCACGATGTGTCTATGTACTACCTGTTGTGTTAACGGTACATCCACGATGTATCTTTGTACTACCTGTTGTGTTAACGGTACATCCACGATGTGTCTATGTACTACCTGTTGTGTTAACGGTACATCAACGATGTGTCTATGTACTCCCTGTTGTGTTAACGGTACATCCACGATGTGTCTATGTACTACCTGTGGTGTTAACGGTACATCCACGATGTATCTATGTACTACCTGTTGTGTATCCACGATGTATCTATGTACTACCTGTTGTGTTAACGGTACATCCAAGATGTATCTATGTACTACCTGTTGTGTATCCACGATGTGTCTATGTACTACCTGTTGTGTTAACGGTACATCCACGAGGTGTCTATGTACTACCTGTTGTGTTAACGGTACATCCACGATGTATCTATGTACTACCTGTTGTGTTAACGGTACATCCACGATGTGTCTATGTACTTCCTGTTGTGTTAACGGTACATCCACGATGTGTCTATGTACTACCTGTTGTGTTAACGGTACATCCACGATGTGTCTATGTACTACCTGTTGTGTATCCACGATGCGTCTATGTACTACCTGTTGTGTTAACGGTACATCCAAGATGTGTCTATGTACTACCTGTTGTGTTAACGGTACATCCACGATGTATCTATGTACTACCTGTTGTGTTAACGGTACATCCACGATGTATCTATGTACTACCTGTTGTGTTAACGGTACATCCACGATGTGTCTATGTACTACCTGTTGTGTTAACGGTACATCCACGATGTGTCTACGTACTACCTGTTGTGTATCCACGATGTGTCTATGTACTACCTGTTGTGTTGACGGTACATCCATGATGTGTCTATGAACTACCTGTTCTGTTAACGGTACATCCACGATGTATCTATGTACTACCTGTTGTGTTAACGGTACATCCACGATGTGTCTATGTACTACCTGTTGTGTTAACGGTACATCCATGATGTGTCTATGTACTACCTGTTGTGTTAACGGTACATCCATTACGTGTCTATGTACTACCTGTTGTGTTAACGGTACATCCAAGATGTATCTATGTACTACCTGTTGTGTATCCACGATGTGTCTATGTACTACCTGTTGTGTAAACGGTACATCCACGATGTGTCTATGTACTACCTGTTGTGTTAACGGTACATCCACGATGTATCTATGTACTACCTGTTGTGTTAACGGTACATCCACGATGTGTCTATGTACTACCTGTTGTGTTAACGGTACATCCACGATGTGTCTATGTACTACCTGTTGTGTTAACGGTACATCCACGATGTGTCTATGTACTACCTGTTGTGTTAACGGTACATCCAAGATGTATATATGTACTACCTGTTGTGTTACCGGTACATCCACGATGTGTCTATGTACTTCCTGCTGTGTTAACGGTACATCCACGATGTGTCTATGTACTACCTGTTGTGTTAACGGTACATCCACGATGTGTCTATGTACTACCTGTTGTGTTAACGGTACATCGACGATGTGTCTATGTACTACCTGTTGTGTTAACGGTACATCCACGATGTGTCTATGTACTACCTGTTGTGCTAACGGTACATACACGATGTGTCTATGTACTACCTGTTGTGTTAACGGTACATCCACGATGTGTCTATGTACTACCTGTTGTGTTAATGGTACATCCACGATGTGTCTATGTACTACCTGTTGTTAACGGTACATCCACGATGTGTCTATGTACTACCTGTTGTGTTAACGTTACATCCACAATGTGTCTATGTACTACCTGTTGTGTTAATGGTACATCCACGATGTGTCTATGTACTACCTGTTGTGTTAACGGTACATCCACGATGTGTCTATGTACTACCTGTTGTGTTAACGGTACATCCACGATGTGTCTATGTACTACCTGTTGTGTTAATTGTACATCCACCATGTGTCTATGTACTACCTGTTGTGTATCCACGATGTGTCTATGTACTACCTGTTGCGTTAACGGTACATCCACGATGTGTCTATGTACTACCTGTTGTGTTAACGGTACATCCACGATGTGTCTATGTACTACCTGTTGTGTTAACGGTACATCCACGATGTGTCTATGTATTACCTGTTGTGCTAACGGTACATCCACGATGTGTCTATGTACTACCTGTTGTGTTAACGGTACATCCACGATGTGTCTATGTACTACCTGTTGTGTTAACGGTACAGCACGATGTGTCTATGTACTACCTGTTGTGTTAACGGTACATCGGAGATGTATCTATGTACTACCTGTTGTGTTAACGGTACATCCAAGATGTATCTATGTACTACCTGTTGTGTTAACGGTACATCCATGATGTGTCTATGTACTACCTGTTGTGTTAACGGTACATCCAAGATGTATCTATGTACTACCTGTTGTGTATCCACGATGTGTCTATGTAGTACCTGTTGTGTTAAGGCTACATCCACGATATATCTATGTACTACCTGTTGTGTTAACGGTACATCCACGATGTGTCTATGTACTCCCTGTTGTGTATCCATGATGTGTCTATGTACTACCTGTTGTGTTAACGGTACATCCATGATGTGTCTATGTACTACCTGTTGTGTTAATGGTACATTCAAAATGTATTTATGTACTACCTGTTGTGTATCCACGATGTGTCTATGTACTACCTGTTGTGTTAACGGTACATCCACGATGTATCTATGTACTGCCTGTTGTGTTAATGGTACATCCACGATGTGTCTATGTACTACCTGTTGTGTATCCACGATGTGTCTATGCACTACCTGTTGTGTTAACGGTACATCCACGATGTGTCTATGTACTACCTGTTGTGTTAACGGTACATCCACGACGTGTCTATGTACTACCTGTTGTGTTAACGCTACATCCACGATGTATCTATGTACTACCTGTTGTGTTAACGGTACATCCACGATGTGTCTATGTACTACCTGTTGTGTTAACGGTACATCCACGATGTGTCTATGTACTACCTGTTCTGTAAACGGTACATCCACGGTGTATCTATGTACTACCTGTTGTGTTAACGGTACATCCACGATGTGTCTATGTACTACCTGTTGTGTTAACGGTACATCCACGATGTGTCTATGTACTACCTGTTCTGTAAACGGTACATCCACGGTGTATCTATGTATTACCTGTTGTGTTAACGGTACATGCACGATGTGTCTATGTACTACCTGTTGTGTTAACGGTACATCCACGATGTGTTAATGTACTACCTGTTGTTTTAACGGTACATCCACGATGTATCTATGTACTACCTGTTGTGTATCCACGATGTGTCTATGTACTACATGTTGTGTTAACGGTACATCCAAGATGTATCTATGTACTACCTGTTGTGTATCCACGATGTATCTATGTACTACCTGTTGTGTTAATGGTTCATCCAAGATGTATCTATGTACTACCTGTTGTGTATCCACGATGTGTCTATGTACTACCTGTTGTGTTAATGGTACATCCACGATGTGTCTATGTACTACCTGTTGTGTTAACGGTACATCCACGATGTATCTATGTACTACATGTTGTGTTAACGGTACATCCACGATGTGTCTATGTACTACCTGTTGTGTTAACGGTACATCCACGATGTGTCTATGTACTACCTGTTGTGTTAACGGTACATCCACGATGTGTCTATGTACTACCTGTTGTGTTAACGGTACATCCACGATGTGTCTATGTACTACCTGTTGTGTTAACGGTACATCGAAGATGTATCTATGTACTACCTCTTGTGTTAACGGTACATCCAAGATGTATCTATGTACTACATGTTGTGTTAACGGTACATCCATGATGTGTCTATGTACTACCTGTTGTGTTAACGGTACATCCAAGATGTATCTATGTACTACCTGTTGTGTATCCACGATGTGTCTATGTACTACCTGTTGTGTTAACGCTACATCCACGATGTATCTATGTACTACCTGTTGTGTTAACGGTACATCCACGATGTGTCTATGTACTCCCTGTTGTGTATCCATGATGTATCTATGTACTACCTGTTGTGTTAACGGTACATCCATGATGTGTCTATGTACTACCTGTTGTGTTAATGGTACATCCAAGATGTATCTATGTACTACCTGTTGTGTATCCACGATGTGTCTATGTACTACCTGTTGTGTTAACGGCACATCCACGATGTATCTATGTACTACCTGTTGTGTTAATGGTACATCCACGATGTATCTATGTACTACCTGTTGTGTTAACGGTACATCCACGATGTGTCTATGTACTACCTGTTGTGTTAACGGTACATCCAAGATGTATTTATGTACTACCTGTTGTGTTAACGGTACATCCACGATGTGTCTATGTACTCCCTGTTGTGTATCCACGATGTGTCTATGTACTACCTGTTGTGTTAACGGTACATCCACGATGTGTCTATTTACTACCTGTTGTATTAACGGTACATCCAAGATGTGTCTATGTACTACCTGTTGTGTTAACTGTACATCCACGATGTGTCTATGTACTACCTGTTGTGTTAACGGTACATCCACGATGTGTCTATGTACTACCTGTTGTGTATCCACGATGTGTCTATGTACTACATGTTGTGTTAACGGTACATTCACGATGTGTCTATGTACTACCTGTTGTGTTAACGGTACATCCACTATGTGTCTATGTACTACATGTTGTGTTAACGGTACATCCACGATGTGTCTATGTACTACCTGTTGTGTTAACGGTACATCCGCGATGTGTCTATGTACTACCTGTTGCGTTAACGGTGCATCCACGATGTGTCTATGTACTACCTGTGGTGTTAACGGTACATCCACGATGTGTCTATGTACTACCTGTTGTGTTAACGGTACATCCACGATGTGTCTATGTACAACCTGTTGTGTTAACGGTACATCCAAGATGTGTCTATGTACTACCTGTTGTGTTAACGGTACATCCACGATGTGTCTATGTACTACCTGTTGTGTTAACGGTACATCCACGATGTGTCTATGTACCACCTGATATGTTAACGGTACATCCAAGATGTATCTATGCACTTCCTGTTGTGTTAACGGTACATCCACGATGTATCTATGTACTACCTGTTGTGTTAACGGTACATCCACGATGTGTCTATGTACTACCTGTTGTGTATCCACGATGTGTCTATGTACTACCTGTTGTGTTAACGGTACATCCACAATGTGTCTATGTACTACCTGTTGTGTTAACGGTACATCCACGATGTGTCTATGTACTACCTGTTGTGTTAACGGTACATCCAAGATGTATCTATGTACTACCTGTTGTGTATCCACGATGTATCTATGTACTACCTGTTGTGTTAACGGTACATCCACGATGTGTCTATGTACTCCCTGTTGTTTATCCACGATGTGTCTATGTACTACCTGTTGTGTTAACGGTACATCCACGATGTGTCTATGTACTACCTGTTGTGTATCCACGATGTGTCTATGTACTACCTGTTGTGTTAACGGTACATCCACGATGTGTCTATGTTCTACCTGTTGTGTTAACGGTACATCCACGATGTATCTATGTACTACCTGTTGTGTTAACGGTACATCAACGATGTGTCTATGTACTACCTGTTGTGTTAACGGTACATCTACGATGTGTCTATGTACTACCTGTTGTGTTAACGGTACATCCACGATGTGTCTATGTACTCCCTGTTGTGTTAACGGTACATCCAAGATGTATCTATGTACTACCTGTTGTGTATCCACGATGTATCTATGTACTACCTGTTGTGTTAATGGTACATCCTAGATGTATCTATGTACTACCTGTTGTGTATCCACGATGTGTCTATGTACTACCTGTTGTGTTAACGGTACATCCACCATGTGTCTATGTACTACCTGTTGTGTTAACGGTACATCCACGATGTATCTATGTACTACCTGTTGTGTTAACGGTACATGCACGATGTGTCTATGTACTACCTGTTGTGTTAACGGTACATCCACGATGTGTCTATGTACTACCTGTTGTGTTAACGGTACATCCACGATGTGTCTATGTACTACCTGTTGTGTTAACGGTACATCGAAGATGTATCTATGTACTACCTGTTGTGTTAACGGTACATCCACGATGTGTCTATGTACTACCTGTTGTGCTAACGGTACATCCACGATGTGTCTATGTACTACCTGTTGTGTTAACGGTACATCCACGATGTGTCTATGTACTACCTGTTGTGTATCCTCGATGTGTCTATGTACTACCTGTTGTGTTAACGGTACATCCACGATGTGTCTATGTACTACCTGTTGTGTTAACGGTACATCCACGATGTGTCTATGTACTACCTGTTGTGTTAACGGTACATCCACGATGTGTCAATGTACTACCTGTTGTGTTAACGGTACATCCACGATGTATCTATGTACTACCTGTTGTGTTAACGGTACATCCACGATGTGTCTATATACTACCTGTTGTGTTAACGGTACATCCACGATGTGTCTATGTACTACCTGTTGTGTTAACGGTACATCCACGATGTATCTATGCACTACCTGTTCTGTTAACGGTACATCCACAATGTGTCTATGTACTACCTGTTGTGTTAACGGTACATCCACGATGTGTCTATGTACTACCTGTTGTGTTAACGGTACATCCACGATGTATCTATGTTCTACCTGTTGTGTATCCACGATGTGTCTATGTACTACCTGTTGTGTTAACGGTACATCCAAGATGTATCTATGTACTACCTGTTGTGTATCCACGATGTGTCTATGTACTACCTGTTGTGTTAACGGTACATCCAAGATGTATCTATGTACTGCCTGTTGTGTATCTACGATGTGTCTATGACCTACCTGTTGTGTTAACGGTACATCCACGATGTGTCTATGTACTACCTGTTGTGTTAACGGTACATCCACGATGTGTCTATGTACTACCTGTTGTGTTAACGGTACATCCACGATGTGTCTATGTACTACCTGTTGTGTATCCACGATGTGTCTATGTACTACCTGTTGTGTTAACGGTACATCCAAGATGTGTCTATGTACTTCCTGTTGTGTTAACGGTACATCCACGATGTATCTATGTACTACCTGTTGTGTTAACGGTACATCCACGATGTGTTTATGTACTACCTGTTGTGTTAACGGTACATCCACGATGTGTCTACGTACTACCTGTTGTGTATCCACGATGTGTCTATGTACTACCTGTTGTGTTAATGGTATATCCACGATGTGTCTATGCACTACCTGTTGTGTTAACGGTACATCCACGATGTATCTATGTACTACCTGTTGTGTTAACGGTACATCCACGATGTGTCTATGTACTACCTATGGTGTTAACGGTACATCCACGATGTATCTACGTACTACCTGTTGTGTATCCACGATGTATCTATGTACTACCTGTTGTGTTAACGGTACATCCAAGATGTATCTATGTACTACCTGCTGTGTATCCACGATGTGTCTATGTACTACCTGTGGTGTTAACGGTACATCCACGATGTGTCTATGTACTACCTGTTCTGTAAACGGTACATCCACGATGTGTCTATGTACTAGCTGTTGTGTTAACGGTACATCCACGATGTGTCTATGTACTACCTGTTGTGTTAACGGTACATCCACGATGTGTCTATGTACTACCTGTTGTGTTAACTGTACATCCAAGATGTATCTATGTACTACCTGTTGTGTTACCGGTACACCCACGATGTGTCTATGTACTTCCTATTGTGTTAACTGTACATCCACGATGTGTCTATGTACTACCTGTTGTGTTAACGCTACATCCACGATGTGTCTATGTACTACCTGTTGTGTTAACGGTACATCGACGATGTGTCTATGTACTACCTGTTGTGTTAACGGTACATCCACGATGTGTCTATGTACTACCTGTTGTGTTAACGGTACATCCACGATGTGTCTATGTACTACCTGTTGTGTTAACGGTATATCCACGATGTGTCTATGTACTACCTGTTGTGTTAATGGTACATCCACGATGTGTCTATGTACTACCTGTTGTGTTAACGGTACATCCACGATGTGTCCATGTACTACCTATTGTGTTAACGGTACATCCACGATGTGTCTATGTACTACCTGTTGTGTTAATGGTACATCCACGATGTGTCTATGTACTACCTGTTGTGTTAACGGTACATCCACGATGTGTCTATGTACTACCTGTTGTGTTAACGGTACATCCACGATGTGTCTATGTACTACCTGTTGTGTTAATGGCACATCCACGATGTGTCTATGTACTACCTGTTGTGTATCCACGAGGTGTCTATGTACTACCTGTTGTGTTAACGGTACATCCACGATGTGTCTATGTGCAACCTGTTGTGTTAACGGTACATCCACGATGTGTCTATGTACTACCTGTTGTGTTAACGGTATATCCACGATGTGTCTATGTACTACCTGTTGTGTTAACGGTACACTCACGATGTATCTATGTACTACCTGTTGTGTTAACGGTACATCCACGATGTGTCTATGTACTACCTGTTGTGTTAACGGTACATCCACGATGTGTCTATGTACTACCTGTTGTGTTAACGGTACATCCAGGATGTATCTATGTACTACCTGTTGTGTATCCACGATCTGTCTATGTACTACCTGTTGTGTTAACGGTACATCCACGATGTATCTATGTACTACCTGTTCTGTTAACAGTACATCCACGATGTGTCTATGTACTACCTGCTGAGTTAACGGTACATCCACGATGTATCTATGTACTACCTGTTGTGTTAACGGTACATCCACGATGTATCTATGTACTACCTGTTGTGTTAACGGTACATCCACGATGTGTCTATGTACTACCTGTTGTGTTAACGGTGCATCCACGATGTGTCTATGTACTACCTGTCGTGTTAACGGTACATCCACGATGTGTCTATGTACTACCTGTTGTGTATCCACGATGTGTCTATGTACTACCTGTTGTGTTAACGGTACATCCAAGATGTGTCTATGTACTACCTGTTGTGTTAACGGTACATCCACGATGTATCTATGTACTACCTGTTGTGTTAACGGTACATCCACGACGTGTCTATGTACTACCTGTTGTGTTAACGGTACATCCACGATGTGTCTACGTACTACCTGTTGTGTATCCACGATGTGTCTATGTACTACCTCTTGTGTTGACGGTACATCCATGATGTGTCTATGTACTACCTGTTGTGTTAACGGTACATCCACGATGTATCTATGTACTACCTGTTGTGTTAACGGTACATCCACGATGTGTCTATGTACTACCTGTTGTGTTAACGGTACATCCACGATGTGTCTATGTACTACCTTTTGTGTTAACGGTACATCCACGATGCGTCTATGTACTACCTGTTGTGTTAACGGTACATCCACGATGTGTCTATGTACTACCTGTTGTGTATCCACGATGTGTCTATGTACTACCTGTTGTGTTAACGGTACATCCAAGATGTGTCTATGTACTACCTGTTGTGTTAACGGTACATCCACGATGTATCTATGTACTACCTGTTGTGTTAACGGTACATCCACGACGTGTCTATGTACTACCTGTTGTGTTAACGGTACATCCACGATGTGTCTACGTACTACCTGTTGTGTATCCACGATGTGTCTATGTACTACCTGTTGTGTTGACGGTACATCCATGATGTGTCTATGTACTACCTGTTGTGTTAACGGTACATCCACGATGTATCTATGTACTACCTGTTGTGTTAACGGTACATCCACGAAGTGTCTATGTACTCCCTTTGTGTATCCTCGATGTGTCTATGTACTACCTGTTGTGTTAACGGTACATCCACGATGTGTCTACGTACTACCTGTTGTGTTAACGGTACATCCACGATGTATCTATGTTCTACCTGTTGTGTATCCACGATGTGTCTATGTACTACCTGTTGTGTTAACGGTACATCCAAGATGTATCTATGTACTACCTGTTGTGTATCCACGATGTGTCTATGTACTACCTGTTGTGTTAACGGTACATCCAAGATGTATCTATGTACTGCCTGTTGTGTATCCACGATGTGTCTATGACCTACCTGTTGTGTTAACGGTACATCCACGATGTGTCTATGTACTACCTGTTGTGTTAACGGTACATCCACGATGTGTCTATGTACTACCTGTTGTGTTAACGGTACATCCACGATGTGTCTATGTACTACCTGTTGTGTATCCACGATGTGTCTATGTACTACCTGTTGTGTTAACGGTACATCCAAGATGTGTCTATGTACTACCTGTTGTGTTAACGGTACATCCACGATGTATCTATGTACTACCTGTTGTGTTAACGGTACATCCACGATGTGTCTATGTACTACCTGTTGTGTTAACGGTACATCCACGATGTGTCTATGTACTACCTGTTGTGTATCCACGATGTGTCTATGTACTACCTGTTGTGTTAGCGGTATATCCACGATGTGTCTATGTACTACCTGTTGTGTTAACGGTACATCCACGATGTATCTTTGTACTACCTGTTGTGTTAACGGTACATCCACGATGTGTCTATGTACTACCTGTTGTGTTAACGGTACATCCACGATGTGTCTATGTACTCCCTGTTGTGTTAACGGTACATCCACGATGTGTCTATGTACTACCTGTGGTGTTAACGGTACATCCACGATGTATCTATGTACTACCTGTTGTGTATCCACGATGTATCTATGTACTACCTGTTGTGTTAACGGTACATCCAAGATGTATCTATGTACTACCTGTTGTGTATCCACGATGTGTCTATGTACTACCTGTTGTGTTAACGGTACATCCACGAGGTGTCTATGTACTACCTGTTGTGTTAACGGTACATCCACGATGTATCTATGTACTACCTGTTGTGTTAACGGTACATCCACGATGTGTCTATGTACTTCCTGTTGTGTTAACGGTACATCCACGATGTGTCTATGTACTACCTGTTGTGTTAACGGTACATCCACGATGTGTCTATGTACTACCTGTTGTGTATCCACGATGCGACTATGTACTACCTGTTGTGTTAACGGTACATCCAAGATGTGTCTATGTACTACCTGTTGTGTTAACGGTACATCCACGATGTATCTATGTACTACCTGTTGTGTTAACGGTACATCCACGATGTGTCTATGTACTACCTGTTGTGTTAACGGTACATCCACGATGTGTCTACGTACTACCTGTTGTGTATCCACGATGTGTCTATGTACTACCTGTTGTGTTGACGGTACATCCATGATGTGTCTATGAACTACCTGTTCTGTTAACGGTACATCCACGATGTATCTATGTACTACCTGTTGTGTTAACGGTACATCCACGATGTGTCTATGTACTACCTGTTGTGTTAACGGTACATCCATGATGTGTCTATGTACCACCTGTTGTGTTAACGGTACATCCATTACGTGTCTATGTACTACCTGTTGTGTTAACGGTACATCCAAGATGTATCTATGTACTACCTGTTGTGTATCCACGATGTGTCTATGTACTACCTGTTGTGTAAACGGTACATCCACGATGTGTCTATGTACTACCTGTTGTGTTAACGGTACATCCACGATGTATCTATGTACTACCTGTTGTGTTAACGGTACATCCACGATGTGTCTATGTACTACCTGTTGTGTTAACGGTACATCCACGATGTGTCTATGTACTACCTGTTGTGTTAACGGTACATCCACGATGTGTCTATGTACTACCTGTTGTGTTAACGGTACATCCAAGATGTATATATGTACTACCTGTTGTGTTACCGGTACATCCACGATGTGTCTATATACTTCCTGCTGTGTTAACGGTACATCCACGATGTGTCTATGTACTACCTGTTGTGTTAACGGTACATCCACGATGTGTCTATGTACTACCTGTTGTGTTAACGGTACATCGACGATGTGTCTATGTACTACCTGTTGTGTTAACGGTACATCCACGATGTGTCTATGTACTACCTGTTGTGTTAACGGTACATACACGATGTGTCTATGTACTACCTGTTGTGTTAACGGTACATCCACGATGTGTCTATGTACTACCTGTTGTGTTAATGGTACATCCACGATGTGTCTATGTACTACCTGTTGTTAACGGTACATCCACGATGTGTCTATGTACTACCTGTTGTGTTAACGTTACATCCACAATGTGTCTATGTACTACCTGTTGTGTTAATGGTACATCCACGATGTGTCTATGTACTACCTGTTGTGTTAACGGTACATCCACGATGTGTCTATGTACTACCTGTTGTGTTAACGGTACATCCACGATGTGTCTATGTACTACCTGTTGTGTTAATTGTACATCCACCATGTGTCTATGTACTACCTGTTGTGTATCCACGATGTGTCTATGTACTACCTGTTGCGTTAACGGTACATCCACGATGTGTCTATGTACTACCTGTTGTGTTAACGGTACATCCACGATGTGTCTATGTACTACCTGTTGTGTTAACGGAACATCCACGATGTGTCTATGTATTACCTGTTGTGCTAACGGTACATCCACGATGTGTCTATGTACTACCTGTTGTGTTAACGGTACATCCACGATGTATCTATGTACTACCTGTTGTGTTAACGGTACATCCACGATGTGTCTACGTACTACCTGTTGTGTATCCACGATGTGTCTATGTACTACCTGTTGTGTTGACGGTACATCCATGATGTGTCTATGTACTACCTGTTGTGTTAACGGTACATCCACGATGTATCTATGTACTACCTGTTGTGTTAACGGTACATCCACGAAGTGTCTATGTACTACCTTTGTGTATCCTCGATGTGTCTATGTAATACCTGTTGTGTTAACGGTACATCCACGATGTGTCTACGTACTACCTGTTGTGTTAACGGTACATCCACGATGTATCTATGTTCTACCTGTTGTGTATCCACGATGTGTCTATGTACCACATGTTGTGTTAACGGTACATCCAAGATGTATCTATGTACTACCTGTTGTGTATCCACGATGTGTCTATGTACTACCTGTTGTGTTAACGGTACATCCAAGATGTATCTATGTACTGCCTGTTGTGTATCCACGATGTGTCTATGACCTACCTGTTGTGTTAACGGTATATCCACGATGTGTCTATGTACTACCTGTTGTGTTAACGGTACATCCACGATGTGTCTATGTACTACCTGTTGTGTTAACGGTACATCCACGATGTGTCTATGTACTACCTGTTGTGTATCCACGATGTGTCTATGTACTACCTGTTGTGTTAACGGTACATCCAAGATGTGTCTATGTACTACCTGTTGTGTTAACGGTACATCCACGATGTATCTATGTACTACCTGTTGTGTTAACGGTACATCCACGATGTGTCTATGTACTACATGTTGTGTTAACGGTACATCCACGATGTGTCTATGTACTACCTGTTGTGTATCCACGATGTGTCTATGTACTACCTGTTGTGTTAGCGGTATATCCACGATGTGTCTATGTACTACCTGTTGTGTTAACGGTACATCCACGATGTATCTTTGTACTACCTGTTGTGTTAACGGTACATCCACGATGTGTCTATGTACTACCTGTTGTGTTAACGGTACATCCACGATGTGTCTATGTACTACCTGTTGTGTATCCACGATGTATCTATGTACTACCTGTTGTGTTAACGGTACACCCAAGATGTATCTATGTACTACCTGTTGTGTATCCACGATGTGTCTATGTACTACCTGTTGTGTTAACGGTACATCCACGAGGTGTCTATGTACTACCTGTTGTGTTAACGGTACATCCACGATGTATCTATGTACTACCTGTTGTGTTAACGGTACATCCACGATGTGTCTATGTACTTCCTGTTGTGTTAACGGTACATCTACGATGTGTCTATGTACTACCTGTTGTGTTAACGGTACATCCACGATGTGTCTATGTACTACCTGTTGTGTATCCACGATGCGTCTATGTACTACCTGTTGTGTTAACGGTACATCCAAGATGTGTCTATGTACTACCTGTTGTGTTAACGGTACATCCACGATGTATCTATGCACTACCTGTTGTGTTAACGGTACATCCACGATGTGTCTATGTACTACCTGTTGTGTTAACGGTACATCCACGATGTGTCTACGTACTACCTGTTGTGTATCCACGATGTGTCTATGTACTACCTGTTGTGTTGACGGTACATCCATGATGTGTCTATGAACTACCTGTTCTGTTAACGGTACATCCACGATGTATCTATGTACTACCTGTTGTGTTAACGGTACATCCACGATGTGTCTATGTACTACCTGTTGTGTTAACGGTACATCCATGATGTGTCTATGTACTACCTGTTGTGTTAACGGTACATCCATTACGTGTCTATGTACTACCTGTTGTGTTAACGGTACATCCACGATGTGTCTATGTATTACCTGTTGTGCTAACGGTACATCCACGATGTGTCTATGTACTACCTGTTGTGTTAACGGTACATCCACGATGTATCTATGTACTACCTGTTGTGTTAACGGTACATCCACGACGTGTCTATGTACTACCTGTTGTGTTAACGGTACATCCACGATGTGTCTACGTACTCCCTGTTGTGTATCCACGATGTGTCTATGTACTACCTGTTGTGTTGACGGTACATCCATGATGTGTCTATGTACTACCTGTTGTGTTAACGGTACATCCACGATGTATCTATGTACTACCTGTTGTGTTAACGGTACATCCACGAAGTGTCTATGTACTACCTTTGTGTATCCTCGATGTGTCTATGTAATACCTGTTGTGTTAACGGTACATCCACGATGTGTCTACGTACTACCTGTTGTGTTAACGGTACATCCACGATGTATCTATGTTCTACCTGTTGTGTATCCACGATGTGTCTATGTACTACCTGTTGTGTTAACGGTACATCCAAGATGTATCTATGTACTGCCTGTTGTGTATCCACGATGTGTCTATGACCTACCTGTTGTGTTAACGGTACATCCACGATGTGTCTATGTACTACCTGTTGTGTTAACGGTACATCCACGATGTGTCTATGTACTACCTGTTGTGTTAACGGTACATCCACGATGTGTCTATGTACTACCTGTTGTGTATCCACGATGTGTCTATGTACTACCTGTTGTGTTAACGGTACATCCAAGATGTGTCTATGTACTACCTGTTGTGTTAACGGTACATCCACGATGTATCTATGTACTACCTGTTGTGTTAACGGTACATCCACGATGTGTCTATGTACTACATGTTGTGTTAACGGTACATCCACGATGTGTCTATGTACTACCTGTTGTGTATCCACGATGTGTCTATGTACTACCTGTTGTGTTAGCGGTATATCCACGATGTGTCTATGTACTACCTGTTGTGTTAACGGTACATCCACGATGTATCTTTGTACTACCTGTTGTGTTAACGGTACATCCACGATGTGTCTATGTACTACCTGTTGTGTTAACGGTACATCCACGATGTGTCTATGTACTACCTGTTGTGTTAACGGTACATCCACGATGTGTCTATGTACTACCTGTGGTGTTAACGGTACATCCACGATGTATCTATGTACTACCTGTTGTGTATCCACGATGTATCTATGTACTACCTGTTGTGTTAACGGTACACCCAAGATGTATCTATGTACTACCTGTTGTGTATCCACGATGTGTCTATGTACTACCTGTTGTGTTAACGGTACATCCACGAGGTGTCTATGTACTACCTGTTGTGTTAACGGTACATCCACGATGTATCTATGTACTACCTGTTGTGTTAACGGTACATCCACGATGTGTCTATGTACTTCCTGTTGTGTTAACGGTACATCCACGATGTGTCTATGTACTACCTGTTGTGTTAACGGTACATCCACGATGTGTCTATGTACTACCTGTTGTGTATCCACGATGCGTCTATGTACTACCTGTTGTGTTAACGGTACATCCAAGATGTGTCTATGTACTACCTGTTGTGTTAACGGTACATCCACGATGTATCTATGTACTACCTGTTGTGTTAACGGTACATCCACGATGTGTCTATGTACTACCTGTTGTGTTAACGGTACATCCACGATGTGTCTACGTACTACCTGTTGTGTATCCACGATGTGTCTATGTACTACCTGTTGTGTTGACGGTACATCCATGATGTGTCTATGAACTACCTGTTCTGTTAACGGTACATCCACGATGTATCTATGTACTACCTGTTGTGTTAACGGTACATCCACGATGTGTCTATGTACTACCTGTTGTGTTAACGGTACATCCATGATGTGTCTATGTACTACCTGTTGTGTTAACGGTACATCCATTACGTGTCTATGTACTACCTGTTGTGTTAACGGTACATCCAAGATGTATCTATGTACTACCTGTTGTGTATCCACGATGTGTCTATGTACTACCTGTTGTGTAAACGGTACATCCACGATGTGTCTATGTACTACCTGTTGTGTTAACGGTACATCCACGATGTATCTATGTACTACCTGTTGTGTTAACGGTACATCCACGATGTGTCTATGTACTACCTGTTGTGTTAACGGAACATCCACGATGTGTCTATGTACTACCTGTTGTGTTAACGGTACATCCACGATGTGTCTATGTACTACCTGTTGTGTTAACGGTACATCCAAGATGTATATATGTACTACCTGTTGTGTTACCGGTACATCCACGATGTGTCTATGTACTTCCTGTTGTGTTAACGGTACATCCACGATGTGTCTATGTACTACCTCTTGTGTTAACGGTACATCCACGATGTGTCTATGTACTACCTGTTGTGTTAACGGTACATCCACGATGTGTCTATGTACTACCTGTTGTGTTAACGGTACATCCACGATGTGTCTATGTACTACCTGTTGTGTTAACGGTACATACACGATGTGTCTATGTACTACCTGTTGTGTTAACGGTACATCCACGATGTGTCTATGTACTACCTGTTGTGTTAATGGTACATCCACGATGTGTCTATGTACTACCTGTTGTTAACGGTACATCCACGATGTGTCTATGTACTACCTGTTGTGTTAACGTTACATCCACAATGTGTCTATGTACTACCTGTTGTGTTAATGGTACATCCACGATGTGTCTATGTACTACCTGTTGTGTTAACGGTACATCCACGAAGTGTCTATGTACTACCTGTTGTGTTAACGGTACATCCACGATGTGTCTATGTACTACCTGTTGTGTTAATTGTACATCCATCATGTGTCTATGTACTACCTGTTGTGTATCCACGATGTGTCTATGTACTACCTGTTGCGTTTACGGTACATCCACGATGTGTCTATGTACTACCTGTTGTGTTAACGGTACATCCACGATGTGTCTATGTACTACCTGTTGTGTTAACGGTACATCCACGATGTGTCTATGTACTACCTGTTGTGCTAACGGTACATCCACGATGTATCTATGTACTACCTGTTGTGTTAACGGTACATCCACGATGTGTCTATGTACTACCTGTTGTGTTAACGGAACATCCACGATGTGTCTATGTACTACCTGTTGTGTTAACGGTACATCCACGATGTGTCTATGTACTACCTGTTGTGTTAACGGTACATCCAAGATGTATATATGTACTACCTGTTGTGTTAACGGTACATCGACGATGTGTCTATGTACTTCCTGTTGTGTTAACGGTACATCCACGATGTGTCTATGTACTACCTCTTGTGTTAACGGTACATCCACGATGTGTCTATGTACTACCTGTTGTGTTAACGGTACATCCACGATGTGTCTATGTACTACCTGTTGTGTTAACGGTACATCCACGATGTGTCTATGTACTACGTGTTGTGTTAACGGTACATACACGATGTGTCTATGTACAACCTGCTGAGTTAACGGTACATCCACGATGTATCTATGTACTACCTGTTGTGTTAATGGTACATCCACGATGTGTCTATGTACTACCTGTTGTGTTAACGGTACATCCACGATGTGTCTATGTACTACCTGTTGTGTTAACGGTGCATCCACGATGTGTCTATGTACTACCTGTTGTGTTAACGGTACATCCACGATGTGTCTATGTACTACCTGTTGTGTATCCACGATGCGTCTATGTACTACCTGTTGTGTTAACGGTACATCCAAGATGTGTCTATGTACTACCTGTTGTGTTAACGGTACATCCACGATGTATCTATGTACTACCTGTTGTGTTAACGGTACATCCACGATGTGTCTATGTACTACCTGTTGTGTTAACGGTACATCCACGATGTGTCTACGTACTACCTGTTGTGTATCCACGATGTGTCTATGTACTACCTGTTGTGTTGACGGTACATCCATGATGTGTCTATGAACTACCTGTTCTGTTAACGGTACATCCACGATGTATCTATGTACTACCTGTTGTGTTAACGGTACATCCACGATGTGTCTATGTACTACCTGTTGTGTTAACGGTACATCCATGATGTGTCTATGTACTACCTGTTGTGTTAACGGTACATCCATTACGTGTCTATGTACTACCTGTTGTGTTAACGGTACATCCAAGATGTATCTATGTACTGCCTGTTGTGTATCCACGATGTGTCTATGTACTACCTGTTGTGTAAACGGTACATCCACGATGTGTCTATGTACTACCTGTTGTGTTAACGGTACATCCACGATGTATCTATGTACTACCTGTTGTGTTAACGGTACATCCACGATGTGTCTATGTACTACCTGTTGTGTTAACGGTACATCCACGATGTGTCTATGTACTACCTGTTGTGTTAACGGTACATCCACGATGTGTCTATGTACTACCTGTTGTGTTAACGGTACATCCAAGATGTATATATGTACTACCTGTTGTGTTACCGGTACATCCACGATGTGTCTATGTACTTCCTGTTGTGTTAACGGTACATCCACGATGTGTGTATGTACTACCTCTTGTGTTAACGGTACATCCACGATGTGTCTATGTACTACCTGTTGTGTTAACGGTACATCGACGATGTGTCTATGTACTACCTGTTGTGTTAACGGTACATCCACGATGTGTCTATGTACTACCTGTTGTGTTAACGGTACATACACGATGTGTCTATGTACTACCTGTTGTGTTAACGGTACATCCACGATGTGTCTATGTACTACCTGTTGTGTTAATGGTACATCCACGATGTGTCTATGTACTACCTGTTGTTAACGGTACATCCACGATGTGTCTATGTACTACCTGTTGTGTTAACGTTACATCCACAATGTGTCTATGTACTACCTGTTGTGTTAATGGTACATCCACGATGTGTCTATGTACTACCTGTTGTGTTAACGGTACATCCACGATGTGTCTATGTACTACCTGTTGTGTTAACGGTACATCCACGATGTGTCTATGTACTACCTGGTGTGTTAATTGTACATCCACCATGTGTCTATGTACTACCTGTTGTGTATCCACGATGTGTCTATGTACTACCTGTTGCGTTAACGGTACATCCACGATGTGTCTATGTACTACCTGTTGTGTTAACGGTACATCCACGATGTGTCTATGTACTACCTGTTGTGTTAACGGTACATCCAAGATGTGTCTATGTACTACCTGTTGTGCTAACGGTACATCCACGATGTGTCTATGTACTACCTGTTGTGTTAACGGTACATCCACGATGTATCTATGTACTACCTGTTGTGTTAACGGTACATCCACGACGTGTCTATGTACTACCTGTTGTGTTAACGGTACATCCACGATGTGTCTACGTACTACCTGTTGTGTATCCACGATGTGTCTATGTACTACCTGTTGTGTTGACGGTACATCCATGATGTGTCTATGTACTACCTGTTGTGTTAACGGTACATCCACGATGTATCTATGTACTACCTGTTGTGTTAACGGTACATCCACGAAGTGTCTATGTACTACCTTTGTGTATCCTCGATGTGTCTATGTACTACCTGTTGTGTTAACGGTACATCCACGATGTGTCTACGTACTACCTGTTGTGTTAACGGTACATCCACGATGTATCTATGTTCTACCTGTTGTGTATCCACGATGTGTCTATGTACTACCTGTTGTGTTAACGGTACATCCAAGATGTATCTATGTACTACCTGTTGTGTATCCACGATGTGTCTATGTACTACCTGTTGTGTTAACGGTACATCCAAGATGTATCTATGTACTGCCTGTTGTGTATCCACGATGTGTCTATGACCTACCTGTTGTGTTAACGGTACATCCACGATGTGTCTATGTACTACCTGTTGTGTTAACGGTACATCCACGATGTGTCTATGTACTACCTGCTGTGTTAACGGTACATCCACGATGTGTCTATGTACTACCTGTTGTGTATCCACGATGTGTCTATGTACTACCTGTTGTGTTAACGGTACATCCAAGATGTGTCTATGTACTACATGTTGTGTTAACGGTACATCCACGATGTATCTATGTACTACCTGTTGTGTTAACGGTACATCCACGATGTGTCTATGTACTACCTGTTGTGTTAACGGTACATCCACGATGTGTCTATGTACTACCTGTTGTGTATCCACGATGTGTCTATGTACTACCTGTTGTGTTAGCGGTATATCCGCGATGTGTCTATGTACTACCTGTTGTGTTAACGGTACATCCACGATGTATCTTTGTACTACCTGTTGTGTTAACGGTACATCCACGATGTGTCTATGTACTACCTGTTGTGTTAACGGTACATCCACGATGTGTCTATGTACTACCTGTTGTGTTAACGGTACATCCACGATGTGTCTATGTACTACCTGTGGTGTTAACGGTACATCCACGATGTATCTATGTACTACCTGTTGTGTATCCACGATGTATCTATGTACTACCTGTTGTGTTAACGGTACATCCAAGATGTATCTATGTACTACCTGTTGTGTATCCACGATGTGTCTATGTACTACCTGTTGTGTTAACGGTACATCCACGAGGTGTCTATGTACTACCTGTTGTGTTAACGGTACATCCACGATGTATCTATGTACTACCTGTTGTGTTAACGGTACATCCACGATGTGTCTATGTACTTCCTGTTGTGTTAACGGTACATCCACGATGTGTCTATGTATTACCTGTTGTGTTAACGGTACATCCACGATGTGTCTATGTACTACCTGTTGTGTATCCACGATGCGTCTATGTACTACCTGTTGTGTTAACGGTACATCCAAGATGTGTCTATGTACTACCTGTTGTGTTAACGGTACATCCACGATGTATCTATGTACTACCTGTTGTGTTAACGGTACATCCACGATGTGTCTATGTACTACCTGTTGTGTTAACGGTACATCCACGATGTGTCTACGTACTACCTGTTGTGTATCCATGATGTGTCTATGTACTACCTGTTGTGTTGACGGTACATCCATGATGTGTCTATGAACTACCTGTTCTGTTAACGGTACATCCACGATGTATCTATGTACTACCTGTTGTGTTAACGGTACATCCACGATGTGTCTATGTACTACCTGTTGTGTTAACGGTACATCCATGATGTGTCTATGTACTACCTGTTGTGTTAACGGTACATCCACGATGTATCTATGTACTACCTGTTGTGTTAACGGTACATCCACGAAGTGTCTATGTACTACCTTTGTGTATCCTCGATGTGTCTATGTACTACCTGTTGTGTTAACGGTACATCCACGATGTGTCTACGTACTACCTGTTGTGTTAACGGTACATCCACGATGTATCTATGTTCTACCTGTTGTGTATCCACGATGTGTCTATGTACTACCAGTTGTGTTAACGGTACATCCAAGATGTATCTATGTACTACCTGTTGTGTATCCACGATGTGTCTATGTACTACCTGTTGTGTTAACGGTACATCCAAGATGTATCTATGTACTGCCTGTTGTGTATCCACGATGTGTCTATCACCTACCTGTTGTGTTAACGGTACATCCACGATGTGTCTATGTACTACCTGTTGTGTTAACGGTACATCCACGATGTGTCTATGTACTACCTGTTGTGTTAACGGTACATCCACGATGTGTCTATGTACTACCTGTTGTGTATCCACGATGTGTCTATGTACTACCTGTTGTGTTAACGGTACATCCAAGATGTGTCTATGTACTACCTGTTGTGTTAACGGTACATCCACGATGTATCTATGTACTACCTGTTGTGTTAACGGTACATCCACGATGTGTCTATGTACTACCTGTTGTGTTAACGGTACATCCACGATGTGTCTATGTACTACCTGTTGTGTATCCACGATGTGTCTATGTACTACCTGTTGTGTTAGCGGTATATCCACGATGTGTCTATGTACTACCTGTTGTGTTAACGGTACATCCACGATGTATCTTTGTACTACCTGTTGTGTTAACGGTACATCCACGATGTGTCTATGTACTACCTGTTGTGTTAACGGTACATCCACGATGTGTCTATGTACTACCTGTTGTGTTAACGGTACATCCACGATGTGTCTATGTACTACCTGTGGTGTTAACGGTACATCCACGATGTATCTATGTACTACCTCTTGTGTATCCACGATGTATCTATGTACTACCTGTTGTGTTAACGGTACATCCAAGATGTATCTATGTACTACCTGTTGTGTATCCACGATGTGTCTATGTACTACCTGTTGTGTTAACGGTACATCCACGAGGTGTCTATGTACTACCTGTTGTGTTAACGGTACATCCACGATGTATCTATGTACTACCTGTTGTGTTAACGGTACATCCACGATGTGTCTATGTACTTCCTGTTGTGTTAACGGTACATCCACGATGTGTCTATGTACTACCTGTTGTGTTAACGGTACATCCACGATGTGTCTATGTACTACCTGTTGTGTATCCACGATGCGTCTATGTACTACCTGTTGTGTTAACGGTACATCCAAGATGTGTCTATGTACTACCTGTTGTGTTAACGGTACATCCACGATGTATCTATGTACTACCTGTTGTGTTAACGGTACATCCACGATGTGTCTATGTACTACCTGTTGTGTTAACGGTACATCCACGATGTGTCTACGTACTACCTGTTGTGTATCCATGATGTGTCTATGTACTACCTGTTGTGTTGACGGTACATCCATGATGTGTCTATGAACTACCTGTTCTGTTAACGGTACATCCACGATGTATCTATGTACTACCTGTTGTGTTAACGGTACATCCACGATGTGTCTATGTACTACCTGTTGTGTTAACGGTACATCCATGATGTGTCTATGTACTACCTGTTGTGTTAACGGTACATCCATTACGTGTCTATGTACTACCTGTTGTGTTAACGGTACATCCAAGATGTATCTATGTACTACCTGTTGTGTATCCACGATGTGTCTATGTACTACCTGTTGTGTAAACGGTACATCCACGATGTGTCTATGTACTACCTGTTGTGTTAACGGTACATCCACGATGTGTCTATGTACTACCTGTTGTGTTAACGTTACATCCAAGATGTATATATGTACTACCTGTTGTGTTACCGGTACATCCACGATGTGTCTATGTACTTCCTGTTGTGTTAACGGTACATCCACGATGTGTCTATGTACTACCTCTTGTGTTAACGGTACATGCACGATGTGTCTATGTACTACCTGTTGTGTTAACGGTACATCGACGATGTGTCTATGTACTACCTGTTGTGTTAACGGTACATCCACGATGTGTCTATGTACTACCTGTTGTGTTAACGGTACATACACGATGTGTCTATGTACTACCTGTTGTGTTAACGGTACATCCACGATGTGTCTATGTACTACCTGTTGTGTTAATGGTACATCCACGATGTGTCTATGTACTACCTGTTGTTAACGGTACATCCACGATGTGTCTATGTACTACCTGTTGTGTTAACGTTACATCCACAATGTGTCTATGTACTACCTGTTGTGTTAATGGTACATCCACGATGTGTCTATGTACTACCTGTTGTGTTAACGGTACATCCACGATGTGTCTATGTACTACCTGTTGTGTTAACGGTACATCCACGATGTGTCTATGTACTACCTGTTGTGTTAATTGTACATCCACCATGTGTCTATGTACTACCTGTTGTGTATCCACGATGTGTCTATGTACTACCTGTTGCGTTAACGGTACATCCACGATGTGTCTATGTACTACCTGTTGTGTTAACGGTACATCCACGATGTGTCTATGTACTACCTGTTGTGTTAACGGTACATCCACGATGTGTCTATGTACTACCTGTTGTGCTAACGGTACATCCACGATGTGTCTATGTACTACCTGTTGTGTTAACGGTACATCCAAGATGTATCTATGTACTGCCTGTTGTGTATCCACGATGTGTCTATGACCTACCTGTTGTGTTAACGGTACATCCACGATGTGTCTATGTACTACCTGTTGTGTTAACGGTACATCCACGATGTGTCTATGTACTACCTGTTGTGTTAACGGTACATCCACGATGTGTCTATGTACTACCTGTTGTGTATCCACGATGTGTCTAAGTACTACCTGTTGTGTTAACGGTACATCCAAGATGTGTCTATGTACTACCTGTTGTGTTAACGGTACATCCACGATGTATCTATGTACTACCTGTTGTGTTAACGGTACATCCACGATGTGTCTATGTACTACCTGTTGTGTTAACGGTACATCCACGATGTGTCTATGTACTACCTGTTGTGTATCCACGATGTGTCTATGTACTACCTGTTGTGTTAGCGGTATATCCACGATGTGTCTATGTTCTACCTGTTGTGTTAACGGTACATCCACGATGTATCTTTGTACTACCTGTTGTGTTAACGGTACATCCACGATGTGTCTATGTACTACCTGTTGTGTTAACGGTACATCCACGATGTGTCTATGTACTACCTGTTGTGTTAACGGTACATCCACGATGTGTCTATGTACTACCTGTGGTGTTAACGGTATATCCACGATGTATCTATGTACTACCTGTTGTGTATCCACGATGTATCTATGTACTACCTGTTGTGTTAACGGTACATCCAAGATGTATCTATGTACTACCTGTTGTGTATCCACGATGTGTCTATGTACTACCTGTTGTGTTAACGGTACATCCACGAGGTGTCTATGTACTACCTGTTGTGTTAACGGTACATCCACGATGTATCTATGTACTACCTGTTGTGTTAACGGTACATCCACGATGTGTCTATGTACTTCCTGTTGTGTTAACGGTACATCCACGATGTGTCTATGTACTACCTGTTGTGTTAACGGTACATCCACGATGTGTCTATGTACTACCTGTTGTGTATCCACGATGCGTCTATGTACTACCTGTTGTGTTAACGGTACATCCAAGATGTGTCTATGTACTACCTGTTGTGTTAACGGTACATCCACGATGTATCTATGTACTACCTGTTGTGTTAACGGTACATCCACGATGTGTCTATGTACTACCTGTTGTGTTAACGGTACATCCACGATGTGTCTACGTACTACCTGTTGTGTATCCACGATGTGTCTATGTACTACCTGTTGTGTTGACGGTACATCCATGATGTGTCTATGTACTACCTGTTGTGTTAACGGTACATCCACGATGTGTCTATGTACTACCTGTTGTGTTAACGGTACATCCATGATGTGTCTATGTACTACCTGTTGTGTTAACGGTACATCCATTACGTGTCTATGTACTACCTGTTGTGTTAACGGTACATCCAAGATGTATCTATGTACTACCTGTTGTGTATCCACGATGCGTCTATGTACTACCTGTTGTGTTAACGGTACATCCAAGATGTGTCTATGTACTACCTGTTGTGTTAACGGTACATCCACGATGTATCTATGTACTACCTGTTGTGTTAACGGTACATCCACGATGTGTCTATGTACTACCTGTTGTGTTAACGGTACATCCACGATGTGTCTACGTACTACCTGTTGTGTATCCATGATGTGTCTATGTACTACCTGTTGTGTTGACGGTACATCCATGATGTGTCTATGAACTACCTGTTCTGTTAACGGTACATCCACGATGTATCTATGTACTACCTGTTGTGTTAACGGTACATCCACGATGTGTCTATGTACTGCCTGTTGTGTTAACGGTACATCCATGATGTGTCTATGTACTACCTGTTGTGTTAACGGTACATCCATTACGTGTCTATGTACTACCTGTTGTGTTAACGGTACATCCAAGATGTATCTATGTACTACCTGTTGTGTATCCACGATGTGTCTATGTACTACCTGTTGTGTAAACGGTACATCCACGATGTGTCTATGTACTACCTGTTGTGTTAACGGTACATCCACGATGTATCTATGTACTACCTGTTGTGTTAACGGTACATCCACGATGTGTCTATGTACTACCTGTTGTGTTAACGGTACATCCACGATGTGCCTATGTACTACCTTTTGTGTTAACGGTACATCCACGATGTGTCTATGTTCTCCCTGTTGTGTTAACGTTACATCCAAGATGTATATATGTACTACCTGTTGTGTTACCGGTACATCCACGATGTGTCTATGTACTTCCTGTTGTGTTAACGGTACATCCACGATGTGTCTATGTACTACCTCTTGTGTTAACGGTACATGCACGATGTGTCTATGTACTACCTGTTGTGTTAACGGTACATCGACGATGTGTCTATGTACTACCTGTTGTGTTAACGGTACATCCACGATGTGTCTATGTACTACCTGTTGTGTTAACGGTACATACACGATGTGTCTATGTACTACCTGTTGTGTTAACGGTACATCCACGATGTGTCTATGTACTACCTGTTGTGTTAATGGTACATCCACGATGTGTCTATGTACTACCTGTTGTTAACGGTACATCCACGATGTGTCTATGTACTACCTGTTGTGTTAACGTTACATCCACAATGTGTCTATGTACTACCTGTTGTGTTAATGGTACATCCACGATGTGTCTATGTACTACCTGTTGTGTTAACGGTACATCCACGATGTGTCTATGTACTACCTGTTGTGTTAACGGTACATCCACGATGTGTCTATGTACTACCTGTTGTGTTAATTGTACATCCACCATGTGTCTATGTACTACCTGTTGTGTATCCACGATGTGTCTATGTACTACCTGTTGCGTTAACGGTACATCCACGATGTGTCTATGTACTACCTGTTGTGTTAACGGTACATCCACGATGTGTCTATGTACTACCTGTTGTGTTAACGGTACATCCACGATGTGTCTATGTACTACCTGTTGTGCTAACGGTACATCCACGATGTGTCTATGTACTACCTGTTGTGTTAACGGTACATCCAAGATGTATCTATGTACTGCCTGTTGTGTATCCACGATGTGTCTATGACCTACCTGTTGTGTTAACGGTACATCCACGATGTGTCTATGTACTACCTGTTGTGTTAACGGTACATCCACGATGTGTCTATGTACTACCTGTTGTGTTAACGGTACATCCACGATGTGTCTATGTACTACCTGTTGTGTATCCACGATGTGTCTATGTACTACCTGTTGTGTTAACGGTTCATCCAAGATGTGTCTATGTACTACCTGTTGTGTTAACGGTACATCCACGATGTATCTATGTACTACCTGTTGTGTTAACGGTACATCCACGATGTGTCTATGTACTACCTGTTGTGTTAACGGTACATCCACGATGTGTCTATGTACTACCTGTTGTGTATCCACGATGTGTCTATGTACTACCTGTTGTGTTAGCGGTATATCCACGATGTGTCTATGTACTACCTGTTGTGTTAACGGTACATCCACGATGTATCTTTGTACTACCTGTTGTGTTAACGGTACATCCACGATGTGTCTATGTACTACCTGTTGTGTTAACGGTACATCCACGATGTGTCTATGTACTACCTGTTGTGTTAACGGTACATCCACGATGTGTCTATGTACTACCTGTGGTGTTAACGGTACATCCACGATGTATCTATGTACTACCTGTTGTGTATCCACGATGTATCTATGTACTACCTGTTGTGTTAACGGTACATCCAAGATGTATCTATGTACTACCTGTTGTGTATCCACGATGTGTCTATGTACTACCTGTTGTGTTAACGGTACATCCACGAGGTGTCTATGTACTACCTGTTGTGTTAACGGTACATCCACGATGTATCTATGTACTACCTGTTGTGTTAACGGTACATCCACGATGTGTCTATGTACTTCCTGTTGTGTTAACGGTACATCCACGATGTGTCTATGTACTACCTGTTGTGTTAACGGTACATCCACGATGTGTCTATGTACTACCTGTTGTGTATCCACGATGCGTCTATGTACTACCTGTTGTGTTAACGGTACATCCAAGATGTGTCTATGTACTACCTGTTGTGTTAACGGTACATCCACGATGTATCTATGTACTACCTGTTGTGTTAACGGTACATCCACGATGTGTCTATGTACTACCTGTTGTGTTAACGGTACATCCACGATGTGTCTACGTACTACCTGTTGTGTATCCACGATGTGTCTATGTACTACCTGTTGTGTTGACGGTACATCCATGATGTGTCTATGAACTACCTGTTCTGTTAACGGTACATCCACGATGTATCTATGTACTACCTGTTGTGTTAACGGTACATCCACGATGTGTCTATGTACTACCTGTTGTGTTAACGGTACATCCATGATGTGTCTATGTACTTCCTGTTGTGTTAACGGTACATCCATTACGTGTCTATGTACTACCTGTTGTGTTAACGGTACATCCAAGATGTATCTATGTACTACCTGTTGTGTATCCACGATGTGTCTATGTACTACCTGTTGTGTAAACGGTACATCCACGATGTGTCTATGTACTACCTGTTGTGTTAACGGTACATCCACGATGTATCTATGTACTACCTGTTGTGTTAACGGTACATCCACGATGTGTCTATGTACTACCTGTTGTGTTAACGGTACATCCACGATGTGTCTATGTACTACCTGTTGTGTTAACGGTACATCCACGATGTGTCTATGTACTACCTGTTGTGTTAACGGTACATCCAAGATGTATATATGTACTACCTGTTGTGTTACCGGTACATCCACGATGTGTCTATGTACTTCCTGTTGTGTTAACGGTACATCCACGATGTGTCTATGTACTACCTCTTGTGTTAACGGTACATCCACGATGTGTCTATGTACTACCTGTTGTGTTAACGGTACATACACGATGTGTCTATGTACTACCTGTTGTGTTAACGGTACATCCACGATGTGTCTATGTACTACCTGTTGTGTTAATGGTACATCCACGATGTGTCTATGTACTACCTGTTGTTAACGGTATATCCACGATGTGTCTATGTACTACCTGTTGTGTTAACGTTACATCCACAATGTGTCTATGTACTACCTGTTGTGTTAATGGTACATCCACGATGTGTCTATGTACTACCTGTTGTGTTAACGGTACATCCACGATGTGTCTATGTACTACCTGTTGTGTTAACGGTACATCCACGATGTGTCTATGTACTACCTGTTGTGTTAATTGTACATCCACCATGTGTCTATGTACTACCTGTTGTGTATCCACGATGTGTCTATGTACTACCTGTTGCGTTAACGGTACATCCACGATGTGTCTATGTACTACCTGTTGTGTTAACGGTACATCCACGATGTGTCTATGTACTACCTGTTGTGTTAACGGTACATCCACGATGTGTCTATGTACTACCTGTTGTGCTAACGGTACATCCACGATGTGTCTATGTACTACATGTTGTGTTAACGGTACATCCACGATGTATCTATGTACTACCTGTTGTGTTAACGGTACATCCACGACGTGTCTATGTACTACCTGTTGTGTTAACGGTACATCCACGATGTGTCTACGTACTACCTGTTGTGTATCCACGATGTGTCTATGTACTACCTGTTGTGTTGACGGTACATCCATGATGTGTCTATGTACTACCTGTTGTGTTAACGGTACATCCACGATGTATCTATGTACTACCTGTTGTGTTAACGGTACATCCACGAAGTGTCTATGTACTACCTTTGTGTATCCTCGATGTGTCTATGTACTACCTGTTGTGTTAACGGTACATCCACGATGTGTCTACGTACTACCTATTGTGTTAACGGTACATCCACGATGTATCTATGTTCTACCTGTTGTGTATCCACGATGTGTCTATGTACTACCTGTTGTGTTAACGGTACATCCAAGATGTATCTATGTACTACCTGTTGTGTATCCACGATGTGTCTATGTACTACCTGTTGTGTTAACGGTACATCCAAGATGTATCTATGTACTGCCTGTTGTGTATCCACGATGTGTCTATGACCTACCTGTTGTGTTAACGGTACATCCACGATGTGTCTATGTACTACCTGTTGTGTTAACGGTACATCCACGATGTGTCTATGTACTACCTGTTGTGTTAACGGTACATCCACGATGTGTCTATGTACTACCTGTTGTGTATCCACGATGTGTCTATGTACTACCTGTTGTGTTAACGGTACATCCAAGATGTGTCTATGTACTACCTGTTGTGTTAACGGTACATCCACGATGTATCTATGTACTACCTGTTGTGTTAACGGTACATCCACGATGTGTCTATGTACTACCTGTTGTGTTAACGGTACATCCACGATGTGTCTATGTACTACCTGTTGTGTATCCACGATGTGTCTATGTACTACCTGTTGTGTTAGAGGTATATCCACGATGTGTCTATGTACTACCTGTTGTGTTAACGGTACATCCACGATGTATCTTTGTACTACCTGTTGTGTTAACGGTACATCCACGATGTGTCTATGTACTACCTGTTGCGTTAACGGTACATCCACGATGTGTCTATGTACTACCTGTTGTGTTAACGGTACATCCACGATGTGTCTATGTACTACCTGTGGTGTTAACGGTACATCCACGATGTATCTATGTACTACCTGTTGTGTATCCACGATGTATCTATGTACTACCTGTTGTGTTAACGGTACATCCAAGATGTATCTGTGCACTACCTGTTGTGTATCCACGATGTGTCTATGTACTACCTGTTGTGTTAACGGTACATCCACGAGGTGTCTATGTACTACCTGTTGTGTTAACGGTACATCCACGATGTATCTATGTACTACCTGTTGTGTTAACGGTACATCCACGATGTGTCTATGTACTTCCTGTTGTGTTAACGGTACATCCACGATGTGTCTATGTACTACCTGTTGTGTTAACGGTACATCCACGATGTGTCTATGTACTACCTGTTGTGTATCCACGATGCGTCTATGTACTACCTGTTGTGTTAACGGTACATCCAAGATGTGTCTATGTACTACCTGTTGTGTTAACGGTACATCCACGATGTATCTATGTACTACCTGTTGTGTTAACGGTACATCCACGATGTGTCTATGTACTACTGTTGTGTTAACGGTACATCCACGATGTGTCTACGTACTACCTGTTGTGTATCCACGATGTGTCTATGTACTACCTGTTGTGTTGACGGTACATCCATGATGTGTCTATGAACTACCTGTTCTGTTAACGGTACATCCACGATGTATCTATGTACTACCTGTTGTGTTAACGGTACATCCACGATGTGTCTATGTACTACCTGTTGTGTTAACGGTACATCCATGATGTGTCTATGTACTACCTGTTGTGTTAACGGTACATCCATTACGTGTCTATGTACTACCTGTTGTGTTAACGGTACATCCAAGATGTGTCTATGTACTACCTGTTGTGTATCCACGATGTGTCTATGTACTACCTGTTGTGTAAACGGTACATCCACGATGTGTCTATGTACTACCTGTTGTGTTAACGGTACATCCACGATGTATCTATGTACTACCTGTTGTGTTAACGGTACATCCACGATGTGTCTATGTACTACCTGTTGTGTTAACGGTACATCCACGATGTGTCTATGTACTACCTGTTGTGTTAACGGTACATCCACGATGTGTCTATGTACTACCTGTTGTGTTAACGGTACATCCAAGATGTCTATATGTACTACCTGTTGTGTTACCGGTACATCCACGATGTGTCTATGTACTTCCTGTTGTGTTAACGGTACATCCACGATGTGTCTATGTACTACCTCTTGTGTTAACGGTACATCCACGATGTGTCTATGTACTACCTGTTGTGTTAACGGTACATCCACGATGTGTCTATGTACTACCTGTTGTGTTAACGGTACATCCACGATGTGTCTATGTACTACCTGTTGTGTTAACGGTACATACACGATGTGTCTATGTACTACCTGTTGTGTTAACGGTACATCCACGGTGTGTCTATGTACTACCTGTTGTGTTAATGGTACATCCACGATGTGTCTATGTACTACCTGTTGTTAACGGTACATCCACGATGTGTCTATGTACTACCTGTTGTGTTAACGTTACATCCACAATGTGTCCTTGTACTACCTGTTGTGTTAATGGTACATCCACGATGTGTCTATGTACTACCTGTTGTGTTAACGGTACATCCACGATGTGTCTATGTACTACCTGTTGTGTTAACGGTACATCCACGATGTGTCTATGTACTACCTGTTGTGTTAATTGTACATCCACCATGTGTCTATGTACTACCTGTTGTGTATCCACGATGTGTCTATGTACTACCTGTTGCGTTAACGGTACATCCACGATGTTTCTATGTACTACCTGTTGTGTTAACGGTACATCCACGATGTGTCTATGTACTACCTGTTGTGTTAACGGTACATCCACGATGTGTCTATGTACTACCTGTTGTGCTAACGGTACATCCACGATGTGTCTATGTACTACCTGTTGTGTTAACGGTACATCCAAGATGTATCTATGTACTACCTGTTGTGTTACCGGTACATCCACGATGTGTCTATGTACTTCCTGTTGTGTTAACGGTACATCCACGATGTGTCTATGTACTACCTCTTGTGTTAACGGCACATCCACGATGTGTCTATGTACTACCTGTTGTGTTAACGGTACATCGACGATGTGTCTATGTACTACCTCTTGTGTTAACGGTACATCCACGATGTGTCTATGTACTACCTGTTGTGTTAACGGTACATCGACGATGTGTCTATGTACTACCTGTTGTGTTAACGGTACATCCACGATGTGTCTGTGTACTATCTGTTGTGTTAACGGTACATCCACGATGTGTCTATGTACTACCTGCTGTGTTAACGGTACATCCACGATGTGTCTATGTACTACCTGCTGAGTTAACGGTACATCCACGATGTATCTATGTACTACCTGTTGTGTTAACGGTACATCCACGATGTATCTATGTACTACCTGTTGTGTTATCGGTACATCCACGATGTGTCTATGTACTACCTGTTGTGTTAACGGTGCATCCACGATGTGTCTATGTACTCCCTGTTGTGTTAACGGTACATCCACGATGTGTCTATGTACTACCTGTTGTGTATCCACGATGCGTCTATGTACTACCTGTTGTGTTAACGGTACATCCAAGATGTGTCTATGTACTACCTGTTGTGTTAACGGTACATCCACGATGTATCTATGTACTACCTGTTGTGTTAACGGTACATCCACGATGTGTCTATGTACTACCTGTTGTGTTAACGGTACATCCACGATGTGTCTACGTACTACCTGTTGTGTATCCACGATGTGTCTATGTACTACCTGTTGTGTTGACGGTACATCCATGATGTGTCTATGAACTACCTGTTCTGTTAACGGTACATCCACGATGTATCTATGTACTACCTGTTGTGTTAACGGTACATCCACGATGTGTCTATGTACTACCTGTTGTATTAACGGTACATCCATGATGTGTCTATGTACTACCTGTTGTGTTAACGGTACATCCATTACGTGTCTATGTACTACCTGTTGTGTTAACGGTACATCCAAGATGTATCTATGTACTACCTGTTGTGTATCCACGATGTGTCTATGTACTACCTGTTATGTAAACGGTACATCCACGATGTGTCTATGTACTACCTGTTGTGTTAACGGTACATCCACGATGTATCTATGTACTACCTGTTGTGTTAACGGTACATCCACGATGTGTCTATGTACTACCTGTTGTGTTAACGGTACATCCACGATGTGTCTATGTACTACCTGTTGTGTTAACGGTACATCCACGATGTGACTATGTACTACCTGTTGTGTTAACGGTACATACAAGATGTATATATGTACTACCTGTTGTGTTACCGGTACATCCACGATGTGTCTATGTACTTCCTGTTGTGTTAACGGTACATCCACGATGTGTCTATGTACTACCTCTTGTGTTAACGGTACATCCACGATGTGTCTATGTACTACCTGTTGTGTTAACGGTACATCGACGATGTGTCTATGTACTACCTGTTGTGTTAACGGTACATCCACGATGTGTCTATGTACTACCTGTTGTGTTAACGGTACATACACGATGTGTCTATGTACTACCTGTTGTGTTAACGGTACATCCACGATGTGTCTATGTACTACCTGTTGTGTTAATGGTACATCCACGATGTGTCTATGTACTCCCTGTTGTTAACGGTACATCCACGATGTGTCTATGTACTACCTGTTGTGTTAACGTTACATCCACAATGTGTCTATGTACTACCTGTTGTGTTAATGGTACATCCACGATGTGTCTATGTACTACCTGTTGTGTTAACGGTACATCCACGATGTGTCTATGTACTACCTGTTGTGTTAACGGTACATCCACGATGTGTCTATGTACTACCTGTTGTGTTAATTGTACATCCACCATGTGTCTATGTACTACCTGTTGTGTATCCACGATGTGTCTATGTACTACCTGTTGCGTTAACGGTACATCCACGATGTGTCTATGTACTACCTGTTGTGTTAACGGTACATCCACGATGTGTCTATGTACTACCTGTTGTGTTAACGGTACATCCACGATGTGTCTATGTACTACCTCTTGTGCTAATGGTACATCCACGATGTGTCTATGTACTACCTGTTGTGTTAACGGTACATCCACGATGTATCTATGTACTACCTGTTGTGTTAACGGTACATCCACGACGTGTCTATGTACTACCTGTTGTGTTAACGGTACATCCACGATGTGTCTACGTACTACCTGTTGTGTATCCACGATGTGTCTATGTACTACCTGTTGTGTTGACGGTACATCCATGATGTGTCTATGTACTACCTGTTGTGTTAACGGTACATCCACGATGTATCTATGTACTACCTGTTGTGTTAACGGTACATCCACGAAGAGTCTATGTACTACCTTTGTGTATCCTCGATGTGTCTATGTACTACCTGTTGTGTTAACGGTACATCCACGATGTGTCTACGTACTACCTGTTGTGTTAACGGTACATCCACGATGTATCTATGTTCTACCTGTTGTGTATCCACGATGTGTCTATGTACTACCTGTTGTGTTAACGGTACATCCAAGATGTATCTATGTACTACCTGTTGTGTATCCACGATGTGTCTATGTACTACCTGTTGTGTTAACGGTACATCCAAGATGTATCTATGTACTGCCTGTTGTGTATCCACGATGTGTCTATGACCTACCTGTTGTGTTAACGGTACATCCACGATGTGTCTATGTACTACCTGTTGTGTTAACGGTACATCCACGATGTGTCTATGTACTACCTGTTGTGTTAACGGTACATCCACGATGTGTCTATGTACTACCTGTTGTGTATCCACGATGTGTCTATGTACTACCTGTTTTGTTAACGGTACATCCAAGATGTGTCTATGTACTACCTGTTGTGTTAACGGTACATCCACGATGTATCTATGTACTACCTGTTGTGTTAAAGGTACATCCACGATGTGTCTATGTACTACCTGTTGTGTTAACGGTACATCCACGATGTGTCTATGTACTACCTGTTGTGTATCCACGATGTGTCTATGTACTACCTGTTGTGTTAGCGGTATATCCACGATGTGTCTATGTACTACCTGTTGTGTTAACGGTACATCCACGATGTGTCTATGTACTACCTGTTGTGTTAACGGTACATTCATGATGTGTCTATGTACTACCTGTTGTGTTAACGGTACATCCATTACGTGTCTATGTACTACCTGTTGTGTTAACGGTACATCCAAGATGTATCTATGTACTACCTGTTGTGTATCCACGATGTGTCTATGTACTACCTGTTGTGTAAACGGTACATCCACGATGTGTCTATGTACTACCTGTTGTGTTAACGGTACATCCACGATGTATCTATGTACTACCTGTTGTGTTAACGGTTCATCCACGATGTGTCAATGTACTACCTGTTGTGTTAACGGTACATCCCCGATGTGTCTGTGTACTACCTGTTGTGTTAACGGTACATCCACGATGTGTCTATGTACTACCTGTTGTGTTAACGTTACATCCAAGATGTATATATGTACTACCTGTTGTGTTACCGGTACATCCACGATGTGTCTATGTACTTCCTGTTGTGTTAACGGTACATCCACGATGTGTCTATGTACTACCTCTTGTGTTAACGGTACATCCACGGTGTGTCTATGTACTACCTGTTGTGTTAACGGTACATCGACGATGTGTCTATGTACTACCTGTTGTGTTAACGGTACATCCACGATGTGTCTATGTACTACCTGTTGTGTTAACAGTACATACACGATGTGTCTATGTACTACCTGTTGTGTTAACGGTACATCCACGATGTGTCTATGTACTACCTGTTGTGTTAATGGTACATCCACGATGTGTCTATGTACTACCTGTTGTTAACGGTACATCCACGATGTGTCTATGTACTACCTGTTGTGTTAACGTTACATCCACAATGTGTCTATGTACTACCTGTTGTGTTAATGGTACATCCACGATGTGTCTATGTACTACCTGTTGTGTTAACGGTACATCCACGATGTGTCTATGTACTACCTGTTGTGTTAACGGTACATCCACGATGTGTCTATGTACTACCTGTTGGGTTAATTGTACATCCACCATGTGTCTATGTACTACCTGTTGTGTATCCACGATGTGTCTATGTACTACCTGTTGCGTTAACGGTACATCCACGATGTGTCTATGTACTACCTGTTGTGTTAACGGTACATCCACGATGTGTCTATGTACTACCTGTTGTGTTAACGGTACATCCACGATGTGTCTATGCACTACCTGTTGTGTTAACGGTACATCCACGATGTGTCTATGTACTACCTGTTGTGTTAACGGTACATCCAAGATGTATCTATGTACTACCTGTTGTGTTACCGGTACATCCACGATGTGTCTATGTACTTCCTGTTGTGTTAACGGTACATCCACGATGTGTCTATGTACTACCTCTTGTGTTAACGGCACATCCACGATGTGTCTATGTACTACCTGTTGTGTTAACGGTACATCGACGATGTGTCTATGTACTACCTCTTGTGTTAACGGTACATCCACGATGTGTCTATGTACTACCTGTTGTGTTAACGGTACATCGACGATGTGTCTATGTACTACCTGTTGTGTTAACGGTACATCCACGATGTGTCTGTGTACTACCTGTTGTGTTAACGGTACATCCACGATGTGTCTATGTACTACCTGTTGTGTTAATTGTACATCCACCATGTGTCTATGTACTACCTGTTGTGTATCCACGATGTGTCTATGTACTACCTGTTGCGTTAACGGTACATCCACGATGTGTCTATGTACTACCTGTTGTGTTAACGGTACATCCACGATGTGTCTATGTACTACCTGTTGTGTTAACGGTACATCCACGATGTGTCTATGTACTACCTGTTGTGCTAACGGTACATCCACGATGTGCCTATGTACTACCTGTTGTGTTAACGGTACATCCAAGATGTATCAATGTACTACCTGTTGTGTTACCGGTACATCCACGATGTGTCTATGTACTTCCTGTTGTGTTAACGGTACATCCACGATGTGTCTATGTACTACCTCTTGTGTTAACGGCAAATCCACGATGTGTCTATGTACTACCTGTTGTGTTAACGGTACATCGACGATGTGTCTATGTACTACCTCTTGTGTTAACGGTACATCCACGATGTGTCTATGTACTACCTGTTGTGTTAACGGTACATCGACGATGTGTCTATGTACTACCTGTTGTGTTAACGGTACATCCACGATGTGTCTGTGTACTACCTGTTGTGTTAACGGTACATCCACGATGTGTCTATGTACTACCTGTTGTGTTAACGGTACATCCACGATGTGTCTACGTACTACCTGTTGTGTATCCACGATGTGTCTATGTACTACCTGTTGTGTATCCACGATGCGTCTATGTACTACCTGTTGTGTTAACGGTACATCCAAGATGTGTCTATGTACTACCTGTTGTGTTAACGGTACATCCACGATGTATCTATGTACTACCTGTTGTGTTAACGGTACATCCACGATGTGTCTATGTACTACCTGTTGTGTTAACGGTACATCCACGATGTGTCTACGTACTACCTGTTGTGTATCCACGATGTGTCTATGTACTACCTGTTGTGTTAACGGTACATCCACGATGTGTCTATGTACTACCTGTTGTGTTAACGGTACATCCACGATGTGTCTATGTACTACCTGTTGTGTTAATTGTACATCCACCATGTGTCTATGTACTACCTGTTGTGTATCCACGATGTGTCTATGTACTACCTGTTGCGTTAACGGTACATCCACGATGTGTCTATGTACTACCTGTTGTGTTAACGGTACATCCACGATGTGTCTATGTACTACCTGTTGTGTTAACGGTACATCCACGATGTGTCTATGTACTACCTGTTGTGCTAACGGTACATCCACGATGTGTCTATGTACTACCTGTTGTGTTAACGGTACATCCAAGATGTATCTATGTACTACCTGTTGTGTTACCGGTACATCCACGATGTGTCTATGTACTTCCTGTTGTGTTAACGGTACATCCACGATGTGTCTATGTACTACCTCTTGTGTTAACGGCACATCCACGATGTGTCTATGTACTACCTGTTGTGTTAACGGTACATCGACGATGTGTCTATGTACTACCTCTTGTGTTAACGGTACATCCACGATGTGTCTATGTACTACCTGTTGTGTTAACGGTACATCGACGATGTGTCTATGTACTACCTGTTGTGTTAACGGTACATCCACGATGTGTCTGTGTACTATCTGTTGTGTTAACGGTACATCCACGATGTGTCTATGTACTACCTGTTGTGTTAACGGTACATCCACGATGTGTCTATGTACTACCTGCTGAGTTAACGGTACATCCACGATGTATCTATGTACTACCTGTTGTGTTAACGGTACATCCACGATGTATCTATGTACTACCTGTTGTGTTATCGGTACATCCACGATGTGTCTATGTACTACCTGTTGTGTTAACGGTGCATCCACGATGTGTCTATGTACTCCCTGTTGTGTTAACGGTACATCCACGATGTGTCTATGTACTACCTGTTGTGTATCCACGATGCGTCTATGTACTACCTGTTGTGTTAACGGTACATCCAAGATGTGTCTATGTACTACCTGTTGTGTTAACGGTACATCCACGATGTATCTATGTACTACCTGTTGTGTTAACGGTACATCCACGATGTGTCTATGTACTACCTGTTGTGTTAACGGTACATCCACGATGTGTCTACGTACTACCTGTTGTGTATCCACGATGTGTCTATGTACTACCTGTTGTGTTGACGGTACATCCATGATGTGTCTATGAACTACCTGTTCTGTTAACGGTACATCCACGATGTATCTATGTACTACCTGTTGTGTTAACGGTACATCCACGATGTGTCTATGTACTACCTGTTGTGTTAACCGTACATCCATGATGTGTCTATGTACTACCTGTTGTGTTAACGGTACATCCATTACGTGTCTATGTACTACCTGTTGTGTTAACGGTACATCCAAGATGTATCTATGTACTACCTGTTGTGTATCCACGATGTGTCTATGTACTACCTGTTGTGTAAACGGTACATCCACGATGTGTCTATGTACTACCTGTTGTGTTAACGGTACATCCACGATGTATCTATGTACTACCTGTTGTGTTAACGGTACATCCACGATGTGTCTATGTACTACCTGTTGTGTTAACGGTACATCCACGATGTGTCTATGTACTACCTGTTGTGTTAACGGTACATCCACGATGTGACTATGTACTACCTGTTGTGTTAACGGTACATACAAGATGTATATATGTACTACCTGTTGTGTTACCGGTACATCCACGATGTGTCTATGTACTTCCTGTTGTGTTAACGGTACATCCACGATGTGTCTATGTACTACCTCTTGTGTTAACGGTACATCCACGATGTGTCTATGTACTACCTGTTGTGTTAACGGTACATCGACGATGTGTCTATGTACTACCTGTTGTGTTAACGGTACATCCACGATGTGTCTATGTACTACCTGTTGTGTTAACGGTACATACACGATGTGTCTATGTACTACCTGTTGTGTTAACGGTACATCCACGATGTGTCTATGTACTACCTGTTGTGTTAATGGTACATCCACGATGTGTCTATGTACTCCCTGTTGTTAACGGTACATCCACGATGTGTCTATGTACTACCTGTTGTGTTAACGTTACATCCACAATGTGTCTATGTACTACCTGTTGTGTTAATGGTACATCCACGATGTGTCTATGTACTACCTGTTGTGTTAACGGTACATCCACGATGTGTCTATGTACTACCTGTTGTGTTAACGGTACATCCACGATGTGTCTATGTACTACCTGTTGTGTTAATTGTACATCCACCATGTGTCTATGTACTACCTGTTGTGTATCCACGATGTGTCTATGTACTACCTGTTGCGTTAACGGTACATCCACGATGTGTCTATGTACTACCTGTTGTGTTAACGGTACATCCACGATGTGTCTATGTACTACCTGTTGTGTTAACGGTACATCCACGATGTGTCTATGTACTACCTCTTGTGCTAATGGTACATCCACGATGTGTCTATGTACTACCTGTTGTGTTAACGGTACATCCACGATGTATCTATGTACTACCTGTTGTGTTAACGGTACATCCACGACGTGTCTATGTACTACCTGTTGTGTTAACGGTACATCCACGATGTGTCTACGTACTACCTGTTGTGTATCCACGATGTGTCTATGTACTACCTGTTGTGTTGACGGTACATCCACGATGTATCTATGTACTACCTGTTGTGTTAACGGTACATCCACGAAGTGTCTATGTACTACCTTTGTGTATCCTCGATGTGTCTATGTACTACCTGTTGTGTTAACGGTACATCCACGATGTGTCTACGTACTACCTGTTGTGTTAACGGTACATCCACGATGTATCTATGTTCTACCTGTTGTGTATCCACGATGTGTCTATGTACTACCTGTTGTGTTAACGGTACATCCAAGATGTATCTATGTACTACCTGTTGTGTATCCACGATGTGTCTATGTACTACCTGTTGTGTTAACGGTACATCCAAGATGTATCTATGTACTGCCTGTTGTGTATCCACGATGTGTCTATGACCTACCTGTTGTGTTAACGGTACATCCACGATGTGTCTATGTACTACCTGTTGTGTTAACGGTACATCCACGATGTGTCTATGTACTACCTGTTGTGTTAACGGTACATCAACGATGTGTCTATGTACTACCTGTTGTGTATCCACGATGTGTCTATGTACTACCTGTTGTGTTAACGGTACATCCAAGATGTGTCTATGTACTACCTGTTGTGTTAACGGTACATCCACGATGTATCTATGTACTACCTGTTGTGTTAACGGTACATCCACGATGTGTCTATGTACTACCTGTTGTGTTAACGGTACATCCACGATGTGTCTATGTACTACCTGTTGTGTATCCACGATGTGTCTATGTACTACCTGTTGTGTTAGCGGTATATCCACGATGTGTCTATGTACTACCTGTTGTGTTAACGGTACATCCACGATTTGTCTATGTACTACCTGTTGTGTTAACGGTACATTCATGATGTGTCTATGTACTACCTGTTGTGTTAACGGTACATCCATTACGTGTCTATGTACTACCTGTTGTGTTAACGGTACATCCAAGATGTATCTATGTACTACCTGTTGTGTATCCACGATGTGTCTATGTACTACCTGTTGTGTAAACGGTACATCCACGATGTGTCTATGTACTACCTGTTGTGTTAACGGTACATCCACGATGTATCTATGTACTACCTGTTGTGTTAACGGTTCATCCACGATGTGTCTATGTACTACCTGTTGTGTTAACGGTGCATCCCCGATGTGTCTATGTACTACCTGTTGTGTTAACGGTACATCCACGATGTGTCTATGTACTACCTGTTGTGTTAACGTTACATCCAAGATGTATATATGTACTACCTGTTGTGTTACCGGTACATCCACGATGTGTCTATGTACTTCCTGTTGTGTTAACGGTACATCCACGATGTGTCTATGTACTACCTCTTGTGTTAACGGTACATCCACGATGTGTCTATGTACTACCTGTTGTGTTAACGGTACATCGACGATGTGTCTATGTACTACCTGTTGTGTTAACGGTACATCCACGATGTGTCTATGTACTACCTGTTGCGTTAACAGTACATACACGATGTGTCTATGTACTACCTGTTGTGTTAACGGTACATCCACGATGTGTCTATGTACTACCTGTTGTGTTAATGGTACATCCACGATGTGTCTATGTACTACCTGTTGTTAACGGTACATCCACGATGTGTCTATGTACTACCTGTTGTGTTAACGTTACATCCACAATGTGTCTATGTACTACCTGTTGTGTTAATGGTACATCCACGATGTGTTTATGTACTACCTGTTGTGTTAACGGTACATCCACGATGTGTCTATGTACTACCTGTTGTGTTAACGGTACATCCACGATGTGTCTATGTACTACCTGTTGGGTTAATTGTACATCCACCATGTGTCTATGTACTACCTGTTGTGTATCCACGATGTGTCTATGTACTACCTGTTGCGTTAACGGTACATCCACGATGTGTCTATGTACTACCTGTTGTGTTAACGGTACATCCACGATGTGTCTATGTACTACCTGTTGTGTTAACGGTACATCCACGATGTGTCTATGTACTACCTGTTGTGCTAACGGTACATCCACGATGTGTCTATGTACTACCTGTTGTGTTAACGGTACATCCAAGATGTATCTATGTACTACCTGTTGTGTTACCGGTACATCCACGATGTGTCTATGTACTTCCTGTTGTGTTAACGGTACATCCACGATGTGTCTATGTACTACCTCTTGTGTTAACGGCACATCCACGATGTGTCTATGTACTACCTGTTGTGTTAACGGTACATCGACGATGTGTCTATGTACTACCTGTTGTGTTAACGGTACATCCACGATGTGTCTATGTACTACCTGTTGTGTTAATTGTACATCCACCATGTGTCTATGTACTACCTGTTGTGTATCCACGATGTGTCTATGTACTACCTGTTGCGTTAACGGTACATCCACGATGTGTCTATGTACTACCTGTTGTGTTAACGGTACATCCACGATGTGTCTATGTACTACCTGTTGTGTTAACGGTACATCCACGATGTGTCTATGTACTACCTGTTGTGCTAACGGTACATCCACGATGTGCCTATGTACTACCTGTTGTGTTAACGGTACATCCAAGATGTATCTATGTACTACCTGTTGTGTTACCGGTACATCCACGATGTGTCTATGTACTTCCTGTTGTGTTAACGGTACATCCACGATGTGTCTATGTACTACCTCTTGTGTTAACGGCAAATCCACGATGTGTCTATGTACTACCTGTTGTGTTAACGGTACATCGACGATGTGTCTATGTACTACCTCTTGTGTTAACGGTACATCCACGATGTTTCTATGTACTACCTGTTGTGTTAACGGTACATCGACGATGTGTCTATGTACTACCTGTTGTGTTAACGGTACATCCACGATGTGTCTGTGTACTACCTGTTGTGTTAACGGTACATCCACGATGTGTCTATGTACAACCTGTTGTGTTAACGGTACATCCACGATGTGTCTATGTACTACCTGCTGAGTTAACGGTACATCCACGATGTATCTATGTACTACCTGTTGTGTTAACGGTACATCCACGATGTATCTATGTACTACCTGTTGTGTTAACGGTACATCCACGATGTGTCTATGTACTACCTGTTGTGTTAACGGTGCATCCACGATGTGTCTATGTACTACCTGTTGTGTTAACGGTACATCCACGATGTGTCTATGTACTACCTGTTGTGTATCCACGATGCGTCTATGTACTACCTGTTGTGTTAACGGTACATCCAAGATGTGTCTATGTACTACCTGCTGTGTTAACGGTACATCCACGATGTATCTATGTACTACCTGTTGTGTTAACGGTACATCCACGATGTGTCTATGTACTACCTGTTGTGTTAACGGTACATCCACGATGTGTCTACGTACTACCTGTTGTGTATCCACGATGTGTCTATGTACTACCTGTTGTGTTAACGGTACATCCACGATGTATCTTTGTACTACCTGTTGTGTTAACGGTACATCCACGATGTGTCTATGTACTACCTGTTGTGTTAACGGTACATCCACGATGTGTCTATGTACTACCTGTTGTGTTAACGGTACATCCACGATGTGTCTATGTACTACCTGTGGTGTTAACGGTACATCCACGATGTATCTATGTACTACCTGTTGTGTATCCACGATGTATCTATGTACTACCTGTTGTGTTAACGGTACATCCAAGATGTATCTATGTACTACCTGTTGTGTATCCACGATGTGTCTATGTACTACCTGTTGTGTTAACGGTACATCCACGAGGTGTCTATGTACTACCTGTTGTGTTAACGGTACATCCACGATGTGTCTATGTACTACCTGTTGTGTTAACGGTACATCCACGATGTGTCTATGTACTACCTGTTGTGTTAACGGTACATCCACGATGTGTCTATGTACTACGTGTTGTGTTAACGGTACATCCAAGATGTATATATGCACTACCTGTTGTGTTACCGGTACATCCACGATGTGTCTATGTACTTCCTGTTGTGTTAACGGTACATCCACGATGTGTCTATGTACTACCTCTGGTGTTAACGGTACATCCACGATGTGTCTATGTACTACCTGTTGTGTTAACGGTACATCCACGATGTGTCTATGTACTACCTGTTGTGTTAACGGTACATCCACGATGTGTCTATGTACTACCTGTTGTGTTAACGGTACATACACGATGTGTCTATGTACTGCCTGTTGTGTTAACGGTACATCCACGATGTGTCTATGTACTACCTGTTGTGTTAATGGTACATCCACGATGTGTCTATGTACTACCTGTTGTTAACGGTACATCCACGATGTGTCTATGTACTACCTGTTGTGTTAACGTTACATCCACAATGTGTCTATGTACTACCTGTTGTGTTAATGGTACATCCACGATGTGTCTATGTACTACCTGTTGTGTTAACGGTACATCCACGATGTGTCTATGTACTACCTGTTGTGTTAACGGTACATCCACGATGTGTCTATGTACTACCTGTTGTGTTAATTGTACATCCACCATGTGTCTATGTACTACCTGTTGTGTATCCACGATGTGTCTATGTACTACCTGTTGCGTTAACGGTACATCCACGATGTGTCTATGTACTACCTGTTGTGTTAACGGTACATCCACGATGTGTCTATGTACTACCTGTTGTGTTAACGGTACATCCACGATGTGTCTATGTACTACCTGTTGTGCTAACGGTACATCCACGATGTGTCTATGTACTACCTGTTGTGTTAACGGTACATCCAAGATGTATCTATGTACTACCTGTTGTGTTACCGGTACATCCACGATGTGTCTATGTACTTCCTGTTGTGTTAACGGTACATCCACGATGTGTCTATGTACTACCTCTTGTGTTAACGGCACATCCACGATGTGTCTATGTACTACCTGTTGTGTTAACGGTACATCGACGATGTGTCTATGTACTACCTCTTGTGTTAACGGTACATCCACGATGTGTCTATGTACTACCTGTTGTGTTAACGGTACATCCACGATGTGTCTATGTACTACCTGTTGTGTTAACGGTACATCCACGATGTGTCTGTGTACTACCTGTTGTGTTAACGGTACATCCACGATGTGTCTATGTACTACCTGTTGTGTTAACGGTACATCCACGATGTGTCTATGTACTACCTGCTGAGTTAACGGTACATCCACGATGTATCTATGTACTACCTGTTGTGTTAACGGTACATCCACGATGTATCTATGTACTACCTGTTGTGTTATCGGTACATCCACGATGTGTCTATGTACTACCTGTTGTGTTAACGGTGCATCCACGATGTGTCTATGTACTCCCTGTTGTGTTAACGGTACATCCACGATGTGTCTATGTACTACCTGTTGTGTATCCACGATGCGTCTATGTACTACCTGTTGTGTTAACGGTACATCCAAGATGTGTCTATGTACTACCTGTTGTGTTAACGGTACATCCACGATGTATCTATGTACTACCTGTTGTGTTAACGGTACATCCACGACGTGTCTATGTACTACCTGTTGTGTTAACGGTACATCCACGATGTGTCTACGTACTACCTGTTGTGTATCCACGATGTGTCTATGTACTACCTGTTGTGTTGACGGTACATCCAGGATGTGTCTATGAACTACCTGTTCTGTTAACGGTACATCCACGATGTATCTATGTACTACCTGTTGTGTTAACGGTACATCCACGATGTGTCTATGTACTACCTGTTGTGTTAACGGTACATCCATGATGTGTCTATGTACTACCTGTTGTGTTAACGGTACATCCATTACGTGTCTATGTACTACCTGTTGTGTTAACGGTACATCCAAGATGTATCTATGTACTACCTGTTGTGTATCCACGATGTGTCTATGTACTACCTGTTGTGTAAACGTTACATCCACGATGTGTCTATGTACTACCTGTTGTGTTAACGGTACATCCACGATGTATCTATGTACTACCTGTTGTGTTAACGGTACATCCACGATGTGTCTATGTACTACCTGTTGTGTTAACGGTACATCCACGATGTGTCTATGTACTACCTGTTGTGTTAACGGTACATCCACGATGTGTCTATGTACTACCTGTTGTGTTAACGGTACATACAAGATGTATATATGTACTACCTGTTGTGTTACCGGTACATCCACGATGTGTCTATGTACTTCCTGTTGTGTTAACGGTACATCCACGATGTGTCTATGTACTACCTCTTGTGTTAACGGAACATCCACGATGTGTCTATGTACTACCTGTTGTGTTAACGGTACATCGACGATGTGTCTATGTACTACCTGCTGTGTTAACGGTACATCCACGATGTGTCTATGTACTACCTGTTGTGTTAACGGTACATACACGATGTGTCTATGTACTACCTGTTGTGTTAACGGTACATCCACGATGTGTCTATGTACTACCTGTTGTGTTAATGGTACATCCACGATGTGTCTATGTACTCCCTGTTGTTAACGGTACATCCACGATGTGTCTATGTACTACCTGTTGTGTTAACGTTACATCCACAATGTGTCTATGTACTACCTGTTGTGTTAATGGTACATCCACGATGTGTCTATGTACTACCTGTTGTGTTAACGGTACATCCACGATGTGTCTATGTACTACCTGTTGTGTTAACGGTACATCCACGATGTGTCTATGTACTACCTGTTGTGTTAATTGTACATCCACCATGTGTCTATGTACTACCTGTTGTGTATCCACGATGTGTCTATGTACTACCTGTTGCGTTAACGGTACATCCACGATGTGTCTATGTACTACCTGTTGTGTTAACGGTACATCCACGATGTGTCTATGTACTACCTGTTGTGTTAACGGTACATCCACGATGTGTCTATGTACTACCTCTTGTGCTAATGGTACATCCACGATGTGTCTATGTACTACCTGTTGTTTTAACGGTACATCCACGATATATCTATGTACTACCTGTTGTGTTAACGGTACATCCACGACGTGTCTATGTACTACCTGTTGTGTTAACGGTACATCCACGATGTGTCTACGTACTACCTGTTGTGTATCCACGATGTGTCTATGTACTACCTGTTGTGTTGACGGTACATCCATGATGTGTCTATGTACTACCTGTTGTGTTAACGGTACATCCACGATGTATCTATGTACTACCTGTTGTGTTAACGGTACATCCACGAAGTGTCTATGTACTACCTTTGTGTATCCTCGATGTGTCTATGTACTACCTGTTGTGTTAACGGTACATCCACGATGTGTCTACGTACTACCTGTTGTGTTAACGGTACATCCACGATGTATCTATGTTCTACCTGTTGTGTATCCACGATGTGTCTATGTACTACCTGTTGTGTTAACGGTACATCCAAGATGTATCTATGTACTACCTGTTGTGTATCCACGATGTGTCTATGTACTACCTGTTGTGTTAACGGTACATCCAAGATGTATCTATGTACTGCCTGTTGTGTATCCACGATGTGTCTATGACCTACCTGTTGTGTTAACGGTACACCCACGATGTGTCTATGTACTACCTGTTGTGTTAACGGTACATCCACGATGTGTCTATGTACTACCTGTTGTGTTAACGGTACATCCACGATGTGTCTATGTACTACCTGTTGTGTATCCACGATGTGTCTATGTACTACCTGTTGTGTTAACGGTACATCCAAGATGTGTCTATGTACTACCTGTTGTGTTAACGGTACATCCACGATGTATCTATGTACCACCTGTTGTGTTAACGGTACATCCACGATGTGTCTATGTACTACCTGTTGTGTTAACGGTACATCCACGATGTGTCTATGTACTACCTGTTGTGTATCCACGATGTGTCTATGTACTACCTGTTGTGTTAGCGGTATATCCACGATGTGTCTATGTACTACCTGTTGTGTTAACGGTACATCCACGATGTATCTTTGTACTACCTGTTGTGTTAACGGTACATCCACGATGTGTCTATGTACTACCTGTTGTGTTAACGGTACATCCACGATGTGTCTATGTACTACCTGTTGTGTTAACGGTACATCCACGATGTGTCTATGTACTATCTGTGGTGTTAACGGTACATCCACGATGTATCTATGTACTACCTGTTGTGTATCCACGATGTATCTATGTACTACCTGTTGTGTTAACGGTACATCCAAGATGTATCTATGTACTACCTGTTGTGTATCCACGATGTGTCTATGTACTACCTGTTGTGTTAACGGTACATCCACGAGGTGTCTATGTACTACCTGTTGTGTTAACGGTACATCCACGATGTATCTATGTACTACCTGTTGTGTTAACGGTACATCCACGATGTGTCTATGTACTTCCTGTTGTGTTAACGGTACATCCACGATGTGTCTATGTACTGCCTGTTGTGTTAACGGTACATCCACGATGTGTCTATGTACTACCTGTTGTGTATCCACGATGCGTCTATGTACTACCTGTTGTGTTAACGGTACATCCAAGATGTGTCTATGTACTACCTGTTGTGTTAACGGTACATCCACGATGTATCTATGTACTACCTGTTGTGTTAACGGTACATCCACGATGTGTCTATGTACTACCTGTTGTGTTAACGGTACATCCACGATGTGTCTACGTACTACCTGTTGTGTATCCACGATGTGTCTATGTACTACCTGTTGTGTTGACGGTACATCCATGATGTGTCTCTGAACTACCTGTTCTGTTAACGGTACATCCACGATGTATCTATGTACTACCTGTTGTGTTAACGGTACATCCACGATGTGTCTATGTACCACCTGTTGTGTTAACGGTACATCCATGATGTGTCTATGTACTACCTGTTGTGTTAACGGTACATCCATTACGTGTCTATGTACTACCTGTTGTGTTAACGGTACATCCAAGATGTATCTATGTACTACCTGTTGTGTATCCACGATGTGTCTATGTACTACCTGTTGTGTAAACGGTACATCCACGATGTGTCTATGTACTACCTGTTGTGTTAACGGTACATCCACGATGTATCTATGTACTACCTGTTGTGTTAACGGTTCATCCACGATGTGTCTATGTACTACCTGTTGTGTTAACGGTACATCCACGATGTGTCTATGTACTACCTGTTGTGTTAACGGTACATCCACGATGTGTCTATGTACTACCTGTTGTGTTAACGTTACATCCAAGATGTATATATGTACTACCTGTTGTGTTACCGGTACATCCACGATGTGTCTATGTACTTCCTGTTGTGTTAACGGTACATCCACGATGTGTCTATGTACTACCTCTTGTGTTAACGGTACATCCACGATGTGTCTATGTACTACCTGTTGTGTTAACGGTACATCGACGATGTGTCTATGTACTACCTGTTGTGTTAACGGTACATCCACGATGTGTCTATGTACTACCTGTTGTGTTAACAGTACTTACACGATGTGTCTATGTACTACCTGTTGTGTTAACGGTACATCCACGATGTGTCTATGTACTACCTGTTGTGTTAATGGTACATCCACGATGTGTCTATGTACTACCTGTTTTTAACGGTACATCCACGATGTGTCTATGTACTACCTGTTGTGTTAACGTTACATCCACAATGTGTCTATGTACTACCTGTTGTGTTAATGGTACATCCACGATGTGTCTATGTACTACCTGTTGTGTTAACGGTACATCCACGATGTGTCTATGTACTACCTGTTGTGTTAACGGTACATCCACGATGTGTCTATGTACTACCTGTTGTGTTAATTGTACATCCACCATGTGTCTATGTACTACCTGTTGTGTATCCACGATGTGTCTATGTACTACCTGTTGCGTTAACGGTACATCCACGATGTGTCTATGTACTACCTGTTGTGTTAACGGTACATCCACGATGTGTCTATGTACTACCTGTTGTGTTAACGGTACATCCACGATGTGTCTATGTACTACCTGTTGTGCTAACGGTACATCCACGATGTGTCTATGTACTACCTGTTGTGTTAACGGTACATCCAAGATGTATCTATGTACTACCTGTTGTGTTACCGGTACATCCACGATGTGTCTATGTACTTCCTGTTGTGTTAACGGTACATCCACGATGTGTCTATGTACTACCTCTTGTGTTAACGGCACATCCACGATGTGTCTATGAACTACCTGTTGTGTTAACGGTACATCGACGATGTGTCTATGTACTACCTCTTGTGTTAACGGTACATCCACGATGTGTCTATGTACTACCTGTTGTGTCAACGGTACATCGACGATGTGTCTATGTACTACCTGTTGTGTTAACGGTACATCCACGATGTGTCTGTGTACTACCTGTTGTGTTAACGGTACATCCACGATGTGTCTATGTACTACCTGTTGTGTTAATTGTACATCCACCATGTGTCTATGTACTACCTGTTGTGTATCCACGATGTGTCTATGTACTACCTGTTGCGTTAACGGTACATCCACGATGTGTCTATGTACTACCTGTTGTGTTAACGGTACATCCACGATGTGTCTATGTACTACCTGTTGTGTTAACGGTACATCCACGATGTGTCTATGTACTACCTGTTGTGCTAACGGTACATCCACGATGTGTCTATGTACTACCTGTTGTGTTAACGGTACATCCAAGATGTATCTATGTACTACCTGTTGTGTTACCGGTACATCCACGATGTGTCTATGTACTTCCTGTTGTGTTAACGGTACATCCACGATGTGTCTATGTACTACCTCTTGTGTTAACGGCACATCCACGATGTGTCTATGTACTACCTGTTGTGTTAACGGTACATCGACGATGTGTCTATGTACTACCTCTTGTGTTAACGGTACATCCACGATGTGTCTATGTACTACCTGTTGTGTTAACGGTACATCGACGATGTGTCTATGTACTACCTGTTGTGTTAACGGTACATCCACGATGTGTCTGTGTACTACCTGTTGTGTTAACGGTACATCCACGATGTGTCTATGTACTACCTGTTGTGTTAACGGTACATCCACGATGTGTCTATGTACTACCTGCTGAGTTAACGGTACATCCACGATGTATCTATGTACTACCTGTTGTGTTAACGGTACATCCACGATGTATCTATGTACTACCTGTTGTGTTAACGGTACATCCACGATGTGTCTATGTACTACCTGTTGTGTTAACGGTGCATCCACGATGTGTCTATGTACTACCTGTTGTGTTAACGGTGCATCCACGATGTGTCTATGTACTACCTGTTGTGTATCCACGATGCGTCTATGTACTACCTGTTGTGTTAACGGTACATCCAAGATGTGTCTATGTACTACCTGTTGTGTTAACGGTACATCCACGATGTATCTATGTACTACCTGTTGTGTTAACGGTACATCCACGATGTGTCTATGTACTACCTGTTGTGTTAACGGTACATCCACGATGTGTCTACGTACTACCTGTTGTGTATCCACGATGTGTCTATGTACTACCTGTTGTGTTAACGGTACATCCACGATGTATCTTTGTACTACCTGTTGTGTTAACGGTACATCCACGATGTGTCTATGTACTACCTGTTGTGTTAACGGTACATCCACGATGTGTCTATGTACTACCTGTTGTGTTAACGGTACATCCACGATGTGTCTATGTACTACCTGTGGTGTTAACGGTACATCCACGATGTATCTATGTACTCCCTGTTGTGTATCCACGATGTATCTATGTACTACCTGTTGTGTTAACGGTACATCCAAGATGTATCTATGTACTACCTGTTGTGTATCCACGATGTGTCTATGTACTACCTGTTGTGTTAACGGTACATCCACGAGGTGTCTATGTACTACCTGTTGTGTTAACGGTACATCCACGATGTATCTATGTACTACCTGTTGTGTTAACGGTACATCCACGATGTGTCTATGTACTTCCTGTTGTGTTAACGGTACATCCACGATGTGTCTATGTACTACCTGTTGTGTTAACGGTACATCCACGATGTGTCTATGTACTACCTGTTGTGTATCCACGATGCGTCTATGTACTACCTGTTGTGTTAACGGTACATCCAAGATGTGTCTATGTACTACCTGTTGTGTTAACGGTACATCCACGATGTATCTATGTACTACCTGTTGTGTTAACGGTACATCCACGATGTGTCTATGTACTACCTGTTGTGTTAACGGTACATCCACGATGTGTCTACGTACTACCTGTTGTGTATCCACGATGTGTCTATGTACTACCTGTTGTGTTGACGGTACATCCATGATGTGTCTATGAACTACCTGTTCTGTTAACGGTACATCCACGATGTATCTATGTACTACCTGTTGTGTTAACGGTACATCCACGATGTGTCTATGTACTACCTGTTGTGTTAACGGTACATCCATGATGTGTCTATGTACTACCTGTTGTGTTAACGGTACATCCATTACGTGTCTATGTACTACCTGTTGTGTTAACGGTACATCCAAGATGTATCTATGTACTACCTGTTGTGTATCCACGATGTGTCTATGTACTACCTGTTGTGTAAACGGTACATCCGCGATGTGTCTATGTACTACCTGTTGTGTTAACGGTACATCCACGATGTATCTATGTACTACCTGTTGTGTTAACGGTACATCCACGATGTGTCTATGTACTACCTGTTGTGTTAACGGTACATCCACGATGTGTCTATGTACTACCTGTTGTGTTAACGTTACATCCAAGATGTATATATGTACTACCTGTTGTGTTACCGGTACATCCACGATGTGTCTATGTACTTCCTGTTGTGTTAACGGTACATCCACGATGTGTCTATGTACTACCTCTTGTGTTAACGGTACATCCACGATGTGTCTATGTACTACCTGTTGTGTTAACGGTACATCCACGATGTGTCTATGTACTACCTGTTGCGTTAACGGTACATCCACGATGTGTCTATGTGCTACCTGTTGTGTTAACAGTACATACACGATGTGTCTATGTACTACCTGTTGTGTTAACGGTACATCCACGATGTGTCTATGTACTACCTGTTGTGTTAATGGTACATCCACGATGTGTCTATGTACTACCTGTTGTTAACGGTACATCCACGATGTGTCTATGTACTACCTGTTGTGTTAACGTTACATCCACAATGTGTCTATGTACTACCTGTTGTGTTAATGGTACATCCACGATGTGTCTATGTACTACCTGTTGTGTTAACGGTACATCCACGATGTGTCTATGTACTACCTGTTGTGTTAACGGTACATCCACGATGTGTCTATGTACTACCTGTTGTGTTAATTGTACATCCACCATGTGTCTATGTACTACCTGTTGTGTATCCACGATGTGTCTATGTACTACCTGTTGCGTTAACGGTACATCCACGATGTGTCTATGTACTACCTGTTGTGTTAACGGTACATCCACGATGTGTCTATGTACTACCTGTTGTGTTAACGGTACATCCACGATCTGTCTATGTACTACCTGTTGTGCTAACGGTACATCCACGATGTGTCTATGTACTACCTGTTGTGTTAACGGTACATCCAAGATGTATCTATGTACTACCTGTTGTGTTACCGGTACATCCACGATGTGTCTATGTACTTCCTGTTGTGTTAACGGTACATCCACGATGTGTCTATGTACTACCTCTTGTGTTAACGGCACATCCACGATGTGTCTATGTACTACCTGTTGTGTTAACGGTACATCGACGATGTGTCTATGTACTACCTCTTGTGTTAACGGTACATCCACGATGTGTCTATGTACTACCTGTTGTGTTAACGGTACATCGACGATGTGTCTATGTACTACCTGTTGTGTTAACGGTACATCCACGATGTGTCTGTGTACTACCTGTTGTGTTAACGGTACATCCACGATGTGTCTATGTACTACCTGTTGTGTTAATTGTACATCCACCATATGTCTATGTACTACCTGTTGTGTATCCACGATGTGTCTATGTACTACCTGTTGCGTTAACGGTACATCCACGATGTGTCTATGTACTACCTGTTGTGTTAACGGTACATCCACGATGTGTCTATGTACTACCTGTTGTGTTAACGGTACATCCACGATGTGTCAATGTACTACCTGTTGTGCTAACGGTACATCCACGATGTGTCTATGTACTACCTGTTGTGTTAACGGTACATCCAAGATGTATCTATGTACTACCTGTTGTGTTACCGGTACATCCACGATGTGTCTATGTACTTCCTGTTGTGTTAACGGTACATCCACGATGTGTCTATGTACTACCTCTTGTGTTAACGGCACATCCACGATGTGTCTATGTACTACCTGTTGTGTTAACGGTACATCGACGATGTGTCTATGTACTACCTCTTGTGTTAACGGTACATCAACGATGTGTCTATGTACTAGCTGTTGTGTTAACGGTACATCGACGATGTGTCTATGTACTACCTGTTGTGTTAACGGTACATCCACGATGTGTCTGTGTACTACCTGTTGTGTTAACGGTACATCCACGATGTGTCTATGTACTACCTGTTGTGTTAACGGTACATCCACGATGTGTCTATGTACTACCTGCTGAGTTAACGGTACATCCACGATGTATCTATGTACTACCTGTTGTGTTAACGGTACATCCACGATGTATCTATGTACTACCTGTTGTGTTAACGGTACATCCACGATGTGTCTATGTACTACCTGTTGTGTTAACGGTGCATCCACGATGTGTCTATGTACTACCTGTTGTGTTAACGGTACATCCACGATTTGTCTACGTACTACCTGTTGTGTATCCACGATGCGTCTATGTACTACCTGTTGTGTTAACGGTACATCCAAGATGTGTCTATGTACTACCTGTTGTGTTAACGGTACATCCACGATGTATCTATGTACTACCTGTTGTGTTAACGGTACATCCACGATGTGTCTATGTACTACCTGTTGTGTTAACGGTACATCCACGATGTGTCTACGTACTACCTGTTGTGTATCCACGATGTGTCTATGTACTACCTGTTGTGTTGACGGTACATCCATGATGTGTCTATGAGCTACCTGTTCTGTTAACGGTACATCCACGATGTATCTATGTACTACATGTTGTGTTAACGGTACATCCACGATGTGTCTATGTACTACCTGTTGTGTTAACGGTACATCCATGATGTGTCTATGTACTACCTGTTGTGTTAACGGTACATCCATTACGTGTCTATGTACTACCTGTTGTGTTAACGGTACATCCAAGATGTATCTATGTACTACCTGTTGTGTATCCACGATGTGTCTATGTACTACCTGTTGTGTAAACGGTACATCCACGATGTGTCTATGTACTACCTGTTGTGTTAACGGTACATCCACGATGTATCTATGTACTACCTGTTGTGTTAACGGTACATCCACGATGTGTCTATGTACTACCTGTTGTGTTAACGGTACATCCACGATGTGTCTATGTACTACCTGTTGTGTTAACGGTACATCCACGATGTGTCTATGTACTACCTGTTGTGTTAACGGTACATCCAAGATGTATATATGTACTACCTGTTGTGTTACCGGTACATCCACGATGTGTCTATGTACTTCCTGTTGTGTTAACGGTACATCCACGATGTGTCTATGTACTACCTCTTGTGTTAACGGTACACCCACGATGTGTCTATGTACTACCTGTTGTGTTAACGGTACATCGACGATGTGTCTATGTACTACCTGTTGTGTTAACGGTACATCCACGATGTGTCTATGTACTACCCGTTGTGTTAACGGTACATACACGATGTGTCTATGTACTACCTGTTGTGTTAACGGTACATCCACGATGTGTCTATGTACTACCTGTTGTGTTAATGGTACATCCACGATGTGTCTATGTACTACCTGTTGTTAACAGTACATCCACGATGTGTCTATGTACTACCTGTTGTGTTAACGTTACATCCACAATGTGTCTATGTACTACCTGTTGTGTTAATGGTACATCCACGATGTGTCTATGTACTACCTGTTGTGTTAACGGTACATCCACGATGTGTCTATGTACTACCTGTTGTGTTAACGGTACATCCACGATGTGTCTATGTACTACCTGTTGTGTTAATTGTACATCCACCATGTGTCTATGTACTACCTGTTGTGTATCCACGATGTGTCTATGTACTACCTGTTGTGTTAACGGTACATCCACGATGTGTCTATGTACTACCTGTTGTGTTAACGGTACATCCACGATGTGTCTATGTACTACCTGTTGTGCTAACGGTACATCCACGATGTGTCTATGTACTACCTGTTGTGTTAACGGTACATCCACGATGTATCTATGTACTACCTGTTGTGTTAACGGTACATCCACGACGTGTCTATGTACTACCTGTTGTGTTAACGGTACATCCACGATGTGTCTACGTACTACCTGTTGTGTTAACGGTACATCCACGATGTGTCTACGTACTACCTGTTGTGTATCCACGATGTGTCTATGTACTACCTGTTGTGTTGACGGTACATCCATGATGTGTCTATGAGCTACCTGTTCTGTTAACGGTACATCCACGATGTATCTATGTACTACCTGTTGTGTTAACGGTACATCCACGATGTGTCTATGTACTACCTGTTGTGTTAACGGTACATCCATGATGTGTCTATGTACTACCTGTTGTGTTAACGGTACATCCATTACGTGTCTATGTACTACCTGTTGTGTTAACGGTACATCCAAGATGTATCTATGTACTACCTGTTGTGTATCCACGATGTGTCTATGTACTACCTGTTGTGTAAACGGTACATCCACGATGTGTCTATGTACTACCTGTTGTGTTAACGGTACATCCACGATGTATCTATGTACTACCTGTTGTGTTAACGGTACATCCACGATGTGTCTATGTACTACCTGTTGTGTTAACGGTACATCCACGATGTGTCTATGTACTACCTGTTGTGTTAACGGTACATCCACGATGTGTCTATGTACTACCTGTTGTGTTAACGTTACATCCAAGATGTATATATGTACTACCTGTTGTGTTACCGGTACATCCACGATGTGTCTATGTACTTCCTGTTGTGTTAACGGTACATCCACGATGTGTCTATGTACTACCTCTTGTGTTAACGGTACATCCACGATGTGTCTATGTACTACCAGTTGTGTTAACGGTACATCGACGATGTGTCTATGTACTACCTGTTGTGTTAACGGTACATCCACGATGTGTCTATGTACTACCTGTTGTGTTAACAGTACATACACGATGTGTCTATGTACTACCTGTTGTGTTAACGGTATATCCACGATGTGTCTATGTACTACCTGTTGTGTTAATGGTACATCCACGATGTGTCTATGTACTACCTGTTGTTAACGGTACATCCACGATGTGTCTATGTACTACCTGTTGTGTTAACGTTACATCCACAATGTGTCTATGTACTACCTGTTGTGTTAATGGTACATCCACGATGTGTCTATGTACGACCTGTTGTGTTAACGGTACATCCACGATGTGTCTATGTACTACCTGTTGTGTTAACGGTACATCCACGATGTGTCTATGTACTACCTGTTGTGTTAATTGTACATCCACCATGTGTCTATGTACTACCTGCTGTGTATCCACGATGTGTCTATGTACTACCTGTTGCGTTAACGGTACATCCACGATGTGTCTATGTACTACCTGTTGTGTTAACGGTACATCCACGATGTGTCTATGTACTACCTGTTGTGTTAACGGTACATCCACGATGTGTCTATGTACTACCTGTTGTGCTAACGGTACATCCACGATGTGTCTATGTACTACCTGTTGTGTTAACGGTACATCCAAGATGTATCTATGTACTACCTGTTGTGTTACCGGTACATCCACGATGTGTCTATGTACTTCCTGTTGTGTTAACGGTACATCCACGATGTGTCTATGTACTACCTCTTGTGTTAACGGCACATCCACGATGTGTCTATGTACTACCTGTTGTGTTAACGGTACATCGACGATGTGTCTATGTACTACCTCTTGTGTTAACGGTACATCCACGATGTGTCTATGTACTACCTGTTGTGTTAACGGTACATCGACGATGTGTCTATGTACTACCTGTTGTGTTAACGGTACATCCACGATGTGTCTGTGTACTACCTGTTGTGTTAACGGTACATCCACGATGTGTCTATGTACTACCTGTTGTGTTAACGGTACATCCACGATGTGTCTATGTACTACCTGTTGTGTTAACGGTACATCCACGATGTGTCTATGTACTACCTGTTGTGTATCCACAATGTGTCTATGTACTACCTGTTGTGTTAACGGTACATCCAAGATGTGTCTATGTACTACCTGTTGTGTTAACGGTACATCCACGATGTATCTATGTACTACCTGTTGTGTTAACGGTACATCCACGATGTGTCTATGTACTACCTGTTGTGTTAACGGTACATCCACGATGTGTCTACGTACTACCTGTTGTGTATCCACGATGTGTCTATGTACTACCTGTTGTGTTGACGGTACATCCATGATGTGTCTATGTACTACCTGTTGTGTTAACGGTACATCCACGATGTATCTATGTACTACCTGTTGAGTTAACGGTACATCCACGATGTGTCTATGTACTACCTGTTGTGTTAACGGTACATCCACGATGTGTCTATGTACTACCTTTTGTGTTAACGGTACATCCACGATGAGTCTATGTACTACCTGTTGTGTTAACGGTACATCCACGATGTGTCTATGTACTACCTGTTGTGTATCCACGATGTGTCTATGTACTACCTGTTGTGTTCACGGTACATCCAAGATGTATCTATGTACTACCTGTTGTGTTAACGGTACATCCACGACGTGTCTATGTACTACCTGTTGTGTTAACGGTACATCCACGATGTGTCTACGTACAACCTGTTGTGTATCCACGATGTGTCTATGTACTACCTGTTGTGTTGACGGTACATCCATGATGTGTCTATGTACTACCTGTTGTGTTAACGGTACATCCACGATGTATGTATGTACTACCTGTTGTGTTAACGGTACATCCACGATGTGTCTATGTACTACCTTTGTGTATCCTCGATGTGTCTATGTACTACCTGTTGTGTCAACGGTACATCCACGATGTGTCTACGTACTACCTGTTGTGTTAACGGTACATCCACGATGTATCTATGTTCTACCTGTTGTATATCCACGATGTGTCTATGTACTACCTGTTGTGTTAGCAGTACATCCAAGATGTATCTATGTACTACCTGTTGTGTATCCACGATGTGTCTATGTACTACCTGTTGTGTTAACGGTACATCCAAGATGTATCTATGTACTGCCTGTTGTGTATCCACGATGTGTCTATGACCTACCTGTTGTGTTAACAGTACATCCACGATGTGTCTATGTACTACCTGTTGTGTTAACGGTACATCCACGATGTGTCTATGTACTACCTGTTGTGTTAACGGTACATCCACGATGTGTCTATGTACTACCTGTTGTGTATCCACGATGTGTCTATGTACTACCTCTTGTGTTAACGGTACATCCAAGATGTGTCTATGTACTACCTGTTGTGTTAACGGTACATCCACGATGTATCTATATACTACCTGTTGTGTTAACGGTACATCCACGATGTGTCTATGTACTACCTGTTGTGTTAACGGTACATCCACGATGTGTCTATGCACTACCTGTTGTGTATCCACGATGTGTCTATGTACTACCTGTTGTGTTAGCGGTATATCCACAATGTGTCTATGTACTACCTGTTGTGTTAACGGTACATCCACGATGTATCTATGTACTACCTGTTGTGTTAACGGTACATCCACGATGCGTCTATGTACTACCTGTTGTGTTAACGGTACATCCACGATGTGTCTATGTACTACCTGTTGTGTTAACGGTACATCCACGATGTGTCTATGTACTACCTGTGGTGTTAACGGTACATCCACGATGTATCTATGTACTACCTGTTGTGTATCCACGATGTATCTATGTACTACCTGTTGAGTTAACGGTACATCCAAGATGTATCTATGTACTACCTGTTGTGTATCCACGATGTGTCTATGTACTACCTGTTGTGTTAACGGTACATCCACGATGTGTCTATGTACTACCTGTTGTGTTAACGGTACATCCACGATGTATCTATGTACTACCTGTTGTGTTAACGGTACATCCACGATGTGTCTATGTACTACCTGTTGTGTTAACGGTACATCCACGATGTGTCTATGTACTACCTGTTGTTTTAACGGTACATCCACGATGTGTCTATGTACTACCTGTTGTGTATCCACGATGTGTCTATGTACTACCTGTTGTGTTAACGGTACATGCAAGATGTGTCTATGTACTACCTGTTGTGTTAACGGTACATCCACGATGTATCTATGTACTACCTGTTGTGTTAACGGTACATCCACGATGTGTCTATGTACTACCTGTTGTGTTAACGGTACATCCACGATGTGTCTATGTACTACCTGTTGTGTTAACGGTACATCCAAGATGTGTCTATGTACTACCTGTTGTGTTAACGGTACATCCACGATGTGTCTACGTACTACCTCTTGTGTATCCACGATGTGTCTATGTACTACCTGTTGTGTTGACGGTACATCCATGATGTGTCTATGAACTACCTGTTGTGTTAACGGTACATCCACGATGTATCTATGTACTACCTGTTGTGTTAACGGTACATCCACGATGTGTCTATGTACTACCTGTTGTGTTAACGGTAAATCCACGATGTGTCTATGTACTACCTGTTGTGTTAACGGTACATCCACGATGTGTCTATGTACTACCTGTTGTGTTAACGGAACATCCAAGATGTATCTATGTACTACCTGTTGTGTATCCACGATGTATCTATGTACTACCTGTTGTGTTAACGGTACATCCAAGATGTATCTATGTACTACCTGTTGTGTATCCACGATGTGTCTATGTACTACCTGTTGTGTAAACGGTACATCCACGATGTGTCTATGTACTACCTGTTGTGTTAACGGTACATCCACGATGTATCTATGTACTACCTCTTGTGTTAACGGTACATCCACGATGTGTCTATGTACTACCTGTTGTGTTAAAGGTACATCCACGATGTGTCTATGTACTACCTGTTGTGTTAACGGTACATCCACGATGTGTCTATGTACTACCTGTTGTGTTAACGGTACATCCAAGATGTATCTATGTACTACCTGTTGTGTTACCGGTACATCCACGATGTGTCTATGTACTTCCTGTTGTGTTAACGGTACATCCACGATGTGTCTATGTACTACCTCTTGTGTTAACGGTACATCCACGATGTGTCTATGTACTACCTCTTGCGTTAACGGTACATCGACGATGTGTCTATGTACTACCTGTTGTGTTAACGGTACATCCACGATGTGCCTATGTACTACCTGTTGTGTTAACGGTACATCCACGATGTGTCTATGTACTACCTGTTGTGTTAACGGTACGTCCACGATGAGTCTATGTACTACCTGTTGTGTTAATGGTACATCCACGATGTGTCTATGTACTACCTGTTGTGTTAACGGTACATCCACGATGTGTCTATGTACTACCTGTTGTGTTTACGGTACATCCACAATGTGTCTATGTACTACCTGTTGTGTTAATGGTACATCCACGATGTGTCTATGTACTACCTGTTGTGTTAACGGTACATCCACGATGTGTCTATGTACTACCTGTTGTGTTAACGGTACATCCACGATGTGTCTATGTACTACCTGTTGTGTTAATGGTACATCCACCATGTGTCTATGTACTACCTGTTGTGTATCCACGATGTGTCTATGTACTACCTGTTGTGTTAACGGTACATCCACGATGTGTCTATGTACTACCTGTTGTGTTAACGGTACATCCACGATGTGTCTATGTACTACCTGTTGTGTTAACGGTACATCCACAATGTGTCTATGTACTACCTGTTGTGTTAACGGTACATCCACGATGTGTTTATGTACAACCTGTTGTGTTAACGGTACATCCAAGATGTATCTATGTACTACCTGTTGTGTTACCGGTACATCCACGATGTGTCTATGTACTTCCTGTTGTGTTAACGGTACATCCACGATGTGTCTATGTACTACCTCTTGTGTTAACGGTACATCCACGATGTGTCTATGTACTACCTGTTGTGTTAACGGTACATCGACGATTTGTCTATGTACTACCTGTTGTGTTAACGGTACATCCACGATGTGTCTATGTACTACCTGTTGTGTTAACGGTACATCCACGATGTGTCTATGTACTATCTGTTGTGTTAACGGTACATCCACGATGTGTCTATGTACTACCTGTTGTGTTAATGGTACATCCACGATGTGTCTATGTACTACCTGTTGTGTTAACGCTACATCCACGATGTGTCTATGTACTACCTGTTGTGTTAACGGTACATCCACAATGTGTCTATGTACTACCTGTTGTGTTAATGGTACACCCACGATGTGTCTATGTACTACCTGTTGTGTTAACGGTACATCCACGATGTGTCTATGTACTACCTGTTGTGTTAACGGTACATCCACGATGTGTCTATGTACTATCTGTTGTGTTAACGGTACATCCACGATGTGTCTATGTACTACCTGTTGTGTTAATGGAACATCCACGATGTGTCTATGTACTACCTGTTGTGTTAACGGTACATCCACGATGTGTCTATGTACTACCTGTTGTGTTAATGGTACATCCACCATGTGTCTATGTACTACCTGTTGTGTATCCACGATGTGTCTATGTACTACCTGTTGTGTTAACGGTACATCCACGATGTGTCTATGTACTACCTGTTGTGTTAACGGTACATCCACGATGTGTCTATGTACTACCTGTTGTGTTAACGGTATATCCACGATGTGTCTATGTACTACCTGTTGTGTTAACGGTACATCCACGATGTGTCTACGTACAACGTGTTGTGTATCCACGATGTGTCTATGTACTACCTGTTGTGTTGACGGTACATCCATGATGTGTCTATGTACTACCTGTTGTGTTAACGGTACATCCACGATGTATGTATGTACTACCTGTTGTGTTAACGGTACATCCACGATGTGTCTATGTACTACCTTTGTGTATCCTCGATGTGTCTATGTACTACCTGTTGTGTTAACGGTACATCCACGATGTGTCTACGTACTACCTGTTGTGTTAACGGTACATCCACGATGTATCTATGTTCTACCTGTTGTGTATCCACGATGTGTCTATGCACTACCTGTTGTGTTAGCGGTACATCCAAGATGTATCTATGTACTACCTGTTGTGTATCCACGATGTGTCTATGTACTACCTGTTGTGTTAACGGTACATCCAAGATGTATCTATGTACTGCCTGTTGTGTATCCACGATGTGTCTATGACCTACCTGTTGTGTTAACAGTACATCCACGATGTGTCTATGTACTACCTGTTGTGTTAACGGTACATCCACGATGTGTCTATGTACTACCTGTTGTGTTAACGGTACATCCAAGATGTATCTATGTACTGCCTGTTGTGTATCCCGATGTGTCTATGACCTACCTGTTCTGTTAACAGTACATCCACGATGTGTCTATGTACTACCTGCTGAGTTAACGGTACATCCACGATGTATCTATGTACTACCTGTTGTGTTAACGGTACATCCACGATGTGTCTATGTACTACCTGCTGTGTTATCGGTACATCCACGATGTGTCTATGTACTACTTGTTGTGTATCCACGATGTGTCTATGTACTACCTGTTGTGTTAACGGTACATCCACGATGTATCTATGTACTACCTGTTGTGTTAACGGTACATCCACGATGTGTCTATGTACTACCTGTTGTGTTAACGGTACATCCAAGATGTATCTATGTACTACCTGTTGTGTATCCACGATGTGTCTATGTACTACCTGTTGTGTTAACGGTACATCCACGATGTATCTATGTACTACCTGTTGTGTTTACGGTGCATCCACGATGTGTCTATGTACTACCTGTTGTGTTAACGGTACATCCACGATGTGTCTATGTACTACCTGTTGTGTTAACGGTACATCCACGATGTATCTATGTACTACCTGTTGTGTTAACGGTACATCCACGATGTGTCTATGTACTACCTGTTGTGTTAACGGTACATCCACGATGTATCTATGTACTACCTGTTGTGTTAACGGTACATCCACGATGTGTCTATGTACTACCTGTTGTGTTAATGGTACATCCACGATGTGTCTATGTACTACCTGTTGTGTTAACGGTACATCCACGATGTGTCTATGTACTACCTGTTGTGTTAACGGTACATCCACGATGTGTCTATGTACTACCTGTTGTGTTAATGGTACATCCACCATGTGTCTATGTACTACCTGTTGTGTTAACGGTACATCCACGATGTGTCTATGTATTACCTGTTGTGTTAACGGTACATCCACGATGTGTCTATGCACTACCTGTTGTGTTAATGGTACATCCACCATGTGTCTATGTACTACCTGTTGTGTATCCACGATGTGTCTATGTACTACCTGTTGTGTTAATGGTACATCCACGATGTGTCTATGTACTACCTGTTGTGTTAACGGTACATCCACGATGTATCTATGTACTACCTGTTGTGTTAACGGTACATCCACGATGTGTCTATGTACTACCTGTTGTGTTAACGGTACATCCACGATGTATCTATGCACTACCTGTTGTGTTAACGGTACATCCACGATGTGTCTATGTACTACCTGTTGTGTTAATGGTACATCCACGATGTGTCTATGTACTACCTGTTGTGTTAACGGTACATCCACAATGTGTCTATGTACTACCTGTTGTGTTAATGGTACATCCACGATGTGTCTATGTACTACCTGTTGTGTTAACGGTACATCCACGATGTGTCTATGTATTACCTGTTGCGTTAACGGTACATCCACGATGTGTCTATGTACTACCTGTTGTGTTAATGGTACATCCACCATGTGTCTATGTACTACCTGTTGTGTATCCACGATGTGTCTATGTACTACCTGTTGTATTAACGGTACATCCACGATGTGTCTATGTACTACCTGTTGTGTTAACGGTACATCCACGATGTGTCTATGTACTACCTGTTGTGTAAACGGTATATCCACGATGTGTCTATGTACTACCTGTTGTGTTAACGGTACATCCACGATGTATCTATGTACTACCTGTTGTGTTAACGGTACATCCACGATGTGTCTATGTACTACCTGTTGTGTTAACGGTACATCCACGATGTGTCTATGTACTACCTGTTGTGTTAACGGTACATCCACGATGTATCTATGTACTACCTGTTGTGTTAACGGTACATCCACGATGTGTCTATGTACTACCTGTTGTGTTAACGGTACATCCACGATGTGTCTATGTACTACCTGTTGTGTTAACGGTACATCCACGATGTATCTATGTACTACCTGTTGTGTTAACGGTACATCCACGATGTGTCTTTGTACTACCTGTTGTGTTAACGGTACACCCACGATGTGTCTATGTACTACCTGTTGTGTTAACGGTACATCCAGGATGTGTCTATGTACTACCTGCTGTGTTAACGGTACATCCACGATGTATCTATGTACTACCTGTTGTGTATCCACGATGTATCTATGTACTACCTGTTGTGTTAACGGTACATCCATGATGTATCTATGTACTACCTGTTGTGTTAACGGTACATCCACGATGTGTCTATGTACTACCTGTTGTGTTAACGGTACATCCACGATGTGTCTATGTACTACCTGTTGTGTTAACGGTACATCCACGATGTGTCTATGTACTACCTGTTGTGTTAACGGTACATCCACGATGTGTCTATGTACTACCTGATGTGTTAACGGTACATCCACGATGTATCTATGTACTACCTGTTGTGTTAACGGTACATCCACGATGTATCTATGTACTACCTGTTGTGTTAACGGTACATCCACGATGTGTCTATGTACTACCTGTTGTGTTAACGGTACATCCACGATGTGTCTATGTACTACCTGTTGTGTTAACGGTACATCCACAATGTGTCTATGTACTACCTGTTGTGTTAATGGTACATCCACGATGTGTCTATGTACTACCTGTTGTGTTAACGGTACATCCACGATGTGTCTATGTATTACCTGTTGTGTTAACGGTACATCCACGATGTGTCTATGTACTACCTGTTGTGTTAATGGTACATCCACCATGTGTCTATGTACTACCTGTTGTGTATCCACGATGTATCTATGTACTACCTGTTGTGTTAACGGTACATCCACGATGTGTCTATGCACTACCTGTTGTGTTAACGGTACATCCACGATGCATCTATGTACTACCTGTTGTGTTAACGGTACATCCACGATGTGTCTATGTACTACCTGTTGTGTTAATGGTACATCCACGATGTGTCTATGTACTACCTGTTGTGTTAACGGTACATCCACGATGTGTCTATGTACTACCTGTTGTGTTAACGGTACATCCACAATGTGTCTATGTACTACCTGTTGTGTTAATGGTACATCCACGATGTGTCTATGTACTACCTGTTGTGTTAACGGTACATCCACGATGTGTCTATGTATTACCTGTTGTGTTAACGGTACATCCACGATGTGTCTATGTACTACCTGTTGTGTTAATGGTACATCCACCATGTGTCTATGTACTACCTGTTGTGTATCCACGATGTGTCTATGTACTACCTGTTGTGTTAACGGTACATCCACGATGTGTCTATGTACTACCTGTTGTGTTAACGGTACATCCACGATGTGTCTATGTAGTACCTGTTGTGTTAACGGTATATCCACGATGTGTCTATGTCCTACCTGTTGTGTTAACGGTACATCCACGATGTATCTATGTACTACCTGTTGTGTTAACGGTACATCCACGATGTGTCTATGTACTACCTGTTGTGTTAACGGTACATCCACAATGTGTCTATGTACTACCTGTTGTGTTAACGGTACATCCACGATGTATCTATGTACTACCTGTTGTGTTAACGGTACATCCACGATGTGTCTATGTACTACCTGTTGTGGTAACGGTACATCCACGATGTGTCTATGTACTACCTGTTGTGTTAACGGTACATCCACGATGTATCTATGTACTACCTGTTGTGTTAACGGTACATCCACGATGTGTCTATGTACTACCTGTTGTGTTAACGGAACACCCACGATGTGTCTATGTACTACCTGTTGTGTTAACGGTACATCCACGATGTGTCTATGTACTACCTGCTGTGTTAACGGTACATCCACGATGCATCTATGTACTACCTGTTGTGTATCCACGATGTATCTATGTACTACCTGTTGTGTTAACGGTACATCCACGATGTATCTATGTACTACCTGCTGTGTTAACGGTACATCCACGATGTATCTATGTACTACCTGTTGTGTTAACGGTATATCCACGATGTGTCTATGTACTACCTGTTGTGTTAACGGTACATCCACGATGTGTCTATGTACTACCTGTTGTGTTAACGGTACATCCACGATGTGTCTATGTACTACCTGTTGTGTTAACGGTACATCCACAATGTGTCTATATACTACCTGTTGTGTTAATGGTACATCCACGATGTGTCTATGTACTACCTGTTGTGTTAACGGTACATCCACGATGTGTCTATGTATTACCTGTTGTGTTAACGGTACATCCACGATGTGTCTATGTACTACCTGTTGTGTTAATGGTACATCCACCATGTGTCTATGTACTACCTGTTGTGTATCCACGATGTATCTATGTACCTCCTGTTGTGTTAACGGTACATCCACGATGTGTCTATGTACTACCTGTTGTGTTAACGGTACATCCACGATGTATCTATGTACTACCTGTTGTGTTAACGGTACATCCACGATGTGTCTATGTACTACCTGATGTGTTAATGGTACATCCACGATGTGTCTATGTACTACCTGTTGTGTTAACGGTACATCCACGATGTGTCTATCTACTACCTGTTGTGTTAACGGTACATCCACAATGTGTCTATGTACTACCTGTTGTGTTAATGGTACATCCACGATGTGTCTATGTACTACCTGTTGTGTTAACGGTACATCCACGATGTGTCTATGTATTACCTGTTGTGTTAACGGTACATCCACGATGTGTCTATGTACTACCTGTTGTGTTAATGGTACATCCACCATGTGTCTATGTACTACCTGTTGTGTATCCACGATGTGTCTATGTACTACCTGTTGTGTTAACGGTACATCCACGATGTGTCTATGTACTACCTGTTGCGTTAACGGTACATCCACGATGTGTGTATGTACTACCTGTTGTGTTAACGGTATATCCACGATGTGTCTATGTACTACCTGTTGTGTTAACGGTACATCCACGATGTATCTATGTACTACCTGGTGTGTTAACGGTACATCCACGATGTGTCTATGTACTACCTGTTGTGTTAACGGTACATCCACAATGTGTCTATGTACTACCTGTTGTGTTAACGGTACATCCACGATGTATCTATGTACTACCTGTTGTGTTAACGGTACATCCACGATGTGTCTATGTACTACCTGTTGTGGTAACGGTACATCCACGATGTGTCTATGTACTACCTGTTGTGTTAACGGTACATCCACGATGTATCTATGTACTACCTGTTGTGTTAACGGTACATCCACGATGTGTCTATGTACTACCTGTTGTGTTAACGGTACACCCACGATGTGTCTATGTACTACCTGTTGTGTTAACGGTACATCCACGATGTGTCTATGTACTACCTGCTGTGTTAACGGTACATCCACGATGCATCTATGTACTACCTGTTGTGTATCCACGATGTATCTATGTACTACCTGTTGTGTTAACGGTACATCCACGATGTATCTATGTACTACCTGCTGTGTTAACGGTACATCCACGATGTATCTGTGTACTACCTGTTGTGTTAACGGTATATCCACGATGTGTCTATGTACTACCTGTTGTGTTAACGGTACATCCACGATGTGTCTATGTACTACCTGTTGTGTTAACGGTACATCCACGATGTGTCTATGTAATACCTGTTGTGTTAACGGTACATCCACGATGTGTCTATGTACTACCTGTTGTGTTAACGGTACATCCACGATGTATCTATGTACTACCTGTTGTGTTAACGGTACATCCACGATGTGTCTATGTACTACCTGTTGTGTTAACGGTACACCCACGATGTGTCTATGTACTACCTGTTGTGTTAACGGTACATCCACGATGTGTCTATGTACTACCTGCTGTGTTAACGGTACATCCACGATGTATCTATGTACTACCTGTTGTGTTAACGGTATATCCACGATGTGTCTATGTACTACCTGTTGTGTTAACGGTACATCCACGATGTATCTATGTACTACCTGCTGTGTTAACGGTACATCCACGATGTGTCTATGTACTACCTGTTGTGTTAACGGTACATCCACGATGTGTCTATGTTCTACCTGTTGTGTTAACGGTATATCCACGATGTGTCTATGTACTACCTGTTGTGTTAACGGTACGTCCACGATCTGTCTATGTACTACCTGTTGTGTTAACGGTACATCCACGATGTATGTATGTACTACCTGTTGTGTTAACGGTATATCCACGATGTGTCTATGTACTACCTGTTGTGTTAACGGTACATCCACGATGTATCTATGTACTACCTGTTGTGTTAACGGTACATCCACGATGTGTCTATGTACTACCTGTTGTGTTAACGGTACATCCACGATGTGTCTATGTACTACCTGCTGTGTTAACGGTACATCCACGATGTATCTATGTACTACCTGTTGTGTTAACGGTACATCCACGATGTGTCTATGTACTACCTGTTGTGTTAACGGTACACCCACGATGTGTCTATGTACTAACTGTTGTGTTAACGGTACATCCACGATGTGTCTATGTACTACCTGCTGTGTTAACGGTTCATCCACGATGTATCTATGTACTACCTGTTGTGTATCCACGATGTGTCTATGTACTACCTGTTGTGTTAACGGTACTTCCACGATGTATCTATGTACTCCCTGTTCTGATAACAGTACATCCACGATGTGTCTATGTACTACCTGCTGAGTTAACGGTACATCCACGATGTATCTATGTACTACCTGTTGTTTTAACGCTACTTCCACGATGTATCTATGTACTACCTGTTGCGTTAACGGTACATCCACGATGTGTCTATCTACTACCTGTTGTGTTAACGGTACATCCACGATGTGTCTATGTACTACCTGTTGTGTTAACGGTACATCCACGATGTGTCTATGTACTACCTGTTGTGTTAACGGTGTATCCACGATGTGTCTATGTACTACCTGATGTGTTAACGGTACATCCACGATGTGTCTATGTACTACCTGCTGTGTTAACGGTACATCCACGATGTATCTATGTACTACCTGTTGTGTATCCACGATGTGTCTATGTACTACCTGTTGTGTTAACGGTACATCCACGATGTATGTATGTACTACCTGTTGTGTTAACGGTACATCCACGATGTGTCTATGTACTACCTGCTGTGTTATCGGTACATCCACGATGTGTCTATGTACTACTTGTTGTGTATCCACGATGTGTCTATGTACTACCTGTTGTGTTAACGGTACATCCACGATGTATCTATGTACTACCTGTTGTGTTAACGGTACATCCACGATGTGTCTATGTACTACCTGTTGTGTTAACGGTACATCCAAGATGTATCTATGTACTACCTGTTGTGTATCCACGATGTGTCTATGTACTACCTGTTGTGTTAACGGTACATCCACGATGTATCTATGTACTACCTGTTGTGTTAACGGTACATCCACGATGTGTCTATGTACTGCCTGTTGTGTTAACGGTACAGCCACGATGTGTCTATGTACTACCTGTTGTGTTAACGGTACATCCACGATGTATCTATGTACTACCTGTTGTGTTAACGGTACATCCACGATGTGTCTATGTACTACCTGTTGTGTATCCACGATGTGTCTATGTACTACCTGTTGTGTTAACGGTACATCCACGATGTATCTATGTACTACCTGTTGTGTTAACGGTACATCCACGATGTATCTATGTACTACCTGTTGTGTTAACGGTACATCCACGATGTGTCTATGCACTACCTGTTGTGTTAACGGTACATCCACGATGTGTCTATGTACTACCTGTTGTGTTAACGGTACATCCGCGATGTATCTATATACTACCTGTTGTGTTAACGGTACATCCACGATGTGTCTATGTACTTCCTGTTGTGTTAACGGTATATCCACGAATGAATCTATGTACTACCTGTTGTGTTAACGGTACATCCACGATGTGTCTATGCACTACCTGTTGTGTTTACGGTACATCCACGATGTGTCTATGTACTCCCTGTTGTGTTAACGGTACATCCACGATGTGTCTATGTACTACCTGTTATGTTAACGGGATATCCACGATGTGTCTATTTACTACCTGTTGTGTTAACGGTACATCCACGATGTATCTATGTACTACCTGTTGTGTTAACGGTACATCCACGATGTGTCTATTTACTACCTGTTGTGTTAACGGTACATCCAAGATGTATCTATGTACTACCTGTTGTGTATCCACGATGTGTCAATGTACTACCTGTTGTGTTAACGGTACATCCACGATGTATCTATGTACTACCTGTTGTGTTAACGGTACATCCACGATGTGTCTATGCACTACCTGTTGTGTTAACGGTACATCCACGATGTATATATGTACTACCAGTTGTGTTAACGGTACATCCACGATGTGTCTATGTACTCCCTGTTGTGTTAACGGTACATCCACGATGTGTCTATGTACTACCTGTTATGTTAACGGTACATCCACGATGTGTCTATGTACTACCTGTTGTGTTAACGGTACATCCACGATGTATCTATGTACTACCTGTTGTGTTAACGGTACATCCACGATGTGTCTATGTACTACCTGTGTGTTAACGGTACATCCAAGATGTATCTATGTACTACCTGTTGTGTATCCACGATGTGTCTATGTACTACCTGTTGTGTTAACGGTACATCCACCATGTATCTATGTACTACCTGTTGTGTTAACGGTACATCCACAATGTGTCTATGTACTACCTGTTGTGTTAACGGTACATCCACGATGTGTCTATGTACTACCTGTTGTGTTAATGGTACATCCACGATGTATCTATGTACTACCTGTTGTGTTAACGGTACATCCACGATGTGTCTATGTACTACCTGTTGTGTATCCACGATGTGTCTATGTACTACCTGTTGTGTTAACGGTAGTTCCACGATGTGTCTATGTACTACCTGTTGTGTTAATAGTACATCCACGATGTGTCTATGTACTACGTGTTGTGTTAACGGTACATCCATGATGTGTCTATGTACTACCTGTTGTGTTAACGGTACATCCACGATGTATCTATGTGCTACCTGTTGTGTTAACGGTACATCCACGATGTGTCTATGTACTACCTGTTGTGTTAACGGTACATCCAAGATGTATCTATGTACTACCTGTTGTGTATCCACGATATGTCTATGCACTACCTGTTGTGTTATCGGTACATCCACGATGTGTGTATGTACTTCCTGTTGTGTTAACGGTACATCCAAGATGTATCTATGTACTACCTGTTGTTTTAAAGGTACATCCACGATGTATCTATGTACTACCTGTTGTGTTAACGGTACATCCACGATGTGTCTATGTACTTCCTGTTGTGTTAACGGTACATCCTCGATGTGTCTATGTACTACCTGTTGTGTTAACGGTACATCCACGATGTGTCTATGTACTACCTGTTGTGTTAACGGTACATCCACGATGTATCTATGTACTACCTGTTGTGTTAACGGTACATCCACGATGTATCTATGTACTACCTGTTGTGTTAACGGTACATCCACGATGTGTCTATGTATTACCTGTTGTGTTAACGGTACATCCACGATGTGTCTATGTACTACCTGTTGTGTTAATGGTACATCCACCATGTGTCTATGTACTACCTGTTGTGTATCCACGATGTATCTATGTACTACCTGTTGTGTTAACGGTACATCCACGATGTGTCTATGTACTACCTGTTGTGTTAACGGTACATCCACGATGCATCTATGTACTACCTGTTGTGTTAACGGTACATCCACGATGTGTCTATGTACTACCTGTTGTGTTAATGGTACATCCACGATGTGTCTATGTACTACCTGTTGTGTTAACGGTACATCCACGATGTGTCTATGTACTACCTGTTGTGTTAACGGTACATCCACAATGTGTCTATGTACTACCTGTTGTGTTAATGGTACATCCACGACGTGTCTATGTACTACCTGTTGTGTTAACGGTACATCCACGATGTGTCTATGTATTACCTGTTGTGTTAACGGTACATCCACGATGTGTCTATGTACTACCTGTTGTGTTAATGGTACATCCACCATGTGTCTATGTACTACCTGCTGTGTATCCACGATGTGTCTATGTACTACCTGTTGTGTTAACGGTACATCCACGATGTGTCTATGTACTACCTGTTGTGTTAACGGTACATCCACGATGTGTCTATGTAGTACCTGTTGTGTTAACGGTATATCCACGATGTGTCTATGTCCTACCTGTTGTGTTAACGGTACATCCACGATGTATCTATGTACTACCTGTTGTGTTAACGGTACATCCACGATGTGTCTATGTACTACCTGTTGTGTTAACGGTACATCCACAATGTGTCTATGTACTACCTGTTGTGTTAACGGTACATCCACGATGTATCTATGTACTACCTGTTGTGTTAACGGTACATCCACGATGTGTCTATGTACTACCTGTTGTGGTAACGGTACATCCACGATGTGTCTATGTACTACCTGTTGTGTTAACGGTACATCCACGATGTATCTATGTACTACCTGTTGTGTTAACGGTACATCCACGATGTGTCTATGTACTACCTGTTGTGTTAACGGAACACCCACGATGTGTCTATGTACTACCTGTTGTGTTAACGGTACATCCACGATGTGTCTATGTACTACCTGCTGTGTTAACGGTACATCCACGATGCATCTATGTACTACCTGTTGTGTATCCACGATGTATCTATGTACTACCTGTTGTGTTAACGGTACATCCACGATGTATCTATGTACTACCTGCTGTGTTAACGGTACATCCACGATGTATCTATGTACTACCTGTTGTGTTAACGGTATATCCACGATGTGTCTATGTACTACCTGTTGTGTTAACGGTACATCCACGATGTGTCTATGTACTACCTGTTGTGTTAACGGTACATCCACGATGTGTCTATGTACTACCTGTTGTGTTAACGGTACATCCACAATGTGTCTATATACTACCTGTTGTGTTAATGGTACATCCACGATGTGTCTATGTACTACCTGTTGTGTTAACGGTACATCCACGATGTGTCTATGTATTACCTGTTGTGTTAACGGTACATCCACGATGTGTCTATGTACTACCTGTTGTGTTAATGGTACATCCACCATGTGTCTATGTACTACCTGTTGTGTATCCACGATGTATCTATGTACTACCTGTTGTGTTAACGGTACATCCACGATGTGTCTATGTACTACCTGTTGTGTTAACGGTACATCCACGATGTATCTATGTACTACCTGTTGTGTTAACGGTACATCCACGATGTGTCTATGTACTACCTGTTGTGTTAATGGTACATCCACGATGTGTCTATGTACTACCTGTTGTGTTAACGGTACATCCACGATGTGTCTATCTACTACCTGTTGTGTTAACGGTACATCCACAATGTGTCTATGTACTACCTGTTGTGTTAATGGTACATCCACGATGTGTCTATGTACTACCTGTTGTGTTAACGGTACATCCACGATGTGTCTATGTATTACCTGTTGTGTTAACGGTACATCCACGATGTGTCTATGTACTACCTGTTGTGTTAATGGTAAATCCACCATGTGTCTATGTACTACCTGTTGTGTATCCACGATGTGTCTATGTACTACCTGTTGTGTTAACGGTACATCCACGATGTGTCTATGTACTACCTGTTGCGTTAACGGTACATCCACGATGTGTCTATGTACTACCTGTTGTGTTAACGGTATATCCACGATGTGTCTATGTACTACCTGTTGTGTTAACGGTACATCCACGATGTATCTATGTACTACCTGGTGTGTTAACGGTACATCCACGATGTGTCTATGTACTACCTGTTGTGTTAACGGTACATCCACAATGTGTCTATGTACTACCTGTTGTGTTAACGGTACATCCACGATGTATCTATGTACTACCTGTTGTGTTAACGGTACATCCACGATGTGTCTATGTACTACCTGTTGTGGTAACGGTACATCCACGATGTGTCTATGTACTACCTGTTGTGTTAACGGTACATCCACGATGTATCTATGTACTACCTGTTGTGTTAACGGTACATCCACGATGTGTCTATGTACTACCTGTTGTGTTAACGGTACACCCACGATGTGTCTATGTACTACCTGTTGTGTTAACGGTACATCCACGATGTGTCTATGTACTACCTGCTGTGTTAACGGTACATCCACGATGCATCTATGTACTACCTGTTGTGTATCCACGATGTATCTATGTACTACCTGTTGTGTTAACGGTACATCCACGATGTATCTATGTACTACCTGCTGTGTTAACGGTACATCCACGATGTATCTGTGTACTACCTGTTGTGTTAACGGTATATCCACGATGTGTCTATGTACTACCTGTTGTGTTAACGGTACATCCACGATGTGTCTATGTACTACCTGTTGTGTTAACGGTACATCCACGATGTGTCTATGTAATACCTGTTGTGTTAACGGTACATCCACGATGTGTCTATGTACTACCTGTTGTGTTAACGGTACATCCACGATGTATCTATGTACTACCTGTTGTGTTAACGGTACATCCACGATGTGTCTATGTACTACCTGTTGTGTTAACGGTACACCCACGATGTGTCTATGTTCTACCTGTTGTGTTAACGGTACATCCACGATGTGTCTATGTACTACCTGCTGTGTTAACGGTACATCCACGATGTATCTATGTACTACCTGTTGTGTTAACGGTATATCCACGATGTGTCTATGTACTACCTGTTGTGTTAACGGTACATCCACGATGTATCTATGTACTACCTGCTGTGTTAACGGTACATCCACGATGTGTCTATGTACTACCTGTTGTGTTAACGGTACATCCACGATGTGTCTATGTTCTACCTGTTGTGTTAACGGTATATCCACGATGTGTCTATGTACTACCTGTTGTGTTAACGGTACGTCCACGATCTGTCTATGTACTACCTGTTGTGTTAACGGTACATCCACGATGTGTCTATGTACTACCTGTTGTGTTAACGGTACATCCACGATGTATGTATGTACTACCTGTTGTGTTAACGGTATATCCACGATGTGTCTATGTACTACCTGTTGTGTTAACGGTACATCCACGATGTATCTATGTACTACCTGTTGTGTTAACGGTACATCCACGATGTGTCTATGTACTACCTGTTGTGTTAACGGTACATCCACGATGTGTCTATGTACTACCTGCTGTGTTAACGGTACATCCACGATGTATCTATGTACTACCTGTTGTGTTAACGGTACATCCACGATGTGTCTATGTACTACCTGTTGTGTTAACGGTACACCCACGATGTGTCTATGTACTAACTGTTGTGTTAACGGTACATCCACGATGTGTCTATGTACTACCTGCTGTGTTAACGGTTCATCCACGATGTATCTATGTACTACCTGTTGTGTATCCACGATGTGTCTATGTACTACCTGTTGTGTTAACGGTACTTCCACGATGTATCTATGTACTCCCTGTTCTGATAACAGTACATCCACGATGTGTCTATGTACTACCTGCTGAGTTAACGGTACATCCACGATGTATCTATGTACTACCTGTTGTTTTAACGCTACTTCCACGATGTATCTATGTACTACCTGTTGCGTTAACGGTACATCCACGATGTGTCTATCTACTACCTGTTGTGTTAACGGTACATCCACGATGTGTCTATGTACTACCTGTTGTGTTAACGGTACATCCACGATGTGTCTATGTACTACCTGTTGTGTTAACGGTGTATCCACGATGTGTCTATGTACTACCTGATGTGTTAACGGTACATCCACGATGTGTCTATGTACTACCTGCTGTGTTAACGGTACATCCACGATGTATCTATGTACTACCTGTTGTGTATCCACGATGTGTCTATGTACTACCTGTTGTGTTAACGGTACATCCACGATGTATGTATGTACTACCTGTTGTGTTAACGGTACATCCACGATGTGTCTATGTACTACCTGCTGTGTTATCGGTACATCCACGATGTGTCTATGTACTACTTGTTGTGTATCCACGATGTGTCTATGTACTACCTGTTGTGTTAACGGTACATCCACGATGTATCTATGTACTACCTGTTGTGTTAACGGTACATCCACGATGTGTCTATGTACTACCTGTTGTGTTAACGGTACATCCAAGATGTATCTATGTACTACCTGTTGTGTATCCACGATGTGTCTATGTACTACCTGTTGTGTTAACGGTACATCCACGATGTATCTATGTACTACCTGTTGTGTTAACGGTACATCCACGATGTGTCTATGTACTGCCTGTTGTGTTAACGGTACAGCCACGATGTGTCTATGTACTACCTGTTGTGTTAACGGTACATCCACGATGTATCTATGTACTACCTGTTGTGTTAACGGTACATCCACGATGTGTCTATGTACTACCTGTTGTGTATCCACGATGTGTCTATGTACTACCTGTTGTGTTAACGGTACATCCACGATGTATCTATGTACTACCTGTTGTGTTAACGGTACATCCACGATGTATCTATGTACTACCTGTTGTGTTAACGGTACATCCACGATGTGTCTATGCACTACCTGTTGTGTTAACGGTACATCCACGATGTGTCTATGTACTACCTGTTGTGTTAACGGTACATCCGCGATGAATCTATATACTACCTGTTGTGTTAACGGTACATCCACGATGTGTCTATGTACTTCCTGTTGTGTTAACGGTATATCCACGAATGAATCTATGTACTACCTGTTGTGTTAACGGTACATCCACGATGTGTCTATGCACTACCTGTTGTGTTTACGGTACATCCACGATGTGTCTATGTACTCCCTGTTGTGTTAACGGTACATCCACGATGTGTCTATGTACTACCTGTTATGTTAACGGGATATCCACGATGTGTCTATTTACTACCTGTTGTGTTAACGGTACATCCACGATGTATCTATGTACTACCTGTTGTGTTAACGGTACATCCACGATGTGTCTATTTACTACCTGTTGTGTTAACGGTACATCCAAGATGTATCTATGTACTACCTGTTGTGTATCCACGATGTGTCAATGTACTACCTGTTGTGTTAACGGTACATCCACGATGTATCTATGTACTACCTGTTGTGTTAACGGTACATCCACGATGTGTCTATGCACTACCTGTTGTGTTAACGGTACATCCACGATGTATATATGTACTACCAGTTGTGTTAACGGTACATCCACGATGTGTCTATGTACTCCCTGTTGTGTTAACGGTACATCCACGATGTGTCTATGTACTACCTGTTATGTTAACGGTACATCCACGATGTGTCTATGTACTACCTGTTGTGTTAACGGTACATCCACGATGTATCTATGTACTACCTGTTGTGTTAACGGTACATCCACGATGTGTCTATGTACTACCTGTGTGTTAACGGTACATCCAAGATGTATCTATGTACTACCTGTTGTGTATCCACGATGTGTCTATGTACTGCCTGTTGTGTTAACGGTACATCCACCATGTATCTATGTACTACCTGTTGTGTTAACGGTACATCCACAATGTGTCTATGTACTACCTGTTGTGTTAACGGTACATCCACGATGTGTCTATGTACTACCTGTTGTGTTAACGGTACATCCACGATGTATCTATGTACTACCTGTTGTGTTAACGGTACATCCACGATGTGTCTATGTACTACCTGTTGTGTATCCACGATGTGTCTATGTACTACCTGTTGTGTTAACGGTAGTTCCACGATGTGTCTATGTACTACCTGTTGTGTTAATAGTGCATCCACGATGTGTCTATGTACTACGTGTTGTGTTAACGGTACATCCATGATGTGTCTATGTACTACCTGTTGTGTTAACGGTACATCCACGATGTATCTATGTACTACCTGTTGTGTTAACGGTACATCCACGATGTGTCTATGTACTACCTGTTGTGTTAACGGTACATCCAAGATGTATCTATGTACTACCTGTTGTGTATCCACGATATGTCTATGCACTACCTGTTGTGTTATCGGTACATCCACGATGTGTGTATGTACTTCCTGTTGTGTTAACGGTACATCCAAGATGTATCTATGTACTACCTGTTGTTTTAACGGTACATCCACGATGTATCTATGTACTACCTGTTGTGTTAACGGTACATCCACGATGTGTCTATGTACTTCCTGTTGTGTTAACGGTACATCCTCGATGTGTCTATGTACTACCTGTTGTGTTAACGGTACATCCACGATGTGTCTATGTACTACCTGTTGTGTTAACGGTACATCCACGATGTATCTATGTACTACCTGTTGTGTTAACGGTACATCCACGATGTATCTATGTACTACCTGTTGTGTTAACGGTACATCCACGATGTATCTATGTACTACCTGTTGTGTTAACGGTACATCCACGATGCGTCTATGTACTACCTGTTGTGTTAACGGTACATCCACGATGTGTCTATGTACTACCTGTTGTGTTAACGGTACATCCACGATGTGTCTATGTACTACCTGTGGTGTTAACGGTACATCCACGATGTATCTATGTACTACCTGTTGTGTATCCACGATGTATCTATGTACTACCTGTTGTGTTAACGGTACATCCAAGATGTATCTATGTACTACCTGTTGTGTATCCACGATGTGTCTATGTACTACCTGTTGTGTTAACGGTACATCCACGATGTGTCTATGTACTACCTGTTGTGTTAACGGTACATCCACGATGTATCTATGTACTACCTGTTGTGTTAACGGTACATCCACGATGTGTCTATGTACTACCTGTTGTGTTAACGGTACATCCACGATGTGTCTATGTACTACCTGTTGTTTTAACGGTACATCCACGATGTGTCTATGTACTACCTGTTGTGTATCCACGATGTGTCTATGTACTACCTGTTGTGTTAACGGTACATCCAAGATGTGTCTATGTACTACCTGTTGGGTTAACGGTACATCCACGATGTGTCTATGTACTACCTGTTGTGTTAACGGTACATCCACGATGTGTCTATGTACTACCTGTTGTGTTAACGGTACATCCACAGTGTATCTATGTACTACCTGTTGTGTTAACGGTACATCCACGATGTATCTATGTACTACCTGTTGTGTTAACGGTACATCCACGATGTATCTATGTACTACCTGTTGTGTTAACGGTACATCCACGATGCGTCTATGTACTACCTGTTGTGTTAACGGTACATCCACGATGTGTCTATGTACTACCTGTTGTGTTAACGGTACATCCACGATGTGTCTATGTACTACCTGTGGTGTTAACGGTACATCCACGATGTATCTATGTACTACCTGTTGTGTATCCACGATGTATCTATGTACTACCTGTTGTGTTAACGGTACATCCAAGATGTATCTATGTACTACCTGTTGTGTATCCACGATGTGTCTTTGTACTACCTGTTGTGTTAACGGTACATCCAAGATGTGTCTATGTACTACCTGTTGTGTTAACGGTACATCCACGATGTATCTATGTACTACCTGTTGTGTTAACGGTACATCCACGATGTGTCTATGTACTACCTGTTGTGTTAACGGTACATCCACGATGTATCTATGTACTACCTGTTGTGTTAATGGTACATCCACGATGTGCCTATGTACTACCTGTTGTGTATCCACGATGTGTCTATGTACTACCTGTTGTGTTAACGGTAGTTCCACGATGTATCTATGTACTACCGGTTGTGTTAACGGTACATCCACGATGTTTCTATGTACTACCTGTTGTGTTAACGGTACATCCACGATGTGTCTATGTACTACCTGTTTGTTAACGGTACATCCACGATGTATCTATATACTACCTGTTGTGTTAACGGTACATCCACGATGTGTCTATGTACTTCCTGTTGTGTTAACGGTACATCCACGATGTATCTTTGTACTACCTGTTTTGTTAACGGTAAATACACGATGTGTCTATGTACTCCCTGTTGTGTTAACGGAACCTCCACGATGTGTCTATGTAGTACCTGTTATGTTAACGGTACATCCACGATGTGTCTATGTACTACCTGTTGTGTTAACGGTACATCCACGATGTGTCTATGTACTACCTGTTATGTTAACGGTACATCCACGATGTGTCTATGTACTACCTGTTGTGTTAACGGTACATCCACGATGTGTCTATGTACTACCTGTTGTGTATCCACGATGTGTCTATGTACTACCTGTTGTGTTAACGGTACATCCACGATGTATCTATGTACTACCTGTTGTGTTAACGGTACATCCATGATGTGTCTATGTCCTACTTGTTATGTTAACGGTACATCCACGATGTGTCTATGTACTACCTGTTGTGTTAATAGTACATCCACGATGTGTCTATGTACTACGTGTTGTGTTAACGGTACATCCATGATGTGTCTATGTACTACCTGTTGTGTTAACGGTACATCCACGATGTGTCTATGTACTACCTGTTGTGTTAACGGTACATCCACGATGTGTCTATGTACTACCTGTTGTGTTAACGGTACATCCAAGATGTATCTATGTACTACCTGTTGTGTATCCACGATATGTCTATGCACTACCTGTTGTGTTATCGGTACATCCACGATGTGTGTATGTACTTCCTGTTGTGTTAACGGTACATCCAAGATGTATCTATGTACTACCTGTTGTTTTAACGGTACATCCACGATGTATCTATGTACTACCTGTTGTGTTAACGGTACATCCACGATGTGTCTATGTACTTCCTGTTGTGTTAACGGTACATCCACGATGTGTCTATGTACTACCTGTTGTGTTAACGGTACATCCACGATGTGTCTATGTACTACCTGTTGTGTTAACGGTACATCCACGATGTATCTATGTACTACCTGTTGTGTTAACGGTACATCCACGATGTATCTATGTACTACCTGTTGTGTTAACGGTACATCCACGATGTATCTATGTACTACCTGTTGTGTTAACGGTACATCCACGATGCGTCTATGTACTACCTGTTGTGTTAACGGTACATCCACGATGTGTCTATGTACTACCTGTTGTGTTAACGGTACATCCACGATGTGTCTATGTACTACCTGTGGTGTTAACGGTACATCCACGATGTATCTATGTACTACCTGTTGTGTATCCACGATGTATCTATGTACTACCTGTTGTGTTAACGGTACATCCAAGATGTATCTATGTACTACCTGTTGTGTATCCACGATGTGTCTATGTACTACCTGTTGTGTTAACGGTACATCCACGATGTGTCTATGTACTACCTGTTGTGTTAACGGTACATCCACGATGTATCTATGTACTACCTGTTGTGTTAACGGTACATCCACGATGTGTCTATGTACTACCTGTTGTGTTAACGGTACATCCACGATGTGTCTATGTACTACCTGTTGTTTTAACGGTACATCCACGATGTGTCTATGTACTACCTGTTGTGTATCCACGATGTGTCTATGTACTACCTGTTGTGTTAACGGTACATCCAAGATGTGTCTATGTACTACCTGTTGTGTTAACGGTACATCCACGATGTATCTATGTACTACCTGTTGTGTTAACGGTACATCCACCATGTGTCTATGTACTACCTGTTGTGTTAACGGTACATCCACGATGTGTCTACGTACTACCTCTTGTGTATCCACGATGTGTCTATGTACTACCTGTTGTGTTGACGGTACATCCATGATGTGTCTATGAACTACCTGTTGTGTTAACGGTACATCCACGATGTGTCTATGTACTACCTGTTGTGTTAACGGTACACCCACGATGTGTCTATGTACTGCCTGTTGTGTTAACGGTACATCCACGATGTGTCTATGTACTACCTGCTGTGTTAACGGTTCATCCACGATGTATCTATGTACTAATTGTTGTGTATCCACGATGTGTCTATGTACTACCTGTTGTGTTAACGGTACTTCCACGATGTATCTATGTACTCCCTGTTCTGTTAACAGTACATCCACGATGTGTCTATGTACTACCTGCTGAGTTAACGGTACATCCACGATGTATCTATGTACTACCTGTTGTTTTAACGGTACTCCCACGATGTATCTATGTACTACCTGTTGCGTTAACGGTACATCCACGATGTGTCTATCTACTACCTGTTGTGTTAACGGTACATCCACGATGTGTCTATGTACTACCTGTTGTGTTAACGGTACATCCACGATGTGTATATGTACTACCTGTTGTGTTAACGGTACATCCACGATGTGTCTATGTACTACCTGATGTGTTAACGGTACATCCACGATGTGTCTATGTACTACCTGCTGTGTTAACGGTACATCCACGATGTATCTATGTACTACCTGTTGTGTATCCACGATGTGTCTATGTACTACCTGTTGTGTTAACGGTACATCCACGATGTATGTATGTACTACCTGTTGTGTTAACGGTACATCCACGATGGGTCTATGTACTACCTGCTGTGTTATCGGTACATCCACGATGTGTCTATGTACTACTTGTTGTGTATCCACGATGTGTCTATGTACTACCTGTTGTGTTAACGGTACATCCACGATGTATCTATGTACTACCTGTTGTGTTAACGGTACATCCACGATGTGTCTATGTACTACCTGTTGTGTTAACGGTACATCCAAGATGTATCTATGTACTACCTGTTGTGTATCCACGATGTGTCTATGTACTACCTGTTGTGTTAACGGTACATCCACGATGTATCTATGTACTACCTGTTGTGTTAACGGTACATCCACGATGTGTCTATGTACTACCTGTTGTGTTAACGGTACAGCCACGATGTGTCTATGTACTACCTGTTGTGTTAACGGTACATCCACGATGTATCTATGTACTACCTGTTGTGTTAACGGTACATCCACGATGTGTCTATGTACTACCTGTTGTGTATCCACGATGTGTCTATGTACTACCTGTTGTGTTAACGGTACATCCACGATGTATCTATGTACTACCTGTTGTGTTAACGGTACATCCACGATGTATCTATGTACTACCTGTTGTGTTAACGGTACATCCACGATGTGTCTATGCACTACCTGTTGTGTTAACGGTACATCCACGATGTGTCTATGTACTACCTGTTGTGTTAACAGTACATCCACGATGTATCTATGTACTACCTGTTGTGTATCCACGATGTGTCTATGTACTACCTGTTGTGTTAACGGTACATCCACGATGTATGTATGTACTACCTGTTGTGTTAACGGTACATCCACGATGTGTCTATGTACTACCTGCTGTGTTATCGGTACATCCACGATGTGTCTATGTACTACTTGTTGTGTATCCACGATGTGTCTATGTACTACCTGTTGTGTTAACGGTACATCCACGATGTATCTATGTACTACCTGTTGTGTTAACGGTACATCCACGATGTGTCTATTTACTACCTGTTGTGTTAACGGTTCATCCAAGATGTATCTATGTACTACCTGTTGTGTATCCACGATGTGTCTATGTACTACCTGTTGTGTTAACGGTACATCCACGATGTATCTATGTACTACCTGTTGTGTTAACGGTACATCCACTATGTGTCTATGCTCTACCTGTTGTGTTAACGGTACATCCACGATGTATCTATGTACTACCAGTTGTGTTAACGGTACATCCACGATGTGTCTATGTACTCCCTGTTGTGTTAACGGTACATCCACGATGTGTCTATGTACTACCTGTTATGTTAACGGTACATCCACGATGTGTCTATGTACTACCTGTTGTGTTAACGGTACATCCACGATGTATCTATGTACTACCTGTTGTGTTAACGGTACATCCACGATGTGTCTATGTACTACCTGTTGTGTTAACGGTACATCCAAGATGTGTCTATGTACTTCCTGTTGTGTTAACGGTACATCCACGATGTGTCTATGTACTACCTGTTGTGTTAACGGTACATCCACGATGTGTCTATGTACTACCTGTTGTGTTAACGGTACATCCACGATGTATCTATGTACTACCTGTTGTGTTAACGGTACATCCACGATGTATCTATGTACTACCTGTTGTGTTAACGGTACATCCACGATGTATCTATGTACTACCTGTTGTGTTAACGGTACATCCACGATGCGTCTATGTACTACCTGTTGTGTTAACGGTACATCCACGATGTGTCTATGTACTACCTGTTGTGTTAACGGTACATCCACGATGTGTCTATGTACTACCTGTGGTGTTAACGGTACATCCACGATGTATCTATGTACTACCTGTTGTGTATCCACGATGTATCTATGTACTACCTGTTGTGTTAACGGTACATCCAAGATGTATCTATGTACTACCTGTTGTGTATCCACGATGTGTCTATGTACTACCTGTTGTGTTAACGGTACATCCACGATGTGTCTATGTACTACCTGTTGTGTTAACGGTACATCCACGATGTATCTATGTACTACCTGTTGTGTTAACGGTACATCCACGATGTGTCTATGTACTACCTGTTGTGTTAACGGTACATCCACGATGTGTCTATGTACTACCTGTTGTTTTAACGGTACATCCACGATGTGTCTATGTACTACCTGTTGTGTATCCACGATGTGTCTATGTACTACCTGTTGTGTTAACGGTACATCCAAGATGTGTCTATGTACTACCTGTTGTGTTAACGGTACATCCACGATGTATCTATGTACTACCTGTTGTGTTAACGGTACATCCACCATGTGTCTATGTACTACCTGTTGTGTTAACGGTACATCCACGATGTGTCTACGTACTACCTCTTGTGTATCCACGATGTGTCTATGTACTACCTGTTGTGTTGACGGTACATCCATGATGTGTCTATGAACTACCTGTTGTGTTAACGGTACATCCACGATGTGTCTATGTACTACCTGTTGTGTTAACGGTACACCCACGATGTGTCTATGTACTGCCTGTTGTGTTAACGGTACATCCACGATGTGTCTATGTACTACCTGCTGTGTTAACGGTTCATCCACGATGTATCTATGTACTAATTGTTGTGTATCCACGATGTGTCTATGTACTACCTGTTGTGTTAACGGTACTTCCACGATGTATCTATGTACTCCCTGTTCTGTTAACAGTACATCCACGATGTGTCTATGTACTACCTGCTGAGTTAACGGTACATCCACGATGTATCTATGTACTACCTGTTGTTTTAACGGTACTCCCACGATGTATCTATGTACTACCTGTTGCGTTAACGGTACATCCACGATGTGTCTATCTACTACCTGTTGTGTTAACGGTACATCCACGATGTGTCTATGTACTACCTGTTGTGTTAACGGTACATCCACGATGTGTATATGTACTACCTGTTGTGTTAACGGTACATCCACGATGTGTCTATGTACTACCTGATGTGTTAACGGTACATCCACGATGTGTCTATGTACTACCTGCTGTGTTAACGGTACATCCACGATGTATCTATGTACTACCTGTTGTGTATCCACGATGTGTCTATGTACTACCTGTTGTGTTAACGGTACATCCACGATGTATGTATGTACTACCTGTTGTGTTAACGGTACATCCACGATGGGTCTATGTACTACCTGCTGTGTTATCGGTACATCCACGATGTGTCTATGTACTACTTGTTGTGTATCCACGATGTGTCTATGTACTACCTGTTGTGTTAACGGTACATCCACGATGTATCTATGTACTACCTGTTGTGTTAACGGTACATCCACGATGTGTCTATGTACTACCTGTTGTGTTAACGGTACATCCAAGATGTATCTATGTACTACCTGTTGTGTATCCACGATGTGTCTATGTACTACCTGTTGTGTTAACGGTACATCCACGATGTATCTATGTACTACCTGTTGTGTTAACGGTACATCCACGATGTGTCTATGTACTACCTGTTGTGTTAACGGTACAGCCACGATGTGTCTATGTACTACCTGTTGTGTTAACGGTACATCCACGATGTATCTATGTACTACCTGTTGTGTTAACGGTACATCCACGATGTGTCTATGTACTACCTGTTGTGTATCCACGATGTGTCTATGTACTACCTGTTGTGTTAACGGTACATCCACGATGTATCTATGTACTACCTGTTGTGTTAACGGTACATCCACGATGTATCTATGTACTACCTGTTGTGTTAACGGTACATCCACGATGTGTCTATGCACTACCTGTTGTGTTAACGGTACATCCACGATGTGTCTATGTACTACCTGTTGTGTTAACAGTACATCCACGATGTATCTATGTACTACCTGTTGTGTATCCACGATGTGTCTATGTACTACCTGTTGTGTTAACGGTACATCCACGATGTATGTATGTACTACCTGTTGTGTTAACGGTACATCCACGATGTGTCTATGTACTACCTGCTGTGTTATCGGTACATCCACGATGTGTCTATGTACTACTTGTTGTGTATCCACGATGTGTCTATGTACTACCTGTTGTGTTAACGGTACATCCACGATGTATCTATGTACTACCTGTTGTGTTAACGGTACATCCACGATGTGTCTATTTACTACCTGTTGTGTTAACGGTTCATCCAAGATGTATCTATGTACTACCTGTTGTGTATCCACGATGTGTCTATGTACTACCTGTTGTGTTAACGGTACATCCACGATGTATCTATGTACTACCTGTTGTGTTAACGGTACATCCACGATGTGTCTATGCTCTACCTGTTGTGTTAACGGTACATCCACGATGTATCTATGTACTACCAGTTGTGTTAACGGTACATCCACGATGTGTCTATGTACTCCCTGTTGTGTTAACGGTACATCCACGATGTGTCTATGTACTACCTGTTATGTTAACGGTACATCCACGATGTGTCTATGTACTACCTGTTGTGTTAACGGTACATCCACGATGTATCTATGTACTACCTGTTGTGTTAACGGTACATCCACGATGTGTCTATGTACTACCTGTTGTGTTAACGGTACATCCAAGATGTATCTATGTACTACCTGTTGTGTATCCACGATGTGTCTATGTACTACCTGTTGTGTTAACGGTACATCCACCATGTATCTATGTACTACCTGTTGTGTTAACGGTACATCCACAATGTGTCTATGTACTACCTGTTGTGTTAACGGTACATCCACGATGTGTCTATGTACTACCTGTTGTGTTAACGGTACATCCACGATGTATCTATGTACTACCTGTTGTGTTAACGGTACATCCACGATGTGTCTATGTACTACCTGTTGTGTATCCACGATGTGTCTATGTACTACCTGTTGTGTTAACGGTAGTTCCACGATGTATCTATGTACTACCGGTTGTGTTAACGGTACATCCACGATGTTTCTATGTACTACCTGTTGTGTTAACGGTACATCCACGATGTGTCTATGTACTACCTGTTTGTTAACGGTACATCCACGATGTATCTATATACTACCTGTTGTGTTAACGGTACATCCACGATGTGTCTATGTACTTCCTGTTGTGTTAACGGTACATCCACGATGTATCTATGTACTACCTGTTTTGTTAACGGTAAATACACGATGTGTCTATGTACTCCCTGTTGTGTTAACGGTACATCCACGATGTGTCTATGTAGTACCTGTTAAGTTAACGGTACATCCACGATGTGTCTATGTACTACCTGTTGTGTTAACGGTACATCCACGATGTGTCTATGTACTACCTGTTATGTTAACGGTACATCCACGATGTGTCTATGTACTACCTGTTGTGTTATCGGTACATCCCCGATGTGTCTATGTACTACCTGTTGTGTTAACGGTACATCCACGATGTGTCTATGTACTACCTGTTGTGTATCCACGATGTGTCTATGTACTACCTGTTGTGTTAACGGTACATCCACGATGTATCTATGTACTACCTGTTGTGTTAACGGTACATCCATGATGTGTCTATGTCCTACTTGTTATGTTAACGGTACATCCACGATGTGTCTATGTACTACCTGTTGTGTTAATAGTACATCCACGATGTGTCTAGGTACTACGTGTTGTGTTAACGGTACATCCATGATGTGTCTATGTACTACCTGTTGTGTTAACGGTACATCCACGATGTATCTGTGTACTACCTGTTGTGTTAACGGTACATCCACGATGTGTCTATGTACTACCTGTTGTGTTAACGGTACATCCAAGATGTATCTATGTACTACCTGTTGTGTATCCACGATATGTCTATGTACTACCTGTTGTGTTATCGGTACATCCACGATGTGTGTATGTACTTCCTGTTGTGTTAACGGTACATCCAAGATGTATCTATGTACTACCTGTTGTTTTAACGGTACATCCAAGATGTATCTATGTACTACCTGTTGTGTTAACGGTACATCCACGATGTGTCTATGTACTTCCTGTTGTGTTAACGGTACATCCACGATGTGTCTATGTACTACCTGTTGTGTTAACGGTACATCCACGATGTGTCTATGTACTACCTGTTGTGTTAACGGTACATCCACGATGTATCTATGTACTACCTGTTGTGTTAACGGTACATCCACGATGTATCTATGTACTACCTGTTGTGTTAACGGTACATCCACGATGCGTCTATGTACTACATGTTGTGTTAACGGTACATCCACGATGTGTCTATGTACTACCTGTTGTGTTAACGGTACATCCACGATGTGTCTATGTACTACCTGTGGTGTTAACGGTACATCCACGATGTATCTATGTACTACCTGTTGTGTATCCACGATGTATCTATGTACTACCTGTTGTGTTAACGGTACATCCAACATGTATCTATGTACTACCTGTTGTGTATCCACGATGTGTCTATGTACTACCTGTTGTGTTAACGGTACATCCACGATGTGTCTATGTACTACCTGTTGTGTTAACGGTACATCCACGATGTATCTATGTACTACCTGTTGTGTTAACGGTACATCCACGATGTGTCTATGTACTACCTGTTGTGTTAACGGTACATCCACGATGTGTCTATGTACTACCTGTTGTTTTAACGGTACATCCACGATGTGTCTATGTACTACCTGTTGTGTATCCACGATGTGTCTATGTACTACCTGTTGTGTTAACGGTACATCCAAGATGTGTCTATGTACTACCTGTTGTGTTAACGGTACATCCACGATGTATCTATGTACTACCTGTTGTGTTAACGGTACATCCACGATGTGTCTATGTACTACCTGTTGTGTTAACGGTACATCCACGATGTATCTATGTACTACCTGTTGTGTTAACGGTACATCCACGATGTGTCTATGTACTACCTGTTGTGTATCCACGATGTGTCTATGTACTACCTGTTGTGTTAACGGTAGTTCCACGATGTATCTATGTACTACCGGTTGTGTTAACGGTACATCCACGATGTTTCTATGTACTACCTGTTGTGTTAACGGTACATCCACGATGTGTCTATGTACTACCTGTTTGTTAACGGTACATCCACGATGTATCTATATACTACCTGTTGTGTTAACGGTACATCCACGATGTGTCTATGTACTTCCTGTTGTGTTAACGGTACATCCACGATGTATCTTTGTACTACCTGTTTTGTAAACGGTAAATACACGATGTGTCTATGTACTCCCTGTTGTGTTAACGGTACATCCACGATGTGTCTATGTAGTACCTGTTATGTTAACGGTACATCCACGATGTGTCTATGTACTACCTGTTGTGTTAACGGTACATCCACGATGTGTCTATGTACTACCTGTTAAGTTAACGGTACATCCACGATGTGTCTATGTACTACCTGTTGTGTTAACGGTACATCCACGATGTGTCTATGTACTACCTGTTGTGTATCCACGATGTATCTATGTACTACCTGTTGTGTTAACGGTACATCCACGATGTGTCTATGTACTTCCTGTTGTGTTAACGGTACATCCATGATGTGTCTATGTACTACCTGTTGTGTTAACGGTACATCCACGATGTGTCTATGTACTACCTGTTGTGTTAACGGTACATCCACGATGTATCTATGTACTACCTGTTGTGTTAACGGTACATCCACGATGTATCTATGTACTACCTGTTGTGTTAACGGTACATCCACGATGTATCTATGTACTACCTGTTGTGTTAACGGTACATCCACGATGCGTCTATGTACTACCTGTTGTGTTAACGGTACATCCACGATGTGTCTATGTACTACCTGTTGTGTTAACGGTACATCCACGATGTGTCTATGTACTACCTGTGGTGTTAACGGTACATCCACGATGTATCTATGTACTACCTGTTGTGTATCCACGATGTATCTATGTACTACCTGTTGTGTTAACGGTACATCCAAGATGTATCTATGTACTACCTGTTGTGTATCCACGATGTGTCTATGTACTACCTGTTGTGTTAACGGTACATCCACGATGTGTCTATGTACTACCTGTTGTGTTAACGGTACATCCACGATGTATCTATGTACTACCTGTTGTGTTAACGGTACATCCACGATGTGTCTATGTACTACCTGTTGTGTTAACGGTACATCCACGATGTGTCTATGTACTACCTGTTGTTTTAACGGTACATCCACGATGTGTCTATGTACTACCTGTTGTGTATCCACGATGTGTCTATGTACTACCTGTTGTGTTAACGGTACATCCAAGATGTGTCTATGTACTACCTGTTGTGTTAACGGTACATCCACGATGTATCTATGTACTACCTGTTGTGTTAACGGTACATCCACGATGTGTCTATGTACTACCTGTTGTGTTAACGGTACATCCACGATGTGTCTACGTACTACCTCTTGTGTATCCACGATGTGTCTATGTACTACCTGTTGTGTTGACGGTACATCCATGATGTGTCTATGAACTACCTGTTGTGTTAACGGTACATCCACGATGTATCTATGCACTACCTGTTGTGTTAACGGTACATCCACGATGTGTCTATGTACTACCTGTTGTGTTAACGGAACATCCACGATGTGTCTATGTACTACCTGTTGTGTTAACGGTACATCCACGATGTGTCTATGTACTACCTGTTGTGTTAACGGAACATCCAAGATGTATCTATGTACTACCTGTTGTGTATCCACGATGTATCTATGTACTACCTGTTGTGTTAACGGTACATCCAAGATGTATCTATGTACTACCTCTTGTGTATCCACGATGTGTCTATGTACTACCTGTTGTGTTGACGGTACATCCATGATGTGTCTATGAACTACCTGTTGTGTTAACGGTACATCCACGATGTGTCTATGTACTACCTGTTGTGTTAACGGTACACCCACGATGTATGTATGTACTACCTGTTGTGTTAACGGTACATCCACGATGTGTCTATGTACTACCTGCTGTGTTATCGGTACATCCACGATGTGTCTATGTACTACTTGTTGTGTATCCACGATGTGTCTATGTACTACCTGTTGTGTTAACGGTACATCCACGATGTATCTATGTACTACCTGTTGTGTTAACGGTACATCCACGATGTGTCTATGTACTACCTGTTGTGTTAACGGTACATCCAAGATGTATCTATGTACTACCTGTTGTGTATCCACGATGTGTCTATGTACTACCTGTTGTGTTAACGGTACATCCACGATGTATCTATGTACTACCTGTTGTGTTAACGGTACATCCACGATGTGTCTATTTACTACCTGTTGTGTTAACGGTACAGCCACGATGTGTCTATGTACTACCTGTTGTGTTAACGGTACATCCACGATGTATCTATGTACTACCTGTTGTGTTAACGGTACATCCACGATGTGTCTATGTACTACCTGTTGTGTATCCACGATGTGTCTATGTACTACCTGTTGTGTTAACGGTACATCCACGATGTATCTATGTACTACCTGTTGTGTTAACGGTACATCCACGATGTATCTATGTACTACCTGTTGTGTTAACGGTACATCCACGATGTGTCTATGCACTACCTGTTGTGTTAACGGTACATCCACGATGTGTCTATGTACTACCTGTTGTGTTAACGGTACATCCGCGATGTATCTATATACTACCTGTTGTGTTAACGGTACATCCACGATGTGTCTATGTACTTCCTGTTGTGTTAACGGTATATCCACGATGTATCTATGTACTACCTGTTGTGTTAACGGTACATCCACGATGTGTCTATGCACTACCTGTTGTGTTTACGGTACATCCACGATATGTCTATGTACTCCCTGTTGTGTTAACGGTACATCCACGATGTGTCTATGTACTACCTGTTATGTTAACGGGATATCCACGATGTGTCTATTTACTACCTGTTGTGTTAACGGTACATCCACGATGTATCTATGTACTACCTGTTGTGTTAACGGTACATCCACGATGTGTCTATTTACTACCTGTTGTGTTAACGGTACATCCAAGATGTATCTATGTACTACCTGTTGTGTATCCACGATGTGTCTATGTACTACCTGTTGTGTTAACGGTACATCCACGATGTATCTATGTACTACCTGTTGTGTTAACGGTACATCCACGATGTGTCTATGCACTACCTGTTGTGTTAACGGTACATCCACGATGTATCTATGTACTACCAGTTGTGTTAACGGTACATCCACGATGTGTCTATGTACTCCCTGTTGTGTTAACGGTACATCCACGATGTGTCTATGTACTACCTGTTATGTTAACGGTACATCCACGATGTGTCTATGTACTACCTGTTGTGTTAACGGTACATCCACGATGTATCTATGTACTACCTGTTGTGTTAACGGTACATCCACGATGTGTCTATGTACTACCTGTTGTGTTAACGGTACATCCAAGATGTATCTATGTACTACCTGTTGTGTATCCACGATGTGTCTATGTACTACCTGTTGTGTTAACGGTACATCCACCATGTATCTATGTACTACCTGTTGTGTTAACGGTACATCCACAATGTGTCTATGTACTACCTGTTGTGTTAACGGTACATCCACGATGTGTCTATGTACTACCTGTTGTGTTAACGGTACATCCACGATGTATCTATGTACTACCTGTTGTGTTAACGGTACATCCACGATGTGTCTATGTACTACCTGTTGTGTATCCACGATGTGTCTATGTACTACCTGTTGTGTTAACGGTAGTTCCACGATGTATCTATGTACTACCGGTTGTGTTAACGGTACATCCACGATGTTTCTATGTACTACCTGTTGTGTTAACGGTACATCCACGATGTGTCTATGTACTACCTGTTTGTTAACGGTACATCCACGATGTATCTATATACTACCTGTTGTGTTAACGGTACATCCACGATGTGTCTATGTACTTCCTGTTGTGTTAACGGTACATCCACGATGTATCTATGTACTACCTGTTTTGTTAACGGTAAATACACGATGTGTCTATGTACTCCCTGTTGTGTTAACGGTACATCCACGATGTGTCTATGTAGTACCTGTTATGTTAACGGTACATCCACGATGTGTCTATGTACTACCTGTTGTGTTAACGGTACATCCACGATGTGTCTATGTACTACCTGTTATGTTAACGGTACATCCACGATGTGTCTATGTACTACCTGTTGTGTTATCGGTACATCCACGATGTGTCTATGTACTACCTGTTGTGTTAACGGTACATCCACGATGTGTCTATGTACTACCTGTTGTGTATCCACGATGTGTCTATGTACTACCTGTTGTGTTAACGGTACATCCACGATGTATCTATGTACTACCTGTTGTGTTAACGGTACATCCATGATATGTCTATGTCCTACTTGTTATGTTAACGGTACATCCACGATGTGTCTATGTACTACCTGTTGTGTTAATAGTACATCCACGATGTGTCTATGTACTACGTGTTGTGTTAACGGTACATCCATGATGTGTCTATGTACTACCTGTTGTGTTAACGGTACATCCACGATGTATCTATGTACTACCTGTTGTGTTAACGGTACATCCACGATGTGTCTATGTACTACCTGTTGTGTTAACGGTACATCCAAGATGTATCTATGTACTACCTGTTGTGTATCCACGATATGTCTATGTACTACCTGTTGTGTTATCGGTACATCCACGATGTGTGTATGTACTTCCTGTTGTGTTAACGGTACATCCAAGATGTATCTATGTACTACCTGTTGTTTTAACGGTACATCCAAGATGTATCTATGTACTACCTGTTGTGTTAACGGTACATCCACGATGTGTCTATGTACTTCCTGTTGTGTTAACGGTACATCCACGATGTGTCTATGTACTACCTGTTGTGTTAACGGTACATCCACGATGTGTCTATGTACTACCTGTTGTGTTAACGGTACATCCACGATGTATCTATGTACTACCTGTTGTGTTAACGGTACATCCACGATGTATCTATGTACTACCTGTTGTGTTAACGGTACATCCACGATGCGTCTATGTACTACCTGTTGTGTTAACGGTACATCCACGATGTGTCTATGTACTACCTGTTGTGTTAACGGTACATCCACGATGTGTCTATGTACTACCTGTGGTGTTAACGGTACATCCACGATGTATCTATGTACTACCTGTTGTGTATCCACGATGTATCTATGTACTACCTGTTGTGTTAACGGTACATCCAAGATGTATCTATGTACTACCTGTTGTGTATCCACGATGTGTCTATGTACTACCTGTTGTGTTAACGGTACATACACGATGTGTCTATGTACTACCTGTTGTGTTAACGGTACATCCACGATGTATCTATGTACTACCTGTTGTGTTAACGGTACATCCACGATGTGTCTATGTACTACCTGTTGTGTTAACGGTACATCCACGATGTGTCTATGTACTACCTGTTGTTTTAACGGTACATCCACGATGTGTCTATGTACTACCTGTTGTGTATCCACGATGTGTCTATGTACTACCTGTTGTGTTAACGGTACATCCAAGATGTGTCTATGTACGACCTGTTGTGTTAACGGTACATCCACGATGTATCTATGTACTACCTGTTGTGTTAACGGTACATCCACGATGTGTCTATGTACTACCTGTTGTGTTAACGGTACATCCACGATGTATCTATGTACTACCTGTTGTGTTAACGGTACATCCACGATGTGTCTATGTACTACCTGTTGTGTATCCACGATGTGTCTATGTACTACCTGTTGTGTTAACGGTAGTTCCACGATGTATCTATGTACTACCGGTTGTGTTAACGGTACATCCACGATGTTTCTATGTACTACCTGTTGTGTTAACGGTACATCCACGATGTGTCTATGTACTACCTGTTTGTTAACGGTACATCCACGATGTATCTATATACTACCTGTTGTGTTAACGGTACATCCACGATGTGTCTATGTACTTCCTGTTGTGTTAACGGTACATCCACGATGTATCTTTGTACTACCTGTTTTGTAAACGGTAAATACACGATGTGTCTATGTACTCCCTGTTGTGTTAACGGTACATCCACGATGTGTCTATGTAGTACCTGTTATGTTAACGGTACATCCACGATGTGTCTATGTACTACCTGTTGTGTTAACGGTACATCCACGATGTGTCTATGTACTACCTGTTATGTTAACGGTACATCCACGATGTGTCTATGTACTACCTGTTGTGTTAACGGTACATCCACGATGTGTCTATGTACTACCTGTTGTGTATCCACGATCTGTCTATGTACTACCTGTTGTGTTAACGGTACATCCACGATGTATCTATGTACTACCTGTTGTGTTAACGGTACATCCATGATGTGTCTATGTCCTACTTGTTATGTTAACGGTACATCCACGATGTGTCTATGTACTACCTGTTGTGTTAATAGTACATCCACGATGTGTCTATGTACTACGTGTTGTGTTAACGGTACATCCATGATGTGTCTATGTACTACCTGTTGTGTTAACGGTACATCCACGATGTATCTATGTACTACCTGTTGTGTTAACGGTACATCCACGATGTGTCTATGTACTACCTGTTGTGTTAACGGTACATCCAAGATGTATCTATGTACTACCTGTTGTGTATCCACGATATGTCTATGTACTACCTGTTGTGTTATCGGTACATCCACGATGTGTGTATGTACTTCCTGTTGTGTTAACGGTACATCCAAGATGTATCTATGTACTACCTGTTGTTTTAACGGTACATCCACGATGTATCTATGTACTACCTGTTGTGTTAACGGTACATCCACGATGTGTCTATGTACTTCCTGTTGTGTTAACGGTACATCCACGATGTGTCTATGTACTACCTGTTGTGTTAACGGTACATCCACGATGTGTCTATGTACTACCTGTTGTGTTAACGGTACATCCACGATGTATCTATGTACTACCTGTTGTGTTAACGGTACATCCACGATGTATCTATGTACTACCTGTTGTGTTAACGGTACATCCACGATGTATCTATGTACTACCTGTTGTGTTAACGGTACATCCACGATGCGTCTATGTACTACCTGTTGTGTTAACGGTACATCCACGATGTGTCTATGTACTACCTGTTGTGTTAACGGTACATCCACGATGTGTCTATGTACTACCTGTGGTGTTAACGGTACATCCACGATGTATCTATGTACTACCTGTTGTGTATCCACGATGTATCTATGTACTACCTGTTGTGTTAACGGTACATCCAAGATGTATCTATGTACTACCTGTTGTGTATCCACGATGTGTCTATGTACTACCTGTTGTGTTAACGGTACATCCACGATGTGTCTATGTACTACCTGTTGTGTTAACGGTACATCCACGATGTGTCTATGTACTACCTGTTGTTTTAACGGTACATCCACGATGTGTCTATGTACTACCTGTTGTGTATCCACGATGTGTCTATGTATTACCTGTTGTGTTAACGGTACATCCAAGATGTGTCTATGTACTACCTGTTGTGTTAACGGTACATCCACGATGTATCTATGTACTACCTGTTGTGTTAACGGTACATCCACGATGTGTCTATGTACTACCTGTTGTGTTAACGGTACATCCACGATGTGTCTACGTACTACCTCTTGTGTATCCACGATGTGTCTATGTACTACCTGTTGTGTTGACGGTAAATCCATGATGTGTCTATGAACTACCTGTTGTGTCAACGGTACATCCACGATGTATCTATGCACTACCTGTTGTGTTAACGGTACATCCACGATGTGTCTATGTACTACCTGTTGTGTTAACGGTACATCCACGATGTGTCTATGTACTACCTGTTGTGTTAACGGTACATCCACGATGTGTCTATGTACTACCTGTTGTGTTAACGGAACATCCAAGATGTATCTATGTACTACCTGTTGTGTATCCACGATGTATCTATGTACTACCTGTTGTGTTAACGGTACATCCAAGATGTATCTATGTACTACCTGTTGTGTATCCACGATGTGTCTATGTACTACCTGTTGTGTAAACGGTACATCCACGATGTGTCTATGTACTACCTGTTGTGTTAGCGGTACATCCACGATGTATCTATGTACTACCTGTTGTGTTAACGGTACATCCACGATGTGTCTATGTACTACCTGTTGTGTTAACGGTACATCCACGATGTGTCTATGTACTACCTATTGTGTTAACGGTACATCCACGATGTGTCTATGTACTACCTGTTGTGTTAACGGTACATCCAAGATGTATCTATGTACTACCTGTTGTGTTACCGGTACATCCACGATGTGTCTATGTACTTCCTGTTGTGTTAACGGTACATCCACGATGTGTCTATGTACTACCTCTTGTGTTAACGGTACATCCACGATGTGTCTATGTACTACCTCTTGCGTTAACGGTACATCGACGATGTGTCTATGTAATACCTGTTGTGTTAACGGTTCATCCACGATGTGCCTATGTACTACCTGTTGTGTTAACGGTACATCCACGATGTGTCTATGTACTACCTGTTGTGTTAACGGTACATCCACGATGAGTCTATGTACTACCTGTTGTGTTAATGGTACATCCACGATGTGTCTATGTACTACCTGTTGTGTTAACGGTACATCCAAGATGTGTCTTTGTACTACCTGTTGTGTTAACGGTACATCCACAATGTGTCTATGTACTACCTGTTGTGTTAATGGTACATTCACGATGTGTCTATGTACTACCTGTTGTGTTAACGGTACATCCACGATGTGTCTATGTACTACCTGTTGTGTTAACGGTACATCCACGATGTGTCTATGTACTACCTGTTGTGTTAATGGTACATCCACCATGTGTCTATGTACTACCTGTTGTGTATCCACGATGTGTCTATGTACTACCTATTGTGTTAACGGTACATCCACGATGTGTCAATGTACTACCTGTTGTGTTAACGGTACATCCACGATGTGTCTATGTACTACCTGTTGTGTTAACGGTACATCCACGATGTGTCTATGTACTACCTGTTGTGTTAACGGTACATCCACGATGTGTCTATGTACTACCTGTTGTGTTAACGGTACATCCAAGATGTATCTATGTACTACCTGTTGTGTTACCGGTACATCCACGATGTGTCTATGTACTTCCTGTTGTGTTAACGGTACATCCACGATGTGTCTATGTACTACCTCTTGTGTTAACGGTACATCCACGATGTGTCTATGTACTACCTGTTGTGTTAACGGTACATCGACGATGTGTCTATGTACTACCTGTTGTGTTAACGGTACATCCACGATGTGTCTATGTACTACCTGTTGTGTTAACGGTACATCCACGATGTGTCTATGTACTACCTGTTGTGTTAACGGTACATCCACGATGTGTCTATGTACTACCTGTTGTGTTAATGGTACATCCACGATGTGTCTATGTACTACCTGTTGTGTTAACGCTACATCCACGATGTGTCTATGTACTACCTGTTGTGTTAAGGGTACATCCACAATGTGTCTATGTACTACCTGTTGTGTTAATGGTACACCCACGATGTGTCTATGTACTACCTGTTGTGTTAACGGTACATCCACGATGTGTCTATGTACTACCTGTTGTGTTAACGGTACATCCACGATGTGTCTATGTACTACCTGTTGTGTTAATGGTACATCCACCATGTGTCTATGTACTACCTGTTGTGTATCCACGATGTGTCTATGTACTACCTGTTGTGTTAACGGTACATCCACGATGTGTCTATGTACTACCTGTTGTGTTAACGGTACATCCACGATGTGTCTATGTACTACCTGTTGTGTTAACGGTATATCCACGATGTGTCTATGTACTACCTGTTGTGTTAACGGTACATCCACGATGTATCTATGTACTACCTGTTGTGTTAACGGTACATCCACAATGTGTCTATGTACTACCTGTTGTGTTAACGGTACATCCACGATGTGTCTATGTACTACCTGTTGTGTTAACGGTACATCCACGATGTATCTATGTACTACCTGTTGTGTTAACGGTACATCCACGATGTGTCTATGTACTACCTGTTGTGTTAACGGTACACCCACGATGTGTCTATGTACTACCTGTTGTGTTAACGGTACATCCACGATGTGTCTATGTACTACCTGCTGTGTTAACGGTACATCCACGATGTATCTATGTACTACCTGTTGTGTATCCACGATGTGTCTATGTACTACGTGTTGTGTTAACGGTACATCCACGATGTATCTATGTACTCCCTGTTCTGTTAACAGTACATCCACGATGTGTCTATGTACTACCTGCTGAGTTAACGGTACATCCACGATGTATCTATGTACTACCTGTTGAGTTAACGGTACATCCACGATGTATCTATGTACTACCTGTTGTGTTAACGGTACATCCACGATGTGTCTATGTACTACCTGTTGTGTTAACGGTACATCCACGATGTGTCTATGTACTACCTGTTGTGTTAACGGTACATCCACGATGTGTCTATGTACTACCTGTTGTGTTAACGGTACATCCACGATGTGTCTATGTACTACCTGATGTGTTAACGGTACATCCACGATGTATCTATGTACTACCTGTTGTGTTAACGGTACATCCACGGTGTGTGTATGTACTACCTGATGTGTTAACGGTACATCCACGATGTGTCTATGTACTACCTGCTGTGTTAACGGTACATCCACGATGTATCTGTGTACTACCTGTTGTGTTAACGGTATATCCACGATGTGCCTATGTACTACCTGTTGTGTTAACGGTACATCCACGATGTGTCTATGTACTACCTGTTGTGTTAACGGTACATCCACGATGTGTCTATGTACTACCTGTTGTGTTAACGGTATATCCACGAAGTGTCTATGTACTACCTGTTGTGTTAATGGTACATCCACCATGTGTCTATGTACTACCTGTTGTGTATCCACGATGTGTCTATGTACTACCTGTTGTGTTAACGGTACATCCACGATGTGTCTATGTACTACCTGTTGTGTTAACGGTACATCCACGATGTGTCTATGTACTACCTGTTGTGTTAACGGTACATCCACGATGTGTCTATGTACTACCTGTTGTGTTAACGGTCCATCCACGATGTGTCTATGTACTACCTGTTGTGTAAACGGTACATCCAAGATGTATCTATGTACTACCTGTTGTGTTACCGGTACATCCACGATGTGTCTATGTACTTCCTGCTGTGTTAACGGTACATCCACGATGTGTCTATGTACTACCTCTTGTGTTAACGGTACATCCACGATGTGTCTATGTACTACCTGTTGTGTTAACGGTACATCGACGATGTGTCTATGTACTACCTGTTGTGTTAACGGTACATCCACGATGTGTCTATGTACTACCTGTTGTGTTAACGGTACATCCACGATGTGTCTATGTACTACCTGTTGTGTTAACGGTACATCCACGATGTGTCTATGTACTACCTGTTGTGTTAATGGTACATCCACGATGTGTCTATGTACTACCTGTTGTGTTAACGGTACATCCACGATGTGTCTATGTACTACCTGTTGTGTTAACGGTACATCCACAATGTGTCTATGTACTACCTGTTGTGTTAATGGTACACCCACGATGTGTCTATGTACTACCTGTTGTGTTAACGGTACATCCACGATGTGTCTATGTACTACCTGTTGTGTTAACGGTACATCCACGATGTGTCTATGTACTACCTGTTGTGTTAATGGTACATCCACGATGTGTCTATGTACTACCTGTTGTGTATCCACGATGTGTCTATGTACTACCTGTTGTGTTAACGGTACATCCACAATGTGTCTATGTACTACCTGTTGTGCTAACGGTACATCCACGATGTGTCTATGTACTACCTGTTGTGTTAACGGTACATCCACGATGTGTCTATGTACTACCTGTTGTGTTAACGGTACATCCAAGATGTATCTATGTACTACCTGTTGTGTTACCGGTACATCCACGATGTGTCTATGTACTTCCTGTTGTGTTAACGGTACATCCACGATGTGTCTATGTACTACCTCTTGTGTTAACGGTACATCCACGATGTGTCTATGTACTACCTCTTGCGTTAACGGTACATCGACGATGTGTCTATGTAATACCTGTTGTGTTAACGGTTCATCCACGATGTGCCTATGTACTACCTGTTGTGTTAACGGTACATCCACGATGTGTCTATGTACTACCTGTTGTGTTAACGGTACATCCACGATGAGTCTATGTACTACCTGTTGTGTTAATGGTACATCCACGATGTGTCTATGTACTACCTGTTGTGTTAACGGTACATCCAAGATGTGTCTTTGTACTACCTGTTGTGTTAACGGTACATCCACAATGTGTCTATGTACTACCTGTTGTGTTAATGGTACATTCACGATGTGTCTATGTACTACCTGTTGTGTTAACGGTACATCCACGATGTGTCTATGTACTACCTGTTGTGTTAACGGTACATCCACGATGTGTCTATGTACTACCTGTTGTGTTAATGGTACATCCACCATGTGTCTATGTACTACCTGTTGTGTATCCACGATGTGTCTATGTACTACCTATTGTGTTAACGGTACATCCACGATGTGTCTATGTACTACCTGTTGTGTTAACGGTACATCCACGATGTGTCTATGTACTACCTGTTGTGTTAACGGTACATCCACGATGTGTCTATGTACTACCTGTTGTGTTAACGGTACATCCACGATGTGTCTATGTACTACCTGTTGTGTTAACGGTACATCCAAGATGTATCTATGTACTACCTGTTGTGTTACCGGTACATCCACGATGTGTCTATGTACTTCCTGTTGTGTTAACGGTACATCCACGATGTGTCTATGTACTACCTCTTGTGTTAACGGTACATCCACGATGTGTCTATGTACTACCTGTTGTGTTAACGGTACATCGACGATGTGTCTATGTACTACCTGTTGTGTTAACGGTACATCCACGATGTGTCTATGTACTACCTGTTGTGTTAACGGTACATCCACGATGTGTCTATGTACTACCTGTTGTGTTAACGGTACATCCACGATGTGTCTATGTACTACCTGTTGTGTTAATGGTACATCCACGATGTGTCTATGTACTACCTGTTGTGTTAACGCTACATCCACGATGTGTCTATGTACTACCTGTTGTGTTAACGGTACATCCACAATGTGTCTATGTACTACCTGTTGCGTTAATGGTACACCAACGATGTGTCTATGTACTACCTGTTGTGTTAACGGTACATCCACGATGTGTCTATGTACTACCTGTTGTGTTAACGGTACATCCACGATGTGTCTATGTACTACCTGTTGTGTTAATGGTACATCCACCATGTGTCTATGTACTACCTGTTGTGTATCCACGATGTGTCTATGTACTACCTGTTGTGTTAACGGTACATCCACGATGTGTCTATGTACTACCTGTTGTGTTAACGGTACATCCACGATGTGTCTATGTACTACCTGTTGTGTTAACGGTATATCCACGATGTGTCTATGTACTACCTGTTGTGTTAACGGTACATCCACGATGTATCTATGTACTACCTGTTGTGTTAACGGTACATCCACGATGTGTCTATGTACTACCTGTTGTGTTAACGGTACATCCACGATGTGTCTATGTACTACCTGTTGTGTTAACGGTACATCCACGATGTATCTATGTACTACCTGTTGTGTTAACGGTACATCCACGATGTGTCTATGTACTACCTGTTGTGTTAACGGTACACCCACGATGTGTCTATGTACTACCTGTTGTGTTAACGGTACATCCACGATGTGTCTATGTACTACCTGCTGTGTTAACGGTACATCCACGATGTATCTATGTACTACCTGTTGTGTATCCACGATGTGTCTATGTACTACGTGTTGTGTTAACGGTACATCCACGATGTATCTATGTACTCCCTGTTCTGTTAACAGTACATCCACGATGTGTCTATGTACTACCTGCTGAGTTAACGGTACATCCACGATGTATCTATGTACTACCTGTTGTGTTAACGGTACATCCACGATGTATCTATGTACTACCTGTTGTGTTAACGGTACATCCACGATGTGTCTATGTACTACCTGTTGTGTTAACGGTACATCCACGATGTGTCTATGTACTACCTGTTGTGTTAACGGTACATCCACGATGTGTCTATGTACTACCTGTTGTGTTAACGGTACATCCACGATGTGTCTATGTACTACCTGATGTGTTAACGGTACATCCACGATGTATCTATGTACTACCTGTTGTGTTAACGGTACATCCACGGTGTGTGTATGTACTACCTGATGTGTTAACGGTACATCCACGATGTGTCTATGTACTACCTGCTGTGTTAACGGTACATCCACGATGTATCTGTGTACTACCTGTTGTGTTAACGGTATATCCACGATGTGCCTATGTACTACCTGTTGTGTTAACGGTACATCCACGATGTGTCTATGTACTACCTGTTGTGTTAACGGTACATCCACGATGTGTCTATGTACTACCTGTTGTGTTAACGGTATATCCACGAAGTGTCTATGTACTACCTGTTGTGTTAATGGTACATCCACCATGTGTCTATGTACTACCTGTTGTGTATCCACGATGTGTCTATGTACTACCTGTTGTGTTAACGGTACATCCACGATGTGTCTATGTACTACCTGTTGTGTTAACGGTACATCCACGATGTGTCTATGTACTACCTGTTGTGTTAACGGTACATCCACGATGTGTCTATGTACTACCTGTTGTGTTAACGGTCCATCCACGATGTGTCTATGTACTACCTGTTGTGTAAACGGTACATCCAAGATGTATCTATGTACTACCTGTTGTGTTACCGGTACATCCACGATGTGTCTATGTACTTCCTGTTGTGTTAACGGTACATCCACGATGTGTCTATGTACTACCTCTTGTGTTAACGGTACATCCACGATGTGTCTATGTACTACCTGTTGTGTTAACGGTACATCGACGATGTGTCTATGTACTACCTGTTGTGTTAACGGTACATCCACGATGTGTCTATGTACTACCTGTTGTGTTAACGGTACATCCACGATGTGTCTATGTACTACCTGTTGTGTTAACGGTACATCCACGATGTGTCTATGTACTACCTGTTGTGTTAATGGTACATCCACGATGTGTCTATGTACTACCTGTTGTGTTAACGCTACATCCACGATGTGTCTATGTACTACCTGTTGTGTTAACGGTACATCCACAATGTGTCTATGTACTACCTGTTGCGTTAATGGTACACCAACGATGTGTCTATGTACTACCTGTTGTGTTAACGGTACATCCACGATGTGTCTATGTACTACCTGTTGTGTTAACGGTACATCCACGATGTGTCTATGTACTACCTGTTGTGTTAATGGTACATCCACCATGTGTCTATGTACTACCTGTTGTGTATCCACGATGTGTCTATGTACTACCTGTTGTGTTAACGGTACATCCACGATGTGTCTATGTACTACCTGTTGTGTTAACGGTACATCCACGATGTGTCTATGTACTACCTGTTGTGTTAACGGTATATCCACGATGTGTCTATGTACTACCTGTTGTGTTAACGGTACATCCACGATGTATCTATGTACTACCTGTTGTGTTAACGGTACATCCACGATGTGTCTATGTACTACCTGTTGTGTTAACGGTACATCCACGATGTGTCTATGTACTACCTGTTGTGTTAACGGTACATCCACGATGTATCTATGTACTACCTGTTGTGTTAACGGTACATCCACGATGTGTCTATGTACTACCTGTTGTGTTAACGGTACACCCACGATGTGTCTATGTACTACCTGTTGTGTTAACGGTACATCCACGATGTGTCTATGTACTACCTGCTGTGTTAACGGTACATCCACGATGTATCTATGTACTACCTGTTGTGTATCCACGATGTGTCTATGTACTACGTGTTGTGTTAACGGTACATCCACGATGTATCTATGTACTCCCTGTTCTGTTAACAGTACATCCACGATGTGTCTATGTACTACCTGCTGAGTTAACGGTACATCCACGATGTATCTATGTACTACCTGTTGTGTTAACGGTACATCCACGATGTATCTATGTACTACCTGTTGTGTTAACGGTACATCCACGATGTGTCTATGTACTACCTGTTGTGTTAACGGTACATCCACGATGTGTCTATGTACTACCTGTTGTGTTAACGGTACATCCACGATGTGTCTATGTACTACCTGTTGTGTTAACGGTACATCCACGATGTGTCTATGTACTACCTGATGTGTTAACGGTACATCCACGATGTATCTATGTACTACCTGTTGTGTTAACGGTACATCCACGGTGTGTGTATGTACTACCTGATGTGTTAACGGTACATCCACGATGTGTCTATGTACTACCTGCTGTGTTAACGGTACATCCACGATGTATCTGTGTACTACCTGTTGTGTTAACGGTATATCCACGATGTGCCTATGTACTACCTGTTGTGTTAACGGTACATCCACGATGTGTCTATGTACTACCTGTTGTGTTAACGGTACATCCACGATGTGTCTATGTACTACCTGTTGTGTTAACGGTATATCCACGAAGTGTCTATGTACTACCTGTTGTGTTAATGGTACATCCACCATGTGTCTATGTACTACCTGTTGTGTATCCACGATGTGTCTATGTACTACCTGTTGTGTTAACGGTACATCCACGATGTGTCTATGTACTACCTGTTGTGTTAACGGTACATCCACGATGTGTCTATGTACTACCTGTTGTGTTAACGGTACATCCACGATGTGTCTATGTACTACCTGTTGTGTTAACGGTCCATCCACGATGTGTCTATGTACTACCTGTTGTGTAAACGGTACATCCAAGATGTATCTATGTACTACCTGTTGTGTTACCGGTACATCCACGATGTGTCTATGTACTTCCTGTTGTGTTAACGGTACATCCACGATGTGTCTATGTACTACCTCTTGTGTTAACGGTACATCCACGATGTGTCTATGTACTACCTGTTGTGTTAACGGTACATCGACGATGTGTCTATGTACTACCTGTTGTGTTAACGGTACATCCACGATGTGTCTATGTACTACCTGTTGTGTTAACGGTACATCCACGATGTGTCTATGTACTACCTGTTGTGTTAACGGTACATCCACGATGTGTCTATGTACTACCTGTTGTGTTAATGGTACATCCACGATGTGTCTATGTACTACCTGTTGTGTTAACGGTACATCCACGATGTGTCTATGTACTACCTGTTGTGTTAACGGTACATCCACAATGTGTCTATGTACTACCTGTTGTGTTAATGGTACACCCACGATGTGTCTATGTACTACCTGTTGTGTTAACGGTACATCCACGATGTGTCTATGTACGACCTGTTGTGTTAACGGTACATCCACGATGTGTCTATGTACTACCTGTTGTGTTAATGGTACATCCACGATGTGTCTATGTACTACCTGTTGTGTATCCACGATGTGTCTATGTACTACCTGTTGTGTTAACGGTACATCCACGATGTGTCTATGTACTACCTGTTGTGTATCCACGATGTATCTATGTACTACCTGTTGTGTTAATGGTACTTCCACGATGTGTCTATGTACTACCTGTTGTGTTAACGGTCATCCACGATGTGTCTATGTATTACCTGTTGGGTTAACGGTACATCCACGATGTGTCTATGTACTACCTGTTGTGTTAATGGTACATCCACCATGTGTCTATGTACTACCTGTTGTGTATCCACGATGTGTCTATGTACTACCTGTTGTGTTAAAGGTACATCCACGATGTGTCTATGTACTACCTGTTGTGTTAACGGTACATCCACGATGTATCTATGTACTACCTGTTGTGTATCCACGATGTATCTATGTACTACCTGTTGTGTTAACGGTACATCCACGATGTATCTATGTACTACCTGTTGTGTTAACGGTACATCCACGATGTGTCTATGTACTACCTGTTGTGTTAACGGTACATCCACGATGTGTCTATGTACTACCTGTTGTGTTAACGGTACATCCACGATGTGTCTATGTACTACCTGTTGCGTTAACGGTACATCCACGATGTGTCTATGTACTACCTGATGTGTTAACGGTACATCCACGATGTATCTATGTACTGCCTGTTGTGTTAACGGTACATCCACGATGTATCTATGTACTACCTGTTGTGTTAACGGTACAATCACGATGTGTCTATGTACTACCTGTTGTGTTAACGGTACATCCACGATGTGTCTATGTACTACCTGTTGTGTTAACGGTACATCCACGATGTGTCTATGTACTACCTGTTGTGTTAACGGTACATCCACGATGTGTCTATGTACTACCTGATGTGTTAACGGTACATCCACGATGTGTCTATGTACTACCTGCTGTGTTAACGGTACATCCACGATGTATCTATGTACTACCTGTTGTGTTAACGGTATATCCACGATGTGTCTATGTACTACCTGTTGTGTTAACGGTACATCCACGATGTGTCTATGTACTACCTGTTGTGTTAACGGTACATCCACGATGTGTCTATGTACTACCTGTTGTGTTAACGGTATATCCACGATGCGTCTATGTACTACCTGTTGTGTTAACGGTACATCCACGATGTATCTATGTACTACCTGTTGTGTTAACGGTACATCCACGATGTGTCTATGTACTACCTGTTGTGTTAACGGTACATCCACGATGTGTCTATGTACTACCTGTTGTGTTAACGGTACATCCAAGATGTATCTATGTACTACCTGTTGTGTATCCATGATGTGTCTATGTACTACCTGTTGTGTTAACGGTACATCCACGATGTATCTATGTACTACCTGTTGTGTTAACGGTACATCCACGATGTGTCTATGTACTACCTGTTGTGTTAACGGTACATCCACGATGTATCTATGTACTACCTGTTGTGTTAACGGTACATCCACGATGTGTCTATGTACTACCTGTTGTGTTAATGGTACATCCACGATGTGTCTATGTACTACCTGTTGTGTTAACGGTACATCCACGATGTGTCTATGTACTACCTGTTGTGTAACGGTACATCCACAATGTGTCTATGTACTACCTGTTGTGTTAATGGTACATCCACGATGTGTCTATGTACTACCTGTTGTGTTAACGGTACATCCACGATGTGTCTATGTATTACCTGTTGTGTTAACGGTACATCCACGATGTGTCTATGTACTACCTGTTGTGTTAATGGTACATCCACCATGTGTCTATGTACTACCTGTTGTGTATCCACGACGTGTCTATGTACTACCTGTTGTGTTAACGGTACATCCACGATGTGTCTATGTACTACCTGTTGTGTTAACGGTTCATCCACGATGTGTCTATATACTACCTGTTGTGTTAACGGTATATCCACGATGTGTCTATGTACTACCTGTTGTGTTAACGGTACATCCACGATGTATCTATGTACTACCTGTTGTGTTAACGGTACATCCACGATGTGTCTATGTACTACCTGTTGTGTTAACGGTACATCCACGATGTGTCTATGTACTACCTGTTGTGTTAACGGTACATCCACGATGTATCTATGTACTACCTGTTGTGTTAACGGTACATCCACGATATGTCTATGTACTACCTGTTGTGTTAACGGTACATCCACGATGTGTCTATGTACTACCTGTTGTGTTAACGGTACATCCAAGATGTATCTATGTACTACCTGTTGTGTATCCACGATGTATCTATGTACTACCTGTTGTGTTAACGGTACATCCAAGATGTATCTATGTACTACCTATTGTGTATCCACGATGTGTCTATGTACTACCTGTTGTGTAAACGGTACATCCACGATGTGTCTATGTTCTACCTGTTGTGTTAACGGTACATCCACGATGTATCTATGTACTACCTGTTGTGTTAACGGTACATCCACGATGTGTCTATGTACTACCTGTTGTGTTAACGGTACATCCACGATGTGTCTATGTACTACCTGTTGTGTTAACGGTACATCCACGATGTGTCTATGTACTACCTGTTGTGTTAACGGTACATCCAAGATGTATCTATGTACTACCTGTTGTGTTACCGGTACATCCACGATGTGTTTATGTACTTCCTGTTGTGTTAACGGTACATCCACGATGTGTCTATGTACTACCTCTTGTGTTAACGGTACATCCACGATGTGTCTATGTACTACCTCTTGTGTTAACGGTACATCGACGATGTGTCTATGTACTACCTGTTGTGTTAACGGTACATCCACGATGTGCCTATGTACTACCTGTTGTGTTAACGGTACATCCACGATGTGTCTATGTACTACCTGTTGTGTTAACGGTACATCCACGATGAGTCTATGTACTACCTGTTGTTTTAATGGTACATCCACGATGTGTCTATGTACTACCTGTTGTGTTAACGGTACATCCCCGATGTGTCTATGTACTACCTGTTGTGTTAACGGTACATCCACAATGTGTCTATGTACTACCTGTTGTGTTAATGGTACATCCACGATGTGTCTATGTACTACCTGTTGTGTTAACGGTACATCCACGATGTGTCTATGTACTATCTGTTGTCTTAACGGTACATCCACGATGTGTCTATGTACTACCTGTTGTGTTAATGGTACATCCACCATGTGTCTATGTACTACCTGTTGTGTATCCACGATGTGTCTATGTACTACTTGTTGTGTTAACGGTACATCCACGATGCGTCTATGTACTTCCTGTTGTGTTAACGGTACATCCACGATGTGTCTATGTACTACCTGTTGTGTTAACGGTACATCCACGATGTGTCTATGTACTACCTGTTGTGTTAACGGTACATCCACGATGTGTCTATGTACTACCTGTTGTGTTAACGGTACATCCAAGATGTATCTATGTACTACCTGTTGTGTTACCGGTACATCCACGATGTGTCTATGTACTTCCTGTTGTGTTAACGGTACATCCACGATGTGTCTATGTACTACCTCTTGTGTTAACGGTACATCCACGATGTGTCTATGTACTACCTGTTGTGTTAACGGTACATCGACGATGTGTCTATGTACTACCTGTTGTGTTAACGGTACATCCACGATGTGTCTGTGTACTACCTGTTGTGTTAACGGTACATCCACGATGTATCTATGTACTACCTGTTGTGTTAACGGTACATCCACGATGTGTCTATGTACTACCTGTTGTGTTAACGGTACACCCACGATGTGTCTATGTACTACCTGTTGTGTTAACGGTACATCCACGATGTGTCTATGTACTACCTGCTGTGTTAACGGTACATCCACGATGTATCTATGTACTACCTGTTGTGTATCCACGATGTGTCTATGTACTACGTGTTGTGTTAACGGTACATCCACGATGTATCTATGTACTCCCTGTTCTGTTAACAGTACATCCACGATGTGTCTATGTACTACCTGCTGAGTTAACGGTACATCCACGATGTATCTATGTACTACCTGTTGTGTTAACGGTACATCCACGATGTATCTATGTACTACCTGTTGTGTTAACGGTACATCCACGATGTGTCTATGTACTACCTGTTGTGTTAACGGTACATCCACGATGTGTCTATGTACTACCTGTTGTGTTAACGGTACATCCACGATGTGTCTATGTACTACCTGTTGTGTTAACGGTACATCCACGATGTGTCTATGTACTACCTGATGTGTTAACGGTACATCCACGATGTATCTATGTACTACCTGTTGTGTTAACGGTACATCCACGGTGTGTGTATGTACTACCTGATGTGTTAACGGTACATCCACGATGTGTCTATGTACTACCTGCTGTGTTAACGGTACATCCACGATGTATCTGTGTACTACCTGTTGTGTTAACGGTATATCCACGATGTGCCTATGTACTACCTGTTGTGTTAACGGTACATCCACGATGTGTCTATGTACTACCTGTTGTGTTAACGGTACATCCACGATGTGTCTATGTACTACCTGTTGTGTTAACGGTATATCCACGAAGTGTCTATGTACTACCTGTTGTGTTAATGGTACATCCACCATGTGTCTATGTACTACCTGTTGTGTATCCACGATGTGTCTATGTACTACCTGTTGTGTTAACGGTACATCCACGATGTGTCTATGTACTACCTGTTGTGTTAACGGTACATCCACGATGTGTCTATGTACTACCTGTTGTGTTAACGGTACATCCACGATGTGTCTATGTACTACCTGTTGTGTTAACGGTCCATCCACGATGTGTCTATGTACTACCTGTTGTGTAAACGGTACATCCAAGATGTATCTATGTACTACCTGTTGTGTTACCGGTACATCCACGATGTGTCTATGTACTTCCTGTTGTGTTAACGGTACATCCACGATGTGTCTATGTACTACCTCTTGTGTTAACGGTACATCCACGATGTGTCTATGTACTACCTGTTGTGTTAACGGTACATCGACGATGTGTCTATGTACTACCTGTTGTGTTAACGGTACATCCACGATGTGTCTATGTACTACCTGTTGTGTTAACGGTACATCCACGATGTGTCTATGTACTACCTGTTGTGTTAACGGTACATCCACGATGTGTCTATGTACTACCTGTTGTGTTAATGGTACATCCACGATGTGTCTATGTACTACCTGTTGTGTTAACGCTACATCCACGATGTGTCTATGTACTACCTGTTGTGTTAACGGTACATCCACAATGTGTCTATGTACTACCTGTTGCGTTAATGGTACACCAACGATGTGTCTATGTACTACCTGTTGTGTTAACGGTACATCCACGATGTGTCTATGTACTACCTGTTGTGTTAACGGTACATCCACGATGTGTCTATGTACTACCTGTTGTGTTAATGGTACATCCACCATGTGTCTATGTACTACCTGTTGTGTATCCACGATGTGTCTATGTACTACCTGTTGTGTTAACGGTACATCCACGATGTGTCTATGTACTACCTGTTGTGTTAACGGTACATCCACGATGTGTCTATGTACTACCTGTTGTGTTAACGGTATATCCACGATGTGTCTATGTACTACCTGTTGTGTTAACGGTACATCCACGATGTATCTATGTACTACCTGTTGTGTTAACGGTACATCCACGATGTGTCTATGTACTACCTGTTGTGTTAACGGTACATCCACGATGTGTCTATGTACTACCTGTTGTGTTAACGGTACATCCACGATGTATCTATGTACTACCTGTTGTGTTAACGGTACATCCACGATGTGTCTATGTACTACCTGTTGTGTTAACGGTACACCCACGATGTGTCTATGTACTACCTGTTGTGTTAACGGTACATCCACGATGTGTCTATGTACTACCTGCTGTGTTAACGGTACATCCACGATGTATCTATGTACTACCTGTTGTGTATCCACGATGTGTCTATGTACTACGTGTTGTGTTAACGGTACATCCACGATGTATCTATGTACTCCCTGTTCTGTTAACAGTACATCCACGATGTGTCTATGTACTACCTGCTGAGTTAACGGTACATCCACGATGTATCTATGTACTACCTGTTGTGTTAACGGTACATCCACGATGTATCTATGTACTACCTGTTGTGTTAACGGTACATCCACGATGTGTCTATGTACTACCTGTTGTGTTAACGGTACATCCACGATGTGTCTATGTACTACCTGTTGTGTTAACGGTACATCCACGATGTGTCTATGTACTACCTGTTGTGTTAACGGTACATCCACGATGTGTCTATGTACTACCTGATGTGTTAACGGTACATCCACGATGTATCTATGTACTACCTGTTGTGTTAACGGTACATCCACGGTGTGTGTATGTACTACCTGATGTGTTAACGGTACATCCACGATGTGTCTATGTACTACCTGCTGTGTTAACGGTACATCCACGATGTATCTGTGTACTACCTGTTGTGTTAACGGTATATCCACGATGTGCCTATGTACTACCTGTTGTGTTAACGGTACATCCACGATGTGTCTATGTACTACCTGTTGTGTTAACGGTACATCCACGATGTGTCTATGTACTACCTGTTGTGTTAACGGTATATCCACGAAGTGTCTATGTACTACCTGTTGTGTTAATGGTACATCCACCATGTGTCTATGTACTACCTGTTGTGTATCCACGATGTGTCTATGTACTACCTGTTGTGTTAACGGTACATCCACGATGTGTCTATGTACTACCTGTTGTGTTAACGGTACATCCACGATGTGTCTATGTACTACCTGTTGTGTTAACGGTACATCCACGATGTGTCTATGTACTACCTGTTGTGTTAACGGTCCATCCACGATGTGTCTATGTACTACCTGTTGTGTAAACGGTACATCCAAGATGTATCTATGTACTACCTGTTGTGTTACCGGTACATCCACGATGTGTCTATGTACTTCCTGTTGTGTTAACGGTACATCCACGATGTGTCTATGTACTACCTCTTGTGTTAACGGTACATCCACGATGTGTCTATGTACTACCTGTTGTGTTAACGGTACATCGACGATGTGTCTATGTACTACCTGTTGTGTTAACGGTACATCCACGATGTGTCTATGTACTACCTGTTGTGTTAACGGTACATCCACGATGTGTCTATGTACTACCTGTTGTGTTAACGGTACATCCACGATGTGTCTATGTACTACCTGTTGTGTTAATGGTACATCCACGATGTGTCTATGTACTACCTGTTGTGTTAACGGTACATCCACGATGTGTCTATGTACTACCTGTTGTGTTAACGGTACATCCACAATGTGTCTATGTACTACCTGTTGTGTTAATGGTACACCCACGATGTGTCTATGTACTACCTGTTGTGTTAACGGTACATCCACGATGTGTCTATGTACGACCTGTTGTGTTAACGGTACATCCACGATGTGTCTATGTACTACCTGTTGTGTTAATGGTACATCCACGATGTGTCTATGTACTACCTGTTGTGTATCCACGATGTGTCTATGTACTACCTGTTGTGTTAACGGTACATCCACGATGTGTCTATGTACTACCTGTTGTGTATCCACGATGTATCTATGTACTACCTGTTGTGTTAATGGTACTTCCACGATGTGTCTATGTACTACCTGTTGTGTTAACGATCATCCACGATGTGTCTATGTATTACCTGTTGGGTTAACGGTACATCCACGATGTGTCTATGTACTACCTGTTGTGTTAATGGTACATCCACCATGTGTCTATGTACTACCTGTTGTGTATCCACGATGTGTCTATGTACTACCTGTTGTGTTAAAGGTACATCCACGATGTGTCTATGTACTACCTGTTGTGTTAACGGTACATCCACGATGTATCTATGTACTACCTGTTGTGTATCCACGATGTATCTATGTACTACCTGTTGTGTTAACGGTACATCCACGATGTATCTATGTACTACCTGTTGTGTTAACGGTACATCCACGATGTGTCTATGTACTACCTGTTGTGTTAACGGTACATCCACGATGTGTCTATGTACTACCTGTTGTGTTAACGGTACATCCACGATGTGTCTATGTACTACCTGTTGCGTTAACGGTACATCCACGATGTGTCTATGTACTACCTGATGTGTTAACGGTACATCCACGATGTATCTATGTACTGCCTGTTGTGTTAACGGTACATCCACGATGTATCTATGTACTACCTGTTGTGTTAACGGTACAATCACGATGTGTCTATGTACTACCTGTTGTGTTAACGGTACATCCACGATGTGTCTATGTACTACCTGTTGTGTTAACGGTACATCCACGATGTGTCTATGTACTACCTGTTGTGTTAACGGTACATCCACGATGTGTCTATGTACTACCTGATGTGTTAACGGTACATCCACGATGTGTCTATGTACTACCTGCTGTGTTAACGGTACATCCACGATGTATCTATGTACTACCTGTTGTGTTAACGGTATATCCACGATGTGTCTATGTACTACCTGTTGTGTTAACGGTACATCCACGATGTGTCTATGTACTACCTGTTGTGTTAACGGTACATCCACGATGTGTCTATGTACTACCTGTTGTGTTAACGGTATATCCACGATGCGTCTATGTACTACCTGTTGTGTTAACGGTACATCCACGATGTATCTATGTACTACCTGTTGTGTTAACGGTACATCCACGATGTGTCTATGTACTACCTGTTGTGTTAACGGTACATCCACGATGTGTCTATGTACTACCTGTTGTGTTAACGGTACATCCAAGATGTATCTATGTACTACCTGTTGTGTATCCATGATGTGTCTATGTACTACCTGTTGTGTTAACGGTACATCCACGATGTATCTATGTACTACCTGTTGTGTTAACGGTACATCCACGATGTGTCTATGTACTACCTGTTGTGTTAACGGTACATCCACGATGTATCTATGTACTACCTGTTGTGTTAACGGTACATCCACGATGTGTCTATGTACTACCTGTTGTGTTAATGGTACATCCACGATGTGTCTATGTACTACCTGTTGTGTTAACGGTACATCCACGATGTGTCTATGTACTACCTGTTGTGTAACGGTACATCCACAATGTGTCTATGTACTACCTGTTGTGTTAATGGTACATCCACGATGTGTCTATGTACTACCTGTTGTGTTAACGGTACATCCACGATGTGTCTATGTATTACCTGTTGTGTTAACGGTACATCCACGATGTGTCTATGTACTACCTGTTGTGTTAATGGTACATCCACCATGTGTCTATGTACTACCTGTTGTGTATCCACGACGTGTCTATGTACTACCTGTTGTGTTAACGGTACATCCACGATGTGTCTATGTACTACCTGTTGTGTTAACGGTTCATCCACGATGTGTCTATATACTACCTGTTGTGTTAACGGTATATCCACGATGTGTCTATGTACTACCTGTTGTGTTAACGGTACATCCACGATGTATCTATGTACTACCTGTTGTGTTAACGGTACATCCACGATGTGTCTATGTACTACCTGTTGTGTTAACGGTACATCCACGATGTGTCTATGTACTACCTGTTGTGTTAACGGTACATCCACGATGTATCTATGTACTACCTGTTGTGTTAACGGTACATCCACGATATGTCTATGTACTACCTGTTGTGTTAACGGTACATCCACGATGTGTCTATGTACTACCTGTTGTGTTAACGGTACATCCAAGATGTATCTATGTACTACCTGTTGTGTATCCACGATGTATCTATGTACTACCTGTTGTGTTAACGGTACATCCAAGATGTATCTATGTACTACCTATTGTGTATCCACGATGTGTCTATGTACTACCTGTTGTGTAAACGGTACATCCACGATGTGTCTATGTTCTACCTGTTGTGTTAACGGTACATCCACGATGTATCTATGTACTACCTGTTGTGTTAACGGTACATCCACGATGTGTCTATGTACTACCTGTTGTGTTAACGGTACATCCACGATGTGTCTATGTACTACCTGTTGTGTTAACGGTACATCCACGATGTGTCTATGTACTACCTGTTGTGTTAACGGTACATCCAAGATGTATCTATGTACTACCTGTTGTGTTACCGGTACATCCACGATGTGTTTATGTACTTCCTGTTGTGTTAACGGTACATCCACGATGTGTCTATGTACTACCTCTTGTGTTAACGGTACATCCACGATGTGTCTATGTACTACCTCTTGTGTTAACGGTACATCGACGATGTGTCTATGTACTACCTGTTGTGTTAACGGTACATCCACGATGTGCCTATGTACTACCTGTTGTGTTAACGGTACATCCACGATGTGTCTATGTACTACCTGTTGTGTTAACGGTACATCCACGATGAGTCTATGTACTACCTGTTGTTTTAATGGTACATCCACGATGTGTCTATGTACTACCTGTTGTGTTAACGGTACATCCCCGATGTGTCTATGTACTACCTGTTGTGTTAACGGTACATCCACAATGTGTCTATGTACTACCTGTTGTGTTAATGGTACATCCACGATGTGTCTATGTACTACCTGTTGTGTTAACGGTACATCCACGATGTGTCTATGTACTATCTGTTGTCTTAACGGTACATCCACGATGTGTCTATGTACTACCTGTTGTGTTAATGGTACATCCACCATGTGTCTATGTACTACCTGTTGTGTATCCACGATGTGTCTATGTACTACTTGTTGTGTTAACGGTACATCCACGATGCGTCTATGTACTTCCTGTTGTGTTAACGGTACATCCACGATGTGTCTATGTACTACCTGTTGTGTTAACGGTACATCCACGATGTGTCTATGTACTACCTGTTGTGTTAACGGTACATCCACGATGTGTCTATGTACTACCTGTTGTGTTAACGGTACATCCAAGATGTATCTATGTACTACCTGTTGTGTTACCGGTACATCCACGATGTGTCTATGTACTTCCTGTTGTGTTAACGGTACATCCACGATGTGTCTATGTACTACCTCTTGTGTTAACGGTACATCCACGATGTGTCTATGTACTACCTGTTGTGTTAACGGTACATCGACGATGTGTCTATGTACTACCTGTTGTGTTAACGGTACATCCACGATGTGTCTGTGTACTACCTGTTGTGTTAACGGTACATCCACGATGTATCTATGTACTACCTGTTGTGTTAACGGTACATCCACGATGTGTCTATGTACTACCTGATGTGTTAATGGTACATCCACGATGTGTCTATGTACTACCTGTTGTGTTAACGGTACATCCACGATGTGTCTATGTACTACCTGTTGTGTTAACGGTACATCCACAATGTGTCTATGTACTACCTGTTGTGTTAATGGTACATCCACGATGTGTCTATGTACTACCTGTTGTGTTAACGGTACATCCACGATGTGTCTATGTACTATCTGTTGTCTTAACGGTACATCCACGATGTGTCTATGTACTACCTGTTGTGTTAATGGTACATCCACCATGTGTCTATGTACTACCTGTTGTGCATCCACGATGTGTCTATGTACTACTTGTTGTGTTAACGGTACATCCACGATGTGTCTATGTACTACCTGTTGTGTTAACGGTACATCCACGATGTGTCTATGTACTACCTGTTGTGTTAACGGTACATCCACGATGTGTCTATGTACTACCTGTTGTGTTAACGGTACATCCACGATGTGTCTATGTACTACCTGTTGTGTTAACGGTACATCCAAGATGTATCTATGTACTACCTGTTGTGTTACCGGTACATCCACGATGTGTCTATGTACTACCTCTTGTGTTAACGGTACATCCACGATGTGTCTATGTAAAACCTGTTGTGTTAACGGTACATCGACGATGTGTCTATGTACTACCTGTTGTGTTAACGGTACATCCACGATGTGTCTATGTACTACCTGATGTGTTAATGGTACATCCACGATGTATCTATGTACTACCTGTTGTGTATCCACGATGTGTCTATGTACTACCTGTTGTGTTAACGGTACATCCACGATGTGTCTATGTACTACCTGCTGTGTTAATGGTACATCCACGATGTATCTATGTACTACCTGTTGTGTATACACGATGTGTCTATGTACTACCTGTTGTGTTAACGGTACATCCACGATGTATCTATGTACTCCCTGCTCTGTTAACAGTACATCCACGATGTGTCTATGTACTACCTGCTGAGTTAACGGTACATCCACGATGTATCTATGTACTACCTGTTGTGTTAACGGTACATCCACGATGTATCTATGTACTACCTGTTGTGTTAACGGTACATCCACGATGTGTCTATGTACTACCTGTTGTGTTAACGGTACATCCACGATGTCTCTATGTACTACCTGTTGTGTTAACGGTACATCCACGATGTGTCTATGTACTACCTGTTGTGTTAACGGTACATCCACGATGTGTCTATGTACTACCTGATGTGTTAACGGTACATCCACGATGTATCTATGTACTACCTGTTGTGTTAACGGTACATCCACGATGTATCTATGTACTACCTGTTGTGTTAACGGTACATCCACGATGTGTCTATGTACTACCTGTTGTGTTAACGGTACATCCACGATGTATCTATGTACTACCTGTTGTGTTAACGGTACATCCACGATGTGTCTATGTACTACCTGTTGTGTTAACGGTACATCCACGATGTGTCTATGTACTACCTGTTGTGTTAACGGTACATCCACGATGTATCTATGTACTACCTGTTGTGTTAACGGTACATCCACGATGTGTCTATGTACTACCTGTTGTGTTAACGGTACACCCACGATGTGTCTATGTACTACCTGTTGTGTTAACGGTACATCCACGATGTGTCTATGTACTACCTGCTGTGTTAACGGTACATCCACGATGTATCTATGTACTACCTGTTGTGTATCCACGATGTGTCTATGTACTACCTGTTGTGTTAACGGTACATCCACAATGTATCTATCTACTCCCTGTTCTGTTAACAGTACATCCACGATGTGTCTATGTACTACCTGCTGAGTTAACGGTACATCCACGATGTATCTATGTACTACCTGTTGTGTTAACGGTACATCCACGATGTGTCTATGTACTACCTGCTGTGATATCGGTACATCCACGATGTGTCTATGTACTAATTGTTGTGTATCCACGATGTGTCTATGTACTACCTGTTGTGTTAACGGTACATCCACGATGTATCTATGTACTACCTGTTGTGTTAACGGTACATCCACGATGTGTCTATGTACTACCTGTTGTGTTAACGGTACATCCAAGATGTATCTATGTACTACCTGTTGTGTATCCACGATGTGTCTATGTACTACCTGTTGTGTTAACGGTACATCCACGATGTATCTATGTACTACCTGTTGCGTTAACGGTGCATCCACGATGTGTCTATGTACTACCTGTTGTGTTAACGGTACATCCACGATGTGTCTATGTACTACCTGTTGTGTTAACGGTACATCCACGATGTATCTATGTACTACCTGTTGTGTTAACGGTACATCCACGATGTGTCTATGTACTACCTGTTGTGTTAACGGTACATCCACGATGTATCTATGTACTACCTGTTGTGTTAACGGTACATCCACGATGTGTCTATGTACTACCTGTTGTGTTAATGGTACATCCACGATGTGTCTATGTACTACCTGTTGTGTTAACGGTACATCCACGATGTGTCTATGTACTACCTGTTGTGTTAACGGTACATCCACGATGTGTCTATGTACTACCTGTTGTGTTAATGGTACATCCACCATGTGTCTATGTACTACCTGTTGTGTTAACGGTACATCCACGATGTGTCTATGTATTACCTGTTGTGTTAACGGTACATCCACGATGTGTCTATGTACTACCTGTTGTGTTAATGGTACATCCACCATGTGTCTATGTACTACCTGTTGTGTATCCACGATGTGTCTATGTACTACCTGTTGTGTTAACGGTACATCCACGATGTGTCTATGTACTACCTGTTGTGTTAGCGGTACATCCACGATGTGTCTATGTACTACCTGTTGTGTAAACGGTATATCCACGATGTGTCTATGTACTACCTGTTGTGTTAACGGTACATCCACGATGTATCTATGTACTACCTGTTGTGTTAACGGTACATCCACGATGTGTCTATGTACTACCTGTTGTGTTAACGGTACATCCACGATGTGTCTATGTACTACCTGTTGTGTTAACGGTACATCCACGATGTATCTATGTACTACCTGTTGTGTTAACGGTACATCCACGATGTGTCTATGTACTACCTGTTGTGTTAACGGTACATCCACGATGTGTCTATGCACTACCTGTTGTGTTAACGGTACATCCACGATGTGTCTATGTACTACCTGTTGTGTTAATGGTACATCCACGATGTGTCTATGTACTACCTGTTGTGTTATCGGTACATCCACGATGTGTCTATGTACTACCTGTTGTGTTAACGGTACATCCACAATGTGTCTATGTACTACCTGTTGTGTTAATGGTACATCCACGATGTGTCTATGTACTACCTGTTGTGTTAACGGTACATCCACGATGTGTCTATGTATTACCTGTTGTGTTAACGGTACATCCACGATGTGTCTATGTACTACCTGTTGTGTTAATGGTACATCCACCATGTGTCTATGTACTACCTGTTGTGTATCCACGATGTGTCTATGTACTACCTGTTGTGTTAACGGTACATCCACGATGTATCTATGTACTACCTGTTGTGTTAACGGTACATCCACGATGTGTCTACGTACTACCTGTTGTGTTAACGGTACATCCACGATGTGTCTATGTACTACCTGTTGTGTTAACGGTACATCCACGATGTATCTATGTACTACCTGTTGTGTTAACGGTACATCCACGATGTGTCTATGTACTACCTGTTGTGTTAACGGTACACCCACGATGTGTCTATGTACTACCTGTTGTGTTAACGGTACAACCACGATGTGTCTATGTACTACCTGCTGTGTTAACGGTACATCCACGATGTATCTATGTACTACCTGTTGTGTATCCACGATGTATCTATGTACTACCTGTTGTGTTAACGGTACATCCATGATGTATCTATGTACTACCTGTTGTGTTAACGGTACATCCACGATGTGTCTATGTACTACCTGTTGTGTTAACGGTACATCCACGATGTGTCTATGTACTACCTGTTGTGTTAACGGTACATCCACGCTGTGTCTATGTACTACCTGTTGTGTTAACGGTACATCCACGATGTGTCTATGTACTACCTGATGTGTTAACGGTACATCCACGATGTATCTATGTACTACCTGTTGTGTTAACGGTACATCCACGATGTATCTATGTACTACCTGTTGTGTTAACGGTACATCCACGATGTGTCTATGTACTACCTGTTGTGTTAACGGTACATCCACGATGTGTCTATGTACTACCTGTTGTGTTAACGGTACATCCACAATGTGTCTATGTACTACCTGTTGTGTTAATGGTACATCCACGATGTGTCTATGTACTACCTGTTGTGTTAACGGTACATCCACGATGTGTCTATGTATTACCTGTTGTGTTAACGGTACATCCACGATGTGTCTATGTACTACCTGTTGTGTTAATGGTACATCCACCATGTGTCTATGTACTACCTGTTGTGTATCCACGATGTATCTATGTACTACCTGTCGTGTTAACGGTACATCCACGATGTGTCTATGTACTACCTGTTGTGTTAACGGTACATCCACGATGTATCTATGTACTACCTGTTGTGTTAACGGTACATCCACGATGTGTCTATGTACTACCTGTTGTGTTTATGGTACATCCACGATGTGTCTATGTACTACCTGTTGTGTTAACGGTACATCCACGATGTGTCTATGTACTACCTGTTGTGTTAACGGTACATCCACAATGTGTCTATGTACTACCTATTGTGTTAATGGTACATCCACGATGTGTCTATGTACTACCTGTTGTGTTAACGGTACATCCACGATGTGTCTATGTATTACCTGTTGTGTTAACGGTACATCCACGATGTGTCTATGTACTACCTGTTGTGTTAATGGTACATCCACCATGTGTCTATGTACTACCTGTTGTGTATCCACGATGTGTCTATGTACTACCTGTTGTGTTAACGGTACATCCACGATGTGTCTATGTACTACCTGTTGTGTTAACGGTACATCCACGATGTGTCTATGTACTACCTGTTGTGTTGACGGTATATCCACGATGTGTCTATGTACTACCTGTTGTGTTAACGGTACATCCACGATGTATCTATGTACTACCTGTTGTGTTAACGGTACATCCACGATGTGTCTATGTACTACCTGTTGTGTTAACGGTACATCCACAATGTGTCTATGTACTACCTGTTGTGTTAACGGTACATCCACGATGTATCTATGTACTACCTGTTGTGTTAACGGTACATCCACGATGTGTCTATGTACTACCTGTTGTGTTAACGGTACATCCACGATGTGTCTATGTACTACCTGTTGTGTTAACGGTACATCCACGATGTATCTATGTACTACCTGTTGTGTTAACGGTACATCCACGATGTGTCTATGTACTACCTGTTGTGTTAATGGTACATCCACGATGTGTCTATGTACTACCTGTTGTGTATCCACGATGTGTCTATGTACTACCTGTTGTGTTAACGGTACATCCACGATGTGTCTATGTACTACCTGTTGTGTTAACGGTACATCCACGATGTGTCTATGTACTACCTGTTGTGTTAACGGTATATCCACGATGTGTCTATGTACTACCTGTTGTGTTAACGGTACATCCACGATGTATCTATGTACTACCTGTTGTGTTAACGGTACATCCACGATGTGTCTATGTACTACCTGTTGTGTTAACGGTACATCCACAATGTGTCTATGTACTACCTGTTGTGTTAACGGTACATCCACGATGTATCTATGTACTACCTGTTGTGTTAACGGTACATCCACGATGTGTCTATGTACTACCTGTTGTGTTAACGGTACACCCACGATGTGTCTATGTACTACCTGTTGTGTTAACGGTACAACCACGATGTGTCTATGTACTACCTGCTGTGTTAACGGTACATCCACGATGTATCTATGTACTACCTGTTGCGTATCCACGATGTATCTATGTACTACCTGTTGTGTTAACGGTACATCCATGATGTATCTATGTACTACCTGTTGTGTTAACGGTACATCCACGATGTGTCTATGTACTACCTGTTGTGTTAACGGTACATCCACGATGTGTCTATGTACTACCTGTTGTGTTAACGGTACATCCACGATGTGTCTATGTACTACCTGTTGTGTTAACGGTACATCCACGATGTGTCTATGTACTACCTGATGTGTTAACGGTACATCCACGATGTATCTATGTACTACCTGTTGTGTTAACGGTACATCCACGATGTATCTATGTACTACCTGTTGTGTTAACGGTACATCCACGATGTGTCTATGTACTACCTGTTGTGTTAACGGTAGATCCACGATGTGTCTATGTACTACCTGTTGTGTTAACGGTACATTCACAATGTGTCTATGGACTACCTGTTGTGTTAATGGTACATCCACGATGTGTCTATGTACTACCTGTTGTGTTAACGGTACATCCACGATGTGTCTATGTATTACCTGTTGTGTTAACGGTACATCCACGATGTGTCTATGTACTACCTGTTGTGTTAATGGTACATCCACCATGTGTCTATGTACTACCTGTTGTGTATCCACGATGTATCTATGTACTACCTGTTGTGTTAACGGTACATCCACGATGTGTCTATGTACTACCTGTTGTGTTAACGGTACATCCACGATGTATCTATGTACTACCTGTTGTGTTAACGGTACATCCACGATGTGTCTATGTACTACCTGTTGTGTTTATGGTACATCCACGATGTGTCTATGTACTACCTGTTGTGTTAACGGTACATCCACGATGTGTCTATGTACTACCTGTTGTGTTAACGGTACATCCACAATGTGTCTATGTACTACCTGTTGTGTTAATGGTACATCCACGATGTGTCTATGTACTACCTGTTGTGTTAACGGTACATCCACGATGTGTCTATGTATTACCTGTTGTGTTAACGGTACATCCACGATGTGTCTATGTACTACCTGTTGTGTTAATGGTACATCCACCATGTGTCTATGTACTACCTGTTGTGTATCCACGATGTGTCTATGTACTACCTGTTGTGTTAACGGTACATCCACGATGTGTCTATGTACTACCTGTTGTGTTAACGGTACATCCACGATGTGTCTATGTACTACCTGTTGTGTTAACGGTATATCCACGATGTGTCTATGTACTACCTGTTGTGTTAACGGTACATCCACGATGTATCTATGTACTACCTGTTGTGTTAACGGTACATCCACGATGTGTCTATGTACTACCTGTTGTGTTAACGGTACATCCACAATGTGTCTCTGTACTACCTGTTGTGTTAACGGTACATCCACGATGTATCTATGTACTACCTGTTGTGTTAACGGTACATCCACGATGTGTCTATGTACTACCTGTTGTGTTAACGGTACATCCACGATGTGTCTATGTACTACCTGTTGTGTTAACGGTACATCCACGATGTATCTATGTACTACCTGTTGTGTTAACGGTACATCCACGATGTGTCTATGTACTACCTGTTGTGTTAACGGTACACCCACGATGTGTCTATGTACTACCTGTTGTGTTAACGGTACATCCACGATGTGTCTATGTACTACCTGCTGTGTTAACGGAACATCCACGATGCATCTATGTACTACCTGTTGTGTATCCACGATGTATCTATGTACTACCTGTTGTGTTAACGGTACATCCACGATGTATCTATGTACTACCTGCTGTGTTAACGGTACATCCGCGATGTATCTATGTACTACCTGTTGTGTTAACGGTATATCCACGATGTGTCTATGTACTACCTGTTGTGTTAACGGTACATCCACGATGTGTCTATGTACTACCTGTTGTGTTAACGGTACATCCACGATGTGTCTATGTACTACCTGTTGTGTTAACGGTACATCCACGATGTGTCTATGTACTACCTGTTGTGTTAACGGTAAATCCACGATGTATCTATGTACTACCTGTTGTGTTAACGGTACATCCACGATGTGTCTATGTACTACCTGTTGTGTTAACGGTACACCCACGATGTGTCTATGTACTACCTGTTGTGTTAACGGTACATCCACGATGTGTCTATGTACTACCTGCTGTGTTAACGGTACATCCACGATGTATCTATGTACTACCTGTTGTGTTAACGGTATATCCACGATGTGTCTATGTATTACCTGTTGTGTTAACGGTACATCCACGATCTGTCTATGTACTACCTGTTGTGTTAACGGTACATCCACGATGTGTCTATGTACTACCTGTTGTGTTAACGGTATATCCACGATGTGTCTATGTACTACCTGTTGTGTTAACGGTACATCCACGATGTATCTATGTACTACCTGTTGTGTTAACGGTACATCCAAGATGTGTCTATGTACTACCTGTTGTGTTAACGGTACATCCACGATGTGTCTATGTACTACCTGTTGTGTTAACGGTACATCCACGATGTATCTATGTACTACCTGTTGTGTTAACGGTACATCCACGATGTGTCTATGTACTACCTGTTGTGTTAACGGTACACCCACGATGTGTCTATGTACTACCTGTTGTGTTAACGGTACATCCACGATGTGTCTATGTACTACCTGCTGTGTTAACGATTCATCCACGATGTATCTATGTACTACCTGTTGTGTATCCACGATGTGTCTATGTACTACCTGTTGTGTTAACGGTAGTTCCACGATGTATCTATGTACTCCCTGTTCTGTTAACAGTACATCCACGATGTGTCTATGTACTACCTGCTGAGTTAACGGTAAATCCACGATGTATCTATGTACTACCTGTTGTTTTAACGGTACATCCACGATGTATCTATGTACTACCTGTTGCGTTAACGGTACATCCACGATGTGTCTATCTACTACCTGTTTTGTTAACGGTACATCCACGATGTGTCTATGTACTACCTGTTGTGTTAACGGTACATCCACGATGTGTCTATGTACTACCTGTTGTGTTAACGGTACATCCACGATGTGTCTATGTACTACCTGATGTGTTAACGGTACATCCACGATGTGTCTATGTACTACCTGCTGTGTTAACGGTACATCCATGATGTATCTATGTACTACCTGTTGTGTATCCACGATGTGTAAATGTACTACCTGTTGTGTTAACGGTACATCCACGATGTTTGTATGTACTACCTGTTGTGTTAACGGTACATCCACGATGTGTCTATGTACTACCTGTTGTGTATCCACGATGTGTCTATGTACTACCTGTTGTGTTAACGGTACATCCACGATGTGTCTATGTACTACCTGTTGTGTTAACGGTACATCCACGATGTGTCTATGTACTACCTGTTGTGTAAACGGTATATCCACGATGTGTCTATGTACTACCTGTTGTGTTAACGGTACATCCACGATGTATCTATGTACTACCTGTTGTGTTAACGGTACATCCACGATGTGTCTATGTACTACCTGTTGTGTTAACGGTACATCCACGATGTGTCTATGTACTACCTGTTGTGTTAACGGTACATCCACGATGTATCTATGTACTACCTGTTGTGTTAACGGTACATCCACGATGTGTCTATGTACTACATGTTGTGTTAACGGTACTTCCACGATGTGTCTATGTACTACCTGTTGTGTTAACGGTACATCCACGATGTATCTATGTACTACCTGTTGTGTTAACGGTACATCCACGATGTGTCTATGTACTACCTGTTGTGTTAACGGTACACCCACGATGTGTCTATGTACTACCTGTTGTGTTAACGGTACAACCACGATGTGTCTATGTACTACCTGCTGTGTTAACGGTACATCCACGATGTATCTATGTACTACCTGTTGTGTATCCACGATGTATCTATGTACTACCTGTTGTGTTAACGGTACATCCATGATGTATCTATGTACTACCTGTTGTGTTAACGGTACATCCACGATGTGTCTATGTACTACCTGTTGTGTTAACGGTACATCCACGATGTGTCTATGTACTACCTGTTGTGTTAACGGTACATCCACGATGTGTCTATGTACTACCTGTTGTGTTAACGGTACATCCACGATGTGTCTATGTACTACCTGATGTGTTAACGGTACATCCACGATGTATCTATGTACTACCTGTTGTGTTAACGGTACATCCACGATGTATCTATGTACTACCTGTTGTGTTAACGGTACATCCACGATGTGTCTATGTACCACCTGTTGTGTTAACGGTACATCCACGATGTGTCTATGTACTACCTGTTGTGTTAACGGTACATCCACAATGTGTCTATGTACTACCTGTTGTGTTAATGGTACATCCACGATGTGTCTATGTACTACCTGTTGTGTTAACGGTACATCCACGATGTGTCTATGTATTACCTGTTGTGTTAACGGTACATCCACGATGTGTCTATGTACTACCTGTTGTGTTAATGGTACATCCACCATGTGTCTATGTACTACCTGTTGTGTATCCACGATGTATCCATGTACTACCTGTTGTGTTAACGGTACATCCACGATGTGTCTATGTACTACCTGTTGTGTTAACGGTACATCCACGATGTATCTATGTACTACCTGTTGTGTTAACGGTACATCCACGATGTGTCTATGTACTACCTGTGGTGTTTATGGTACATCCACGATGTGTCTATGTACTACCTGTTGTGTTAACGGTACATCCACGATGTGTCTATGTACTACCTGTTGTGTTAACGGTACATCCACAATGTGTCTATGTACTACCTGTTGTGTTAATGGTACATCCACGATGTGTCTATGTACTACCTGTTGTGTTAACGGTACATCCACGATGTGTCTATGTATTACCTGTTGTGTTAACGGTACATCCACGATGTGTCTATGTACTACCTGTTGTGTTAATGGTACATCCACCATGTGTCTATGTACTACCTGTTGTGTATCCACGATGTGTCTATGTACTACCTGTTGTGTTAACGGTACATCCACGATGTGTCTATGTACTACCTGTTGTGTTAACGGTACATCCACGATGTGTCTATGTACTACCTGTTGTGTTAACGGTATATCCACGATGTGTCTATGTACTACCTGTTGTGTTAACGGTACATCCACGATGTATCTACGTACTAGCTGTTGTGTTAACGGTACATCCACGATGTGTCTATGTACTACCTGTTGTGTTAACGGTACATCCACAATGTGTCTATGTACTACCTGTTGTGTTAACGGTACATCCACGATGTATCTATGTACTACCTGTTGTGTTAACGGTACATCCACGATGTGTCTATGTACTACCTGTTGTGTTAACGGTACATCCACGATGTGTCTATGTACTACCTGTTGTGTTAACGGTACATCCACGATGTATCTATGTACTACCTGTTGTGTTAACGGTACATCCACGATGTGTCTATGTAATTACCTGTTGTGTTAACGGTACACCCACGATGTGTCTATGTACTACCTGTTGTGTTAACGGTACATCCACGATGTGTCTATGTACTACCTGCTGTGTTAACGGTACATCCACGATGCATCTATGTACTACCTGTTGTGTATCCACGATGTATCTATGTACTACCTGTTGTGTTAACGGTACATCCACAATGTATCTATGTACTACCTGCTGTGTTAACGGTACATCCGCGATGTATCTATGTACTACCTGTTGTGTTAACGGTATATCCACGATGTGTCTATGTACTACCTGTTGTGTTAACGGTACATCCACGATGTGTCTATGTACTACCTGTTGTGTTAACGGTACATCCACGATGTGTCTATGTACTACCTGTTGTGTTAACGGTACATCCACGATGTGTCTATGTACTACCTGTTGTGTTAACGGTACATCCACGATGTATCTATGTACTGCCTGTTGTGTTAACGGTACATCCACGATGTGTCTATGTACTACCTGTTGTGTTAACGGTACACCCACGATGTGTCTATGTACTACCTGTTGTGTTAACGGTACATCCACGATGTGTCTATGTACTACCTGCTGTGTTAACGGTACATCCACGATGTATCTATGTACTACCTGTTGTGTTAACGGTATATCCACGATGTGTCTATGTATTACCTGTTGTGTTAACGGTACATCCACGATCTGTCTATGTACTACCTGTTGCGTTAACGGTACATCCACGATGTGTCTATGTACTACCTGTTGTGTTAACGGTATATCCACGATTTGTCTATGTACTACCTGTTGTGTTAACGGTACATCCACGATGTATCTATGTACTACCTGTTGTGTTAACGGTACATCCTCGATGTGTCTATGTACTACCTGTTGTGTTAACGGTACATCCACGGTGTGTCTATGTACTACCTGTTGTGTTAACGGTACATCCACGATGTATCTATGTACTACCTGTTGTGTTAACGGTACATCCACGATGTGTCTATGTACTACCTGTTGTGTTAACGGTACACCCACGATGTGTCTATGTACTACCTGTTGTGTTAACGGTACATCCACGATGTGTCTATGTACTACCTGCTGTGTTAACGGTTCATCCACGATGTATCTATGTACTACCTGTTGTGTATCCACGATGTGTCTATGTACTACCAGTTGTGTTAACGGTAGTTCCACGATGTATCTATGTACTCCCTGTTCTGTTAACAGTACATCCACGATGTGTCTATGTACTACCTGCTGAGTTAACGGTAAATCCACGATGTATCTATGTACTACCTGTTGTTTTAACGGTACATCCACGATGTATCTATGTACTACCTGTTGCGTTAACGGTACATCCACGATGTGTCTATCTACTACCTGTTTTGTTAACGGTACATCCACGATGTGTCTATGTACTACCTGTTGTGTTAACGGTACATCCACGATGTGTCTACGTACTACCTGTTGTGTTAACGGTACATCCACGATGTGTCTATGTACTACCTGATGTGTTAACGGTACATCCACGATGTGTCTATGTACTACCTGCTGTGTTAACGGTACATCCATGATGTATCTATGTACTACCTGTTGTGTATCCACGATGTGTCTATGTACTACCTGTTGTGTTAACGGTACATCCACGATGTTTGTATGTACTACCTGTTGTGTTAACGGTACATCCACGATGTGTCTATGTACTACCTGCTGTGTTATCGGTACATCCACGATGTGTCTATGTACTACTTGTTGTGTATCCACGATGTGTCTATGTACTACCTGTTGTGTTAACGGTACATCCACGATGTATCTATGTACTACCTGTTGTGTTAACGGTACATCCACGATGTGTCTATGTACTACCTGTTGTGTTAACGGTACAGCCACGATGTGTCTATGTACTACCTGTTGTGTTAACGGTACATCCACGATGTATCTATGTACTACCTGTTGTGTTAACGGTACATCCACGATGTGTCTATGTACTACCTGTTGTGTATCCACGATGTGTCTATGTACTACCTGTTGTGTTAACGGTACATCCACGATGTATCTATGTACTACCTGTTGTGTTAACGGTACATCCACGATGTGTCTATGCACTACCTGTTGTGTTAACGGTACATCCACGATGTGTCTATGTACTACCTGTTGTGTTAACGGTACATCCGCGATGTATCTATATACTACCTGTTGTGTTAACGGTACATCCACGATGTGTCTATGTACTTCCTGTTGTGTTAACGGTACATCCACGATGTATCTATGTACTACCTGTTGTGTTAACGGTACATCCACGATGTGTCTATGCACTACCTGTTGTGTTTACGGTACATCCACGATGTGTCTATGTATTCCCTGTTGTGTTAACGGTACATCCACGATGTGTCTATGTACTACCTGTTATGTTAACGGGATATCCACGATGTGTCTATGTACTACCTGTTGTGTTAACGGTACATCCACGATGTATCTATGTACTACCTGTTGTGTTAACGGTACATCCACGATGTGTCTATGTACTACCTGTTGTGTTAACGGTACACCCACGATGTGTTTATGTACTACCTGTTGTGTTAACGGTACATCCACGATGTGTCTATGTACTACCTGCTGTGTTAACGGTACATCCACGATGCATCTATGTACTACCTGTTGTGTATCCACGATGTATCTATGTACTACCTGTTGTGTTAACGGTACATCCACGATGTATCTATGTACTACCTGCTGTGTTAACGGTACATCCGCGATGTATCTATGTACTATCTGTTGTGATAAAGGTATATCCACGATGTGTCTATGTACTACCTGTTGTGTTAACGGTACATCCACGATGTGTCTATGTACTACCTGTTGTGTTAACGGTACATCCACGATGTGTCTATGTACTACCTGTTGTGTTAACGGTACATCCACGATGTGTCTATGTACTACCTGTTGTGTTAACGGTACATCCACGATGTATCTATGTACTACCTGTTGTGTTAACGGTACATCCACGATGTGTCTATGTACTACCTGTTGTGTTAACGGTACACCCACGATGTGTCTATGTACTACCTGTTGTGTTAACGGTACATCCACGATGTGTCTATGTACTACCTGCTGTGTTAACGGTACATCCACGATGTATCTATGTACTACCTGTTGTGTTAACGGTATATCCACGATGTGTCTATGTATTACCTGTTGTGTTAACGGTACATCCACGATCTGTCTATGTACTACCTGTTGTGTTAACGGTACATCCACGATGTGTCTATGTACTACCTGTTGTGTTAACGGTATATCCACGATGTGTCTATGTACTACCTGTTGTGTTAACGGTACATCCACGATGTATCTATGTACTACCTGTTGTGTTAACGGTACATCCACGATGTGTCTATGTACTACCTGTTGTGTTAACGGTACATCCACGATGTGTCTATGTACTACCTGTTGTGTTAACGGTACATCCACGATGTATCTATGTACTACCTGTTGTGTTAACGGTACATCCACGATGTGTCTATGTACTACCTGTTGTGTTAACGGTACACCCACGATGTGTCTATGTACTACCTGTTGTGTTAACGGTACATCCACGATGTGTCTATGTACTACCTGCTGTGTTAACGATTCATCCACGATGTATCTATGTACTACCTGTTGTGTATCCACGATGTGTCTATGTACTACCTGTTGTGTTAACGGTAGTTCCACGATGTATCTATGTACTCCCTGTTCTGTTAACAGTACATCCACGATGTGTCTATGTACTACCTGCTGAGTTAACGGTAAATCCACGATGTATCTATGTACTACCTGTTGTTTTAACGGTACATCCACGATGTATCTATGTACTACCTGTTGCGTTAACGGTACATCCACGATGTGTCTATCTACTACCTGTTTTGTTAACGGTACATCCACGATGTGTCTATGTACTACCTGTTGTGTTAACGGTACATCCACGATGTGTCTATGTACTACCTGTTGTGTTAACGGTACATCCACGATGTGTCTATGTACTACCTGATGTGTTAACGGTACATCCACGATGTGTCTATGTACTACCTGCTGTGTTAACGGTACATCCATGATGTATCTATGTACTACCTGTTGTGTATCCACGATGTGTCTATGTACTACCTGTTGTGTTAACGGTACATCCACGATGTTTGTATGTACTACCTGTTGTGTTAACGGTACATCCACGATGTGCCTATGTACTACCTGTTGTGTATCCACGATGTGTCTATGTACTACCTGTTGTGTTAACGGTACATCCACGATGTGTCTATGTACTACCTGTTGTGTTAACGGTACATCCACGATGTGTCTATGTACTACCTGTTGTGTAAACGGTATATCCACGATGTGTCTATGTACTACCTGTTGTGTTAACGGTACATCCACGATGTATCTATGTACTACCTGTTGTGTTAACGGTACATCCACGATGTGTCTATGTACTACCTGTTGTGTTAACGGTACATCCACGATGTGTCTATGTACTACCTGTTGTGTTAACGGTACATCCACGATGTATCTATGTACTACCTGTTGTGTTAACGGTACTTCCACGATGTGTCTATGTACTACCTGTTGTGTTAACGGTACATCCACGATGTATCTATGTACTACCTGTTGTGTTAACGGTACATCCACGATGTGTCTATGTACTACCTGTTGTGTTAACGGTACACCCACGATGTGTCTATGTACTACCTGTTGTGTTAACGGTACAACCACGATGTGTCTATGTACTACCTGCTGTGTTAACGGTACATCCACGATGTATCTATGTACTACCTGTTGTGTATCCACGATGTATCTATGTACTACCTGTTGTGTTAACGGTACATCCATGATGTATCTATGTACTACCTGTTGTGTTAACGGTACATCCACGATGTGTCTATGTACTACCTGTTGTGTTAACGGTACATCCACGATGTGTCTATGTACTACCTGTTGTGTTAACGGTACATCCACGATGTGTCTATGTACTACCTGTTGTGTTAACGGTACATCCACGATGTGTCTATGTACTACCTGATGTGTTAACGGTACATCCACGATGTATCTATGTACTACCTGTTGTGTTAACGGTACATCCACGATGTATCTATGTACTACCTGTTGTGTTAACGGTACATCCACGATGTGTCTATGTACCACCTGTTGTGTTAACGGTACATCCACGATGTGTCTATGTACTACCTGTTGTGTTAACGGTACATCCACAATGTGTCTATGTACTACCTGTTGTGTTAATGGTACATCCACGATGTGTCTATGTACTACCTGTTGTGTTAATGGTACATCCACCATGTGTCTATGTACTACCTGTTGTGTATCCACGATGTATCTATGTACTACCTGTTGTGTTAACGGTACATCCACGATGTGTCTATGTACTACCTGTTGTGTTAACGGTACATCCACGATGTATCTATGTACTACCTGTTGTGTTAACGGTACATCCACGATGTGTCTATGTACTACCTGTTGTGTTTATGGTACATCCACGATGTGTCTATGTACTACCTGTTGTGTTAACGGTACATCCACGATGTGTCTATGTACTACCTGTTGTGTTAACGGTACATCCACAATGTGTCTATGTACTACCTGTTGTGTTAATGGTACATCCACGATGTGTCTATGTACTACCTGTTGTGTTAACGGTACATCCACGATGTGTCTATGTATTACCTGTTGTGTTAACGGTACATCCACGATGTGTCTATGTACTACCTGTTGTGTTAATGGTACATCCACCATGTGTCTATGTACTACCTGTTGTGTATCCACGATGTGTCTATGTACTACCTGTTGTGTTAACGGTACATCCACGATGTGTCTATGTACTACCTGTTGTGTTAACGGTACATCCACGATGTGTCTATGTACTACCTGTTGTGTTAACGGTATATCCACGATGTGTCTATGTACTACCTGTTGTGTTAACGGTACATCCACGATGTATCTATGTACTAGCTGTTGTGTTAACGGTACATCCACGATGTGTCTATGTACTACCTGTTGTGTTAACGGTACATCCACGATGTGTCTATGTACTACCTGTTGTGTTAACGGTACATCCACGATGTGTCTATGTACTACCTGTTGTGTTAACGGTACATCCACGATGTGTCTATGTACTACCTGTTGTGTTAACGGTACATCCACGATGTATCTATGTACTACCTGTTGTGTTAACGGTACATCCACGATGTGTCTATGTACTACCTGTTGTGTTAACGGTACACCCACGATGTGTCTATGTACTACCTGTTGTGTTAACGGTACATCCACGATGTGTCTATGTACTACCTGCTGTGTTAACGGTACATCCACGATGTATCTATGTACTACCTGTTGTGTTAACGGTATATCCACGATGTGTCTATGTATTACCTGTTGTGTTAACGGTACATCCACGATCTGTCTATGTACTACCTGTTGTGTTAACGGTACATCCACGATGTGTCTATGTACTACCTGTTGTGTTAACGGTATATCCACGAGTTGTCTATGTACTACCTGTTGTGTTAACGGTACATCCACGATGTATCTATGTACTACCTGTTGTGTTAACGGTACATCCACGATGTGTCTATGTACTACCTGTTGTGTTAACGGTACATCCACGATGTGTCTATGTACTACCTGTTGTGTTAACGGTACATCCACGATGTATCTATGTACTACCTGTCGTGTTAACGGTACATCCACGATGTGTCTATGTACTACCTGTTGTGTTAACGGTACACCCACGATGTGTCTATGTACTACCTGTTGTGTTAACGGTACATCCACGATGTGTCTATGTACTACCTGCTGTGTTAACGGTTCATCCACGATGTATCTATGTACTACCTGTTGTGTATCCACGATGTGTCTATGTACTACCAGTTGTGTTAACGGTAGTTCCACGATGTATCTATGTACTCCCTGTTCTGTTAACAGTACATCCACGATGTGCCTATGTACTACCTGCTGAGTTAACGGTAAATCCACGATGTATCTATGTACTACCTGTTGTTTTAACGGTACATCCACGATGTATCTATGTACTACCTGTTGCGTTAACGGTACATCCACGATGTGTCTATCTACTACCTGTTTTGTTAACGGTACATCCACGATGTGTCTATGTACTACCTGTTGTGTTAACGGTACATCCACGATGTGTCTACGTACTACCTGTTGTGTTAACGGTACATCCACGATGTGTCTATGTACTACCTGATGTGTTAACGGTACATCCACGATGTGTCTATGTACTACCTGCTGTGTTAACGGTACATCCATGATGTATCTATGTACTACCTGTTGTGTATCCACGATGTGTCTATGTACTACCTGTTGTGTTAACGGTACATCCACGATGTTTGCATGTACTACCTGTTGTGTTAACGGAACATCCACGATGTGTCTATGTACTACCTGCTGTGTTATCGGTACATCCACGATGTGTCTATGTACTACTTGTTGTGTATCCACGATGTGTCTATGTACTACCTGTTGTGTTAACGGTACATCCACGATGTATCTATGTACTACCTGTTGTGTTAACGGTACATCCACGATGTGTCTATGTACTACCTGTTGTGTTAACGGTATATCCAAGATGTATCTAGGTACTTCCTGTTGTGTATCCACGATGTGTCTATGTACTACCTGTTGTGTTAACGGTACATCCACGAGGTATCTATGTACTACCTGTTGTGTTAACGGTACATCCACGATGTGTCTATGTACTACCTGTTGTGTTAACGGTACAGCCACGATGCGTCTATGTACTACCTGTTGTGTTAACGGTACATCCACGATGTATCTATGTACTACCTGTTGTGTTAACGGTACATCCACGATGTGTCTATGTACTACCTGTTGTGTATCCACGATGTGTCTATGTACTACCTGTTGTGTTAACGGTACATCCACGATGTATCTATGTACTACCTGTTGTGTTAACGGTACATCCACGATGTGTCTATGCACTACCTGTTGTGTTAACGGTACATCCACGATGTGTCTATGTACTACCTGTTGTGTTAACGGTACATCCGCGATGTATCTATATACTACCTGTTGTGTTAACGGTACATCCACGATGTGTCTATGTACTTCCTGTTGTGTTAACGGTACATCCACGATGTATCTATGTACTACCTGTTGTGTTAACGGTACATCCACGATGTGTCTATGCACTACCTGTTGTGTTTACGGTACATCCACGATGTGTCTATGTACTCCCTGTTGTGTTAACGGTACATCCACGATGTGTCTATGTACTACCTGTTATGTTAACGGGATATCCACGATGTGTCTATGTACTACCTGTTGTGTTAACTGTACATCCACGATGTATCTATGTACTACCTGTTGTGTTAACGGTACATCCACGATGTGTCTATTTACTACCTGTTGTGTTAACGGTACATCCAAGATGTATCTATGTACTACCTGTTGTGTATCCACGATGTGTCTATGTACTACCTGTTGTGTTAACGGTACATCCACGATGTATCTATGTACTACCTGTTGTGTTAACGGTACATCCACGATGTGTCTATGCACTACCTGTTGTGTTAACGGTATATCAACGATGTATCTATGTACTACCAGTTGTGTTAACGGTACATCCACGATGTGTCTATGTACTCCCTGTTGTGTTAACGGTACATCCACGATGTGTCTATGTACTACCTGTTATGTTACCGGTACATCCACGATGTGTCTATGTACTACCTGTTGTGTTAACGGTACATCCACGATGTATCTATGTACTACCTGTTGTGTTAACGGTACATCCACGATGTGTCTATGTACTACCTGTTGTGTTAACGGTACATCCAAGATGTATCTATGTACTACCTGTTGTGTATCCACGATGTGTCTATGTACTACCTGTTGTGTTAACGGTACATCCACCATGTATCTATGTACTACCTGTTGTGTTAACGGTACATCCACAATGTGTCTATGTACTACCTGTTGTGTTAACGGTACATCCACGATGTGTCTATGTACTACCTGTTGTGTTAACGGTACATCCACGATGTATCTATGTACTACCTGTTGTGTTAACGGTACATCCACGATGTGTCTATGTACTACCTGTTGTGTATCCACGATGTGTCTATGTACTACCTGTTGTGTTAACGGTAGTTCCACGATGTATCTATGTACTACCGGTTGTGTTAACGGTACATCCACGATGTTTCTATGTACTACCTGTTGTGTTAACGGTACATCCACGATGTGTCTATGTACTACCTGTTTGTTAACGGTACATCCACGATGTATCTATATACTACCTGTTGTGTTAACGGTACATCCACGATGTGTCTATGTACTTCCTGTTGTGTTAACGGTACATCCACGATGTATCTATGTACTACCTGTTTTGTTAACGGTAAATACACGATGTGTCTATGTACTCCCTGTTGTGTTAACGGTACATCCACGATGTGTCTATGTAGTACCTGTTATGTTAACGGTACATCCACGATGTGTCTATGTACTACCTGTTGTGTTAACGGTACATCCACGATGTGTCTATGTACTACCTGTTATGTTAACGGTACATCCACGATGTGTCTATGTACTACCTGTTGTGTTATCGGTACATCCACGATGTGTCTATGTACTACCTGTTGTGTTAACGGTACATCCACGATGTGTCTATGTGCTACCTGTTGTGTATCCACGATGTGTCTATGTACTACCTGTTGTGTTAACGGTACATCCACGATGTATCTATGTACTACCTGTTGTGTTAACGGTACATCCATGATGTGTCTATGTCCTACCTGTTATGTTAACGGTACATCCACGATGTGTCTATGTACTACCTGTTGTGTTAATAGTACATCAACGATGTGTCTATGTACTACGTGTTGTGTTAACGGTACATCCATGATGTGTCTATGTACTACCTGTTGTGTTAACGGTACATCCACGATGTGTCTATGTACTACCTGTTGTGTTAACGGTACATCCAAGATGTATCTATGTACTACCTGTTGTGTATCCACGATATGTCTATGTACTACCTGTTGTGTTATCGGTACATCCACGATGTGTGTATGTACTTCCTGTTGTGTTAACGGTACATCCAAGATGTATCTATGTACTACCCGTTGTTTTAACGGTACATCCACGACGTATCTATGTACTACCTGTAGTGTTAACGGTACATCCACGATGTGTCTATGTACTTCCTGTTGTGTTAACGGTACATCCACGATGTGTCTATGTACTACCTGTTGTGTTAACGGTACATCCACGATGTGTCTATGTACTACCTGTTGTGTTAACGGTACATCCACGATGTGTCTATGTACTACCTGTTGTGTTAACGCTACATCCACGATGTGTCTATGTACTTCCTGTTGTGTTAACGGTACATCCACGATGTGTCTATGTACTACCTGTTGTGTTAACGGTACATCCAAGATGTATCTATGTACTACCTGTTGTGTATCCACGATGTGTCTATGTACTACCTGCTGTGTTAACGGTACATCCAAGATGTATCTATGTACTACCTGCTGTGTTAACGGTACAACCAATATGTATCTATGTACTACCTGTTGTGTTAACGGTACATCCACGATGTGTCTATGTACTTCCTGTTGTGTTAACGGTACATCCACGATGTGTCTATGTACTACCTGTTGTGTTAACGGTACATCCACGATGTGTCTATGTACTACCTGTTGTGTATCCACGATGTGTCTATGTACTACCTGTTGTGTTAACGGTACATCCACGATGTGTCTATGTACTACCTGTTGTTTTAACGGTACATCCACGATGTGTCTATGTACTACCTGTTGTGTTAACGGTACATCCACGATGTGTCTATGTACTACCTGTTGTGTTAACGGTACATCCACGATGTGTCTATGCACTACCTGTTGTGTTAACAGTACATCCACGATGTGTCTATGTACTACCTGTTGTGTTAATGGTACATCCACGATGTGTCTATGTACTACCTGTTGTGTATCCACGATGTGTCTATGTACTACCTGTTGTGTTAACGGCACATCAACGATGTGTCTATGTACTACCTGTTGTGTTAACGGTACATCCACGATGTGTCTATGTACTACCTGTTGTGTTAACGGTATATCCACGATGTGTCTATGTACTACCTGTTGTGTTAACGGTACATCCACGATGTATCTATGTACTACCTGCTGTGTTAACAGTACATCCACGATGTGTCTATGTACTACCTGCGGTGTTAACGGTACATCCACGATGTGTCTATGTACTACCTGTTGTGTTAACGGTACATCCACGATGTATCTATGTACTACCTGTTGTGTTAACGGTACATCCACGAAGTGTCTATGTACTACCTGTTGTGTTAACGGTACATCCACGATGTGTCTATGTACTACCTGTTGTGTTAACGGTACATCCACGACGTGTCTATGTACTACCTGCTGTGTTAACGGTACATCCACGATGTATCTATGTACTACCTGTTGTGTATCCACGATGTGTATATGTACTACCTGTTGTGTTAACGGTACATCCACGATGTATCTATGTACTACCTGTTCTGTTAACAGTACATCCACGATGTGTCTATGTACTACCTGCGGAGTTAACGGTACATCCACGATGTATCTATGTACTACCTGTTGTGTTAACGGTACATCCACGATGTATCTATGTACTACCTGTTGTGTTAACGGTACATCCACGGTGTGTCTATGTACTACCTGTTGTGTTAACGGTACACCCACGATGTGTCTATGTACTACCTGTTGTGTTAACGGTACATCCACGATGTGTCTATGTACTACCTGTTGTGTATTCTCGATGTGTCTATGTACTACCTGTTGTGTTAACGGTACATCCACGATGTATCTATGTACTACCTGTTGTGTTAACGGTACATCCACGATGTGTCTACGTACTACCTGTTGTGTATCCACGATGTGTCTATGTACTACCTGTTGTGTTAACGGTACATCCACGATGTGTCTATGTACTACCTGTTGTGTTAACGGTACATCCACGATGTGTCTATGTACTACCTGTTGTGTTAACGGTACATCCAGGATGTGTCTATGTACTACCTGTTGTGTTAACGGTACATCCAAATTGTATCTATGTACTACCTGTTGTGTATCCGCGATGTATCTATGTACTACCTGTTGTGTTAACGGTACATCCAAGATGTATCTATGTACTACCTGTTGTGTATCCACGATGTGTCTATGTACTACCTGTTGTGTTAACGGTACATCCACGATGTGTCTATGTACTACCTGTTGTGTTAACGGTACATCCACGATGCATCTATGTACTACCTGTTGTGTTAACGGTACATCCACGATGTGTCTATGTACTACCTGTTGTGTTAACGGTACATCCACGATGTGTCTATGTACTACCTGTTGTGTTAACGGTACATCCACGATGTGTCTATGTACTACCTGTTGTGTATCCACGATGTATCTATGTACTACATGTTGTGTTAACGGTACATCCAAGATGTATCTATGTACTACCTGTTGTGTATCCACGATGTGTCTATGTACTACCTGTTGTGTTAACGGTACATCCACGATGTGTCTATGTACTACCTGTTGTGTTAACGGTACATCCACGATGTGTCTATGTACTACCTGTTGTGTTAACGGTACATCCACGATGTATCTATGTACTACCTGTTGTGTATCCACGATGTATCTATGTACTACCTGTTGTGTTAACGGTACATCCAGGATGTATCTATGTACTACCAGTTGTGTTACCGGTACATCCACGATGTGTCTATGTACTTCCTGCTGTGTTAACGGTACATCCACGATGTGTCTATGTACTACCTGTTGTGTTAACGGTACATCCACGATGTGTCTATGTACTACCTGTTGTGTTAAGGGTAAATCGACGATGTGTCTATGTACTACCTGTTGTGTTAACGGTACATCCACGATGTGTCTATGTACTACCTGTTGTGTTAACGGTACATCCACGATGTGTGTATGTACTTCCTGTTGTGTTAACGCTACATCCAAGATGTATCTATGTACTACCTGTTGTTTTAACGGTACATCCACGATGTATCTATGTACTACCTGTTGTGTTAACGGTGCATCCACGATGTGTCTATGTACTTCCTGTTGTGTTAACGGTACATCCACGATGTGTCTATGTACTACCTGTTGTGTTAACGGTACATCCACGATGTGTCTATGTACTACCTGTTGTGTTAACGGTACATCCACGATGTGTCTATGTACTACCTGTTGTGTTAATAGTACATCCACGATGTGTCTATGTACTACGTGTTGTGTTAACGGTACATCCATGATGTGTCTATGTACTACCTGTTGTGTTAACGGTACATCCACGATGTATCTATGTACTACCTGTTGTGTTAACGGTACATCCACGATGTGTCTATGTACTACCTGTTGTGTTAACGGTACATCCAAGATGTATCTATGTACTACCTGTTGTGTATCCACGATATGTCTATGTACTACCTGTTGTGTTATCGGTACATCCACGATGTGTGTATGTACTTCCTGTTGTGTTAACGGTACATCCAAGATGTATCTATGTACTACCCGTTGTTTTAACGGTACATCCACGACGTATCTATGTACTACCTGTAGTGTTAACGGTACATCCACGATGTGTCTATGTACTTCCTGTTGTGTTAACGGTACATCCACGATGTGTCTATGTAGTACCTGTTGTGTTAACGGTACATCCACGATGTGTCTATGTACTACCTGTTGTGTTAACGGTACATCCACGATGTGTCTATGTACTACCTGTTGTGTTAACGCTACATCCACGATGTGTCTATGTACTTCCTGTTGTGTTAACGGTACATCCACGATGTGTCTATGTACTACCTGTTGTGTTAACGGTACATCCAAGATGTATCTATGTACTACCTGTTGTGTATCCACGATGTGTCTATGTACTACCTGCTGTGTTAACGGTACATCCAAGATGTATCTATGTACTACCTGCTGTGTTAACGGTACAACCAATATGTATCTATGTACTACCTGTTGTGTTAACGGTACATCCACGATGTGTCTATGTACTTCCTGTTGTGTTAACGGTACATCCACGATGTGTCTATGTACTACCTGTTGTGTTAACGGTACATCCACGATGTGTCTATGTACTACCTGTTGTGTATCCACGATGTGTCTATGTACTACCTGTTGTGTTAACGGTACATCCACGATGTGTCTATGTACTACCTGTTGTTTTAACGGTACATCCACGATGTGTCTATGTACTACCTGTTGTGTTAACGGTACATCCACGATGTGTCTATGTACTACCTGTTGTGTTAACGGTACATCCACGATGTGTCTATGCACTACCTGTTGTGTTAACAGTACATCCACGATGTGTCTATGTACTACCTGTTGTGTTAATGGTACATCCACGATGTGTCTATGTACTACCTGTTGTGTATCCACGATGTGTCTATGTACTACCTGTTGTGTTAACGGCACATCAACGATGTGTCTATGTACTACCTGTTGTGTTAACGGTACATCCACGATGTGTCTATGTACTACCTGTTGTGTTAACGGTATATCCACGATGTGTCTATGTACTACCTGTTGTGTTAACGGTACATCCACGATGTATCTATGTACTACCTGCTGTGTTAACAGTACATCCACGATGTGTCTATGTACTACCTGCGGTGTTAACGGTACATCCACGATGTGTCTATGTACTACCTGTTGTGTTAACGGTACATCCACGATGTATCTATGTACTACCTGTTGTGTTAACGGTACATCCACGAAGTGTCTATGTACTACCTGTTGTGTTAACGGTACATCCACGATGTGTCTATGTACTACCTGTTGTGTTAACGGTACATCCACGATGTGTCTATGTACTACCTGCTGTGTTAACGGTACATCCACGATGTATCTATGTACTACCTGTTGTGTATCCACGATGTGTATATGTACTACCTGTTGTGTTAACGGTACATCCACGATGTATCTATGTACTACCTGTTCTGTTAACAGTACATCCACGATGTGTCTATGTACTACCTGCGGAGTTAACGGTACATCCACGATGTATCTATGTACTACCTGTTGTGTTAACGGTACATCCACGATGTATCTATGTACTACCTGTTGTGTTAACGGTACATCCACGGTGTGTCTATGTACTACCTGTTGTGTTAACGGTACACCCACGATGTGTCTATGTACTACCTGTTGTGTTAACGGTACATCCACGATGTGTCTATGTACTACCTGTTGTGTATTCTCGATGTGTCTATGTACTACCTGTTGTGTTAACGGTACATCCACGATGTATCTATGTACTACCTGTAGTGTTAACGGTACATCCACGATGTGTCTACGTACTACCTGATGTGTATCCACGATGTGTCTATGTACTACCTGTTGGTTTAACGGTACATCCACGATGTGTCTATGTACTACCTGTTGTGTTAACGGTACATCCACGATGTGTCTATGTACTACCTGTTGTGTTAACGGTACATCCAGGATGTGTCTATGTACTACCTGTTGTGTTAACGGTACATCCAAATTGTATCTATGTACTACCTGTTGTGTATCCGCGATGTATCTATGTACTACCTGTTGTGTTAACGGTACATCCAAGATGTATCTATGTACTACCTGTTGTGTATCCACGATGTGTCTATGTACTACCTGTTGTGTTAACGGTACATCCACGATGTGTCTATGTACTACCTGTTGTGTTAACGGTACATCCACGATGCATCTATGTACTACCTGTTGTGTTAACGGTACATCCACGATGTGTCTATGTACTACCTGTTGTGTTAACGGTACATCCACGATGTGTCTATGTACTACCTGTTGTGTTAACGGTACATCCACGATGTGTCTATGTACTACCTGTTGTGTATCCACGATGTATCTATGTACTACATGTTGTGTTAACGGTACATCCAAGATGTATCTATGTACTACCTGTTGTGTATCCACGATGTGTCTATGTACTACCTGTTGTGTTAACGGTACATCCACGATGTGTCTATGTACTACCTGTTGTGTTAACGGTACATCCACGATGTGTCTATGTACTACCTGTTGTGTTAACGGTACATCCACGATGTATCTATGTACTACCTGTTGTGTATCCACGATGTATCTATGTACTACCTGTTGTGTTAACGGTACATCCAGGATGTATCTATGTACTACCTGTTGTGTTACCGGTACATCCACGATGTGTCTATGTACTTCCTGCTGTGTTAACGGTACATCCACGATGTGTCTATGTACTACCTGTTGTGTTAACGGTACATCCACGATGTGTCTATGTACTACCTGTTGTGTTAAGGGTAAATCGACGATGTGTCTATGTACTACCTGTTGTGTTAACGGTACATCCACGATGTGTCTATGTACTACCTGTTGTGTTAACGGTACATCCACGATGTGTGTATGTACTTCCTGTTGTGTTAACGGTACATCCAAGATGTATCTATGTACTACCTGTTGTTTTAACGGTACATCCACGATGTATCTATGTACTACCTGTTGTGTTAACGGTGCATCCACGATGTGTCTATGTACTTCCTGTTGTGTTAACGGTACATCCACGATGTGTCTATGTACTACCTGTTGTGTTAACGGTACATCCACGATGTGTCTATGTACTACCTGTTGTGTTAACGGTACATCCACGATGTGTCTATGTACTACCTGTTGTGTTAACGCTACATCCACGATGTGTCTATGTACTTCCTGTTGTGTTAACGGTACATCCACGATGTGTCTATGTACTACCTGTTGTGTTAACGGTACATCCAAGATGTATGTATGTACTACCTGTTGTGTATCCACGATGTGTCTATGTACTACCTGCTGTGTTAACGGTACATCCAAGATGTATCTATGTACTACCTGCTGTGTTAACGGTACAAGCAATATGTATCTATGTACTACCTGTTGTGTTAACGGTACATCCACGATGTGTCTATGTACTTCCTGTTGTGTTAACGGTACATCCACGATGTGTCTATGTACTACCTGTTGTGTTAACGGTACATCCACGATGTGTCTATGTACTACCTGTTGTGTATCCACGATGTGTCTATGTACTACCTGTTGTGTTAACGGTACATCCACGATGTGTCTATGTACTACCTGTTGTTTTAACGGTACATCCACGATGTGTCTATGTACTACCTGTTGTGTTAACGGTACATCCACGATGTGTCTATGTACTACCTGTTGTGTTAACGGTACATCCACGATGTGTCTATGCACTACCTGTTGTGTTAACAGTACATCCACGATGTGTCTATGTACTACCTGTTGTGTTAATGGTACATCCACGATGTGTCTATGTACTACCTGTTGTGTTAACGGAACATCCACGATGTGTCTATGTACTACCTGTTGTGTTAATGGTACATCCACGATGTGTCTATGTACTACCTGTTGTTTTAACAGTACATCCACGATGTGTCTATGTACTACCTGTTGTGTTAACGGTACATCCACGATGTGTCTATGTACTACCTGTTGTGTTAACGGTACATCAACGATGTGTGTATGTACTTCCTGTTGTGTTAACGGTACATCCAAGATGTATCTATGTACTACCTGTTGTTTTAACGGTACATCCACGATGTATCTATGTACTACCTGTTGTGTTAACGGTGCATCCACGATGTGTCTATGTACTTCCTGTTGTGTTAACGGTACATCCACGATGTGTCTATGTACTACCTGTTGTGTTAACGGTACATCCACGATGTGTCTATGTACTACCTGTTGTGTTAACGGTACATCCACGATGTGTCTATGTACTACCTGTTGTGTTAACGCTACATCCACGATGTGTCTATGTACTTCCTGTTGTGTTAACGGTACATCCACGATGTGTCTATGTACTACCTGTTGTGTTAACGGTACATCCAAGATGTATCTATGTACTACCTGTTGTGTATCCACGATGTGTCTATGTACTACCTGCTGTGTTAACGGTACATCCAAGATGTATCTATGTACTACCTGCTGTGTTAACGGTACAAGCAATATGTATCTATGTACTACCTGTTGTGTTAACGGTACATCCACGATGTGTCTATGTACTTCCTGTTGTGTTAACGGTACATCCACGATGTGTCTATGTACTACCTGTTGTGTTAACGGTACATCCACGATGTGTCTATGTACTACCTGTTGTGTATCCACGATGTGTCTATGTACTACCTGTTGTGTTAACGGTACATCCACGATGTGTCTATGTACTACCTGTTGTTTTAACGGTACATCCACGATGTGTCTATGTACTACCTGTTGTGTTAACGGTACATCCACGATGTGTCTATGTACTACCTGTTGTGTTAACGGTACATCCACGATGTGTCTATGCACTACCTGTTGTGTTAACAGTACATCCACGATGTGTCTATGTACTACCTGTTGTGTTAATGGTACATCCACGTTGTGTCTATGTACTACCTGTTGTGTATCCACGATGTGTCTATGTACTACCTGTTGTGTTAACGGCACATCAACGATGTGTCTATGTACTACCTGTTGTGTTAACGGTACATCCACGATGTGTCTATGTACTACCTGTTGTGTTAACGGTATATCCACGATGTGTCTATGTACTACCTGTTGTGTTAACGGTACATCCACGATGTATCTATGTACTACCTGCTGTGTTAACAGTACATCCACGATGTGTCTATGTACTACCTGCGGTGTTAACGGTACATCCACGATGTGTCTATGTACTACCTGTTGTGTTAACGGTACATCCACGATGTATCTATGTACTACCTGTTGTGTTAACGGTACATCCACGAAGTGTCTATGTACTACCTGTTGTGTTAACGGTACATCCACGATGTGTCTATGTACTACCTGTTGTGTTAACGGTACATCCACGATGTGTCTATGTACTACCTGCTGTGTTAACGGTACATCCACGATGTATCTATGTACTACCTGTTGTGTATCCACGATGTGTATATATACTACATGTTGTGTTAACGGTACATCCACGATGTATCTATGTACTACCTGTTCTGTTAACAGTACATCCACGATGTGTCTATGTACTACCTGCGGAGTTAACGGTACATCCACGATGTATCTATGTACTACCTGTTGTGTTAACGGTACATCCATGATGTATCTATGTACTACCTGTTGTGTTAACGGTACATCCACGGTGTGTCTATGTACTACCTGTTGTGTTAACGGTACACCCACGATGTGTCTATGTACTACCTGTTGTGTTAACGGTACATCCACGATGTGTCTATGTACTACCTGTTGTGTATCCTCGATGTGTCTATGTACTACCTGTTGTGTTAACGGTACATCCACGATGTATCTATGTACTACCTGTTGTGTTAACGGTACATCCACGATGTGTCTACGTACTACCTGTTGTGTATCCACGATGTGTCTATGTACTACCTGTTGTGTTAACGGTACATCCACGATGTGTCTATGTACTACCTGTTGTGTTAACGGTACATCCACGATGTGTCTATGTACTACCTGTTGTGTTAACGGTACATCCACGATGTGTCTATGTACTACCTGTTGTGTTAACGGTACATCCAAATTGTATCTATGTACTACCTGTTGTGTATCCACGATGTATCTATGTACTACCTGTTGCGTTAACGGTACATCCAAGATGTATCTATGTACTACCTGTTGTGTATCCACGATGTGTCTATGTACTACCTGTTGTGTTAACGGTACATCCACGATGTGTCTATGCACTACCTGTTGTGTTAACGGCACATCCACGATGCATCTATGTACTACCTGTTGTGTTAACGGTACATCCACGATGTGTCTATGTACTACCTGTTGTGTTAACGGTACATCCACGATGTGTCTATGTACTACCTGTTGTGTTAACGGTACATCCACGATGTGTCTATATACTACCTGTTGTGTATCCACGATGTATCTATGTACTACCTGTTGTGTTAACGGTACATCCAAGATGTATCTATGTACTACCTGTTGTGTATCCACGATGTGGCTATGTACTACCTGTTGTGTTAACGGTACATCCACGATGTGTCTATGTACTACCTGTTGTGTTAACGGTACATCCACGATGTGTCTATGTACTACCTGTTGTGTTAACGGTACATCCACGATGTATCTATGTACTACCTGTTGTGTATCCACGATGTATCTATGTACTACCTGTTGTGTTAACGGTACATCCAAGATGTATCTATGTACTACCTGTTGTGTTACCGGTACATCCACGATGTGTCTATGTACTACCTGTTGTGTTAACGGTACATTCACGATGTGTCTATGTACTACCTGTTGTGTTAAGGGTAAATCGACGATGTGTCTATGTACTACCTGTTGTGTTAACGGTACATCCACGATGTGTCTATGTACTACCTGTTGTGTTAACGGTACATCCACGATGTGTCTATGTACTACCTGTTGTGTTAACGGTACATCCACGATGTGTCTATGTACTACCTGTTGTGTTAATGGTACATCCACGATGTGTCTATGTACTACCTGTTGTGTTAACGGTTCATCCACGATGTGTCTATGTACTACCTGTTGTGTTAACGGTACATCCACAATGTGTCTATGTACTACCTGTTGTGTTAATGGTACATCCACGATGTGTCTATGTACTACCTGTTGTGTTAACGGTACATCCACGATGTGTCTATGTACTACCTGTTGTGTTAACGGTACATCCACGATGTGTCTATGTACTACCTGTTGTGTTAATGGTACATCCACGATGTGTCTATGTACTAGCTGTTGTGTATCCACGATGTGTCTATGTACTACCTGTTGTGTTAACGGTACATCCACGATGTGTCTATGTACTACCTGTTGTGTTAACGGTACATCCACGATGTGTCTATGTACTACCTGTTGTGTTAACGGTACATCCACGATGTGTCTATGTACTACCTGTTGTGTTAACGGTACATCCACGATGTATCTATGTACTACCTGTTGTGTTAACGGTACATCCACGATGTGTCTATGTACTACCTGTTGTGTTAACGGTACATCCACGATGTGTCTATGTACTACCTGCTGTGTTAACGGTACATCCACGATGTATCTATGTGCTACCTGTTGTGTTAACGGTACATCCACGATGTGTCTATGTACTACCTGTTGTGTTAATGGTACATCCACGATGTGTCTATGTACTACCTGTTGTGTTAACGGTACATCCACGATGTGTCTATGTACTACCTGCGGTGTTAACGGTACATCCACGATGTATCTATGTACTACCTGTTGTGTATCCACGATGTGTCTATGTACTACCTGCTGTGTTAACGGTACATCCACGATGTATCTATGCACTACCTGTTGCGTATTCACGATGTGTCTACGTACTACCTGTTGTGTATCCACGATGTGTCTATGTACTACCTGTTGTGTTAACGGTACATCCACGATGTGTCTATGTACTATCTGTTGTGTTAACGGTACATCCACGATGTGTCTATGTACTACCTGTTGTGTTAACGGTACATCCACGATGTGTCTATGTACTACCTGTTGTGTTAACGGTACATCCATGATGTATCTATGTACTACCTGTTGTGTATCCACGATGTATCTATGTACTACCTGTTGTGTTAACGGTACATCCAAGATGTGTCTATGTACTACCTGTTGTGTATCCACGATGTGTCTATGTACTACCTGTTGTGTTAACGGTACATCCACGATGTGTCTATGTACTACCTGTTGTGTTAACGGTACATCCACGATGTGTCTATGTACTACCTGTTGTGTTAATGGTACATCCACGATGTGTCTATGTACTACCTGTTGTGTATCCACGATGTGTCTATGTACTACCTGTTGTGTTAACGGTACATCCACGATGTGTCTATGTACTACCTGTTGTGTTAACGGTACATCCACGATGTGTCTATGTACTACCTGTTGTGTTAACGGTAGATCCAGGATGTGTCTATGTACTACCTGTTGTGTTAACGGTACATCCACGATGTATCTATGTACTACCTGTTGTGTTAACGGTACATCCACGATGTGTCTATGTACTACCTGTTGTGTTAACGGTACATCCACGATGTGTCTATGTACTACCTGTTGTGTTAACGGTACATCCACGATGTATCTATGTGCTACCTGTTGTGTTAACGGTACATCCACGATGTGTCTATGTACTACCTGTTGTGTTAATGGTATATCCACGATGTGTCTATGTACTACCTGCGGTGTTAACGGTACATCCACGATGTATCTATGTACTACCTGTTGTGTATCCACGATGTGTCTATGTACTACCTGCGGTGTTAACGGTACATCCACGATGTGTCTATGTACTACCTGTTGTGTATCCACGATGTGTCTATGTACTACCTGTTATGTTAACGGTACATCCACGATGTGTCTATGTACTACCTGTTGTGTTAACGGTACATCCACGATGTGTCTATGTACTACCTGTTGTGTTAACGGTACATCCACGATGTGTCTATGTACTACCTGTTGTGTTAACGGTACATCCACGATGTATCTATGTACTACCTGTTGTGTTAACGGTACATCCACGATGTGTCTATGTACTACCTGTTGTGTTAACGGTACATCCACGATGTGTCTATGTACTACCTGTTGTGTTAACGGTACATTCACGATGTATCTATGTGCTACCTGTTGTGTTAACGGTACATCCACGATGTGTCTATGTACTACCTGTTGTGTTAACGGTACATCCACGATGTATCTATGTACTACCTGTTGTGTTAACGGTACATCCACGATGTGTCTATGTACTACCTGTTGTGTTAACGGTACATCCACGATGTATCTATGTTCTACCTGTTGTGTATCCACGATGTGTCTATGTACTACCCGCGGTGTTAACGGTACATCCACGATGTATCTATGTACTACCTGTTGTGTATCCACGATGTGTCTACGTACTACCTGTTGTGTATCCACGATGTGTCTATGTACTACCTGTTGTGTTAACGGTACATCCACGATGTGTCTATGTACCACCTGTTGTGTTAACGGTACATCCACGATGTGTCTATGTACTGCCTGTTGTGTTAACGGTACATCCACGATGTGTCTATGTACTACCTGTTGTGTTAACGGTACATCCAAGATGTATCTATGTACTACCTGTTGTGTATCCACGATGTATCTATGTACTACCTGTTGTGTTAACGGTACATCCAAGATGTATCTATGTACTACCTGTTGTGTATCCACGATGTGTCTATGTACTACCTGTTGTGTTAACGGTACATTCACGATGTGTCTATGTACTACCTGTTGTGTTAACGGTACATCCACGATGCATCTATGTACTACCTGTTGTGTTAACGGTACATCCACGATGTGTCTATGTACTACCTGTTGTGTTAACGGTACATCCACGATGTGTCTATGTACTACCTGTTGTGTTAACGGTACATCCACGATGTGTCTATGTACTACCTGTTGTGTTAACGGTACATCCAAGATGTATCTATGTACTACCTGTTGTGTTACCGGTACATCCACGATGTGTCTATGTACTTCCTGTTGTGTTAACGGTACATCCACGATGTGTCTATGTACTACCTGTTGTGTTAACGGTACATCCACGATGTGTCTATGTACTACCTGTTGTGTTAACGGTAAATCGACGATGTGTCTATGTACTACCTGTTGTGTTAACGGTACATCCACGATGTGTCTATGTACTACCTGTTGTGTTAACGGTACATCCACGATGTGTCTATGTACTACCTGTTGTGTTAACGGTACATCCACGATGTGTCTATGTACTACCTGTTGTGTTAATGGTACATCCACGATGTGTCTATGTACTACCTGTTGAGTTAATGGTTCATCCACGATGTGTCTATGTACTACCTGTTGTGTTAACGGTACATCCACAATGTGTCTATGTACTACCTGTTGTGTATCCACGATGTGTCTATGTACTACCTGTTGTGTTAACGGTACATCCACGATGTGTCAATGTACTACCTGTTGTGTTAACGGTACATCCACGATGTGTCTATGTACTACCTGTTGTGTTAACGGTACATCCACGATGTGTCTATGTACTACCTGTTGTGTTAACGGTACATCCACGATGTATCTATGTACTACCTGTTGTGTTAACGGTACATCCACGATGTGTCTATGTACTACCTGTTGTGTTAACGGTACATCCACGATGTGTCTATGTACTACCTGTTGTGTTAACGGTACATCCACGATGTACCTATGTGCTACCTGTTGTGTTAACGGTACATCCACGATGTGTCTATGTACTACCTGTTTTGTTAATGGTACATCCACGATGTGTCTATGTACTACCTGTTGTATTAACGGTACATCCACGATGTGTCTATGTACTACCTGCGGTGTTAACGGTACATCCACGATGTATCTATGTACTACCTGTTGTGTATCCACGATGTGTCTATGTACTACCTGTTGTGTTAACGGTACATCCACGATGTATGTATGTACTACCTGTTGTGTTAACGGTACATCCACGATGTGTCTATGTACTACCTGCTGTCTTATCGGTACATCCACGATGTGTCTATGTACTACCTGTTGTGTATCCACGATGTGTCTATGTACTACCTGTTGTGTTAACGGGTCATCCACGATGTATCTATGTACTACCTGTTTTGTTAACGGTACATCCACGATGTGTCTATGTACTACCTGTTGTGTTAACGGTACATCCAAGATGTATCTATGTACTACCTGTGTGTATCCACGATGTGTCTATGTACTACCTGTTGTGTTAACGGTACATCCACGATGTATCTATGTACTACCTGTTTTGTTAACGGTACATCCACGATGTGTCTATGTACTACCTGTTGTGTTAACGGTACATCCACGATGTGTCTATGTACAACCTGTTGTGTTAACGGTACATCCACGATGTATCTATGTACTACCTGTTGTGTTAACGGTACATCCACGATGTGTCTATGTACTACCTGTTGTGTATCCACGATGTGTCTATGTCCTACCTGTTGTGTTAACGGTACATCCACGATGTATCTATGTACTACCTGTTGTGTTAACGGTACATCCACGATGTGTCTATCTACTACCTGTTGTGTTAACGGTACATCCACGATGTGTCTATGTACTACCTGTTGTGTTAACGGTACATCCACGATGTGTCTATGTACTACCTGCTGTGTTAACGGTACATCCACGATGTATCTATGTACTACCTGTTGTGTATCCACGATGTGTCTATGTACTACCTGTTGTGTTAACGGTACATCCCCGATGTATGTATGTACTACCTGTTGTGTTAACGGTACATCCACGATGTGTCTATGTACTACCTGCTGTGTTATCGGTACATCCACGATGTGTCTATGTACTACCTGTTGTGTATCCACGGTGTGTCTATGTACTACCTGTTGTGTTAACGGGTCATCCACGATGTATCTATGTACTACCTGTTGTGTTAACGGCACATCCACGATGTGTCTATGTACTATCTGTTGTGTTAACGGTACATCCAAGATGTATCTATGTACTACCTGTTGTGTATCCACGATGTGTCTATGTTCTACCTGTTGTGTTAACGGTACATCCACGATGTATCTATGTACTACCTGTTGTGTTAACGGTACATCCACGATGTGTCTATGTACTCCTGTTGTGTTAACGGTACATCCACGATGTGTCTATGTACAACCTGTTGTGTTAACGGTATATCCACGATGTATCTATGTACTACCTGTTGTGTTAACGGTACATCCACGATGTGTCTATGTACTACCTGTTGTGTATCCACGATGAGTCTATGTACTACCTGTTGTGTTAACGGTACATCCACGATGTATGTATGTACTACCTGTTGTGTTAACGGTACATCCAAGATGTATCTATGTACTACCTGTTGTGTTACCGGTACATCCACGATGTGTCTATGTACTACCTGTTGTGTTAACGGTACATCCACGATGTGTCTATGTACTACCTGTTGTGTTAAGGGTAAATCGACGATGTGTCTATGTACTACCTGTTGTGTTAACGGTACATCCACGATGTGTCTATGTACTACCTGTTGTGTTAACGGTACATCCACGATGTGTCTATGTACTACCTGTTGTGTTAACGGTACATCCACGATGTGTCTATGTAGTACCTGTTGTGTTAATGGTACATCCACGATGTGTCTATGTACTACCTGTTGTGTTAACGGTTCATCCACGATGTGTCTATGTACTACCTGTTGTGTTAACGGTACATCCACAATGTGTCTATGTACTACCTGTTGTGTTAATGGTACATCCACGATGTGTCTATGTACTACCTGTTGTGTTAACGGTACATCCACGATGTGTCTATGTACTACCTGTTGTGTTAACGGTACATCCACGATGTGTCTATGTACTACCTGTTGTGTTAATGGTACATCCACGATGTGTCTATGTACTAGCTGTTGTGTATCCACGATGTGTCTATGTACTACCTGTTGTGTTAACGGTACATCCACGATGTGTCTATGTACTACCTGTTGTGTTAACGGTACATCCACGATGTGTCTATGTACTACCTGTTGTGTTAACGGTACATCCACGATGTGTCTATGTACTACCTGTTGTGTTAACGGTACATCCACGATGTATCTATGTACTACCTGTTGTGTTAACGGTACATCCACGATGTGTCTATGTACTAACTGTTGTGTTAACGGTACATCCACGATGTGTCTATGTACTACCTGTTGTGTTAACGGTACATCCACGATGTATCTATGTGCTACCTGTTGTGTTAACGGTACATCCACGATGTGTCTATGTACTACCTGTTGTGTTAATGGTACATCCACGATGTGTCTATGTACTACCTGTTGTGTTAACGGTACATCCACGATGTGTCTATGTACTACCTGCGGTGTTAACGGTACATCCACGATGTATCTATGTACTACCTGTTGTGTATCCACGATGTGTCTATGTACTACCTGCGGTGTTAACGGTACATCCACGATGTATCTATGCACTACCTGTTGCGTATTCACGATGTGTCTACGTACTACCTGTTGTGTATCCACGATGTGTCTATGTACTACCTGTTGTGTTAACGGTACATCCACGATGTGTCTATGTACTATCTGTTGTGTTAACGGTACATCCACGATGTGTCTATGTACTACCTGTTGTGTTAACGGTACATCCACGATGTGTCTATGTACTACCTGTTGTGTTAACGGTACATCCATGATGTATCTATGTACTACCTGTTGTGTATCCACGATGTATCTATGTACTACCTGTTGTGTTAACGGTACATCCAAGATGTGTCTATGTACTACCTGTTGTGTATCCACGATGTGTCTATGTACTACCTGTTGTGTTAACGGTACATCCACGATGTGTCTATGTACTACCTGTTGTGTTAACGGTACATCCATGATGTGTCTATGTACTACCTGTTGTGTTAATGGTACATCCACGATGTGTCTATGTACTACCTGTTGTGTATCCACGATGTGTCTATGTACTACCTGTTGTGTTAACGGTACATCCACGATGTGTCTATGTACTACCTGTTGTGTTAACGGTACATCCACGATGTGTCTATGTACTACCTGTTGTGTTAACGGTACATCCAGGATGTGTCTATGTACTACCTGTTGTGTTAACGGTACATCCACGATGTATCTATGTACTACCTGTTGTGTTAACGGTACATCCACGATGTGTCTATGTACTACCTGTTGTGTTAACGGTACATCCACGATGTGTCTATGTACTACCTGTTGTGTTAACGGTACATCCACGATGTATCTATGTGCTACCTGTTGTGTTAACGGTACATCCACGATGTGTCTATGTACTACCTGTTGTGTTAATGGTATATCCACGATGTGTCTATGTACTACCTGCGGTGTTAACGGTACATCCACGATGTATCTATGTACTACCTGTTGTGTATCCACGATGTGTCTATGTACTACCTGCGGTGTTAACGGTACATCCACGATGTGTCTATGTACTACCTGTTGTGTATCCACGATGTGTCTATGTACTACCTGTTGTGTTAACGGTACATCCACGATGTGTCTATGTACTACCTGTTGTGTTAACGGTACATCCACGATGTGTCTATGTACTACCTGTTGTGTTAACGGTACATCCACGATGTGTCTATGTACTACCTGTTGTGTTAACGGTACATCCACGATGTATCTATGTACTACCTGTTGTGTTAACGGTACATCCACGATGTGTCTATGTACTACCTGTTGTGTTAACGGTACATCCACGATGTGTCTATGTACTACCTGTTGTGTTAACGGTACATTCACGATGTATCTATGTGCTACCTGTTGTGTTAACGGTACATCCACGATGTGTCTATGTACTACCTGTTGTGTTAACGGTACATCCACGATGTATCTATGTACTACCTGTTGTGTTAACGGTACATCCACGATGTGTCTATGTACTACCTGTTGTGTTAACGGTACATCCACGATGTATCTATGTTCTACCTGTTGTGTATCCACGATGTGTCTATGTACTACCCGCGGTGTTAACGGTACATCCACGATGTATCTATGTACTACCTGTTGTGTATCCACGATGTGTCTACGTACTACCTGTTGTGTATCCACGATGTGTCTATGTACTACCTGTTGTGTTAACGGTACATCCACGATGTGTATATGTACCACCTGTTGTGTTAACGGTACATCCACGATGTGTCTATGTACTACCTGTTGTGTTAACGGTACATCCACGATGTGTCTATGTACTACCTGTTGTGTTAACGGTACATCCAAGATGTATCTATGTACTACCTGTTGTGTATCCACGATGTATCTATGTACTACCTGTTGTGTTAACGGTACATCCAAGATGTATCTATGTACTACCTGTTGTGTATCCACGATGTGTCTATGTACTACCTGTTGTGTTAACGGTACATTCACGATGTGTCTATGTACTACCTGTTGTGTTAACGGTACATCCACGATGCATCTATGTACTACCTGTTGTGTTAACGGTACATCCACGATGTGTCTATGTACTACCTGTTGTGTTAACGGTACATCCACGATGTGTCTATGTACTACCTGTTGTGTTAACGGTACATCCACGATGTGTCTATGTACTACCTGTTGTGTTAACGGTACATCCAAGATGTATCTATGTACTACCTGTTGTGTTACCGGTACATCCACGATGTGTCTATGTACTTCCTGTTGTGTTAACGGTACATCCACGATGTGTCTATGTACTACCTGTTGTGTTAACGGTACATCCACGATGTGTCTATGTACTACCTGTTGTGTTAACGGTAAATCGACGATGTGTCTATGTACTACCTGTTGTGTTAACGGTACATCCACGATGTGTCTATGTACTACCTGTTGTGTTAACGGTACATCCACGATGTGTCTATGTACTACCTGTTGTGTTAACGGTACATCCACGATGTGTCTATGTACTACCTGTTGTGTTAATGGTACATCCACGATGTGTCTATGTACTACCTGTTGAGTTAATGGTTCATCCACGATGTGTCTATGTACTACCTGTTGTGTTAACGGTACATCCACAATGTGTCTATGTACTACCTGTTGTGTATCCACAATGTGTCTATGTACTACCTGTTGTGTTAACGGTACATCCACGATGTGTCCATGTACTACCTGTTGTGTTAACGGTACATCCACGATGTGTCTATGTACTACCTGTTGTGTTAACGGTACATCCACGATGTGTCTATGTACTACCTGTTGTGTTAACGGTACATCCACGATGTATCTATGTACTACCTGTTGTGTTAACGGTACATCCACGATGTGTCTATGTACTACCTGTTGTGTTAACGGTACATCCACGATGTGTCTATGTACTACCTGTTGTGTTAACGGTACATCCACGATGTATCTATGTGCTACCTGTTGTGTTAACGGTACATCCACGATGTGTCTATGTACTACCTGTTTTGTTAATGGTACATCCACGATTTGTCTATGTACTACCTGTTGTGTTAACGGTACATCCACGATGTGTCTATGTACTACCTGCGGTGTTAACGGTACATCCACGATGTATCTATGTACTACCTGTTGTGTATCCACGATGTGTCTATGTACTACCTGTTGTGTTAACGGTACATCCACGATGTATGTATGTACTACCTGTTGTGTTAACGGTACATCCACGATGTGTCTATGTACTACCTGCTGTGTTATCGGTACATCCACGATGTGTCTATGTACTACCTGTTGTGTATCCACGATGTGTCTATGTACTACCTGTTGTGTTAACGGGTCATCCACGATGTATCTATGTACTACCTGTTTTGTTAACGGTACATCCACGATGTGTCTATGTACTACCTGTTGTGTTAACGGTACATCCAAGATGTATCTATGTACTACCTGTGTGTATCCACGATGTGTCTATGTACTACCTGTTGTGTTAACGGTACATCCACGATGTATCTATGTACTACCTGTTTTGTTAACGGTACATCCACGATGTGTCTATGTACTACCTGTTGTGTTAACGGTACATCCACGATGTGTCTATGTACAACCTGTTGTGTTAACGGTACATCCACGATGTATCTATGTACTACCTGTTGTGTTAACGGTACATCCACGATGTGTCTATGTACTACCTGTTGTGTATCCACGATGTGTCTATGTCCTACCTGTTGTGTTAACGGTACATCCACGATGTATCTATGTACTACCTGTTGTGTTAACGGTACATCCACGATGTGTCTATCTACTACCTGTTGTGTTAACGGTACATCCACGATGTGTCTATGTACTACCTGTTGTGTTAACGGTACATCCACGATGTGTCTATGTACTACCTGCTGTGTTAACGGTACATCCACGATGTATCTATGTACTACCTGTTGTGTATCCACGATGTGTCTATGTACTACCTGTTGTGTTAACGGTACATCCCCGATGTATGTATGTACTACCTGTTGTGTTAACGGTACATCCACGATGTGTCTATGTACTACCTGCTGTGTTATCGGTACATCCACGATGTGTCTATGTACTACCTGTTGTGTATCCACGGTGTGTCTATGTACTACCTGTTGTGTTAACGGGTCATCCACGATGTATCTATGTACTACCTGTTGTGTTAACGGCACATCCACGATGTGTCTATGTACTATCTGTTGTGTTAACGGTACATCCAAGATGTATCTATGTACTACCTGTTGTGTATCCACGATGTGTCTATGTTCTACCTGTTGTGTTAACGGTACATCCACGATGTATCTATGTACTACCTGTTGTGTTAACGGTACATCCACGATGTGTCTATGTACTCCTGTTGTGTTAACGGTACATCCACGATGTGTCTATGTATAACCTGTTGTGTTAACGGTATATCCACGATGTATCTATGTACTACCTGTTGTGTTAACGGTACATCCACGATGTGTCTATGTACTACCTGTTGTGTATCCACGATGAGTCTATGTACTACCTGTTGTGTTAACGGTACATCCACGATGTATGTATGTACTACCTGTTGTGTTAACGGTACATCCACGATGTGTCTATGTACTACCTGCTGTGTTATCGGTACATCCACGATGTGTCTATGTACTACCTGTTGTGTATCCACGATGTATCTACGTACTACCTGTTGTGTTAACGGGTCATCCACGATGTATCTATGTACTACCTGTTGTGTTAACGGTACATCCACGATGTATCTATGTACTACCTGTTGTGTTAACGGTACATCCAAGATGTGTCTATGTACTACCTGTTGTGTATCCACGATGTGTCTATGTACTACCTGTTGTGGTAACGGTACATCCACGATGTATCTATGTACTACCTGTTGTGTTAACGGTACATCCACGATGTGTCTATGTACTACCTGTTGTGTTAACGGTACATCCACGATGTATCTATATACTACCAGTTGTGTTAACGGTACATCCACGATGTGTCTATGTACTCCCTGTTGTGTTTACGGTACATCCACGATGTGTCTATGTACTACCTGTTATGTTAACGGTACATCCACGATGTGTCTATGTACTACCTGTTTTGTTAACGGTACATCCACGATGTATCTATGTACTACCTGTTGTGTTAACGGTACATCCACGATGTGTCTATGTACTACCTGTTGTGTTAACGGTACATCCAAGATGTATCTATGTACTACCTGTTGTGTATCCACGATGTGTCTATGTACTACCTGTTGTGTTAACGGTACATCCACCATGTATCTATGTACTACCTGTTGTGTTAACGGTACATCCTCAATGTGTCTATCTACTTCCTATTGTGTTAACGGTACATCCACGATGTGTCTATGTACTACCTGTTGTGTTAACGGTACATCCACGATGTATCTATGTACTACCTGTTGTGTTAACGGTACATCCACGATGTGTCTATGTACTACCTGTTGTGTATCCACGATGTGTCTATTTACTACCTGTTGTGTTAGCGGTAGTTCCACGATGTATCTATGTACTACCGGTTGTGTTAACGGTACATCCACGATGTTTCTATGTACTACCTGTTGTGTTAACGGTACATCCACGATGTGTCTATGTACTACTTGTTTGTTAACGGTACACCCACGATGTATCTATATACTACCTGTTGTGTTAACGGTACATCCACGATGTGTCTATGTACTTCCTGTTGTGTTAACGGTACATTCACGATGTATCTATGTACTACCTGTTGTGTTAACGGTACATCCACGATGTGTCTATGTACTCCCTGTTGTGTTAACGGTACATCCACGATGTGTCTATGTACTACCTGTTGTGTTAATAGTACATCCACGATGTGTCTATGTACTACCTGTTGTCTTAACGGTACATCCATGATGTGTCTATATACTACCTGTTGTGTTAACGGTACATCCACGATGTATCTATGTACTACCTGTTGTGTTAACGGTACATCCACGATGTGTCTATGTACTACCTGTTGTGTTAACGGTACATCCAAGATGTATCTATGTACTACCTGTTGTGTATCCTCGATGTGTCTATGTACTACCTGTTGTGTTATCGGTACATCCACGATGTGTCTATGTACTTCCTGTTGTGTTAACGGTACATCCAAGATGTATCTATGTACTACCTGTTGTGTTAACGGTACATCCACGATGTCTCTATGTACTACCTGTTGTGTTAACGGTACATCCACGATGTGTCTATGTACTTCCTGTTGTGTTAACGGTACATCCACGATGTGTCTATGTACTACCTGTTGTGTTAACGGTACATCTACGATGTGTCTATGTACTACCTGTTGTGTTAACGGTACATCCACGATGTGTCTGTGTACTACCTGTTGTGTTAACGGTACATCCACGATGTATCTATGTACTACCTGTTGTGTTAACGGTACATCCACGATGTGTCTATGTACTACCTGTTGTGTATCCACGATGTGTCTATGTCCTACCTGTTGTGTTAACGGTAGTTCCACGATGTATCTATGTACTACCGGTTGTGTTAACGGTACATCCACGATGTTTCTATGTACTACCTGTTGTGTTAACGGTACATCCACGATGTGTCTATGTACTACCTGTTTGTTAACGGTACATCCACGATGTATCTATATACTACCTGTTGTGTTAACGGTACATCCACGATGTGTCTATGTACTTCCTGTTGTGTTAACGGTACATCCACGATGTATCTATGCACTACCTGTTTTGTTAACGGTAAATACACGATGTGTCTATGTACTCCCTGTTGTGTTAACGGTACATCCACGATGTGTCTATGTAGTACCTGTTATGTTAACGGTACATCCACGATGTGTCTATGTACTACCTGTTGTGTTAACGGTACATCCACGATGTGTCTATGTACTACCTGTTATGTTAACGGTACATCCACGATGTGTCTATGTACTACCTGTTGTGTTATCGGTACATCCACGATGTGTCTATGTACTACCTGTTGTGTTAACGGTACATCCACGATGTGTCTATGTACTACCTGGTGTGTTAACGGCACATCCACGATGTGTCTATGTACTACCTGTTGTGTTAACGATACATCCACGATGTGTCTATGTACTACCTGTTGTGTGAACGGTACATCCACGATGTATCTATGTACTACCTGTTCTGTTAACGGTACATCCACGATGTATCTATGTACTACCTGTTGTGTTAACGGTACATCCATGATGTGTCTATGTACTACCTGTTGTGTTAACGGTACATCCACGATGTGTCTATGTACTACCTGTTGTGTTAACGGTACATCCAAGATGTATCTATGTACTACCTGTTGTGTTAACGGTACATCCATGATGTATCTATGTACTACCTGTTGTGTTAACGGTACATCCACGATGTGTCTATGTACTACCTGTTGTGTTAACGGTGTATCCACGATGTGTCTATGTACTACCTGTTGTGTTAACGGTACATCCACGATGTATCTATGTACTACCTGTTGTGTTAACGGTACATCCACGATGTGTCTATGTACTATCTGTTGTGTATCCACGATGTGCCTATGTACTACCTGTTGTGTTAACGGTACATCCACGATGTATCTATGTACTACCTGTTGTGTTAACGGTACATCCATGATGTGTCTATGTCCTACTTGTTATGTTAACGGTACATCCACGATGTGTCTATGTACTACCTGTTGTGTTAATAGTACATCCACGATGTGTCTATGTACTACGTGTTGTGTTAACGGTACATCCATGATGTGTCTATGTACTTCCTGTTGTGTTAACGGTACATCCACGATGTATCTATGTACTACCTGTTGTGTTAACGGTACATCCACGATGTGTCTATGTACTACCTGTTGTGTTAACGGTACATCCAAGATGTATCTATGTACTACCTGTTGTGTATCCACGATGTGTCTATGTACTACCTGTTGTGTTATCGGTACATCCACGATGTGTCTATGTACTCCCTGATGTGTATCCACGATGTGTCTATGTACTACCTGTTGTGTTAACGGTACATCCAAGATGTATCTATGTACTACCTGTTGTTTTAACGGTACATCCACGATGTATCTATGTACTACCTGTTGTGTTAACGGTACATCCACGATGTGTCTATGTACTTCCTGTTGTGTTAACGGTACATCCACGATGTGTCTATGTACTACCTGTTGTGTTAACGGTACATCCACGATGTGTCTATGTACTACCTGTTGTGTTAACGGTACATCCACGATGTGTCTATGTACTACCTGTTGTGTTAACGCTACATCCACGATGTGTCTATGTACTTCCTGTTGTGTTAACGCTACATCCACGATGTGTCTATGTACTACCTGTTGTGTTAACGGTACATCCAAGATGTATCTATGTACTACCTGTTGTGTATCCACGATGTGTCTATGTACTACCTGCTGTGTTAACGGTACATCCAAGATGTATCTATGTACTACCTGCTGTGTTAACGGTACAACCAATATGTATCTATGTACTACCTGTTGTGTTAACGGTACATCCACGATGTGTCTATGTACTTCCTGTTGTGTTAACGGTACATCCACGATGTGTCTATGTACTACCTGTTGTGTTAACGGTACATCCACGATGTGTCTATGTACTACCTGTTGTGTATCCACGATGTGTCTATGTACTACCTGTTGTGTTAACGGTACATCCCCGATGTGTCTATGTACTACCTGTTGTGTTAACGGTACATCCACGATGTGTCTATGCACTACCTGTTGTGTTAACAGTACATCCACGATGTGTCTATGTACTACCTGTTGTGTTAATGGTACATCCACGATGTGTCTATGTACTACCTGTTGTGTATCCACGATGTGTCTATGTACTACCTGTTGTGTTAACGGCACATCCACGATGTGTCTATGTACTACCTGTTGTGTTAACGGTACATCCACGATGTGTCTATGTACTACCTGTTGTGTTAACGGTATATCCACGATGTGTCTATGTACTACCTGTTGTGTTAACGGTACATCCACGATGTATCTATGTACTACCTGCTGTGTTAACAGTACATCCACGATGTGTCTATGTACTACCTGTTGTGTTAACGGTACATCCACGATGTGTCTATGTACTACCTGTTGTGTTAACGGTACATCCACGATGTATCTATGTACTACCTGTTGTGTTAACGGTACATCCACGATGTGTCTATGTACTACCTGTTGTGTTAACGGTACATCCACGATGTGTCTATGTACTACCTGTTGTGTTAACGGTACATCCACGATGTGTCTATGTACTACCTGCTGTGTTAACGGTACATCCACGATGTATCTATGTACTACCTGTTGTGTATTCACGATGTGTATATGTACTACCTGTTGTGTTAACGGTACATCCACGATGTATCTATGTACTACCTGTTCTGTTAACAGTACATCCACGATGTGTCTATGTACTACCTGCGGAGTTAACGGTACATCCACGATGTATCTATGTACTACCTGTTGTGTTAACGGTACATCCACGATGTATCTATGTACTACCTGTTGTGTTAACGGTACATCCACGATGTGTCTATGTACTACCTGTTGTGTTAACGGTACATCCACGATGTGTCTATGTACTACCTGTTGTGTTAACGGTACATCCACGATGTGTCTATGTACTACCTGTTGTGTATCCTCGATGTGTCTATGTACTACCTGTTGTGTTAACGGTACATCCACGATGTATCTATGTACTACCTGTTATGTTAACGGTACATCCACGATGTGTATATGTACTACCTGTTGTGTTAACGGTACATCCACGATGTGTCTACGTACTACCTGTTGTGTATCCACGATGTGTCTATGTACTACCTGTTGTGTTAACGGTACATCCACGATGTGTCTATGTACTACCTGTTGTGTTAACGGTACATCCACGATGTGTCTATGTACTACCTGTTGTGTTAACGGTACATCCATGATGTGTCTATGTAATACCTGTTGTGTTAACGGTACATCCAAGATGTATCTATGTACTACCTGTTGTGTATCCACGATGTATCTATGTACTACCTGTTGTGTTAACGGTACATCCAAGATGTATCTATGTACTACCTGTTGTGTATCCACGATGTGTCTATGTACTACCTGTTGTGTTAACGGTACATCCACGATGTGTCTATGTACTACCTGTTGTGTTAACGGTACATCCACGATGCATCTATGTACTACCTGTTGTGTTAACGGTACATCCACGATGTGTCTATGTACTACCTGTTGTGTTAACGGTACATCCACGATGTGTCTATGTACTACCTGTTGTGTTAGCGGTACATCCACGATGTGTCTATGTACTACCTGTTGTGTATCCACGATGTATCTATGTACTACCTGTTGTGTTAACGGTACATCCAAGATGTATCTATGTACTACCTGTTGTGTATCCACGATGTGTCTATGTACTACCTGTTGTGTTAACGGTACATCCACGATGTGTCTATGTACTACCTGTTGTGTTAACGGTACATCCACGATGTGTCTATGTACTACCTGTTGTGTTAACGGTACATCCACGATGTATCTATGTACTACCTGTTGTGTATCCACGATGTATCTATGTACTACCTGTTGTGTTCACGGTACATCCAAGATGTATCTATGTACTACCTGTTGTGTTACCGGTACATCCACGATGTGTCTATGTACTTCCTGCTGTGTTAACGGTACATCCACGATGTGTCTATGTACTACCTGTTGTGTTAACGGTACATCCACGATGTGTCTATGTACTACCTGTTGTGTTAAGGGTACATCGACGATGTGTCTATGTACTACCTGTTGTGTTAACGGTACATCCACGATGTGTCTATGTACTACCTGTTGTGTTAACGGTACATCCACGATGTGTCTATGTACTACCTGTTGTGTTAACGGTACATCCACGATGTGTCTATGCACTACCTGTTGTGTTAATGGTACATCCACGATGTGTCTATGTACTGCCTGTTGTGTTAACGGTTCATCCACGATGTGTCTATGTACTACCTGTTGTGTTAACGGTACATCCACAATGTGTCTATGTACTACCTGTTGTGTTAATGGTACATCCACGATGTGTCTATGTACTACCTGTTGTGTTAACGGTACATCCACGATGTGTCTATGTACTACCTGTTGTGTTAACGGTACATCCACGATGTGTCTATGTACTACCTGTTGTGTTAATGGTACATCCACGATGTGTCTATGTACTACCTGTTGTGTATCCACGATGTGTCTATGTACTACCTGTTGTGTTAACGGTTCATCCACGATGTGTCTATGTACTACCTGTTGTGTTAACGGTAGATCCACGATGTGTCTATGTACTACCTGTTGTGTTAACGGTACATCCACGATGTGCCTATGTACTACCTTTTGTGTTAACGGTACATCCACGATGTATCTATGTACTACCTGTTGTGTTAACGGTACATCCACGATGTGTCTATGTACTACCTGTTGTGTTAACGGTACATCCACGATGTGTCTATGTACTACCTGTTGTGTTAACGGTACATCCACGATGTATCTATGTGCTACCTGTTGTGTTAACGGTACATCCACGATGTGTCTATGTACTACCTGTTGTGTTAATGGTACATCCACGATGTGTCTATGTACTACCTGTTGTGTTAACGGTACATCCACGATGTTTCTATGTACTACCTGCGGTGTTAGCGGTACATCCACGATGTATCTATGTACTACCTGTTGTGTATCCACGATGTGTCTATGTACTACCTGCGGTGTTAACGGTACATCCACGATGTATCTATGTACTACCTGTTGTGTATCCACGATGTGTCTACGTACTACCTGTTGTGTATCCGCGATGTGTCTATGTACTACCTGTTGTGTTAACGGTACATCCACGATGTGTCTATGTACTACCTGTTGTGTTAACGGTACATCCACGATGTGTCTATGTACTACCTGTTGTGTTAACGGAACATCCACGATGTGTCTATGTACTACCTGTTGTGTTAACGGTACATCCAAGATGTATCTATGTACTACCTGTTGTGTATCCACGATGTATCTATGTACTACCTGTTGTGTTAACGGTACATCCAAGATGTATCTATGTACTACCTGTTGTGTATCCACGATGTGTCTATGTACTACCTGTTGTGTTAACGGTACATCCACGATGTGTCTATGTACTACCTGTTGTGTTAACGGTACATCCACGATGTGTCTATGTACTACCTGTTGTGTTAATGGTACATCCACGATGTGTCTATGTACTACCTGTTGTGTATCCACGATGTGTCTATGTACTACCTGTTGTGTTAACGGTACATCCACGATGTGTCTATGTACTACCTGTTGTGTTAACGGTACATCCACGATGTGTCTATGTACTACCTGTTGTGTTAACGGTACATCCACGATGTGTCTATGTACTACCTGTTGTGTTAACGGTCCATCCACGATGTATCTATGTACTACCTGTTGTGTTAACGGTACATCCACGATGTGTCTATGTACTACCTGTTGTGTTAACGGTACATCCACGATGTGTCTATGTACTACCTGTTGTGTTAACGGTACATCCACGATGTATCTATGTGCTACCTGTTGTGTTAACGGTACATCCACGATGTGTCTATGTACTACCTGTTGTGTTAATGGTACATCCACGATGTGTCTATGTACTACCTGTTGTGTACGGTACATCCACAATGTGTCTATGTACTACCTGTTGTCTTAATGGCACATCCACGATGTGTCTATGTACTACCTGTTGTGTTAACGGTACATCCACGATGTGTCTATGTACTACCTGTTGTGTTAACGGTACATCCACGATGTGTCTATGTACTACCTGTTGTGTTAATGGTACATCCACGATGTGTCTATGTACTACCTGTTGTGTATCCACGATGTGTCTATGTACTACCTGTTGTGTTAACGGTACATCCACGATGTGCCTATGTACTACCTGTTGTGTTAACGGTACATCCACGATGTGTCTATGTACTACCTGTTGTGTTAACGGTACATCCACGATGTGTCTATGTACTACCTTTTGTGTTAACGGTACATCCACGATGTATCTATGTACTACATGTTGTGTTAACGGTACATCCACGATGTGTCTATGTACTACCTGTTGTGTTATCGGTACATCCACGATGTGTCTATGTACTACCTGTTGTGTTAACGGTACATCCACGATGTATCTATGTACTACCTGTTGTGTTAATAGTACATCCACGATGTGTCTATGTACTGCGTGTTGTGTTAACGGTACATCCATGATGTGTCTATGTACTACCTGTTGTGTTAACGGTACATCCACGATGTATCTATGTACTACCTGTTGTGTTAACGGTACATCCACGATGTGTCTATGTACTACCTGTTGTGTTAACGGTACATCCACGATGTGTCTATGTACTACCTGTTGTGTTAACGGTACATCCACGATGTGTCTATGTACTACCTGTTGTGTTAACGTTGCATCCAAGATGTATCTATGTACTACCTGTTGTGTATCCACGATGTATCTATGTACTACCTGTTGTGTTAACGGTACATCCAAGATGTATCTATGTACTACCTGTTGTGTATCCACGATGTGTCTATGTAATACCTGTTGTGTTAACGGTACATCCACGATGTGTCTATGTACTACCTGTTGTGTTAACGGTACATCCACGATGCATCTACGTACTACCTGTTGTGTTAACGGTACATCCACGATGTGTCTATGTACTACCTGTTGTGTTAACGGTACATCCACGATGTGTCTATGTACTACCTGTTGTGTTAACGGTACATCCACGATGTGTCTATGTACTACCTGTTGTGTTAACGGTACATCCAAGATGTATCTATGTACTACCTGTTGTGTTACCGGTACATCCACGATGTGTCTATGTACTTCCTGTTGTGTTAACGGTACATCCACGATGTGTCTATGTACTACCTGTTGTGTTAACGGTACATCGACGATGTGTCTATGTACTACCTGTTGTGTTAACGGTACATCCACGATGTGTCTATGTACTACCTGTTGTGTTAACGGTAAATCCACGATGTGTCTATGTACTACCTGTTGTGTTAACGGTACATCCACGATGTGTCTATGTACTACCTGTTGTGTTATTGGTACATCCACGATGTGTCTATGTACTACCTGTTGTGTTAATGGTTCATCCACGATGTGTCTATGTACTACCTGTTGTGTTAACGGTACCTCCACAATGTGTCTATGTACTACCTGTTGTTTTAATGGTACATCCACGATGTGTCTATGTACTACCTGTTGTGTTAACGGTACATCCACGATGTGTCTATGTACTACCTGTTGTGTTAACGGTACATCCACGATGTGTCTATGTACTACCTGTTGTGTTAATGGTACATCCACGATGTGTCTATGTACTACCTGTTGTGTATCCAAGATGTGTCTATGTACTACATGTTGTGTTAACGGTACATCCACGATGTGTCTATGTACTACCTGTTGTGTTAACGGTACATCCACGATGTGTCTATGTACTACCTGTTGTGTTAACGGTACATCCACGATGTGTCTATGTACTACCTGTTGTGTTAACGGTACATCCACGATGTATCTATGTACTACCTGTTGTGTTAACGGTACATCCACGATGTGTCTATGTACTACCTGTTGTGTTAACGGTACATCCACGATGTGTCTATGTACTACCTGTTGTGTTAACGGTACATCCACGATGTATCTATGTGCTACCTGTTGTGTTAACGGTACATCCACGATGTGTCTATGTACTACCTGTTTTGTTAATGGTACATCCACGATGTGTCTATGTACTACCTGTTGTGTTAACGGTACATCCACGATGTGTCTATGTACTACCTGCGGTGTTAACGGTACATCCACGATGTATCTATGTACTACCTGTTGTGTATCCACGATGTGTCTATGTACTACCTGTTGTGTTAACGGTACATCCACGATGTATGTATGTACTACCTGTTGTGTTAACGGTACATCCACGATGTGTCTATGTACTACCTGCTGTGTTAACGGTACATCCACGATGTGTCTATGTACTACCTGTTGTGTATCCACGATGTGTCTATGTACTACCTGTTGTGTTAACGGGTCATCCACGATGTATCTATGTACTACCTGTTGTGTTAACGGTACATCCACGATGTGTCTATGTACTACCTGTTGTGTTAACGGTACATCCAAGATGTATCTATGTACTACCTGTGTGTCTCCACGATGTGTCTATGTACTACCTGTTGTGTTAACGGTACATCCACGATGTATCTATGTACTACCTGTTTTGTTAACGGTACATCCACGATGTGTCTATGTACTACCTGTTGTGTTACCGTTCATCCACGATGTGTCTATGTACAACCTGTTGTGTTAACGGTACATCCACGTTGTATCTATGTACTACCTGTTGTGTTAACGGTACATCCACGATGTGTCTATGTACTACCTGTTGTGTATCCACGATGTGTCTATGTACTACCTGTTGTGTTAACGGTACATCCACGATGTATCTATGTACTACCTGTTGTGTTAACGGTACATCCACGATGTGTCTATGTACTACCTGTTGTGTTAACGGTACATCCACGATGTGTCTATGTACTACCTGTTGTGTTAACGGTACATCCACGATGTGTCTATGTACTACCTGCTGTGTTAACGGTACATCCACGATGTATCTATGTACTACCTGTTGTGTATCCACGATGTGTCTATGTACTACCTGTTGTGTTAACGGTACATCCCCGATGTATGTATGTACTACCTGTTGTGTTAACGGTACTTCCACGATGTGTGTATGTACTACCTGCTGTGTTATCGGTACATCCACGATGTGCCTATGTACTACCTGTTGTGTATCCACGGTGTGTCTATGTACTACCTGTTGTGTTAACGGGTCATCCACGATGTATCTATGTACTACCTGTTGTGTTAACGGTACATCCACGATGTGTCTATGTACTACCTGTTGTGTTAACGGTACATCCAAGATGTATCTATGTACTACCTGTTGTGTATCCACGATGTGTCTATGTACTAGCTGTTGTGTTAACGGTACATCCACGATGTATCTATGTACTACCTGTTGTGTTAACGGTACATCCACGATGTGTCTATGTACTACCTGTTGTGTTAACGGTACATCCACGATGTGTCTATGTACAACCTGTTGTGTTAACGGTATATCCACGATGTATCTATGTACTACCTGTTGTGTTAACGGTACATCCACGATGTGTCTATGTACTACCTGTTGTGTATCCACGATGAGTCTATGTACTACCTGTTGTGTTAACGGTACATCCACGATGTATGTATGTACTACCGGTTGTGTTAACGGTACATCCACGATGTGTCTATGTACTACCTGCTGTGTTATCGGTACATCCACGATGTGTCTATGTACTACCTGTTGTGTATCCACGATGTGTCTATGTACTACCTGTTGTGTTAACGGGTCATCCACGATGTATCTATGTACTACCTGTTGTGTTAACGGTACATCCACGATGTATCTATGTACTACCTGATGTGTTAACGGTACATCCAAGATGTATCTATGTACTACCTGTTGTGTATCCACGATGTGTCTATGTACTACCTGTTGTGGTAACGGTACATCCACGATGTATCTATGTACTACCTGTTGTGTTAACGGTACATCCACGATGTATCTATGCACTACCTGTTGTGTTAACGGTACATCCACGATGTGTCTATGTACTACCTGTTGTGTTAACGGTACATCCACGTTGTATCTATATACTACCAGTTGTGTTAACGGTACATCCACGATGTGTCTATGTACTCCCTGTTGTGTTTACGGTACATCCACGATGTGTCTATGTACTACCTGTTATGTTAACGGTACATCCACGATGTGTCTATGTACTACCTGTTTTGTTAACGGTACATCCACGATGTATCTATGTACTACCTGTTGTGTTAACGGTACATCCACGATGTGTCTATGTACTACCTGTTGTGTTAACGGTACATCCAAGATGTATCTATGTACTACCTGTTGTGTATCCACGATGTGTCTATGTACTACCTGTTGTGTTAACGGTACATCCACCATGTATCTATGTACTACCTGTTGTGTTAACGGTACATCCTCAATGTGTCTATCTACTTCCTATTGTGTTAACGGTACATCCACGATGTGTCTATGTACTACCTGTTGTGTTAACGGTACATCCACGATGTATCTATGTACTACCTGTTGTGTTAACGGTACATCCACGATGTGTCTATGTACTACCTGTTGTGTATCCACGATGTGTCTATGTACTACCTGTTGTGTTAACGGTAGTTCCACGATGTATCTATGTACTACCGGTTGTGTTAACGGTACATCCACGATGTTTCTATGTACTACCTGTTGTGTTAACGGTACATCCACGATGTGTCTATGTACTACTTGTTTGTTAACGGTACATCCACGATGTATCTATATACTACCTGTTGTGTTAACGGTACATCCACGATGTGTCTATGTACTTCCTGTTGTGTTAACGGTACATCCACGATGTATCTATGTACTACCTGTTGTGTTAACGGTACATCCACGATGTGTCTATGTACTCCCTGTTGTGTTAACGGTACATCCACGATGTGTCTATGTACTACCTGTTGTGTTAATAGTACATCCACGATGTGTCTATGTACTACCTGTTGTGTTAACGGTACATCCATGATGTGTCTATATACTACCTGTTGTGTTAACGGTACATCCACGATGTATCTATGTACTACCTGTTGTGTTAACGGTACATCCACGATGTATCTATGTACTACCTGTTGTGTTAACGGTACATCCACGATGTGTCTATGTACTACCTGTTGTGTATCCACGATGTGTCTATGTACTACCTGTTGTGTTAACGGTAGTTCCACGATGTGTCTATGTACTACCTGTTGTGTTAATAGTACATCCACGATGTGTCTATGTACTACCTGTTGTGTTAACGGTACATCCATGATGTGTCTATATACTACCTGTTGTGTTAACGGTACATCCACGATGTATCTATGTACTACCTGTTGTGTATCCACGATGTGTCTATGTACTACCTGTTGTGTTAACGGTACATCCAAGATGTGTCTATGTACTACCTGTTGTGTTAACGGTAGTTCCACGATTTGTCTATGTACTACCTGTTGTGTTAATAGTACATCCACGATGTATCTATGTACTACCTGTTGTGTTAACGGTACATCCACGATGTGTCTATGTACTACCTGTTGTGTTAACGGTACATCCACGATGTGTCTATGTACTACCTGTTGTGTTAACGGTACATCCACGATGTGTCTATGTACTACCTGTTGTGTTAACGGTACATCCAAGATGTATCTATGTACTACCTGTTGTGTATCCTCGATGTGTCTATGTACTACCTGTTGTGTTATCGGTACATCCACGATGTGTCTATGTACTTCCTGTTGTGTTAACGGTACATCCAAGATGTATCTATGTACTACCTGTTGTGTTAACGGTACATCCACGATGTCTCTATGTACTACCTGTTGTGTTAACGGTACATCCACGATGTGTCTATGTACTACCTGTTGTGTTAACGGTACATCTACGATGTGTCTATGTACTACCTGTTGTGTTAACGGTACATCCACGATGTGTCTGTGTACTACCTGTTGTGTTAACGCTACATCCACGATGTGTCTCTGTACTTCCTGTTGTGTTAACGGTACATCCACGATGTGTCTATGTACTACCTGTTGTGTTAACGGTACATCCAAGATGTATCTATGTACTACCTGTTGTGTATCCACGATGTGCCTATGTACTACCTGCTGTGTTAACGGTACATCCAAGATGTATCTATGTACTACCTGTTGTGTTAACGGTACATCCAATATGTATCTATGTACTACCTGTTGTGTTAACGGTACATCCACGATGTGTCTATGTACTTCCTGTTGTGTTAACGGTACATCCACGATGTGTCTATGTACTACCTGTTGTGTTAACGGTACATCCACGATGTGTCTATGTACTACCTGTTGTGTATCCACGATGTGTCTATGTACTACCTGTTGTGTTAACGGTACATCCACGATGTGTCTATGTACTACCTGTTGTGTTAACGGTACATCCACGATGTGTCTATGTCCTACCTGTTGTGTTAACGGTACATCCACGATGTGTCTATGTACTACCTGTTGTGTTAACGGTACATCCAAGGTGTATCTATGTACTACCTGTTGTGTATCCACGATGTGTCTATGTACTACCTGTTGTGTTAACGGTACATCCACGATGTATCTATGTACTACCTGTTGTGTTAACGGTACATCCTTGATGTGTCTATGTACTACCTGTTGTGTTAACGGTACATCCACGATGTGTCTATGTACTACCTGTTGTGTTAACGGTACATCCACGATGTGTCTATGTACTACCTGTTGTGTTAACGGTACATCCAAGATGTATCTATGTACTGCGTGTTGTGTATCCACGATGTGTCTATGTACTACCTGTTGTGTTAACGGTACATCCACGATGTATCTATGTTCTACCTGTTGTGTTAACGGTACATCCACGATGTGTCTATGTACTTCCTGTTGTGTTAACGGTACATCCACGATGTATCTATGTACTACCTGTTGTGTTAACGGTACATCCTTGATGTGTCTATGTACTACCTGTTGTGTTAACGGTACATCCACGATGTGTCTATGTACTACCTGTTGTGTTAACGGTACATCCACGATGTGTCTATGTACTACCTGTTGTGTTAACGGTACATCCAAGATGTATCTATGTACTGCGTGTTGTGTATCCACGATGTGTCTATGTACTACCTGAGGTGTTAACGGTACATCCACGATGTGTCTATGTACTACCTGTTGTGTTAACGGTACATTCAAGATGTATCTATGTACTACCTGTTGTGTTAACGGTACATCCACGATGTATCTATGTTCTACCTGTTGTGTTAACGGTACATCCACGATGTATCTATGTTCTACCTGTTGTGTTAACGGTACATCCACGATGTGTCTATGTACTTCCTGTTGTGTTAACGGTACATCCACGATGTATCTATGTACTACCTGTTGTGTTAACGGTATATTCATGATGTGTCTATGTACTACCTGTTGTGTTAACGGTACATCCACGATGTATCTATGTACTACCTGTTGTGTTTACGGTACATCCACGATGTGTCTATGTTCTACCTGTTGTGTTAACGGTACATCCACGATGTATCTATGTACTTCCTGTTGTGTTAACGGTACATCCACGATGTGTCTATGTACTTCCTGTTGTGTTACCGGTACATTCAAGATGTATCTATGTACTACCTGTTGTGTTAACGGTGCATCCAAGATGTGTCTATGTATTACCTGTTATGTGGAGACATTGTGACACAACGTGTACTAGCAAACAGGCACATACCACCATCCACCAGACCCACGTTCCGTGGAATCCTTTTCTAGTATCCGACTATACTTCTAGAATCTTTTTTATCGTATGTGTCTTTTTACCTGTAATGTTTACAAATTGTGACACAATGTGTATTAGCACAAAGACACATACGATGAAAAAAGTATTCTAGACCTAGGCCTCCAACATACAAAATGGACGACGGAAACACGCCTCACCCTTTCGACACGCTGCGCATGCGTACTAATACCGCGTATCGCTATGGTAATGACCTCACAGCTTGACCCCTCACGCGGGCTACCATGACAACACAACATGGCGCCATTGGGTCGCATGACTTGAAGTCGGGGTCCTGCTGATAAGGGTCGTCAGGGTAGATGATATGCTACTTTTGATGTATTGCAATTATAAAATATTTATTATTTATTAGTGTTTAAGGTCACATATTTCTGCACAATGGCTAATAATGACCACAGCAGTTTTACGAGTGGAGGAAGCCCGAGTTCCCGGAAAGAACCACCGAGCAGCGGCGAGCAACTGTCAGCTCCTCAACTTCCCAAATCCACACATGCAGGGTTAGCATTGGTTGAAAACAAGTGCACCATCGACGTCCAGCACGCCTCAGTACACAGTGTCTCCGCGCCCCCACTTGGGCAATGGGGGTGAAATGTCTTGCCCAAGGACACAACGCGGTTGTCGCAGGTGGGGGTCGAACAGAGGACCTCTCGGCTTGCAGCCTGCCCTCTACCTACTGCCCCCACCCCCGTAATTATAAAGTAAGGCTTGATGCTGAATCCCATTCTGTATTGTAATTATAAAGTTGTGTACATTGTCTTATTTTTTTTAAATTTAACATACAGATTTAAATACTGTTTAAACACAACTGAATGCTACTCGTAAACTGTTTGTAGAAAGGTAAAACAAAATGAAATTTTGAAACAATTCTAGAAACGCGTATGGGAACTGTTTAATAAGAATTATGTCTCGTAAAAAGTGTCATCTCAAAAAATATACAGATATTTGGTTTTCATTACTTATTTAATATAATTTAATATTTATTTCTCGCGTATTCCATTGTTAATGTAAACAGAGCTTTTTATCTATTTGTTTAATTAATTATTTTCAAGAATCTGTATTTTCTGAATCGACATCTCCGATGCTGTATCACACGTGTATTTGTTTTGTTTTCTTGTTTGACAATACACGACGTCATAAAACTTTACCAATAGCCAACCGATTTTCAACGCAGCACTATATGCACGTCAACACTGTTCACCTTTCATCGCTAATACACTGAAATATTTTTTGTTTCACTTTTTAAAGAGCAGCCATTATCCATTTTGTTTACTGTTGCACATCACATCCGTGAATTTCTTTTTCTGCAAGGAATTAGGTTATTTAGATTCTGCATATCTGGTACGTTCAAAATATATTTTTGTTTTGATCGATATTCGTATTTTCGGGTATCTCGAATTATACGTTCCATTTTCGTTTTTCACAACACTCCTCTGCCAATTTTTTTTTCAGATTCACATATTACATAGACTTTCTTTGTACTGAAAACATTGTTCTGGGTCCTAGACACTAACTTTTGAATGTCTACCAGACACCACCAGATAGTCGGCTGTAACCCCCCCCCCCCACCCACCCCCACCCACCCCCACCCACCCCACCCACCCATGTCAGGTTCATTGTTTCCTCCTTCCAGAACTTAACGTATGACCTCTTATTGGCACGACCTCGTTAGTTATAAAAAATATGAGTCAATGTTTTATCAAAAATGTCACTCCTCCCCTTTTGCTAATTTTTACCGAGAAAATACCTTAAAAAGGAACTTTTCTTGTAAAAGTTAGCAAATTGGGGTGGGGGACGACATTTTTCCAAAGTTAAAGGCTCATCCAACAAGACTTCCGTATTTTTTTGAAAATTTTAACAAGGCCCTAAATACTAATTAAAGGGGTGGAAGGGGACATATTGTATTCCAAAATAATGACAAAAGTACTCAAAATTTGAATTTATCCGCTTTTTAATTTAAAAAAAAAAATTATTTGTGAACTTTTGATAACCAAGCAATTACCAGCCTCATAAGTAACCGACGAGAATAACAAGGAATAGATCGGTAATGCTATTATCTGTGTTATAAATAAGACTCAACACTCCATACTCGGAGAAAACATATTTATCATTTTTTCACCGACGTTGTGACCACGAAATATTGATTTTGTTAGACATCACGTGATTCTTGGGTCAAAATGTGAAACGATTTAATTTCCAGACATCTGAAACATGAAAACATTTCATTGCTGTTTTCAAATCAGCGAGCCCCCCCCCCCCCCCCCCCACACACACACACACACCCTACCCCCTCTCCCGTTGTCGATTAGAACATCTCCCTCTTGACCAGCATTAGGCTGCGATCTCCAAGTGAGTCAGTTCCCTAACCGTTGTCGATCAATGTCGATGTCTTGTGCATTCAAGTTGGCCCTTTTTAAATGTCATTCTTCTCCTTCACTTGTCCTCTCATTCTACTTTCTTCATTTTTTCCGAGTTTGAACAATATCCAACAAACCCACCCGTTCTATCTGTCTAATTGAAATTGTGTAATCTCACAGACTTGGAATACGGTTCACATAAACATTCAGCTTTCTTCCGAATCCCCAACTTCAACAAGTTAGTTTAACATGATAGGTGTTATTAGTATTCACAGAAATTTATGTACAAAACATTCAATCTGTTTACACTTGTTTGCATGTATACAGTTAACTTATCTTTTTTTTCAATAAATATTGTTTAAACGAAATCTACGAGGCGATGTAATATAACACACGATGCATCCACGGAAAATATTCAACTAACAATGTGATAATTGAGAGGTAACCCTGTCTGTCGAAAGTGTCGTTACACCCCAATAAATAAATAAATAATTGCGAGATACCGTCCTTAGTAGCAATGCTGAATCTGGAAACTGTATAGAAATTTACGGAAGTTTCAGCAAGGGATTAAACCTTTAATCAGCGAATCGCCCGCATCCGCCCGCGTAATATGTAAGCTCAGCAGCTGAAAAAAAGTATTTTTTGAACAATTTCAACAAAACCGTATCATGTGACCCCTCTTTGGAACGAGCTCTTCGAGCTCGTTCCAAAGAAGGGTCACATGATATGGTTTTGTTGAAATATTTCGAAAAAAAAAATAAAAAATGATCTTTAAAATAATAAATTTTGAAATTGTTTGCGTTGGGTAAAGGGTTAAGGTACTATTTTTAGGAGAAATTTGTTTACTTTGAAATATCCACATCTGATGTAACATAAACACAAATTAATGTAAGAGAAATTTGTCTACCTTTACCCCCCCCCCCCCCCCCGATGCTCTATAAATACACATTAAATATGCACAAATTATACATCAAAATGAAGGTTGTAGTGCATAGAACACGAAAAATATATGGAGTCGACCAATGGTTCCTGGAATTCTGTAACCGTATTCGTATAATTAACTGATAACAAAACAATATTTCAGAGATTAACTCGTGTCCAAATATGCTTAAGATATCCAACAAGAACAAAGCTAGGAAATCAAAATTCTTCAAAACGCAGTGTCAGGGATGCATGAGGGTAAATTCCAAAACTTTCGGCTTTGTCCTTGTCTGCTTGTTCGCCTTTTGGTCAAGGTCATCCGTGTCGAAAAGGCACCGTAATACAATGCCGTCTAAAATCAAATAATGAGAAAGATCGCCTTTATACCTCACACTGTAGTTATATTGAGGCTATAGAGTTGCCATGTTATTTGAAGAGTATCATGACACCTTTTAAAAATTTCTTAGAATTACGCGATTGTTTTTCGATGAAAATTCGTGGAATCTCGCGATATGTGCATGTTCGTCGGTCATGAAATCCATTTTCAATAAAAAATACAGACAGTGTTCTTTACCCAAATGCAGCCCTGTCGTTGCATCGCAAAGTGTTTTTAAATGCTTAGCTTTGTTCTTGGATACCCGAAGCACATTTGGCCACAAGTTGGCCTCCGCAAATTTTGTTATTATCCGTTCCGGTACGAATACGGTAGCAGACTTTCAGGAACCACTGGTGGCTGCCGTCGACAGCGTAAGGTGATTGCATATATGTTTCGTGTTCTATACAGCACACCCTTCATTTTGATGTATAATTTGTGCATATTTAATTTGAATTCATGCAGTGGGGGCCCCCGCGGGAACCCCGGGAAGTGAAACAGTGCCTGTTTACTGAGGTAAACAGGCTATGTTTTACTGGTAAAATAGGATCCAGTCACCAGTTCCTGGGAGGTGCAAACCCTCTCTAAAATGGGCAACATGGCTTATTAATACTCACCCCTGATCTTGAGTTGACACTCATGTTGTGGTCATGATTAGCCATTGTGGAAAAATATGTGACTTTAGACACAAATAAATAAATAAATAAACAAACAAACAAACAAACAAACAAACAAACAAACAAACAAACAAACAAACAAACAAATAAATAAATAAATAAATAAATAAATAAATAAATAAATAAATATTGAAGGTGGGGGGACAGAACAGTTATAGAAAATTCAGTCAAATGTTTTATCAAAAATGTCATTGTTTCCCCAACCCCTTGCTAACTTTTACCGAGAAAAGGCCTTAAAAAGGAACTTTTTTAGGTACAAGTTAGCAAAATGAGGGCGGGAGGGGGGGGGGGGTCATTTTTGCTAACATTTATTGACTGAATTTTCGATAACTAAGATCACGTTTTAACAGGGTCTTACTAGTAAGTTTTGGCTGCCAAAATTGAGGAAAAAACAAATCCGTCGATTCCTGCTCAAAACAATTAGCAGTGTTTCCCGTTTTCACTCGGGGTGTAGATAAAGGTGGGGCGGGGGGGGGGGAGAGGTGGCTATGTCGGCCATCTCCATCAAAAAGTTTGTCGGAAAATTTTCGGCCTTCGGAACAGTTTAGGCATTTTCTCGGTAAAAGTTTGCAAAATGGTAAAAAATTGACGTTTTGGTTGAAACATGTTTTTAGACTGAGTTTTGGATAATTGACTCGTTTTGGCTGCCAAAAAGGACGGCTTGGTTCTCCATTATGAAAGCTGTTGAAACGCTTTATTGGTCTGTCAGACATTTTGGACAAGTGGGGAACCTATGGGGGCTTGGAGGCATTGTCACCGCCCCCCCCCCAAGATTTTTGCGGCTCCCCCAGAAAACATTGGCCCAATGCAAGTTTCAGAGAACAAAGCCCCAAAGTGGTTGCCAGTATAGGGGCTGCACGCGCCACAAATGTTTAGAAAATATACATAATAAACCATATTGTATTCCTATATTTTTATAAAAAAAAACCTTAGTCCAAAGTCGATTTTTATTAATAAGGCGTGTCTGATATGTACTGCCACCGCGGGAACCCCGGGAAGTGAAGCAGTGCTTCTTTACTGTGGTACACAATCTGTTTCACTGGTAAAATAGGACCCAGTCACTAATGCTTGGGGTGCGAGTCCTCTAAAATAGGCAACATGGGGTATAAAATAGGCAACATGGGGTATATATACGGTTGATTGAGCTTGACTTGATCTCCATGATGGTAGCCTTTGTGTAGTGACCATAAAAACCAATAAATAAATATGTACTATCTGGACAGACAAGTCACCAGACAGGCCGATAAGTGTATATATTATTGGCAGACTTGATTTTACAGTTTTCTTACAAAAGTGTTAGTTACGGTGTTAAGTAATGGCAAATGTAACTTGACAAAAGGTGACATATTTTCGATAGCTTAAACTATTTAAAAATGTTTCATTTTTTTTGTGCAGAAATGCGAAGAATTGTTCACAAATCCGGATAGACACCAAAATGACAAATTACTTTATTTTGGATTTTTGACATTGAGTTAATTTCATCATTCACAGTTGTAAGATGATGAAACATCGAAAATTGATCATCTCTGCATAAGATCTGATTTAATGTTAGGACGGTGTGAATTGCTCAAAGTTCTCAGCTTAAGCATTTGTTTAGCACATATTCAACTCCCAGAATAATACCAAATAATAATAACCTGATAATTCTATCATAAATGTGTTGCCATTTCAGTTACTAGAATCAATTTTATGTCCCATTTCATAGCTTCATTTTCAAAATCTTTCTCGGTTGGGAATTTTCAACTACGGGGAGGGACCGGGAGGGGCTTACCCTCCCAGTCCCTCCCGCTAGTTGGAAATTTACTACCCTACACCCCCCCCCCCCCCCCCCCACCTTCCCCAATCGGAAACCTCTAGCAACGTCCCTGGTGGTCATAGCTTTTCACTATTCGACCGGATAAAACAACTGTTTTTGTATTTTAAAAAAATGTTGATAAAATAGATAAAATAAAGCATGAAATTGATTTTGAGTTTATAAAATTCCCACAAGCCTGACAGCTTCCAACTTTTGTTTGAATTCATTAATACGCACCTGCGCAGTACTAGCGTTTCGCACAAATTAGATACCACGAATTAATCGACAAGTTTTATACCTTACAAAATTAACGACTCTGCTGTGTGTTCGTTTGTACCCGCCACACTCTGTGGTTGACCACAAAGGGGTCTTCCTGTTCATCCAGCACCAATTGTTTCAGTTGAAGGTGTGATAATCCGTCACATCAATAGTTTGTTTCATTACTGAAGGTTATTATTTGCGCGTTATTAGGCTCTAAAATGTGCAACATGGCTTATTAACGCTCACCCCTGGTCTTGAGTTAATACACATGTTGTGGTAATGATTAGCCATTGTGCAAAAACATGTAACCTTAAACACCAATAAACAAATACATAAATAGTACACTCCTTGAGGCAAAGTTTGAACTAGTCAACACGGTGGGACATTAGTCATGAGGTCAATTGCAGTTATGTTCGTTAATTGCACACAGCGAAGTCCATCTCTGGAAAAACACTGGAGGGGTGAGTCACCATTCCCCCCCCCCCCCCCTGGTATTTACGACAATGATTTAGCGGTCCGATCCTTCGAGCTCTGATCGGATTTGTACGGTTAGCATTACCGACGTACAGTACACCTTAGTACTTGTTTGAGACAATATTGGAGGAGAGACATCCCTTCATTTATTTGTTGGAATTTAATGATCCCTACGACACCCAGGGTCACCTCGTGTCGGACAATTTTAAGGGTGGATGAAGCCGGAGTACCCGGAGAAAACCATCGAGCAACGGCGAGTAACTACCAGACTCTCAGCATATTAGCTGTATACAAGCACGGTTAGCATTACCGACGTATAGTACACCTTAGTACTCATCGCCACTGTGCCCCAGACATCCCTTCAACCCCATCGGGATGTACGACCATGATTCAATAGATATTTTATGAGTGTCGGAAATTTAAACCTCTCCATCCGACCCCGACCCCCCAAAACTGCCAACGCCACCGTAAGAGGTACGTGCTCTGGGTGCTATTGGCACACAGGGCGCGGCGAGGCTGGGTTGGCGGGAATGATGGGCTGGTGTCTCATCCTTACAGTGAAAGGCTCACAGTCCCACCCCAATCCCCCAAAAGAGAAAAATACACAAACAAAAATAGTCCATAAGCATAGATTATCCCTTGCTGAAATAGTCTAAATCCACTGTGACAGTATATTGTAAATTACATTACGACTACAAACATTGTATAATGTTTAAAGTTGAATAAATATATTGATTGATTGATTGATAAGAGGTACGTGTCTGTATTACACAAATATACTGAAATGAATTGTAAGTAGTTAAACCCCATGGAAGCTCCAGGAAGTGAAGCAGTGCTTGCTTACTGTAGTAAACAAGCTTTGTTTCATTGGTAAAATAGGACCCTGTCACTTATATTTGGGATGGGAGTCCTCTAAAATGGGAAACATGGATATAAACGAATTGCTGGACTTGAAAAATTCATGTTGCGGTCACGATTAACCATTCTCCAGAAATGTGTGACCTTAAAAACACGAATAATGAATATAGAACTATGACAAATAAGCTGCAAATGCGCTGGAAGCGTGGGTGTGGTAGCTGCCCACACATTGCCACGAGGCTAGGGGCCGGAAACATTGGTGTGGTAGCTGCCGTGCTGCCCCCACATTGCCACGAGGTTAGGGACCGGACGCGTGGGTGTTGTAGCTACTCCCACATTGCCACGAGGCTAGGGGTAGAAAACGTGGGTGTGGTAGTTGAACCCACATTGCCACAAGGCTAGGGGCTGGAAGCGTGGGTGTAGCAGCTGCCCCCACATTGCCACGAGACAAGGGGCTGGAAGCGTGGGTGTGGTAGCTGCCCCCACATTGCCACGAGGCTAGGGGCCAGAAGCTTGGGTGTGGTAGCTGCCTCCACATTGCCACGAGGCTAGGGGTCGGAAGCGTGAGTGTGGTAGCTGCCCCCACATTGTCACGAGGCTAGGGGTCGGAAGCGTGGGTGTGGTAGCTGCCACCACATTGCCACGAGGATAGGGGCTGGAATCGTGGGTGTGGTAGCTGCCCCCCCCCCTGCCATGAGGACGGGGCGATGCGTGCTCCTTTTTGACAGAAGTGCTCTATTGGGGAAAGACATTACTTTCCATGAATTGTAACCCAGAAGCTCTCAAATATTAGGTTCTAACTCATTTAATGTGTATCAATGCTAATTGTGTGTGTGTGTGGGGGGGGGGGGGGGGGGGGTGGGGATGTATTGGGTACATTGCCGGGGTTCAATCGATCATCATACAAAGAGGCTATTGAATTGGAGGTGTGATTTCTAAAGTTATATATCGTTTCTTGGGTGGAACAAGGTGTCATGTTAAAGCATTGCAGATGGCGCCTTACTCCTCCCAAGAGACGATATACTTGTATATGTAAACACTATTGAGTGTCACATTACAATTTATGATTCGTTGTATACTCCCGGCCCAGGCTAGTACCCAGAGTCAAATGCCATTATAGATACCCTGCCCCCCCCCCCCCCCCCCGTATACCCCCGGCATCTTTGATAAAAAGGAAGATAAATTTCCTTTATATTAACACATTTTGTACCAAATAAACATCAAAGATCTCACTCAAAATGGAGGTAAGCTATTATTTCTCCATTATTAACCTGAAATATCTCAGATTAATTTTCGAGATGACCACTGTCGTGAATCCTATGCATGGCATGTTGTGTGCCTAACACAGACTTGAAATTAGTGTGATGGGGTGGGGGGGGGGGGGGGGGATTGAGAGTCTCGACTCATTCATCAAGTGGATTTGGTCATTTTCTGTGAATATTTAAATACATCACCGTGAGAAACCGAGTATCAGCTTCAGATTTCGGAAACAAAAATGAAATACTAATGTCCGCCTGTATTCACTTTCTATAAAATTTTATAAAAGAGGGTCTGGGGGAGGTGCTTTCATCTCCGCCACTGACTATAAAAAAATTAAAAGAAGGTGTGGGTGAGGGCCCCTTGTCTGCACCAATAGAAGTCCTGATATTTTGGATTAAGGGAACCTGTTAACAAAAGCTCTGGTTAAGGGGCTTTAATGTGGACAGTTTTCGTAAACGAACCCCCTATATTTAGTTGCACATTATGGGCGCCGCGCATAAAATGACACAGGTGCCCAAAGTCCCCAGAGCACAAACAATTTAAAATTTAAATTTGTACGTTTATGCTTTCTAAAGATACGCTCGTCCAGGAGATGATACATGCTGCCTCAACTAGAGGATTAAAAGTCCATAAATCTATAACTTAACCCTTTACCCAACGTAACGGCAAAAACCGGCCAGCGCTATTCTCAAAAATCTCCAGTTCATTTTCATTATTTTTTCATTTTTTGTCTCAAAAACATAGGTTGTGACCCCTCGTTGTAACTAGCTCGATCCAACGAGGGGTCATAACCTTTGTTTTTGAGACAAAAAATGAAAAAAATTAGTTATTCAAGAACTTTTTTTGCAAGTGTCGTCTGCTTTTCGTGTTAGGTAAAGGGTTAAGCGAGATATTACAGCAGACTCAGCGACTTCACATTTCAGCAACTTATGTGTACGAGTAACGTAAAAATACTAGAGAAATTGTGCCGATCCATATAGAAAATAAATGCTATGTTTAACCCTTTACCCAACGTAACGGTCAAAACCGGCCAGCGCTATTCTCAAAAATCGCCAATTAATTTTCATTATTTTTTCATTTTTGTCTCAAAAACATAGGTTATGACCCCTCATTGGAACGAGCTCGACGAGCTCGTTCCAATGAGGGGTCATAACCTATGTTTTTGAGACAAAAAATGAAAAAAATTAGTTATTCAAGAACTTTTTTTGCAAGTGTCGTCTGCTTTTCATGTTAGGTAAAGGGTTAAACCGTTACCAAACCAATCGCCGTATATGTCCGCGTAATTTACAAATTGAGCGGTTGAAAAATTGTTCTCCAAAAATTTCAACAAAATCATATCATGTGAACCCTCATCAGCTTGTCGAGCTCGTTGCAATGAGGGGTCACGTGATACAGTTTTGTTGAATGTTTTTAGAAAAATTTGAAAAACATGTAATTAAAGAAATAAATTAATATAATGAATGTTGTGTAAAGGGTTAAAAGCAGTTACAGGTTTTGCCAGATTTGGGATTGAAACCACGAGCGGAATTAGAAATGTAACATAACCTCCACACACGGGCGTCGCGATGATGACCTCTTTTTTGTTGGGGAGGGGGGGGGGTGGTAATCTGATATGTCTCGACTGTGATAGACTTGATTTGTCTCGACTGCGATGGCACAAGTCCTTTGTGACTAATATAACAGCTACATTAAAGTACGCGTTTGAAGGCATGTCTTGATGTAAATGGAATATTAGTCAGTCCCCAGCCCCCCTCCCCCCCCCCAAAAAAAAAATAAAGAAAATAGTGCCCCCCCCCCCCCCCTTAAAATGGGATAATTAAACTACCAAAGGACCCAAGATTCACTCTCATGTGACTGAATTTCCAATTTTTTCTCGGGGCAGCCCCCAACCTCCACCAATAGGCCTGAGGTGTGGGGGTAAGTCCCTCACTTTGGTGGGGCGTCGGGAGCCCCTCAAACTCCAACCAATGGGAGGGTCGTGCCCACCCCTACCTCAGGCCTACGGCCTTCGGATATGCCTGTAGTATATATCAACCTGGCATCCCCCATTAAGAAATCCTAGCGACGCCCCTTCTGCAAGAATTCTTGGAAATGTATTAGTGAATAAACTGTACATGTAGTAGTAGTGTTGCAGCTTGTTATAAAATTATCACGCAGAGATTCGACCATCCCGAATCGGGCAATACAGACCTACCTTGTATGGCCGACTGTGTGTGTGACGTAAGTGCAAGCTCGGGTACTACAGTACCTCCCTTTGTATGGCCGACTGTGTGTGTGACGTATGTACAAGACCGGGTACTACTAATCCCTCCCTTTGTATGACTATGCGTGTGACGTGAGTACAAGGGAAAGAAAGTACACGATTACTAGCAAGAGAGAATTCATATCTTAGAGACCCCAATCGTGATGAAAAAGTCACGACTGGAAAATTTGTATGTGTGTGCGTGTGGGGGCGGTGGGGGGGGGGGGGGTGAGGGGGTGAGGCGGTCTCACTATATTCCTAGTTACGCTCTCCACCTCACCCTCGCTCTACCAGAAACCTATGGCGGTGGAGCAGTCGATTACAGACATAAACTTTCATTGGCACATTTGGAAGCGGTAACAATAGCCGGGATGGAGGTCCCAAAAGGTAGAAAACATTACGATAACCATACTATGAACAATGGACTAAACTTGACTTCATTCATCTGTTGCGTTCGCGATATAGTGATATATTACACGTGAACACGAGTGGACAGAATATTTCAGCCGGATTGCGACTGAGTCATGATCCAGTGGAAATAATAAGCTTTTATCCCCCACAACACTGTAAAACTAGCTTTTGAAAAACTAAATGCGAAAACATTGAGTTTTTTTGGTTTGTATTTTTTTACTCTTTAATTTGGCAATATTTTATGAAATGTCTCTCCACTGGTTTAAATATATCGCAGCCGGATCGCGATCTGATCGAAAAAATTACCACTTTTATGATCACAATACTTCAGTGCTGAAACCTACCTCAAAAGCCAATAACTTGCCTAACCTAGGTTGTTGGGGTGGGTATTGCGGACGAAAGAAAGGACTGCCATGGGGCTGCAGGAGCTAAAGGACAAAAACACCAGGAATACCAAATTAATGATATCCGACACTTTGCCAGCATCCCAGAAAAGCAACTCAGCGAAATGAAGAGTTTATTAAATAACACAAAGATCGCTTCCCAGCCATGTGTGTCAACACAGCAAAAAAATAAAAAAAAAATAACCAGTTTTCTGATAATAAGAGGTGGACATTTCAGTTTTGTAGTCGAAAATTAGGGCAACGCGGAGCAAACGTCTATTTTTTATCATAGATGGGAGGGACGTCATCCCCCAGTCCCACCCCAGCTGCGTGCATCAAACACTATTTGTGCATCGAGCTCTACCGTTCCCAAAAAGGTATTTTTAAATGTTAGTTAATTCATGAAGTAAATTAAAACATTTCGATCCTCACAATCAAAACCAAATAAACCAAAGTCTACTCCACCATAACAAGCCACACACACATATATGACTGACAAAGTATACTCCACCGTAACAAGCCACACACACATATATGACTAACAAAGTATACTCCACCCTAACATGTCACACACACATATATGACTAACAAAGTATACTCCACCGCAACAAGCCACACACACATATATGACTAACAAAGTATACTCCACCCTAACATGTCACACACACATATATGACTAACAAAGTATACTCCACCGTAACAAGCCACACACACATATATGACTGACAAAGTATACTCCACCGTAACAAGCCACACACACATATATGACTAACAAAGTATACTCCACCCTAACATGTCACACACACATATATGACTAACAAAGTATACTCCACCGTAACAAGCCACACACACATATATGACTAACAAAGTATACTCCACCGTAACAAGCCACACACACATATATGACTAACAAAGTATACTCCACCATAACAAGTCACACACACATATATGACTAACAAAGTATACTCCACCCTAACATGTCACACACACATATATGACTAACAAAGTATAATCCACCGTAACAAGTCACACACACATATATGACTAACAAAGTATACTCCACCGTAACAAGCCACACACACATATATGACTAACAAAGTATACTCCACCGTAACAAGTCACACACACATATATGACTAACAAAGTATAATCCACCGTAACAAGTCACACACACATATATGACTAACAAAGTATACTCCACCGTAACAAGTCACACACACATATATGACTAACAAAGTATACTCCACCGTAACAAAACACACACACATATATGACTAACAAAGTATACTCCACCGTAACAAGTCACACGCACATATATGACTAACAAAGTATACTCCACCGTAACAAAACACACACACATATATGACTAACAAAGTATACTCCACCGTAACAAGTCACACACACACATATATGACTAACAAAGTATACTCCACCGTAACAAAACACACACACATATATGACTAACAAAGTATACTCCACCGTAACAAGTCACGCACACATATATGACTAACAAAGTATACTCCACCGTAACAAGTCACACACACATATATATGACTAACAAAGTATACTCCACCGTAACAAGTCACACACACATATATGACTAACAAAGTATACTCCACCGTAACAAAACACACACACATATATGACTAACAAAGTATACTCCACCGTAACAAGTCACACACACACATATATGACTAACAAAGTATACTCCACCGTAACAAAACACACACACATATATGACTAACAAAGTATACTCCACCGTAACAAGTCACGCACACATATATGACTAACAAAGTATACTCCACCGTAACAAGTCACACACACACATATATGACTAACAAAGTATACTCCACCGTAACAAGTCACGCACACATATATGACTAACAAAGTATACTCCACCGTAACAAGTCACACACACACATATATGACTAACAAAGTATACTCCACCGTAACAAAACACACACACATATATGACTAACAAAGTATACTCCACTGTAACAAGTCACGCACACATATATGATTAACAAAGTATACTCCACCGTAACAAGTCACACACACATATATGATTAACAAAGTATACTCCACCGTAACAAGTCACGCGCACATATATGACTAACAAAGTATACTCCACCGTAACAAGTCACGCACACATATATGACTAACAAAGTATACTCCACCGTAACAAGTCACGCACACATATATGACTAACAAAGTATACTCCACCGTAACAAGTCACGCACACATATATGACTAACAAAGTATACTCCACCGTAACAAGTCACACACACATATATGATTAACAAAGTATACTCCACCGTAACAAGTCACGCACACATATATGACTAACAAAGTATACTCCACCGTAACAAGTCACGCACACATATATGACTAACAAAGTATACTCCACCGTAACAAGTCACGCACACATATATGACTAACAAAGTATACTCCACCGTAACAAGTCACGCACACATATATGACAAACAAAGTATACTCCACCGTAACAAGTCACGCACACATATATGATTAACAAAGTATACTCCACCGTAACAAGTCACGCACACATATATGACTAACAAAGTATACTCCACCGTAACAAGTCACACACACACATATATGACTAACAAAGTATACTCCACCGTAACAAGTCATGCACACATATATGACTAACAAAGTATACTCCACCGTAACAAGTCACACACACACATATATGACTAACAAAGTATACTCCACCGTAACAAAACACACACACATATATGACTAACAAAGTATACTCCACCGTAACAAGTCACGCACACATATATGATTAACAAAGTATACTCCACCGTAACAAGTCACACACACATATATGAATAACAAAGTCTACTCCAGGAGTTACAGTAATGGCGGTACAAATGAACTTGGGGGAGCCCATCACACTAAACATAAGTCATCTGTTCCACATTTTAACATTAGCCAAAACTTGTCAGTTTTTCGAAATATTCACTAACTGAAATTGAAACCTCCCGGAATTCGGATTATAAAACCATCCTCCCACCTCCACCTGGACCTCCTGGCGGTGAAGCAGTGTATCACCACCACCTCCCCTCCCCCCTTACACACCTCCACCTTAAACCATGGCGGCGAAGCAGTGTATCACCGCCACCTTCCCTCCCCTCCCCTACACACCTCCACCTGGAAACCATGGCGGCGAAGCAGTGTATCACCACCACCTCCCCCCTGCACACCTCCACCTGGAAACCATGGCGGCGAAGCAGTGTATTACCACCACCCCCCCCCCCCCACCACCACACACACCTCCACTTGGAACCCATGGCGGTGAAGCAGTGTTTTCCACCTCCATCTGGAACCCATGGCGGCGAAGCAGTGTTTCAGCCCTTTTACCCAACGAATCGCCCGCATCTACCCGCGTAATATGCAAATTCAGCAACTGAAAAAATATTATTTTTCGAAAAATTTCAACAAAACCATATCATGTGACCCCTCTTTGGAACGAGCTCGTTCCAAAGAGGGGTCACATGATATGGTTTTGCTGAAATTTTTTGAAAAAAATAAAAAAAATGATATTTAAAATAATACATTTTTGATATCGTCTGCATGGGTAATGGGTTAAGGCAGTAGAATTTCACTGGTGTAATTAGAAACGATAACAATAACGGGTTGGAGATCCTCAAACGTAGGAAGCATTAGTATAAACAAACTGTGAACGATGGGTTAAACTTGAAGTCGGACACTTTATGTAGTCGCGGTATAGCTGAGTATGCTCAAAGGTGGGCAGGTCATTTCGATCGGATGGCGACCGAATCACGATCCAGTCGAAATTCTCCCGCTTTTTATCCTCCACAACTTTGGAGAAAAAATCTCGGATGCATCCCGGTTAGATTTTCTTCTCTGAATTTTGTAATATTTTCTTTATGAAATCTCGGTCCACTAGTTTAAATGTGTCGCGATCACATCGCAGTTTGATCGAGAAAAGGATCACTTTTATGATCACATACACTAATGTTGAAAGTTACTAATAAATTGTCGAAGACAGAGATGCTTTCCGAAATTAAGTAGGGGTTCGGCCCGCGTCGCGTCGCGTCGCGTCGCGTCGTGTGTAGGCCATCGCAGCGAGTTGAGTTCCCGTTCGGAACAGGCTCCCAACGCGCTGCGATGGCAAATGTGGGATGCATTATTGATAGATAATTTATTCAACTGTATAAGCGTTTACAGTATACAATACATTTCAAGATGGCAAATATTATTAACAAGACAGTATCCTTTACTGCTGGGAGATACCATCGCCATATTGGACGTCTACCTGTAAACTCCCCATAAAATGAATAAGGAGAAAACTATATGTACATTTGCAGACAATGAGGGGGCCTCCATCCGCAAACTGTCTGACACCAGTTGATCCTGGCTATCGAAAATATCGTTGAACTTAAATTCTCTCGAATTCCCATGGAACGCCTAAGATGGACGGGAGCCTTGTGAATTCACATGGGACTCCTAAGATGGACGGGAGGCTTGTGACTATGGTCGCATTATAGCAGTTAATGGTGGAAGTGACCTCGAAGCACAATAAATTTCCAGTTGAAACAGTATCTTGGACATTTAACCTAACCACGACCGTTACTCTTAAGTGGCCTCGAACATTTCATTAATCTATGGCTTTATGGTCGCTTGTATCATGCACTTATCGGGATCTGCGGTTATTCGGATTTAGAATCATTTTTCGAATCGGTTCCCGATTTGATTTTGCATCGAATCGCGGAAATGCAATCGAATCGAATCTGCCACGATGAAAGTTCATTTAAAGCACCAATGGGCCCAAGGTTCACTCTCAGGACACTGAATTATCAAATTTTTCTCTGGAGAGCCCTCAACCCCCACCAACAGGAGGGGATTGCCGTATGCCCGGGAGCGTGTTCATCATTACTTATTCCCGGTTCCTTATTCGACATTCGCCATCGACCGATTTTCGCCAAATAAACTGCATTGTGTCGTGGCACAAATAGAATCATGCCTGAGGTCTGGGGGTAAGGCCCTTCCATTGATGGGGGTTCTGTGGAGACCATGCCCACCCCAGGCTTACGGTATCCCACTCCTATTCAAAGTTTTCGCGCTTGTGTCGGCTCCCGATTTGATTTCGCATCGAATCGCGGAAATGCAAGCGAATCGAATCTGCCACGATGAAAGATGAAAGATCATTTAAAGCACCAAAGGGCCCCAGGTTCACTCTCAGGGCACTGAATTTTCAAACTTTTCTCTGGAGAGCCCTCAACCCCCACCAACAGGAGAGGGATGCCGTAAGCCTGGGAACGTGTCAACCGTTACTTATTCCCGGTTCCTTATTCGACATTCACCATCAACCGATTTTCGACAAATAAACTGCATTGTGGGGTGGCACAAATAGAATCATGCCTGAGGTCTGGGGGTAAGGCCCTCCCATTGATGGGGGTTCGGGAGAGACCATGCCCACCCCACCTCAGGCTTATGGTATCCCACTCCTATTCAAAGTTTTCGCGCTTGTGATGCAAGCTTGGCTGCAAAAGATGTTGTGAATTTCTAGTTTCTCCACGACTCGTTGACGTCTAGGCCCACTAAAGGAATACATCGCCCCCTGAATGCAGCTAGATGCCATCTGCAATGCTTATTCATCCGATTCGAGTTTTGTGAAATTAATTTTCTTGAAGCTGTTGCAAGATTCTATTCAAAAATCGATTCGAAGTCAAATTTCCCGATTCGCAAGGCCTGAAAATGATTCCAGAGTACGAGAGAATCTCCACGAAACCATCTCATCTCATCTCATCTCATCTCATCTTAGAAGCACGTCTTCATTGCATTGTGGGGTGGTATTTTTAATTTTTTTTTTTACTCTTTGCGTAATTTGCTTTTCCTATCCTAGCGTTGTGCGAGTGTCCTTCCCAAGTATAAGATCCGGACTCTGCCTTCAGGAAAATTTCTAAATTTAGTATTCAAACACTTCAAAAGGCGTCGGCATTATTTCTGCGGTGTTGAGTTATGTACAGCTAAAATAAGTTTAGTGTGTTTAGCAAGATGAGGAATTTCTCGTTGTCGTGAAGATCAAGTCATTCCAGGTCTCGAAAATTTACGGGAAGGAACGCCACCACCCACCCCTCTCCATGGTAGGGAACGGCGCTCCCTCGCGTTCCCCCCAGGAAAGCACCAATGTGACTCGACACAGGGTCGATGAGCGCAGGTCGATTAAGCACCAGTAAATATATATAAATAACTCATGAAAGCAACGTGAAATTCTACAATTCGATGGACTCAGTTATAAAAGTATCGGTCTTCAAACCAGAAATCCATGGTTCGATCCCAAGTAGGGAAAACTGCTTTGTTTCCTTGGGCAAATCCCGGAATCCCTATTGCCCACATGGGGGCACAGTGGCGTTGATCGTCGATAATTTACATGCTTTCCAGCAATGCTAACACTGCATGCTCAGAATTAATACGCTGGGAGCCCAGCAGTTGCTTGCCGCTGCTCGGTGGTGCTCTCCAGGTACTCCAGCTTTCTCAGTGGTTCTCTTCGGGAACCCCGGCCTCCTCCATCCGTATACTGTCGGACTCCAGTTGATCCTGGCTATCGAAAATATCGTTAAACATAAATTCTCTCGAATTCCAATGGAACGCCTCAGATGGACGGGGGCCTTGTGAATTCCCATGGAACTCCTAAGATGGACGGGAGCCTTATGACTATGGTCGCATTATAGCAGTTAATGGTGGAAGTGACCTCGAAGCACAATAAATTTCCAGTTGA